>OV743331.1:11200000-11812500 GCA_928268935.1 Lasiommata megera
ACTAATAGGGTTATAGTTAAACACAATCCGCATAAAAAACTACACTTGGAGGGAAATTCTGCGTATGATCAACCCATTACCAGCTCACTACAGAGCACGGGTCTCCTCTCAATATGAGAAGGGTTTAGCCATAGTCCACCACGCTGGCCATGTGCGGATTGGCAGACTTCACACGCCTTTGAGAACATTATGGAGAACTCTACGGCGTGCAGGTTTCCTCGCGATGTTTTCCTTCACTGTTGAAGCAAGTGATATTTAATTTTTTTAAAACGCACATAACTCCGTAAAGTTAGAGGTGCGTGCCCGGATTCGAACCGCCGACCTCTGATTAGTAGGCTGACGCCCTAACCACTAGGCTATCATCGCTTCAATGCGTATTATTGCATAATATCAAAACACAACTGTTTGACCAACGCGGTTCAAGTTTTTCGCCACTATAGCTATCTGTGGGAGTCGATACTGTCACTTCAATATGCATTTTTATTAGTCTAAGCGGCTGTTATCGCCATCTAGTATGAAAAATTGCAGTTTCGATCTACTTTCGAAGGTTCATGCAAAAATATCTCTCGGTTATACTCAAAACAAGAGTTTTCTCAGCATTCTGTACATATAATAAACATCGAGATAAGCTAAGGATACCTTTTAATTCAATTTCAAAATAGCTTTATAAACCTATTACAGGCATCTATGAAGCGTTCATATATAATATATTTTTCATTATTGTAATTCGTGAGGTGATGTTGATAACTACATTTGCCAACTCAAAAGTAAAGCTAAGAGGGATCCAATTGCGCCCAGGTCTAAGAAGAAGCCCACAACCATCTAGCCATCTAGCAAAGTCAACACACTTTAAGTCTGTTTTTAGGGACTGCCAGCATTTTGTAGGGTAGATACCATAAAAAAGAAGTTGGCAAGAAATACAGAAGTTGCTCTTATCTGACATTCGCAAATTATAATACAACAATCGCCTGTCTATCTTGTGCAAGATGAATGTTTAGCTTCCAAGTCAACCTGTTATAAAAACTCTTTTTTCATATAGGATCCTAAATAAAATGAAAAAGACTGAGTGTACTAAACGTTTAACATTACTACTGTCAGGGTTTTGGATATTACTTGGTCGTCATACACTCATTTACACCCCAAAGCACGAGTTCCGAGCACGAAATAAATGTTTGTTTCTTTCATCCCGAAGTAACGGAGATAGTGATAACTTCCGGTTTCCCCCCCAAATTACGGAGCGTCCGTCCGGAAATACGATGTCATTAAAGGTAATAACATAAAGGTGCTAAAAAGGGTGACAAGGGGGGAAATTATTCGCACTTTTTTGTCTTGAAACTTCAAAGATGAAAAAGTGATGCTGATATTTCATTATCTCAATAATGTAATAGGTATGGGCTGTCTTATAGGAAAATAAAAATGAAAAAAGAGTGGATAAACTGAAATAAAACATTAAAGACTATATAAATAAAACTTTTAAATTATTTTCTGGAAGTAGGTATACCTAATTTACCTGGCTAAGTTTGTTGTGGGCTTCCTCTTAGACCGGGGCGCGTTTGAAACCCTAGCAGCTTTACTTTTAAGTTTACGAATGTAGTTATCACCATCAAATCACTACTATGTAAATTATTGACGCGTCAAAAGTGCCTTTTAAAGGACTATTTGAATAAACATTATGATTCATTGATAATAATTAACAACTAATTGCAGTATTATTTATAACCCTGGAACCAAAGTTTGCTATCACAATTAAAACTGTGAATTTATGATAAATCAACGACATTACTGTAATTATAAAAAATGTTGATTTGCCACACTAGTATATTAGTGCTTATTCGAGTTATATTTACTTTTACTTAATAAACAATATATATAACTTAAATAAATGCAAATAAACGTAATTTTTATTTAAACTTGTTTTACATCAGTATATTGACCAACCTTGGCCCTCGTGGTCTGTCAATATTGTTAAGGGTATTTCGTTAGTAACCTTATTTTAATATTTTATTTATTACTCGCAAGTAAGTAACGCCTGATTTTATCCAATGTTTATCTGCTGGGGAAGTTTCCTAATATTGTTGCGGGCTATAATCTGAAATGATAAAAATTAACTTGCAAACCAATCTTCGTCAGATGAAAATCGTCAGGATATGTAGATATGTAGATATGGTGATAACATTTATCACCTATGTTAAACTCATGTAGCTAGTAATGCTACTGAATCTGATCTTACCGATATTAAAGTTGGACGTGACTGAGTTAATTCAATCGTTAATCATAGACGCACTGAGTATAAAAGTCTTAATTATCTACCTATTTACTTTATTAATTGAAGCATTCGTTATCATGGTCTCGTCCACGTTTTATATTAGATTATTATTGAATTTCTTTCCCATGCTATAAAGTATAGTGTTGTATACACTTTTGACACAAAATTAACCTAACATAGACGTTCTTAAACACTAGTATTGTTTGGTTTGTTAGTTAATCTTGCGACATCTTCACGAAAGCATTCGGAATTTGTTGAGTAATAAAATTGTGACGTATGTAGGTTCTATATATTTTATATGTCTTTTGTGAGTAATGTCAGCTATGTCAGTCCGGTGGTAAATATAGTTTTACAAATGAAGCCAACGTCTCTTATTAAGAAATCCCTAATCCTGGTATTCCCGCGGGACTAAACATCACTGCAATTTGCATGTCTTAAACAAATTACTAATTTTGTGCGGGATAGTTAACTGCACTGCAAGTTTATGTTCACTTAAACCTAGAACTCACATAAAACTTGCATTTTTTGAATTAGGACGAAATTAAATTAAAGTATATAATCATTCAACAATTTCAAATATATACTTTATACTTTACCACCGATTTGGAAGTCGGTTTTATCGAGAGGAAGCTGCTTAAAATATGTGTAATTTTATATTTCTCTATCAAGAAATCATGTAAGTGTTGTTAGGAGTACTTAATAAATTAAATAGATATACGCTTTTGTTAGGTAAATCGTTGACTTGTTCCTAACTTCAAAATGTCTTTCTAATCCAATTCTGCAGAAATTTGCCGATTTTCGTGTCTCTAAATTAAAAAACATAGGACTGTCATACAAACTTCAAACCCCTATTTTACCCCATTCGGGGTGGAATTTCCAAATATCCGTTCTAAGCTGACATCTCTTAACTATCAACTACGTACTTGCTAAATTATAGCTTTATACGTCCAATAGTTTTTCAGATCTCGTGTTTAATCAGTAAGTATGTAAGTAAGTGACCTTTCGCTTTTATATATCGCTTTTGACGACCTCCGTGGCACAGCGTGCGCGCTGTTGCATTATAAAGTTGGAGGTCCTGGGTTCGATTCCCGGCTCGAGTCTGGTCTGGTGGGAGGCTGCGGCCGTGGCTAGTTACCACCCTACCGACAAAGGCGTGTCGCCAAGCGATTTAGCGTTCCGGCACGATGTCGTGTAGAAACCAATTAGGAGTGTGAGTTTACCACACCTCTAACCGGTTAGCCCACTACCATCTTAGACTGCATCATCACTTACCATCAAATGAGATTGCCGTCAAGGGCTAACTTGTAGTGGATAAAAAATATATATATATCATCATGATCAACCCATTACCGGCTCACTACAGAGCACAGGTCTCCTCTCATTATGAGAAGGGTTTGGCCATAGTCCACCACGCTGGCCATGTGCGGATTGGCAGACTTCACACGCCTTTGAGAACATTATGGAGAACTCTCAGGCGTGCAGGTTTCTTCACGATGTTTTCCTTCACCGTTGAAGCAAGTGATATTTTAAATTTTTTAAAACGCACATAACTCCGAAAAGTTAGAGGTGCGTGCCCGGATTCGAACCGTCGACCTCTGATTAGGAGGCTGACGCCCTGACCACTAGGCTATCACCGCTTCCATAGATATACAAAATACGAAAATCATCTAACCGCCGCGTTACATAACCCTACGCCATGTGACTCGCACGCCTCCAAACAAGCCTGTCTTCCCGAGGTGTCAGTGCCTGCGTTGCCTACATTCGCCGCCGGGTCAAGGGGGGGCGGCACCCCCGCGCGACGGCACGCAAATGATAAGGCGGCCGACGCGCGGCATCGATCGCCCCCCCCGCCCCCCGGCTCGCGCGCCCTCCCCCCCGCACGCACACACCGACCCTCTCATCTAATGTGTACTGCCAAATGATCTAGCCGGAATATTAAGTCTGTCGAGTTCAAAATTGACAGTCATCGGCGTATCCGGAGCCCCAGTAAGGTTTCATGGCAAGTAACGTCACGTGCACGTTAGAGTGAATCCGTGAGTTTAAGAATACGAAGCTGTGATAAACTAGTGGTCAGGACGTCAGCCTCCTAATCACAGGTCGGAGGTTCAAGCCCGGGTACGCACCTATAACTTTTTTTTTCCTATAACTTAATTAAAATATCACTCGCTTCAACGGTGATGGAAAACATCGTGAGGAAACCTGTACGCCTGAGAGTTCCTCATAGTGTTCTCAAAGGCGTGCGAAGTCTGCCAATCCGCACACGGCCAGCGTGGTGGACTATAGCCAAACCCTGCTCATATTGAGGGGAGACCCGTGCTCTGTCGGTTTGATGAATGAAGAATACGAAAAGTCAAAAATTTCCTACTCCACACAATAATTTACTTAATGGATTTACGTTAATTTTTGATAACTATCTAAGGGCGTGTAAAACGCTATGAACTACGACTATAATTTTAGTGGGAGAACAAGCAATTTTCATTGTAATGATTCTCTATAATTTACCTCAGTGTCATGATGTACCTCCGAGAACATAAAGATAGACTTAAATAATGATTTATCTTATTTTAGCTAATTATCTAGCGATTTTTGATTATTACAAGCTATTACTGACACTTCTTTAATACACTTTGAGTTTCAATTTGATTTGATATAGGAATAAGTCAAAATTGATATATCTAATATATAAAAAAAAAGAAAAACCCCGGCTAAGTTTGTTGTGGGCTTCTTCTTTGACCGGGGCGCGTTTGGAACCTTCATAGCTTTAGTTTTAAGTTTACGAATATAGTTATCACCATCAAATAACTACTATGTAAATTATTGACGCGTCAAAAGTGCCTTTTTAAGGACTATTTGAATAAAGATTATTTTGAATTTGAATTTTAAATTTATAATATAAGAGAAGATAATTATTTTTAAACTATAAAACGGATAAAATAGATACATAATAAACAATAATCTGAATTAAACGTGAAACGGTTGACGGTTGAGCTCATAACAGCTGTAAGGGGTTTGTGCGGCCGGAAGCGTGCGCCCCAATAGGGGAGGTTAATTTGTACGAAGCCACGTGGCAGCAATTATTTACCTTAAGGTAGACCACGTGGATTCCGCCCTTCCCCGCATCGTCATTACAACCCTTAATAAACACTAAATCATTTGTTACATGAGCGGCGCTTAACCCAGTTTATTAAACGGTGATCATTAACGAATAACTTGAACATTAATCATCTATGCTAATATTATAAAGAGCTAGTGTGTTAGTTTGTTTATAACCAATTCATACCTAACCTTCATCCCGGCTAAGTTTGTTGTGGGCTTCTTCTTAGACCGGGGCGCGTTTGGAACCCTCATAGCTTTAGTTTTAAGTTTACGAATATAGTTATCACCATGAAATAACTACTATGTTTATTATTGACGCGTCAAAAGTGCCTTTTTAAGGACTATTTGAATAAAGATTATTTTGAATTTGAATTTGATCCAATTTAAAAATGGAATTCACATCGAGGTAGCGTGACGGCACAAGACAGCGTCATGCCGTTTGCCGTCGCGCCAATATATAAGTAGGTATTGTGTTCAAGCGAGTTTTTAAAATCCTGATAGAATAGAGATCGGCAGTTACATTTTTTATCTATGAGAGTGGAGATGAAAACCCCTTCCGCTGGACTATTGCACCCACTTCTAGATAAAGCGTATATAATTAAGTGAAGCCAGATTATGCTGGAAGAATTGGGTTTAGAATCGGTTTAAATTTTGCTTCAATAATAATTATTATTATTTATTCTTTATTTGTACACCACATATAGATAGAAATAATAAGAAAAACAAAAAGAAACAGGAAATAAAAGGCGGCCTTATCGCTTAATAGCGATCTCTGCCAGGCAACCTAAGGATTAGGAAAATTAGAAGATTAATGTATGTACCAGGTAGTGTTTGCAATTCTTGGGCTTAGTTACACAGGATGCAATTTTGTTTTATACGCCACAAATAGCCCTTGACGGCATCTCATCTGATGGTAAGTGACAATGCGGTCTAAGATGGTAGCGGGCTAACCTGTTAGGTGGTATGGTAAACCGATACTCCTAATTGATTTCTACACGACATCGTGCCGGATCGCTAAATCGCTTTGCAACACGTCTTTGGTAAGGTGATAACAATCCACGGCCGAAGCCTGCCCACCAGACCAGACTCGAGCCGGGAATCGAACCCAGGACCTCCAACTTTAAAATGAAACACTTTGCTTGAGAGAGAAGAATGCTTGAGACTACAAATGGAGAATGATGTGCCATAGCTGGAGAATTTCTATCATGTATGATACGGTACCATTCAAAGGAATGGTTCCGTAGGAGGACCAGAGTTACCGACATAGCTCAGCGAGTTGCGAAGTTGAAGTGGCAATAGGCGGGGCACATAGCTCGGAGAACCGATGGACGTTGGGGTCCCAAGGTGTTGGAATGGCGACCCCGCACCGGTAAACGTAGCGTTGGTCGACCCCCAACAAGGTGGGCAGACGACATCAAACGAGTCGCAGGGAGCCGCTGGATACAAGCGGCCCAGGACCGTGGCCATTGGAACTCCCTACAAAAGACCTATGTCCAGCAGTGGACGTCTATAGGTTGAAATGATGATGATGATGATGATGATACGGTAACCTGTGCCCAGCCGCAGGACTCCAATTGGTACTGATAAGCTCAAGTCAAGCTAAAACAACTTTTAAACATGTCACTTACTGACAACTTCTCTGGTGCAAAAGTGTTTGAATTTATAATTTTAAATTATCTCGCAGATATCTCGGTGTAGTAGAGTGAGACGGTAACTAGTCGGTAAAAGACGTACCGCCCAGCGATTTAGCGTTGCGGTACGTTGTCACTTAAAAACTGATTGGATATCGGAAGGTATATATAATAAAATGTCTGTCTTTTGTCTGGTGGGAGGCTTCGGCCGTGGCTAGTTACCGCCCTACCGTGCCGTGTCGCCAAGCGATTTTAGCGTTCCGGCACGATGTCGCGTAGAAACCAATTAGGAGCGTGGGATATTACCATACTCCTTACAGGTTAGCCCGCTACCATTCTAGACTGCATCATCACTTACCATGAGGTGAGATAGCCGTCAAGGGCTAACTTGTAGTGGATAAAAAAAAAAAAAAAATTGTCTTACTTCTAACAGCTTAGCCCACTAAGATCAGCTGTTATAGGCTAACTTATAGAGAAACAAAAAAATAGCGTTATTATTAGCCCGTACTGTCCCAATGTTGGGCAAAGGCTTCCCTTGCTTCCTACCATTTGTCTGTCTAGGGATATTTGGGCCCAAGCCGACAGATAGGCATCGAGTTCGTCACATAGCTATATTCCAAATAAGGCTGCTATCAATGAATCGTTGCTTATGATCCCTTAATTCGTTAACAAGCATTATGTCGATTGAATTCATATCAAAATTACAGTTAGCATTGCCAATGGCCTATCAGTGTTTTGTTTGTCATATTATAAAAACCGATAAAGTACTGGATAAACCAGTGAAATTATTTTAAGATATAATATAAGCCATAATATAAAGCAAAAAATCTCTTTATACACTATATCCATTTATTGCTATTATATTAATATATGCTATATTAATAAAGATATTTGGGAATGTTGCAATGAATTTACAAAATTAGTGACTCATTCAAAGGAAATTGTATTTCATTTTATAATAAGCTAGCTGGCGCTCGCGACTTCGTCCGCGTGGAATAGGTTTTTAAAATTCAATCAGAATAAGTTAAAAAAATTCCTACGGAAACTCTCCTATAACAGTCTCCAGATCCTCAACTATACTTTCAAAAATCACGTCGATCCATTGCTCTGTTGCAACGTGATTTGACAATAACAACTTTGTGCAACATTTGAACCCCGCTATTAACCTATTTGCGACGGATTTTCACCTATTATTTTCTTAGCATCTTAGGCGTAGACCTAAGAAAATAATAGGTCCTAAAAATGGCCTAACTTCCAAAGCCTTATACCTTCATATTATTATTACTGAAAAGTAATGCTCTAATGGCCGATTTTCATTTCAACGCAGAACTTTCAACCCTCTCACTCCTTATGGGGTGGATTTTTGTAATATTGAGTATAAAGGTTTTTATTATGTGAAACATATAAACTAAATACCAATTTTCATGTCCCTAACTTCGAAAACTTACAATCCTTATATAAACTTCCAAAACCCATTGCACCCCCTTTGGAGTGGAATTTTGTAACATTGATTGATACAGATCTTTATTATTTATAATTAACAACTTAGGTGCCAACTTTCATGTATCTAACTTCAAAAGTATGAAACTTTCATACAAACTTCCAACCCCCATTTCAACTCTTTAGGGGTGGATTTTTGGGGTTTAGTTTAAAGTTGACAAGTGTTATTATCACCATCAGTTAACGAATAGAAATAATGAAAAAATGTGATATATATGAACGATTCGTAGATGCCTGTAATATATGAATATATCGATATTTTTGATTTGATTGTAGTTTGTTTGTTAACTTAGTTATCTTCATTCCCGTGGGTTTCATTTCATTCTTTGATATACGAAATTTAAGAATAATTTTAATTATAATTTAATTATATATAAATAACCAAAAATACTATACTTCTTTATTTTTGCCAATTTATTCTTCTTTGTTTTAGTACATTCCAATCTGATAAATCGTCAAGGTCGTAATCCCACAGTGAACAGATATTTTATTATCTGTCTAATATGGGACATGCCTAATCAGTAGGTAACTTTATAATGTGATTTCGTGTTTTAGAACATCGAAACAGAGTAAAAAAGACTGAAATCCCTTTTTTAAAGCTCGAATTCTTCCATGTTTCTACAGCCAGCACTTCTAGCGGAAAATTTGGAAAATAAAAATAAGTAGTGATACGGAAATTTCTATTCTAGAATGAGTAATGTATGGCCCATTTTACAGTGACGTTGTTGGTTTGTATCGATACTAGAAAATGATTCAGAATGACTTTAAGCGGGCTGTCATCCTGATGTAGATGGTAAGGTTAGGATGGTAATGTATAAATTATCTTTACTCTTATTAAATATCCGGACTATAAATTATTATAAACCGCCGTAAAGACTTTTCTGTCTAATTTTTACCTAACCTATAAATTTACGTATAAATCAGTATTTACGCAGTATAAATAGGTTAGATAACTCTTTTTGTCAGTGAGAGTAAATAATGAATAGAAGCAGACTTTACTTTTCGCGCTTGTGAAGTCATCATCTCCTGAGGATGATCCGGTGTCGGGTCGAAACGTGCGGAGAGGTTCTAGTGGAAGATTTTGTGTGGTGTTATATTATACAAATCTCCCGGTTGTCGGCGGAATATAGCAAATTATACTTGCTGTTTATTGTTTAGTGAGAGTAAAGCTGATTCTAGATACGTTTTATAATTATATTCCATTTAAAATCATCAGAAACTGTATAGAAGTTAGATATTTCGAAATCACAGAGAGACACTATAATTATCCTGATTGAATAGAA
The DNA here is from genome assembly GCA_928268935.1 of Lasiommata megera. Classification (NCBI taxonomy): domain Eukaryota; kingdom Metazoa; phylum Arthropoda; class Insecta; order Lepidoptera; family Nymphalidae; genus Lasiommata; species Lasiommata megera. Next base: position 11,209,777 of record OV743331.1, read on the forward strand.
ATAGAAAGTATATCTATAATGCTAGCTAATTAATTATTGTAATATTTATAGATTAAAGTCTCTGACATATGTTGCTTATCGATGGTAAGAATGAAAGTCCCTGGATCGAAAAAGTACATGCTAGAAAATATATGATTACAATCTACGACAGCTGACAGTGATGTTCACGTTTTACTGTCAAAGATTTCAATTGTAGGTAAAGTACTATAGGAGCGAATTGTTCAATGTAGCCCTGTGGTATATATGCACCTTTCTAGCCTGTGGTTTTAGTACTTAATCGTGATGTTGGCACATACTAACTACATATAAATGAACAGTACAGGTAGTATCTACAATTGACATCTTTGCACGAGAAAATGCTTAAAGATACTTTGATTGAGCCACAAAAACCGGGAACACAAAACGTTCCGTGGAACAGATCTCCCACTGTCCGCTCGTGGAATGGACTCTAAATATACGATGTAGCTCAGAAAAGTCTAGACCCAGAAGTACTTACATCTATATAAAATATAGCAGCTACATGCGAAGCATTGCAGAGGAGCTAACTAAAATGAAGAAATAAGATAGTAAATTTACAGACATTCGGGTTTAATGTTACTCGCGTGCGGCCTTTTCCAAATCGACCCTCCACCCCCGAAAATAAAGTCCAAAAATGCATGCACACCAAAAATAAATGTACTTTCCACTCGAATCTGGACTCTATGCGGTTACGTTAAAACCGCTATAGATTTTTAGGTTATTACGCGAACATGGCGTGATTTATAGATACAACGATTACATATTATGATTGATACAAGTAACTGGACACATGGCAGATATCGTGAAATACAAGAAATTCGTTTGCAAAATCGCATGCAGTCATACAAGCTAGGCAAAGAAAGATATCGACTTATGCTATAGTGGGGATCTAAAATGGGGGGTTGAATGCTGACGAAAGCTGTATAAAGTTTGTAAAATACTGGGTGTAATGTGTAAAAAATGTAGCATTCGTGGTCCATCGACGGCACCCCAAAATGTAGGGCACGTGATTGTCAGACGCTGCAAGATCTCAACTCACATGAAACACAAATCCGGGAACAGTCCTAAAGTTCTTGTATATAGATGCTGGCGGTTAACACTGAACAATCAACGCAAACTCGGGGATAGTGGAACTCTACTGGATCTCAAGCGCGAATTGTGTGGACTCATTTGAATACTGTCACGGCATGACTGCGCCCGGCGCGGCGGTTGCGAGCAGACTGAGGCGCCGCGCGGGTAAGGCCCCCGAACCTCCCCCCCCTAGCTGCATCCTTCAAACGCTCCCTGATAATCGGGAGAAAATACAACACAGGGCTGCAATCGGAACGCCGCAGTCTTTTTTGGCCATGATTCAGGCGGTAATTGCGTGAGTCGTCATTGGCCAGTTCCTTGAACCCACCGAGATACAATGTCCCCAACTTTAAGCTATAAACGCTGTAAACGCGTACACTTTAATCGGTTGCCTGTTTTTCGGTGTTTCTTTTTCGATGACCGTACCTTAACTGCCTCGTTGGTCTATTTGCGTTGTTTGCCTACAGACCATGAAGGTCCTGCGTTCGAATCCCGGTTCGGACTTAGGTCACTTAACTAATTTAGGTGTTTTGACGACCTCCGTGGCGCAGTGCGTGCGCTGTCGCATTATAAAAGTTGGAGGTCCTGGGTTCGATTACTGGCTCGAGTCTGGTCTGGTGGGAGGCTTTGGCCGTGGCTAGTTACCACCCTACCGACAAAGACGTGTCGCAAAGCGATTTAGCGTTCCGGCACGATGTCGCGTAGAAACACATTAGGAGTGTTTTGTGGATTTACCATAACCCCTAACAGGTTAGCCCGCTACCATCTTAGACTGCATCATCACTTACCATCAGGTGAGATTGCTGTCAAGGGCTAACTTGTAGTTTATAAAAAAAAATCATCTGTTTAAAATGTTCAACAGCAACAAAAATTGTAGTTGCGTTCCTCAGAGACTAAGACAGCCTTCGGTTCGGGTTTTTTTCACTAACACGATCATATCACCAGATATAACGAAGTCTAGTAAGACGTCTAGATCTTGAGGACTGAACATCAAAAAATCGGGCAGCCATTAGGTTATCCACTGACATGAATAATTTAACTTTTGCCTTCTATATTATTAAATAACTACTCCTTCTATTTGAAGGCACGCTTTATACATATGGCGAAACTTGTTACGTGACGAATCACATGTCTCCTCTTAGTGCAGAGAAATGAGTATTTCTCAATATTTATTATATCACCATCATCATTAACTTCAGTGGATTAACGTCCCACTGCTCAGATAGGTTTTAGAGTATTAACCCACCCCGCTACTTACGTGCTCGCTGGTGGACATCGCTAATTCCTTACATCCAAGCTTGTAAAAAGTTTTTAGCTGACAATTACTAACTGGACCCGAGATATCGTTATTTACGATCAAAAATTCTAGCTTCTAGACCTAAGAAGCAAAGCTAAGGCTAAGTTTGTTGTGGGCTTCTTCTTAGACCGGGGCGCGTTTGGAACCCTCATAGCTTTAGTTTTAAGTTTACGAATGTAGTTATCACCATCAAATTACTACTATGTAAATTATTGACGCATCAAAAGTGCCTTTTAAAGGACTATTTGAATAAAGATTATATAAAAGTAATACATACAGATTATATACAGATATACATTTACTTTTTTTTTTGTTCGTGCGTAATGGTAGGCACCATTACTTTTCTTAATGTTCCAAGGTTGACTGGTGGAGAATGCTTTTAGCATTAAGTTCGCCTTACGTACAGTTTTTTTGTGCAATAAAGTTTAAAAAAAAAGATTATTTGAATTTAGAATTTAGAATTAGTGGATAAAAAAAATTGAACGCCTCGCAAATGAGGGCGCAAAACTCAACTGAGCGTCACAGCTACATTTCCAATCGCAGAACTCTTGATCCGATGCGAAGTCATTCTTTACGTAAAGGACGTTGTATTTTTTAGAAACAGCTACATGACCATGAATATAAATGGTTCGTTGCGATGTAAATTATGTAGGTTTATAGACGAGACGTTGTCATTATGGCAGCCCGTCTTGTCTGATGCTGTAAGCGTTTCCACTGTAAATAAAACTAATCCTATTGTCTCTGTTAAAACAGTTGTATGACTGAGACATATCATGTCATGTTGTTCTTCCGCCTCTCTATCGGTAAACGAATTTGAACCCCTGCAAGCACCTCTAAATTTTCGAAGCAATTAAATACCACTTACATTAACCCTAAATGGAGGAAACGTGCATGGCCAAGACACATACATTACGTTCTCGAAGGTGTGTGTTCATATTCAAATAGGGCGGAATAGGGACAAAATTCTATTGTGGGCTGGTAATAGGTTGTTATGACTGCGGCCAGTTATTTTTGAGATTTCTTGGTAATTTTTGAAGTGAATGTATTCAAATCAAATCAAAACAAAATTATTACAGGCATCTGTGAATCGTTTATTTTACAATTTCTATTATATAATTTAACACTAAAGCTAAGAGGGTTCAAATCGCACCGAGGTCTAAGAAGGAACCCACAGCAAACTTAGCTGGGTTTTTTTTTTGTATAGTATCTATTCATCATCATCATCATGATCAACCCATTACCGGCTCACTACAGAGCACGGGTCTCATCTTATTATGAGAAGGGTTTGGCCATAGTCTACCACGATGGCCATGTGCGGATTGGCAGACTTCACACGCCTTTGAGAACATTATGGAGAACTCTCAGGCGTGCAGGTTTCCTTCACCGTTGAAGCAAGTGATATTTTAATTGTTTTAAAAACGCACATAACTCCGCAAAGTTAGAGGTGCGTGCCCGGGTTCGAACCACCGACCTCTGATTAGGAGGCTGACGCCCTAACCACTAGGCTATCACCGCTTCACGTCACGTTTCACGTTCACGTTTTAGTATCTATTATATTAGCATTATTATATCGAGCAAATTCAGACTTTCGTGCTCATTTTAAATTAAAAAGGCATCTAGCTATATAGACATTATTGGACAAACTTAGTCGGCACTGAAGCTGGTTAAGTTTGTTTAAAACAAGGTGCTTTTGTAACATATCTTCTATAGACCAATAGGAAAAAAGATAATCTTAAGTATTGTATAGAAGTCCATAATACACGATGAAGATCGCGAAGAAGCTTTACTTGTTGTAATCCAAGTAAAACAGGCAAATCTGCACAGTGGTATAATTTGTAGAATGCGTCTGAAATCCGCTTTTTTAGAATTTTTTAACTTAATGATATTTTTCAAAATAGGCAAGTTTTACTGTTTGTCTATCTGAACATGACAACCCTGCAACTACCCGTTGAATTAAATAAAAACCATTTTGCATTCATTAGCTCAGTTCTAAAACATTACAATCTTTTTAACATTATTAGCGTCAACTAGAGTTATGAGGCATGCTGTAGCTACCTCTAAGTTGATTTATATGTGTATCTAGCGCCTAAAGTATTAAAATGTCCATTGTTTTACATATAATTCTGTTGTGGCGTTTCGAATAAATAAACATCGGATAAAATATGATATAGAAGGTTTGTATTAAAAACTGGAAAACTTAGTAGAAGTTGAACGTGGACGCAGTCTCTACAGCATTGCATAAAAGAAAATCTTCACGTAGCAATGCCAGCCGTAGCACGTCTACGGCGTAGCAGCGCTACAGCAGAAACTGGGCATCTAGTGTTGAATGTATAACCATTCTACCTTCCTCGATCTATCCCATGGAGTATAAAATTGCCTATTTCATTCTCCTACTGATAAACATTAAATTGACGACCTCCCCACGTAGCGCGTGCGCTGTCGCTTTATAAAGTTGGAGGTTATGGGTTTGATTCTCGGCTCGAATCTGGTCTGGTTGTTGGTTGCTAGTTACCACCCTATCAACAAAGACGTTGCGTCAAGCGATTTAGCGTTCCGGCACGATGTCGTGTAGAAACTGATTAGGTGTATGGGTTTACCATAACCCTGACAGGTTAGCTTGCTGCCATCTTAGACCGCATCATAACTTACCTACGGGTGAGATGCCGTCAAGAGCTAACTTGTGATATAAAAAAAAACCTACAAATTAATAGTTTTATTAATATTTCGTATTATAATCTTGTTCTTTGAATGTTTTTTTTTTTTATAATTTTAATGAATCTAGGTTTGGTTATGTTTCATTATTGATTGCGTTACATATTATTATATTGTATTAAGCTATCACGTCCGTGATTTTACCATTATTCAGGCTACCACTAAAACCACCGCTGCGGCTCGCTGCAGCTGATGCTGAGTGGGAGGGTGGAGTCTTCAAATTATGTTATCAGCAATGTGTATATCGTACGAAATAAAAATAAAATCTTTGATTCTTTCTTTCTTAATCCGTTGCTCTGTTCCCGCGTGCAAGATGCACAAACCACACAATCTTGCTGATTTCACTTAATATTTAACTAGAACTTAATTTCTCTTTTTTTTTCTTTTATGTTTATTTTATTTTAGTAAGTTGTTTTTGACATTTTTCTGTTTACCTGGTTTATGGTATGCATGTAGTGTTTGCTTTAAAATGATTTAACACACATCTTACAAGTAATTTAACAGTAGATAATTTGAGTCATTTGTATAAATCGCCAGCAAACCTTATTTTAAATAAATAAATAAATAAACCAAAAAAATTGCGGTTCACACAAAATGTATAAATATATTATATCTGATAATTAAACCTGAATAATGACTGAGTGAATGAGTGAATGGAATATTAGACCTGAGCCTCATAAGATTAAAGAAAAAATATTGAAATAACCAAAAGTCGGAGAACAACATTGTCTCAGTAGCCAATAAAAAATATTGCAGTATGTTATATGTAAGTCATTCCTTCTGCATTTCTGGTATAAATATTTTATCTGATTTAATCCTACATCCCTAGACTAGTGGATAACAATAGACGGAGTCTTTTGAGACAAATGTATTTACTATTATAGCTAGACGACGAATTTACTATTATAGCTTGAAAGTTGGAGGTGCTGGGTTCGATTCCCAGCTCGAGTCTGGTCTGGTGGGAGGTTTTGGCCGTGGCTAGTTACCACCCAACTGACAAAGACGTGTTGCAAAGCGATTAAGCGTTCCGGCATGAAACTAATTAGGAGCGTGGGTCTACTCCTAACAGGTTAGCCTGCTACCATCCTAGACAGCAACATTACTTACCAGGTGAGATTGCCATTAAGGGCTAACTTGTAGTGCATAAAAAAAAAGAAAAAACGGTCGACCCCGTCTTTATCCGCTGTTTGTTTCGTTTATTTATTGATGTTTGGTTTTCACGGTATACAATGTCCATTTTTAAAATATCTCATATTATTTAAGTGAGACAACACTGTGCAGTCTAACTATGAAGTCACATAGGTAACAAGAGTAGTAAATTCTAGAAAAAAGAAAGTATACTTAATATATATATATATATAAGTTAAGTATATATATTAGAACAGTTTGCACAAAACTCGTCCGTGGTTAGGTCAATTGATATATTTATTTACTTTAATTTGGGTCTTGAATTTTTTTAAGGTAAACGTAATATGTTCATGTCATTGTAATTTATTTATACTTGCTTAGTTGGCAAGCACTTCCTATGGCCGATATTCGGAACGATGTGGGTTCAAATCCCGCCATTCCTAAATATAATTTTCTTGCATTTTATTAATATGATATTGTCTTTAGTTCGATTTAATTGAGGTACTAAATTTATCATTAATTTTATTTGTTATACGCCTTAATTCCGTCTATACATTTTCTATAGTCTATGTTTAACTACAACTGGGTTTAATGCGAAATTGAACTTAAAATAATTGAGATAAAGTCGAGAATGCATTGTAAGATGGGCATAAAAACATCATTCATTTGAAGGGAGTCGTTACATTATATTTAGTGCATCCACTCTGTTGGTGACCCGACACGTACCGTTACGCACAAAAGTATTTCAGTTTAATATTAAAACTATATGAAATTCAATGAAATTATATAACAATAATCTCATCTGGAATAAGTGATAAGGCTAATATGGTAATGGGACCAACTGTTAAAAATCCGTAACGCTTAATCACTTAACAGCCCTTTCTTGTGGTAAGTAGCTACGAGAAAAGTAGACCAAGCCTGGGAATGTTCAGAAATTTTAAATACCCAAATTTATTAGTGAACCCGGTACCTCTCATAAATCTCTCTCTTATGGCCTCTTATGAGAAAAATGGAACATTGAAACCCAGCACTGAAACTTAAGAGCACCCAGCACGGAGAAGCTGTGATGGCCTAGTGGTTCCGGCATCAGCCTCCTAATCAGAGGTCGGCGGTTCGAATCCGAGCACGTACCTCTAACTTTTCGGAGTTATGTGCATTTTTAAACAATTAAAATATCACGTGTTTCAACGGTGAAGGAAAACATCGTGAGGAAACCTGCACGCCTGAGAGTTCTCCATAATGTTCTCAAAGGCGTGTGCAGTCTGCCAATCCGCACAGGGCCAGCGTGGTGGACTATGGCCAAACCCTTCTCATATTGAGAGGAGACCCGTGCTCTGTAGTGAGCCGGTAATGGGTTGATCATGATGACGGAAACTTAAATAGAAAGAAAGATGACGATAGTTACGATATATCCGAAATAACAAAACGCTTTTGTCACTGACTGTACATAGTTGTAGGATAATCCAAGCGGAGTTCCGGAGATGTGCGCTCTTCGGGCTTGCTAATATCTTCTTGTACATGTCGCCAGTGTGTCAGTCTGTGTGCTCCCTACACTCGTCAGCTGCTGCTCACCCCGGACTAACACCTCTGTCAGTTATCTTGTCAGCTTGACAGCTGTTAACATCAATTTCAAAATGATGGCAATTTTGTCATAATTATTCATAATTATTACCGCCTTTGGAATGCATTTAATACTTCTGCGCTAGCAAGATTTCAAAATATACAAACACATACGTACAAAGTGCAAACAAAAACTAAAACCAAGAATCGAAAATAACTGAATGTAATTAAAATTAAAATAACCATTTCTTATCCTACACAAATTTTCAAATCACCCCCATTTCTTTTTCACTTCGATGGACACATGATAATAATGGATTGATTAAACATATCAAAACTTTCAGATAATGAACTTAATATAGCCAAAAAACTAGCTGATGCCCGCGACTTTGTACACGTAGATCTCAAAAAGGGTTTTCATAATCCCTGTGAAACGTGTGTACCTGTAAATTATCTTATAGTTGAAGCTTACGTGAAATTCACTTTTACGCAAATCTCGCGGGAGCCATAGATTTTCCCGGGATGAAAAGTAGCCTATTTGCTAATCCCAGATATACACCATCTTCATTCAAAATTTCAGCCAAACTGGTTCAGTATTTGAGAGGTGAAGGAGTAACAAACAAATGTACATACAAACACACTTACATACAAACTTCCGCTTCAATGATATTACTGTAACCTTACCCTCCTTTCAGTTTTCGTTCCCGGCTGCTTTGTACCGGCTCATTCATCATGAACAACCCATTACCGGCTCACTACAGAGCACGGGTCTCCTCTCAATGTGAGAAGGGTTTGGCCCTAGTCCACCACGCTGGCCATGTGCGAATTGGCAGACTTCACACGCCTTTGAGAACATTATGGAGAACTCTCAGGCGTGCAGGTTTCCTTACGATGTTTTCCTTCACCGTTGAAGCAAGTGATATTTTATTTTTTTTTAAACGCACATAACTCGGAAAAGTTAAGAGGTGCTTGCCTGGATTCGAACCGCCGACCTCTGATTAGGAGGCTGACGCCCTAACCACTAGGCTATCACCGCTTCAGCAGCCGGCTCATTAAAACGCGCAAAAAAATTTAGCGGACGAATATCATGTATCTACGCAACTACCAGACAAAACTACAATACATGAGAAATTAACTACCTTTGCAAATAAACTTCGTAATATATTACGCAATACGCCCCTCTACAACTCAGTAATACTTTACTGTGTAAGTTAACTGTGTCATGGCAATAAAAATGGCGGATTAGAGTTAACTAGCAATGTTTATTGAAGTGCAATTTAAAAAAATGCATTTACTTTTTGGAACGCAGTCAAATTACGTTATAAGAACTATAATAAGAAGAATATAATGACCTTAGGGGACTGCCTAGGCGCTTCGCAAACGTGGACGCACTTTCTTACTGAATCTGACGGAACTACAACACGCGCTTAGTATATCTTTATCATATATTACTATATTATTTACATGATCAACCCATTGCCGGCTCACTGCAGAGCACGGGTCTCCTCTCAATATAAGAATGGTTTGGCTATAGCCCACCACGCTGACCATGTGTGGAAACGTTAATGAATCCCCGACCTCTGTTTAGGAGACGGACGTCCTAACCACTAAGCTATCTCAGCACTAAGTTTACTACCAGCTAATACGCGACTTAGTACGCAAAAATTAAAATGTAAATGAATGAGCTCATAATATTTTTATTACAGTAGATTATAAAATCATAACCGAAATACACGTGTATAAACATATTTTTTTCAGTCTGTCTACCTTTTCGTCAGGGGTACTCTATGTAATGCATATTCTTGTACTGAAATTAACAGCAGAAATTTTTACAAATTTGGATCATTGGTTTCTTTTTCTTCGATATTTACAATTCATAACAGTGGGAAATCCATAAATTCTTAAGTGACTATCTATTGTGTGAGGTCTTTCAGTAAATAATAACTATGAATTTAAATTCTATCGCTTTATTTATTTTTATTTATTTATCCTTTATTTGTACGCCGCAACAAATAAGAATAGAAATAGTAAGAAAAAAAGAAACAAGAAGAAGCAGGATACAAAAGGAGGCCTTATCGCTTAGTAGCGACAACCAAAGGAAAAGAAAAAGAAATAGAAAGTATTTCTTTCGATTTGTTAACTTTAACCTATATTAATTACAGTCGATTTAATCTAACTCACATCGGTTGTTCTTTAAGGTGTTCGGTATAAAGAAATTATTGAATTGATCGAACTTGAATTCTTTGGTTTTGCTATCCAATGCTTTTGGCAACTATGTGCACTGCTTAACTTTTCTTCTAATGGTGTCCAGCAAGCAACCTAGTGTCTGCGTTTGTACAACGCCTTTGTGAAACAGAAGTATAGAATCCGAGCGTTGCATAAATGGTTGTGCTCGTTACAATTTTTCCCATTTAATTACAATTTAGCGGTGTTACCTACCAGTCTCACAGACACAGATGTGAATGATGAGCTAAGGACCTATTATGGGTTTTATGAACGCATCATCAGAGCAAAGTATCGATTTGATTTTATTGAAAGTCTAGCTTCTGCCCGCGACTTCGTCTACATGGACTTCAGAATTGGGTCTAAAGCTCGCTGTTTAAAATTTTTTAATTACCCCACGGGAACTATTTCAGAGCACGGTATAGAAAGCACATGTCCTTTTCCATAGCATAGGTGACATGAATACCAAATTTCAAAGCTGTCTGCCCGCGGCTTAGCTCGTAAGTAATTTTCGATTTTCCGTTGGGAGTAATTAAGAATCGGGATAAAAGGTAGCCTATGTTATTTTACATGTCAATTTTTATCCAAATCCTTTTAGCCGTTTTTGCCTGATTGAGTAACAAACATCTAATAGTATAGGAAGGAGGAATATAGGACAATGAAGAGTTCTTGAGGACAATATCAGAAGAATTACCAGCTCAAGAAAAAACTGGTAACCAATATTCATATAACATTGCGTGAAAGAAACCTAATACATTCCATCAACTAGATCATTGGTATGATCAAAAAGGTTACCAAATACCAGCACTTTTAAGTTAAAATACAATAAATCTCTTATGTATTAAAAACAACAATACAACAAAATATTATACAATAAAATAAATCGAGTAATTATTGACCTTGCGAGCTCAATTTAGTCGTTTTATAATATATTTATATGCATAATCAGGTTAAATCATTAATTTTTAAATTGAAAATAAAAATTTTACCAGTATTTTTTTCTCTAGTCGTGTTATTATAACAATTTACTCGTAACTAAGGACCTATGCAATTTAATGTTTTATAAGGTAGGAAAGTGTTATTAAATTCTATTTTCCTTAATTATTTGAATTATTATAAGTAAGCCAATAAACAAAATAAGTAATGAACAACGTAAATGACATATGTGGGTATTTAAAAGACGGTCACTGACAATCATCTCGTGCCTGACAGGCGCTCAGTTCCAGCACAAGGTGAGTGGTCTGCCTGTGACGTCACACTGCAGAACTAATCTAAAGTAGATGTATGTATGTATGTATCTAGAAAATTACACGCAGTTATAATTCAAACTTTTAGCAACCAAATAAATAATTTTCGAACATTTTTTTTTACCAAATCAAATCAAAAATAGCTTTATTCATATTACAGACGTGCAGGTTTCCTCACGATATTTTCCTTCACCGTTGAAGCAAGTAATATTTTAATTGTTTAAAAACGCACATAACTCCGAAAAGTTAGAGGTGCGTGCCCGGGTTCGAACCGCAGACCTCTGATGAGGAGGCTGACGCCCTAACCACTAAACTATCACAGCTTCCAAATCAAAATCAAAAATTGTATAATATCTTTATTCACATAAACCTACAGGCATCTATGACTCGTTCATATATATCACATCTTTCATTATTTCTATTCGTGAAGTGATGGTGATAACTACACTCGCCAACTTAAAACTAAAGCTAAAAGGGTTTAAATCGCCCCCAGGTCTAAGAAGAAACCCACACCAAAATTAGCCGGGAATTTTTGTCATCACCATCTCAAATAATCAATGATAAATAATAGTACCTATGGAATAGAGCAATTCACACCCAAGCTTTTTTATCGTTTATATAATCCTTAATATCGTAATATGATTTTTCTACAAGCTTTCGTTTTATAAAAACTTTGAACTTATTGATAGACATCTCTAAGATATCAATAGGTAATTTATTATAAAATAAAATAAAATTGGAGCATAATAAAATGGGGTCACATTTCAAAGTGGCGAAGTTGGTTCAGCCCAAGTTGACCCTAGCGGGGCTGTCAAGAGTCATCTGGCCGCGATTTGACCTTGAATCAACCAAGAAACCGGGTGAATAATATCTCAGCCTCAAATTAAGTGGGATTCGTTCAACTACCCGCGCCGTCGGGTCTCGGCCCTCTCTCTTACAGCACGTCATATGTGCCCAAACGTTACACCGGATTATAGATTTAATTCCCTTAGCTTTAGGGTAGGTTTCGGCGTGAAGGGCCGCCCGTCTGAGGGGTGTGTGGCGGGCTCGGTCGGAACGTCCTCTAAGAAAATGGAGACAATACGATTATTGTAGGGTGGTACGTGCGAAAGGATGAGATGTTCTATTGGATTAGAATTTTCTAGTTTCCTTCTTAGGAAATAGCTCATATTAAATGCGGTGAATTTTTAATCAATGCACAAAAATATTATTTAATCCATCTTGTGTATAATGGTTTTTTAATACATCGATGTGTCGATGAAAATATATTAAATCAAAAATTTTAACATCTTACTATATTTTTATCTATTAAAATTTTATTTTATTAAAATTTTTAGTAGTACTTTAATTAACTTACATAAGGCTTAGTACTTTAATTAAGTTACATAGGATTCCAAAACATTGTATAATATTTGTAAAATTAGTTGAATTGTCTGTGGGTAGATTAAACAATAAACAGCAAGTATAATTTGCTATATTCCGCCGACAACCGGGAGATTTGTATAATATAACACCACACAAAATCTTCCACTAGAACCTCTACGCATGTTTTGACGAGATGTTGACTTCACAAGCGCGAAAAGTAAAGACTTTTACTTATTGTGTGGTGTTATATTATACAAATCTCCCGGTTGTCGGCGGAATATAGCAAATTATACTTGCTGTTTATTGTTTATCATGGACTTCCGCAAAGTAACGCCTGCTTCTATTTATTATGTGGGTAGGTTTACATTTCCGTTATAGCAATATGAGAAAGGCTTTTTGTTTGTTTACTGAAAAGTGTTAAGGGCTAAATAATGTCAGGCTATGCCCCATAACTTTGGGTGTGAAATATTGCTCTAATAAGATAGCTCTTAATATAAATTAAAGTGGCATGTGAGATGGTGATAACAAAAAGAAAATTTACCTGGCTAAGTTTGTTGTGGGCTTCTTCTTAGACCGGGGCGCGTTTGGAACCCTCATAGCTTTAGTTTTAAGTTTACACATGTAGTTATCACCATCAAATCACTACTATGTAAATTATTGACGCGTCAAAAGCGCCTTTTAAAGAACTATTTGAATAAAGATTATTTGAATTTGAATTTGAACTAGGGTAAGTAAAGTTAGGGGCGCATATAATATAATTTTTACAAAACTCGATTGAACGCTGTAGACTTCCTAAGTCACGAATAATATAGAGTAGGTAGTATAGTTATAAAGGACGTGGCTAGTTACTCTACTGACTAAGACATGCCAGCGACTGGTTTCACGTTACGGAACGATGAAGTTACGGTTATTAGAAACCAATTAGAATATGGGATAATTAAGATGGTCACACCTGTTACTCTTACTACATCTCTAGTCTTAGACTATTATATTATAATATACAACCAAGTGAGATTACAGACAAGTGTTTATTTGTATTGGAATACAAAATATATCTATATGTACTTCAACTCATAATAAGGTGATCACTAGGGTCGCAATATTCAAGTGTTTTTGATTTTCAGTCTTTTAACAGTAGATAAGATGTCTTATCTTGGGGTCCCAAGGTGCTGGAATGGCGAACCCGCACCGGTAAACGTAGCGTTGGTCGACCCCCAACAAGGTAGACAGACGACATCAAACGAGTCGCAGGGAGCCGCTGGATACAAGCGGCCCAAGACCGTGGCCATTGGAACTCCCTATAAAAGACCTTTGTCAAGCAGTGGACGTCTATCGGTTGAAATGATGATGATGATGATGATGATGAAGATGTCTTATTACTTATTTTATACATTTGTTGTTACTTTTTTAACACTCTCTTTTGTTTTAACCTCTAATTTAGTATGACCTCGTTTTTGAAAAGTAACTTTACGGAAGAGATTTATCTAAATATTTTGCATTTACCGAGATCCTTCCCAAATATTATAATGTATAATACAATAATTTAGACGATCATCTTATTACTCACTTACTCTTTTGGTTCTTTAATGTTGCGTCCCGCTCTGACCAGTCTGCGCCGCTATCGCGAGCTTTTAGGGTTCCGCAAGAGTATTAGGAAAACGGAGCGCGAATGTTTCGTTAAAGTTCGTTTGAACGGGTAGATAATTCATTTTTATAATAAAGTAAGATAAGATAAATACTCTTTATTGCACACACACTTTAAAGAAACAACAATACAAAACATTTAACATATAAGTATGCAAAGGCGGTCTTATTGCTTCAGCAATCTCTTCCAGACAACCCTTGGGGAAAGAATTAATTGAAATATGAGGGTAATGGCGCAATTAAAATAATAAAATAAAATATTAATAAATATGATTTATAAATATATACTTTTATATATAAATAAATATATATCAGTACACATAAACTATTCATTAATATGGCATTTAGACAAATAAAACTTTTTAAGTCGACTTTTAAAAATGTTTAACGATTTCGAACTTCTAACATCAATAGAATATCTAAATCAATAAAATAAATAGAATTGACATGCATTGTATTTATTATATTATATTTATTATATGCAGTAATAACAGAATATTTAATTTAAAAAAAAAACCTTTTTTTGCGGCACATTCAACGCTGTTTTTAGTATCGCAGTGCAGTGCCATTTTCTGTAACACTTAAGCGTTCTCAAGAAAGATTTATTTATTATAATTTAAAAGTAATACACCCACATAGTCTTACAAGCTAAGTTGCGGAACTATTGCAACCAAACATTTTTTTAAACCAAATTCGACATGGATTGTTTTAAGTCGGATCGCATAAAAAAACATGCAATATGTGGTATTTTAACATACATACAAAATTCCTTTCTTGTGGCATTGGCATTCATTCCCAACGCACCTCGGAATCAGCACTCAAGTAATAAACAGAAATAATTATAATTTACAACGTTCTTGGTGTTTACTAAACTAATTATGTTAGTATTTCGAACATTAAAATCAGGTCATCACCGAATTATAATCGAGAAACTTGACAACAATGTGTAAGGCGCAGTAAGCCAGGTTTTTTTTTATCCACTACAAGTTAGCCCTTGACGGCAATCTCACCTGATGGTTAGTAATGATGCAGTCTAGGATGGTAGCGGGCTAACCTGTTAGGGGTGGTAAACTCACACTCCTAATTGGTTTCTACGCGACATCGTGCCGGGACGCTAAATCGCTTGGCGACACGTCTTTGTCGGTAGGGTGCTAACTAGCGAACCGTCGAAGCCTCCCACCAAACCAGACTAGAGCCGGGAATCGAACCCAGGACCTCCAACTTTAACATACAACAGCGCACGCGCTGCGCCTCGGAGGTCGTCAAAAGGTGCAAAGTAATCTTTAACTAGTTGCCGGAGACTAATGGAGACTCTAAACTTCCGTCTAATCAATGAGAGGGGACTTGTGCCCAGCTGCGGTACATCACGATGGAATATTGTACTGAACCAAACCTGCGCGAGTTCAATTCTAGCTCTTTCGAGAACCTTTTTTTATTTTTCACATTTGCGCTCCACTACTGATTGATAGAGGGGATGGAGGGGGAGGGGGGAGTTAGTGCAGCGGATTCCGCTAGATGTCGCTGACGGTTATTTAAAAGAAAACCCGGACTTAGGGCAAAGCACACTTAACTTTTTAGGGCCATTCCACATTAAGTGGTTAAGCGGGAATTTTATAGGTTTGTAAAATGAAATGACCATTTTAAATGAAATATGTGGGACGCTGTGATATATTTTCTGGATTAGGTATTACAAGGGTTGCCATCGGCCAGGGTTCTGTGAGGTCGTTGACCGAGACAGTGGGCAATGAATTCTAAAAAACCTTTTAAATTAAGCGACTACAAAATAACATAAAATATATAATTAAGTCATAAGTAAGTTATTAATGGTTAGTTAATAATACAATATTTTTCTTTACTATAAGATAGTGATCAGATCAAAGTGTGATACTTGGTCTCATAAATGAACTCCTGAAATATGTCACAGGACTTAGATTTAATGTATGTTTAAGTTAAGGTTATCATCCGTTATCTTAAAATAATGGAAAATATATGAACGCTTCAAATATAAACTAAAACTTAACATGAAGTTAACATGTAAAAAAACAACTTTCATTTTGTAATTAATGTTACTGATAAGTCATATGGCTAGATTGTAATTTAAAAAAAAACTTAAGAGGTGTCAAGGGACACCCGGATGGAACGAAGTTCCTTTCGATTAATTAATGAAGGAATTGTAATAAAACTTTATTTTATTTAAGTTATAATATTTTTTTTTTATTATTAACAAATATAATGTTATATGAACTTAATCAGTAGGCTCAATTTTGTACTCCATCAGCAATATCCGGAACTTGTGCAGAAACACTGTCAGGATTCATTATTATTATTATTTTTTATTATTTATTAATTACAAAAAACCTGTATACACTCAACAAAAATAATCATCGCGACACCACACTGTTCAATGCGAAATAGAAATGAAAATATCTGGCTTGCTTTCTATAAGAGAGAGAGAGAGAGACAGAGAAACATGCGACGCCGCACAGCTTACAATAGCAAAAAGTGGCGTAACAACTTTTCGTAAGAATTTTTTCCGTCTAGCCCCCTTTCACAACGCGCGATAAGGAACTTCGTTCCAATAAAAAGCAAGCATTACTTTATCATAGAAAAAAATATTTAATTTTGCTCTTTACCAGACTCCCACCAGTTCAGACTCGTGCCGCGAATCGAACCCAGGACTTACAACTTTATGAGGTGACAGCGCACGCGCTGAGCCTCGGAGGCCGTCGAGATTCTGCTCGTGCCAACGTGTATAGTAAAAAAGTTATTACCGTGGTACGGTGTGTGCGTATTGTACCACTGTACCCAAAAATTATTTTTAAGCTATTGCATAGCTTCTATCGAGGGCCTTGAGCGCGGGGACCGAATCCAGAAATTCCGTAACGAAAAAAAACCTCACGCTCCCCACTCCGACGGGCACAGCGGTGATACTTTTTACCATATAGATATTTCGCCACGACCATGACAGTTGCCGTGGCACAGCGGTTATCACGTAAGCTTTTTATGCAGAAAGTCGTAGGTTCGAACCTGGGGTACGTCTTTTTTTTTATCACGTTTTTTAATTTGTATTATTATGACAAGCATTTTTATTTAGTCCCGTCCCGTCACCTGTCCCGTTGTCTGTCTGTAATCAAATCTAGAGTTAAATTTTACTCATTTCCCTTTTGCTTTTTTTTAAATTAATTTTATCAAAAATAACCTCAATATTTTTATTATTTTTATTTTCATTGTTGTTTTTGAAATATTAATAATTTAGTTGATAAAAAATGCTATGCAATAGCTTTACCGCGGCAGTCACCGAGTGCCACACGTCTTTTTTTTTTAGATTATTTTATATATTATATGTGTCATATATTTTTCACCTTTAATTATTATATCATATTATATATATTTATTTATAACAACTGAAACTTAAAATAAACCTTATATTGAACCTAAAACTAAAAAAATATAATATCGTTACTTAAATGTATTATTAAAAAGAATCACTTTAGGCAAGGTTCCGAAGATACTGGCAGCGTTCCCCCTTTGAATAGCTACACTAATTCGTTGTCCGAGGTAGCTGGCAGCTGCTATTTCCCTAAAAAGCCCTATAGCGCTTAAAACACTTAGATTATATAAATAAATATAATATAATATACTGTTATATTATATTTATTTATTTATCTAAGTGTTTTATATTATTTATCATGTATTATTTGTAATTGTACACCCAGCTTGCTTGTATCTATATATTATATCCTGGTCTGATTGCCTGGCAGAGATAGCTCTTTAGCGATAAGGCCGCCTTATTTACCTTTTTTCTTTTCTGTAGTTTCTTCCTTCTTTTATGTAGTTTACAATAACGTGTATTTTCATTTCATTTCTAAAACCCTCGCGCGCGTCTCTAGAACACCACCAAAGTTTTATCACAATCCGATCCAGTTATCAGGGGCTTCAAAGTCAATGACGGACTCACAAACTAGCTCGAGGTTTAACTGGCTTTGTAACTAGTAGTGAACTTTCGATTCAAAATTCAAAGGGTTACCCCGAAGGGGGTAAAATAGGAGTTTAAAGTTTGTATGAAAGTCCTGTTTTTTAATTTAGAGACACGAAAATCGGCAATTTGACATTAGCCTGTAGCTTACTTTCTGAAGCATTGGCCGCACGGGAAACCTCAATCTCACGGGAAATCATCAATTCTACGCAGACGAAGTCGCGGGCAACAGCTAGTGTTATATATATAACATGTGTTATTTATATAACATGTTAATTATACCTGTAAAGATTGACACCGACGGCGGTAAGCTCCTGACTTGGCGTTCAAGGCACTGAAGGAAGCTATACGCCCAATTTTATTTTCCCAAGTTCGCTTTGCCGTCCAGTTACCGACTTGGATCCGCTTCAGCGAGGCAGCTCGCTGACATTAATGGAATATAATAATGTTGGCTGTTTACATTGCTGTAGTCGAAGAGACTATAATTGACCAGCGCATTATCGAGTTGGAGTGTTGGGTTCGATTCCCGACTCATGTACAGTCCGGCCGTGGCTAGTAACCGACAAAGACGTTTTCCGAGATTCCGGCAAGATGATATGGGCTTACTATACCCGCTTAACAGGTTAGCCCGCTACCATCTTAAATTGCATCATCACTTATGACATAGATGTGATTACCGTCAAGGGCTAAGGGCTAACTTGTAGTTTATGAAAAAAAATTAACCTAAATACACCTATTGATCTACCGCGCCTTTAAGGTTCGGTTTTGGAAATTGTTTTGTAATGTGTCACTGGAACGTGTTGTAATGAAGGTTTTTGACGCGCAACGTGGCGCAGCGCGCCCGCTGTCACATGATAAAGATTGAGGTCCTGCGTATGATTCCTGGCTTGAGTCTGGTATTGTTTGGCTTCGGCAGTGGCTAGTTACCACCCTACCGACAAATTGTTGCGTAGAAAACAATTACTAGAATGGGTTTACCATACCCCTAATAGGTTAGCTTGCTGTCATCTTAGACTGCATCACCACTTACCATCAGGTGAGATTGCCGCCAAGGGTTAACTTGTAGTAAAATGCCTCGACGAAACTGTATGTCGAGTCTTTTTGCGAAAATTCACTTCTATAAGATATTTTTATATGAGCGCATCCCGGAAAAATTACCACCGTCTCCTGGACTGAAAAAATGGGCTTACCATCCCCTTATAGCTTATCTTGCTGTCATATTAGACTGCATCATCACTTACCATCAGGTGACAATATAACCGATAATTAACTTGAAGTGAAATGCCTCTCCGATTATCATCTGTATGTCGATTTTTTGCACAAAATTAACTTCTATAAGATATTTTCATATGAGGACTAACCGGAAATGTAGCCGCTGGCTCCTGGACTATGATGCATCGCTCCTACATGACGCATTAGCGACTGGCTCAGTTAATTAACCCCGACGCTCTGACCGGATGAAGCATGGTGACATTATTACTACAATAAACTACTTGAAGGGAACTTTATTATTTTTTTTGGCAGTTATCAAGACATTTACAGATATTCCTCCCACTATACGTATTTGTGTGGTATGTATGTATGTATATAGCTATTTAATGTGGCATATAATTTATGTAGTTGGACGTGACCAGTTATTTTTATTTTATTTTTTATTTTTATTTGTTTGGGACAGTAAACAATTGTATACTAAATACTATTACAAGATAAACTAACACATAATAACTATAAATACAATTAACAACACTATCCACGTCTTAATGAAAATGACAATAACAAGGGCGTGACAAAATAATCAAGAAAAAGATTAACAATATAAATAATAAGAAAAGTAAAATTAAAATTAAAACATGTGAAAGAGCAAAAATAATAAAAATTTAAAACGATTGTAACAAAATAAGTTCAGTAACACACAAAATAACAGCTTGTCATTACTAAAATTCGGGCCTTAATTTCAAAATCTCAGTTCGAGAAAATACTAAGAAAAAATTCATTCAACAACCACAATGGCACAGGCTTCTTGTCTTATACGAGTGAATGATTTAGTTGAATGCATTGGCGGGGTTAAATCTTCTTATATATAAAATTCTCTTGTCATAAATTTTTGTTCCCATACTCCTCCGAAACGGCTCGACCGATTCTTATGAAATTTTTTATGCATATTTTTTTTTATACACTACAAGTTAGCCCTTGACGGCTATCTCACCTGATGGTAAGGGATGATGCAGTCTAAGATGGTAGCGGGCTAACCTGTTAGAAGTATGGTAAACCCAAGCTCCTAATTGGTTTCTACGCGACATCTTGCCGGAACGCTAAATTCGCGACGTCTTTGTCGGTAGGGTGGTAACTAGCCACGGCCGAAGCCTCCCACCAGACCAGACTCAAGCCGGGAATCGAACCCAGGACCTCCAACTTTAAAATGTGACAGCGCACGCACTGCGCCACGGAGGTCTTATTCAGTAAGTCTGAGAAACGACTACTATCTATTTATCAAATCTCTAAGTGATAAGGGTGTCTTCCCCAAAAACTAGTTTTTTTATTTTATTTTTGTATTATGTAGCATTGAAAAATATATACAACCCTGAATTATCACCATTCTATCGCCTACCCCGATTTTTTAATAGTAATTTTAGTAATTTCATCATTTGTCATCCCGCTCGATAAGTGAACAATTATTGTCTTTATTGTGAATGTTTTTCACTCTAATTCGACTAAAATTTCCCTGAGCTCATTGTAAAGCTAAAATTTTTGAACATAAACAATGTTTATATTCCCTCATCGTTCACAGCGCTCCATGCCTCTTTCACTCATATACAACATCCTTACACACAATAAGTTAGTTATTTTTTTTCTACAACAGTAATTCCCTAGAAATATATATATATCAAAACAACGTTTGCAGAGTCTAAAAAGTTGGAACTTATTGGGGCACTGAGGTAGTTCATAATGAAATGAAAATTTATCTTATATAACTTATGTACCCTTTTTTCAGACCTTCTGTTTTTTATAAACCTGTGTCGAAAGGGCTCTTTCTTTCCATATTTAAATATTTAAAATCAGGTAATTATAAATAATAATATATATTTTTTTAGCATGTAACGTAAAAATGCAGTAATAAAGAAAATTACTTTGTATATTATTTTAGCAAATAAAATTGAATGTGAATTACTTAATATGAAGATTAGAAGTATGTGTGTCTGTGTTTGTGTAAATGAGTGCGTTCGTATGATGTGTGTAATTTGTTGATTTCCTGTTTTTTTATGTTAAATGAATTTTGTATCCAAAATATTCTCATCAACAGAAATTGGTGAGGCCCGTCGCCAATACTAGTTCAGATTGTAAGCAATTACATATAATTGGGTGTTTGAAAACTGTCCAGTTTATTTTATTCATAAATTTCAGTGTTCGAATCTCTGGCACTATCGATTGGATTCGAAAAATAACTATTTAATATCACGATACGTCCCTAAGGAGTAGAAAATACAAAATAGGTATATACCTATGTTAATTAAACCGCAAAAACGAAGATATGCGAAATGGTAGGTCAGGGTATGTTGTATAGAACATAGGCAGGTGTGTATTGCAAACATAAATCTTAACATCAATTAACAAAAAAAAAGAAAAAATAATATAACATTCAAGAGTATGCTTATAAAATACAGGATACATAATTGAATAAAACCTTATTGTAACATAGGTAATTGTGGTGTTTCATGCAAGTAAACTTATTACCATAGTGATATGTGAGATGGTGATAAAAAGAATACTTACCCATATTATTGTGAGCATCTTACTAGACCAAGGTGCGTTTGGAAACCTCGCAGCTTTATTAAATACATAAATTTAGGTAACTTACTACTATGTAATTTAAAAGTCAATTTGGATCAGTTAATGATCCAAATTGCCTTTTAAATTATTATTTGAATATAGTTTATGATGTATTCCATTCATTCTTATAGGTTCTGGTTTGCTTTAGAACAGTAGTTTAAAGATTGTATCAATCAATCAATCATAAACTTTATTCAAATAATCCTTTAAAGGCATTTTTCATGTTTCAATTACTTAGTAGTGGCGATAACTACATTCGTAAACTTATAAGTTTATAACAAAAGAGTTATTACACGTTGTACACTAAAATAGAAATGAAAGGCTGCAAATAGCTTAGTCACCTAATTTAAAGGAAAAATATGAATGTTTTTGTATTCCATCAAACACCAATCTTTTCGCATAACTACCGAAACATGCAATGCAAACATGCATGCATAATTAGAGACCACTTATGCAAAGGTGTGAACAGCGCTCCCTGCACGCATGCCGCCATCCACATTATTAAATTAAAATTACGTGCAAGTAATTAGTGTAATCAACTTTTTACAAGATTAAACCTTTTTTATATCTATATTTTTATTTATTTTTTATTTTATTATTTTAAATACACTTACAATATACACACAAAAATATACATTTTAGCATACAAAAGTGTCACATTCACCTGTATGCATATCAGTTACAAGTGTATACAACATTGACTGCAAAGGTACATGAAAATGGCCACAAAAGAATATATATGTTTTCTACTCTACCTGTCTATTACGATACTATTGGAAATAAGTTTGTTCCTTTTTATATTTTATATTTGAATGCACTCATCTAGGAATGCGACGTTTTTAATCAGGGTATATTACGCACGATTGCGAATACAAGTTTCTACAGCGAGAATATTGTCATCATAAGTTAAATACGTGAAGATATGTTGTGCCGACTTTTTAAGCAGAATATTTGAATTTGCTACATTTTGAATTCATACACATAAAAGGTGAGTTGTTTTTAATGAAGTTTAATTAGAGACTCACTAGTGCTTGCCAGGAAAAATCTTAGTTTTTACTTTGTCTTTTTAATTTCAATGCTGTTCAAGTCGGCCAATGGCACTGATCTTTTCCTTTATATCTAAGTCAGTTTTGCATATTTCATTCACAAAATCCCGTGAGAAGCTACCAACAAACTACGAATTCCTTAATTTAATGAATGTTGAGATGGAACAATAAGTGGGGTTTTATCTAAGAATCGATGGTTTATTCTATCAGATATCCGGCATGAATAAATTGCATTATGTCGTATAAGTAATTTAAAATAAAACCAAAAATAATTACTTCACAAGTGGGTCATACTCGCGTGGAATGGTGCCAAGAATCCTGGATGCGTTTCCGCGCTACAAAGCCATGCTGATTCTTTGCGCAAAAAAATTAGCCAGCTATTCGCTTACGTATTAGGTAAATATACAAAAATTAAAAGAAATTCAGAAATTATTTGCAACCCTAAAATTCCGTTTCATTAAGTGTGTTATGGAAGTAAAACTTAGACGACCTCCGTGGTGCACGCGTGCGCTGGTGCATTTTAAAATTGGAGGTTCTGGGTTCGATTCCCGGCTCGAGTTTGGCCTTGTAGGAGGTTACCACCCTACCGACAAAGACGTGTCGCCAAGCGATTTAGCGTTCCGGCACGATGTCGCGTGCAAACCAATTAGGAGTATGGGTTTAACCATACCCCTAACAGGTTAGCCCGCTACCATCTTAAACGGCATCATCACTTATCATTAAGTGAGATGCCATCAAGGGCTAACTTGTGATGTATAAAAAAAAACTTATCTCAAAAAATTTTTGGTGATAGCATTCGAGATAGCGGCTCCACAAAAGACGATTAAAGACGTTTTGCAAAGAAAACCTGTATTTGAAGTCCACCCATCGCCTATGCATTTATTGTGCTTGATCCTAGAAGCAAAATCACCAAAGAAGAGCACTTAGAGTGTCCGAGAGAAATAATTTGACAGTATAAATGAGTGGGGCCGACATAGCTAATCGGAGACCAAGAACATGGTTCATCAACACAAAAATCTTCAGCTATGAACTTCAGTTCGAGGATCTCATGACAGTGATCTTGTCTTCACCGTTCAAGTGATATTTTAATTGTTTAAAAACTCACATAACTCCGAAAAGTTAGAGGTGCGTGCCCAGATTCGAACCGCCGACCTCTGATTAGGAGGCTGACGCCCTAACCACCGCTAGGCTATCACCGCTTTAACTTTAATAGTTGTTGTCAAATGTTGATTCAACAGCGTGTTTTTCTAATTACTCTTTTTTTGCAATATAAAAGTCCTATTTGCATTAGAATATGACTGGAATATGCACCATAGCTAGCTAAAAGAAGCTAACTTTTTAAAAATATGAATCATGTTTATGTCTTATAAACCTTGCCTATTTTTTATACACTACAAGTGTAGCGAGCTAACCTATTAGGGGTATGGTAAACCCACATTTCTTATTGGTTTCATATTTAAATCGCTTGGCAAGACTACTAACTAACTAGTGGGAATCTAACCCAGTACCCCCCACTTTATAATGGGACAGCTCACGCACTGAGATCGTAAGTATCGTTAAATCTTTAGAGGAAAATGTATTCTATTCTAGTAATGTCTTATCGTGTTCATTTAAAAGACATATTTCTGTCAACCTTAAATAATAAAGATATCTTCCAAAACGCACAATCTCAGCATCTTTCTTTTATAGATGTAGTCATTTATGTAGATAATAAACAACAATGGACCAAGTATGGAGCCCTGTGGCACTCCTACATTAATTTATGCTAATCTTCACCTTTAATTATTACGCTATTTTTGCAGTGGTATACCTGAGATTAGTAACGAGAAGAAATTTGCGGTGAAGTACACCAGAGCTCGACATTATGTATAACAAACACATCTTGATCAGCGTGACAATCGACAAGCGTCCACTACTTGACATATTTAGATTTCTAATTACACAATCTCCCCTTACGACTATGGGATCATAAATAATTCACAATTTATTATTGATTATGTGAGATGGTGATAACAAAAAAAAAAGTTTGTTGCGGGTTTCTTCTTAGGCCTGGGCGCGATTTGAACCCTCTTAGCTTTAGTTTTAAGTTGGCGAGTGTAGATATCACCATCACTAATAGAAATAATGAAAAATGTGATATATATATAAATTCAGAGATGCTTGTAATATTCAGGTTTCTGTCAATAAAGCGATTTAAAAAAAAAGAATTTTCATCATTATGTACTTAAATTGAGATTAAATGATTCCTGATGCTTAAATTCATTTTAGTATGGAAGGTTAAAGGGTTTAAATAAAAAAAAACACTAATTATTAGTACATTATATTTTTATTATGCTAGACGTCTTAATAATTATTAAATTATTCGTTATTGCTTCAATAATTATTGTACTTATTTATATAATTATGTGAGAGTTTGATTGGTACACCGAAATTACATGGACTAAAATAGACTTGGGTGAACCTGGACAAATGTGACTCTTTGTCAAATGCTTCCCTATATGCCATACCACAGAAAAGTATTTGACAAAACCTTCTGAAGATAATATGTTAAAAATATTTTTGAAAAAACTAAATTTGTTTTCTTTAATATATGTAAAGTAGCACGTTAGTACAATATAGAAAAAAAATACAGTAAATTAAACGTTTAATAATAGGAATTTTTACCAGAGAAAAAATTGTAGAGGGTTTACAGAAAAATATCTATAAAAATAGCTCAAAATAACACAAGCTATAGATTAAACTGTCTCACAATTTAATTGATAAAACTGAATTTTAAAAGTTAATTCAATTAAATTGATAAGTCATGTTAAATTGGTAATCACATAGAGCTTTTAAGTTTTAAATAGTGTTGCTTTGTTGCGTTTTAATATAAATTGTTCTTAATATATTTATAAATAGTTACTTTAATTTATAACAGCATTTATGTATTACAATAATATTTTGTATCGCAGTTGTCAAAAATGTAATTAATTATTAAGTAAAAAGTGTCGCCGACTTCATAACTTTGATATAAACATGGCAAATTTAATTCAAATCCGTTTATACGCGCATTCGTTATCTGTAACAAACTTCTACAAAATATCAGACTGGACAATCTAGGACTCTGACTATGAGAGTTCATAAAACTGCACTAAATTAACTATTTAACAATATGATATTTAATCAATTAACCAAATAAAAAAAAGCCACCAATTTAACTACGATACGAAATCTTAAGTACATAAACTGTACCGTTATATTATACATAATATTAATATAATATTGGGATATTGATACAGCACTGCAAACCTTTCACTTCTTCTAATTCAAGTCACCTAGTAAATATGGCTACCCATATAGTGCCCCCCATGAATGTTCTCTCTTTCACTCATACACAAAATGCAACTTCACGTCTCAGTCATGTCATCAACGCATAAATATATTTTTTTTCAATGTGTTTCCAGAAAATTTAGCTTATGTTGGATTACGGTCGATGCGTGAATAAGTAATTAGTGTGCAATCGTGAATAAGTAATTTGCTGAAACTCATGATTTAAAAGAACAGCTGAATTTGTTGTCGCCGGTTTTCATTTTCTTCAATTTAATAGTTATTTGAAACCTTTGCAGTTTTATACCAAACACCCTGTATACACTAATTAAACTAATACCTACCCTATATCCTGCAACACATCCCTTAACATCTTTCATATCAGCTCCCCTTAATGCTTACACTTAGAGAAAAATTACCTTATTACACAAAAGTCAACAAGTTGAATATAGAAGATAATATAGTCCTTTTCAAATAAAACGTTTCTTTGGACACATTTGCAATACCTAATATCGCTAATTCATGTTTTAATACATACACGTAAATATATATAACAGAACACGAACAGACAAGCTCTTTACGGAATATCGAAAAAACTAATATTTCTAGTAAGTTGAGATAGCATTCGATACGCAATAAAATATTAGATTTGCCAAAATATCGGAAATAATGAATTTATTTATAATTATTGAAATTACAACACTACACGCCAAATGCAAATTAAGCATGCAAACCGTGGCAAAAGGTACGTCTAATTGAAAAAGGCTATAGATTAGCATTTAAAATATTTATGACTCCAATAACAATATCACATATAACTAGACAATAATTATTATTTGAATATACAACAACAATCAACAATCATCTAAGTACATTCGATGACACGGCAACTTATCAATAATTATTAAGATACTTTGATAGCCTAATTTGTATTTATTTATATAATGTGCGTAGTAAATATGATAAAGGAGTTACTAGGAGATACGTCTCAAATCGTTTCACAGCTACATTTATATAACACTGAAGATAATTTAGATATACAAATACATTTTTTCTTTAGACTTAGCTGGAATAAGCTTTGGGGAGGATCTTAAGGGAAGCAATCTAGTAGTATCAAATTATGTTTAAATACGGACCAGGAAAATTATCTCACTTTAAAATTCCATTATTATAGGATGTGTGGTGGAAGGCTTCGGCCGTAGCTAGTTACCACCCTACCAACAAAGACGTGTCGCAAAGTGATTTAGCGTCCCGGCACGATCTCGAGTAGAAACCAATTAGAAGTGTGGGTTTACCATACCCCTAAAAGGTTAGCCCGCTGCCATCCTAGACTGCATCATCACTTACCACTAGGTGACATAGCCGTCAAGTGTTAAAAAAAATACTCTTCCACATATATAATAAATATTTGGAGCAAATACTCGTTATTAATAAAAAAGGTGAATAATTTATTAGTAAAATTAATTCGACCCCCAAAAAGGTTGACAGACGACATCAAACGAGTCGCAGGGAGCCGCTGGATACAAGCGGCCCAAGACCGTGGCTTTTGGAACTCCCTACAAAAGACCTATGACCAGCAGTGGACATCTATCGGTTGAAATGATAATGATGATGAAGATTAGTTTGTTTACTTTGCCCGTTGGTGAAAATAATTTTCTGCTAATCTGTTAATTATAAATGTAACTTTGAAACGTATTTGCGTATCTTTACTGTATCATTATGAAGCAATATAGGATGAAACATTCGTGATGCGTTTGAGTTCTTTTTTCAATAGCCGTCACGATTTTTGTGTTTCGTATATTGTCAGTTGTCTAGCGCCTTATTTGTATAGCGCTAATAAACTATGTATATAATATCTTTCCCGCTCTCTAGTATTGCTTTAATATATCTTTTAACACGATATGAGTGACACAAATATACATTCATATAAGAAACAGGTTTCGTTGTGTTACTTTTTTAGAAGCTTAAAAGTGGTCTTATTTAATTTTAGATAAGATTTGTTTTGATTTTATTTAATGTATATTTTCACAGGGGAATAATGAATTACGAAGAAACTGATTGCAAGCAATTATTGTTTCCCCGTGTGAGAATGGCCTTATGTTTAGGCCACTTTTACGCTAACCCACTACTCTCTAATGACAACTAATAAAGATTTTAATATTAATATTAGCTATATAATTTCACACAGACAAATACTTGGAATATATTTTCTTTTTAGTTCTTCTATCGTCTCGCAGATAGAATCTAAAAAACATCGATTCGACTTATAGGAGAAAAATTACGTATGTATTATAACTTAACTTAGAAGTAAATACGTATGTATATGTATAATATGTTTAAGATATATATTTTTTTTGTTTTTTTTTTTAATTTGTGAGAAGTGTTAAGTCGCTGTTATAAGCAGATGTATTTGTATGTTTAATTTCATATGTGATTTTTTCGATACGAACGTTTTGTTTGAGATGATTTTTAAAGGAAGTAATTATTATTCTAGGATCGTAATTTATATTAGAAATTGATCACGATATTGATAGACATCAAGATTTTATTGATTTAGCAATAAACAATGGACAGAGAAGCAACATTTAATTAGCTGATATAAACGTCAAAATTTTATATTTCTGTACATATATGAAATACAAGCTTAATTCGTTATTGGTACATGTAACATATATATTTTATAGATTTGACTTGTTTTGAGGGCCGTGATTTTCCGTGATTCTGGAATATCACATTCGCGTTACAGCAAAATGTGACGTCATTAAAACTGTCCAACTTGACATCATAAAATATATTTCGTGCGTTGTTACGATTTCGATGTAATTCAGAATCAGTGCCCTGCTGAATCAATTCAGCGTGATTATGTTCTCCATTAAAATGAAAGTAAAGAATGTACATACATTATAGAATGAAAAATAGCTGTAAAGCCCTTAGTTGGCGGACAACTAAGCGTCAAATTACTATTAAAATATACTATAGTTAATTTGATTTTTAAATCTATAGCTTGATCAGTATTCTGTGATCAAGTAAATTAAAATATATATATATAAAGTTGATCGTAATTAAGCGTGTGCATCATATTAATTAATAAACGGTAATTTAAACGCTGCTATATCCAGATTCACAACAAGCACTCACACTAGATCTGGGTTTACAACCAGAACTTTAGGAGCTTTAAGAATTTCTTAAAAGTAGTCAACATTTAGGATTAAAGGGGATACACATCTACAACAACGGAATAACTCGCGATACAAATACAATCTCTAAAAGGATACAGACGATGGTTTTGGAATATAAATTTGTAAAGTTATCAAAAACGTCACTAACTTACTGGAAAGAAGGTCAACTAACAAGCCTTTAAAATGTCTTTTTTCTGAATATTTCATTCACACGTTAATAATTAGTTGTTTAAAAAATTATGATCATTTTAAGTCTACCATTAAAACTACGTGATTTTCTCGTATAATCGGGTTATGGCAGTTTCTGATAAGAACTAATTTGTGAATCAATATGAGAAGAAGCGCGTTAAACTCAAAAGGTACTTCTTGAATGAGTTAATTAGCAAAATCATTATTAATTTTTATTTATATATACTTTTTATTGGCCGATTAGTCTGTAAAATAATCATTTTAAATTCCCTTTTCCTACACACGATGTCTTTTTTGCCACTAACCTTAAACTTGCATCATGGTGGTCTATTAAACCACTCGATAGTGATGCTGCAGCGATATATATATAATAAACCATTTACTTACTCGAAAATTCCTGATTATTCAATAATACCAAGTTCATTATATTTTGAAGATTGATTCTTCTATGATCTAAAGATACTTGGATTTTGATTCTAAAAGAACTGATCAATGAAAAAGTCATTTTTTACTAAACCAATTTGTCTCTTGGACTATTATTAATTATTCTTCAATTCGTGGAACCAGCCAGTCAGTAAAGTACCAATGTCCAGTTATTTTCAACAAACTATACTTTTACTATCTCGACGATATTGTCTTAGTCCCTGTACATTATGTTATCAGATTTCGACGGATTTTTGACGTCGTATCTAAGAATCCTTCGCAGATTCCGTGATAGTTTAAAGAAAAGGACGGTTGCTATCCAATCTAATTCCTTTACTTTACTTAACACTTCTATTTTAATCGTACTTCCTACATTCTCATATCGTTTGTCTTTTTCAGCAGAGATATTAAGTTATATATTTCATTTGTGAGAAGGTTTATTTACTGAAATGGTTGCAGCGGTAAAATTTGCAAACATTTCGTAATGATTCGCATTTAGAAGAATTCAAAAATATTCTGGTACCACACCATGACAAACATTCAGTTTTATAGAATTAATATCATATTAGCTTTTGATGATGGCAATAATTTCAAATGCTACTTTAATTTCTATTTTTCGTAATATTTTACATTTTTAATTGTAACTAAAATAATCATTACACTTAAAATTACTGAAGACGTTAAATGAATAGTGATACATAACAGATAGACATTAAACGCTAAGCATATTACACTTCCAAAATATAGTATCATTTATATTATTTCCTTAATTTTATTTTCTAGTTCGTTAAACGTAATATTGTCTAAATTACATCGCTTACTTTCAAATACGTCTAGCAAGATACATGTTACGAAAAATACTAGTAGCTTTAGCGTAGTGATTGTTATTTTTTCCGATATGTCAGGCAGTAGTCTCTAGGCCGCAGAATGATAATAATTTATCTATTGCCATAAATGTCTGCGTTATATAGAAATAAATATGGAATAAATTTATCTGTTAAAGTTTTCGTATAAATATGTGAATAAATTAAAGAACTAAAGTAAAATGAAGGTTATTCAGGGATACAAGATAAAAAGAAGCCGGAAACGAAGGTGTCGTCGCTGTCCGACTTGGAAAGGTAAGAGTGAATGGCCTGGAGATAATTTAGAATTTGGGTTCGTGCACTAGTCTGCCAGGTCCGCTACCTATATTTGAGCATCGAGAACAGTTCACCGGCACAGCACGTGGACTCGGCCGGCTAACAGACACCTTGCGGGATCCCAACACAGCCGGAACCCAATCGTCATTACACCAGACGAACTCGTGTAAACTCTGCGCTAGCTCCCATTGCAAATATAAGCACACAATAAGGAATGAGAAGGTTGTTGGATACTCATTGAAAACTCTGGGCATTGGCCAAATTATAAACTTTAAAGTACTTCAAGTTCAATTAAAAACTTCATCAAATGAATGCTATGAAACCATAAAAAAATACAATGTTGAGAAATTAAGCAAGCAATAGCGAAATTACTATCTTTGACTTGTTTTAAATAATTATAACGTTAAATAGAACTTAGATTTGAAATATTCGTATATTCAATAATATCAATTAATTTACGGTAATATATTTTAAGCAGTGATACGGTTTTAATAATTTGCTTAAAGTAGAGCTTACATAAGTATCGATTGAAGTTATAGCAAGTAACTTAAAATTACTCCTTCATTTTACTAGTTATTTTCAAAAGACGTATACCCTTGAGGTAATCACTTCATTTCCATATTGTATAAAAGTATTTCACATAGCTAAAGTAAGTTTACTATTCGAAGAAAAAAGAACATAATTTAGCTTAACTTTAAATTAATAAGGAATTCCAAAATAACATATTGAGCAAATAAGCAAATTACGCGCATCTCACTTAGTGTCTAATACAATAGTTTAACAAGTCTGAATTAAAAAATTGACAGCGTTTTCAGTTATATTACAAGTTACCGTAGTGTAGCAATTGTTTTGTATGTCAAAAATGTATTACAATTACAAGAAAATGCTTAGTGAGTAAGAGATATTTCAGTTTTACTTGCACGTTTATTTTAAATTACGCAATGATGCTGGAAGAAGTTACACGATGTTATCAATAAAATAGGTTCTTAAATACCTCCCAGTGAGACTCGAGAATTTGAAGGAAAAGTTAATCTTAACCCACTTGTTACTATCGTTCCATAAAAAGAACGGTGTACAAAAAAAAATAATTATGACACTTAAGGGTTGTTTGTATTAACAGTTTTAGTTTTAGTTGACAGGTTACAAGTGTGCGGACTGATGTGTTAAGTATTTGAGTGTAAATTGAGACATACTGAATTTTTACGATTTTTAAAAAACAGACGTTGTATTATCCATATTTTAAGGTAAGTATTAAAAATATAAAATATTATAAATATTTATTAAAGGGAACAGAATTAAGTTTATTTGTCTTGTCTATTATCTGTTACAATATCTATAATTTTTAAATTGCTATTATAAATGCGCATTTTCTACGATTTAAATTGCTGTTCCTTTAATCAAACGATAGTAAAATGCACTACTATAACATGTTAATTTTATTATATAGCAATGAAGCGATGGTCTCCACCTTTGACTCTACATTAAATAGTTGGTGAGTGAAAAAGATGATGAAGAGTTAGTACCTGAATTCATATCCATATTACCACCCGAAAACTGAAATTCGGATGTAACTGATGATTCGGGTGATACGAAAACTTGGTGACTTGGAATAATTTATCAGAATCACAATTACGAGGGCACGCAGAGGTTTGTGTTTTATCGGCTGAGGTTAGCAATGAGGACGATAATGTGCCACTTATTAAGGTATCGAAACACCGTCGAATTTTTTCCCAAGAGTCAAACTATGCAACTTCATCAACTTCAGGTGGTACTTCAACACGTGGTGATGAATGGCGCATGAATTACTGTTTTAAAATAAAACTTACAAGTGGGTAACGCGTGTTTTCGATTGCTTTTTCAATACTTCTTAATAGGAGATAAGTCGTACTATCTACTAGGAATATGAACTGGCAAAATGCTTCAAACTGCGGTATACCTCTAGTATAAAAAGCTATTTCCAGTGCCAGATTAACATTTATTATGACAAACCTTCATTACTGCGGCAATCAAAACCTATTACTTGGTGACAGTTTCGCGAAGCTGTCTACTGTTTGACAAACTTAATGAAAACTTTTTAGCCTATACTGCCTTCAGTCTGCTTTTTCAGATGAATACAAAGAAGTTTTGGGTTTGGGTCTAGAACCCGTACCCAACACCCGTCGTCTTACAGTACGCAGATGTTCTGAGAAAAATAAATAGCCACGTTTGTTTAATTTTTCTGACTTTCATCAACTTTTTTACATAAGCTCATTGATGAAGAGCAGTTGAGAGAAATAAAAACCATAGAAACTATACGATTAAATCAAGTATCTAAGTGTTCACTGCCAGCAAACAGAAGGCAGCACAAGGTACGTACAAGTACCTGTCTACCAGAGCTGAACGAAGATATTACCAGCAAAACAAGTAATTTATACTTGTGGAGTGTACTATAACCTGCTGTTAACAAAAAATATAATGAAAATATGGGAGGAGTCTGTAGATCCGACCAAAATATCTGTACAGAATCGGACTTCAATCTAGAAAGACCATATTTTTCGGTACCGAGATAACCAACTGAGATATTCCGTGTATCACGAAAATGCCAAATTTTACTGTGTTAAGTGTCACATAACTCTGTTTTAAAAAAAACTGCTTTGAAATTGTCATATGCTCAAATAAATTTACCTTAAACTTAAACGTGTTTTGATTACCCGTCCCTATTTCATAGTAGTACATTATACTATCGTTCCTTTAAAGGAACACCATTTTCCGAGCTTTCCATATAATGTAAATTTTTTTTTCGTATTTTTTATGTTAAATTTAGCATATTATTAGGCTATAGTGTGAATTTCAAAAGAATCGGAGAAAAAAAGTTGGTTCAGGAACAAGTGGGTTAATGATTGATGTTAATACCGGCCGACTTTTTACTGATGTGTTAACATAATTAAAAATACATAATAATCATAGCGTTTAAACTGAGTACATCCGAAATAGGATATACGTCACATATGTTTGCGTTTTACTTATGATTTTAAAGGAAGTAGACCGTAAAAATGAAGAAAATTTACCATTACGCGTAGTAACTTTACTCCAAGCTTCGCTCTCACAACCCAATATTATATTCCTTATCAAACGATGAATTAATATAATACTGACTGCAACGATAAAGATTATGCGCCAGCAATTACTAATAACAATAAGCGAGTAGCAAATTTCAAGATTCTAAATTTACATACACTTTTGACGAATAAAAAAAACAATTGCTGATGTACAGTAACCGAGATCAAGCTTATACATTCAGAATAGTATTTGAAAATGTACACAACGATTATTGTTTTAGATCACACTAAAATTAGCAAGTCTATACAAGTTTGCAACACCAATACCAACAGTGATAATCCATGACACTAATTGTGGATTTAACTCGAACAATTTTCTTACAGTTACATCTATTAGAAATACAGTAGAAATTACAATTTCAATAAATCTCGTACCATTTAGATTTATCGATACATAAGCAAATAATCACGATTTCTGTGATTATTTGCTTATGTATCGATTTCACAGAAATCGTAATGTCTACTGTATTTCTAATTTGATCATTTAGATACACTGTTAGAATCGCTTTCTAAATCCCCTATATGACAGAACTTTTGTATTAGTCCCATGGATTTTTGAAAGTTTTCAGATGAACTTAAAAATCCAAACTGTTCTTACTACCTAATGTTTGCTCTACATTGATTGAATCGATTACTATCCTAGTTAACTCGCAATTAATGTCATAGATTACTCAATATATTTAAAAATTGGTTTTAGAATAAAAAGTTATTCTATAACAATTATTATTATTATCAATTTCTCGAAAGGACGTTAATAATATAATTAAGAATATCTTCTAATGTTAATGATTTAATTATACATTTTTAATCAATAACATTCTCTCATAGTAGTAGGTATACGGGAATTTGATAAAATTTATTTTTTTATAGACTACTTTGTTATGGTTTTTTATTAAACTACATAATAATATAGTAATGAAATAGGGAAATATTTAGTCTTTTAAAGTTTAGAGCTTTATATAGATGTAACAGACAAAGTTCGCAGAATGGGTACAGTGGCTAAGTCTACTTTAACGGAATGTAGGGCTTAATTGGTCTTAAATAACACTTGTATTTTAGTACTTGGATAGGCAAATATTTCACTAAATCTTTGAACTAGTTTCCAAAGTTGAAAATGTCTGAAAT
This sequence comes from Lasiommata megera, assembly GCA_928268935.1. NCBI lineage: Eukaryota > Metazoa > Arthropoda > Insecta > Lepidoptera > Nymphalidae > Lasiommata > Lasiommata megera. The sequence goes on from OV743331.1 coordinate 11,245,351, forward strand.
TGCGTCTAAAATACATGCGTCAACCTTTAAAAGTATCTAAGAGCTGATCTTATAATTGACGAAGTAACATCGAGATTGGGCACATTAGATTGGTCTCGATAAACAGATATAGATCAAGGGTATCTAGGAGTCAAAAATTATGAAAACTTTGCCTAAAGACTGTTCGCATTCCACTTTACCCGGAACAGCAGACTTGACCCAACCTAAGAACTACACCCGTATCTACTGTAATTTAATAAAGATACACATTTAGCAGGCATAGACTTTGATAGCACACCGAAGAGTTACAACAACATTCATAATTATTTTATTATTAAGGATAGTAATACTATTATAACATCTTATGCAAAAACTGATATAAAATATACTGCTATAATTATGCCCTAAGTTAATGTTGTCTAAATGAGTAACGAGATGGATTTAACAAAAATATTTAGATAAGTGTCGAACAGGGCAATCTATCTACATCGCGTTGCTTATTGGTCCTATTTTATTGTTATACTGAATTCTTCAATTGTGTCGTAAATCTAATAAATTTAATAAGTTTAACATCAACGTATAATGCTAATCGCACATTCCAGGACACGCCGCGTGGGTTCAGACATCCTATATCACCAACCGGCGTTCAGACATTGTTACGATAATAATCTAAAACAAAATTAGTAGCTTGCTCACTTTAACCATACGTGTAATTAGATCTGTAATCTTACTCTGGTTCCAATTCAGTATTCAAGCAGTATTCAGGGCAAATGAAGAATTTACTGAATAACCTGTGGTAGTGCTTCAAGATCACGAACAAAGACCAACGAAGCTGTTTAGGACAGTAGTTAATGCAGTACAGCTGGCCTTCATAGCTACCATAAAGAAGAAGTCTTGACTTTTTGCTGTTGTTCAATATTCAACTTCAAGTTAAATCTGTTTAGTTTTTAAAATTTGAAACAACTGACGATATTTTAGATAAGATTTTACTTGTGCAAGTAGTACTGAACTACTACAGCACCAGCGCCTTTATAAGAGCTATAGCTTTAACCATGAACCAAGCCTAGAAGATCATCCATTCGTAATACTTGGATTTACACAACAACAGATATATATATATATATATATATATATCTCTTAATATAATTTTAAGTGGTATGTTTTTTAATTTACCTGGCTAAGTTTGTTGTGGGCTTCTTCTTAGACCGGGGCGCGTTTGGAACCCTCATAGCTTTAGTTTTAAGTTTACGAATGTATTTATCACTATTAAATCACTGCTATGTAAACTATTGACGCGTCAAAAGTGCCTTTAAATATTTGAATTAAGATTACTTGAATTTGAATTTGAACACCCTCATTGGTGTCAATCGCTCATATAAACGCCAAACACGTGTAATAACGTTATCGTTTCCGTGTGGTAAACCGCAGAACACTGTACGTGGCTCCCATCGCGGCAAGTCATGCAATGTGCGAAAAGCGTATGTCTCTCATTTAGAAGAAAAATTTACTAACAATAGCAATGCATCACATCCTTGACAACAATTTAAATATTTTATGCATTAAAATTCTCTCCAAGTTAAATAATTCCAAATTAAAAGGTATTCTATCAAATAGTTGAACTTACAACACGTATTATACGTATAACGATGCTTAGTACAGTTATTTTAACTTTCCTCTCATAAAATATTGTAAACAAATAAATGAGAGAAATGGGAATATAAATAATATCCCAGCATATTTTTATAAAATTATTAATTATAACGATGCTTAGTACAGTTATTTTAACTTTCCTCTCATAAAATATTGTAAACAAATAAATGAGAGAAATGGGAATATAAATAATATCCCAGCATATTTTTATAAAATTATTAATTATAACGATGCTTAGTACAGTTATTTTAACTTTCCCCTCATAAAATATTGTAAACAAATAAATGAGAGAAATGGGAATATAAATAATATCCCAGCATATTTTTATAAAATTATTAATTATAACGATGCTTAGTACAGTTATTTTAACTTTCCTCTCATAGAATATTGTAAACAAATAAATGAGAGAAATGGGAATATAAATAATATCCCAGCATATTTTTATAAAATTATTAATTAAAAAATCTAGCTCCTCTATACTTTCGTATCTGGCCGTAAAAGAATCAGGCAATATGATTAGTTTGATTCTCGATCTCTAGATTTTCACTTTTGTTACGCAAACATACGAGTAAGTAAACCTAATATCACATTGCCTGTCTATTTCGGGCATTGTCAACCTGATTGATAGCAATATATAAATTGCAAAGATGATGATGACTGTTTACTAAAATTCTCTTCCAAAAGAACATTTTCTCATGATTAAGGATACTTGAATTTTGAAATCGATGTTTAACAAAACCCATTAGAACTGTCGATCCGGTGGGTGATTCTTGTATGATATGCCTTTTAAATGGGTTCGTGTATCACTAATTAGGGTACAAATGGTGTCTGTAAGTTTAGTGCATAACAACAATTGCAATGATCGAAACGTATTAAGTATACGGTCGGCTATTTGATGTGTGAGAAAACTTCAAATTCCAAATATCTTATCACACCTTGGACCCAGATATCTTTGAATAGTATTATACCGCGTAGTAGACACAACTGAACAAAGCAAATTTTTATATCAAGCTTCGTTGTCCATGTTTGTTTTGTTAATGATTGCTGTGCCAAGATGCATCATCTCAAATATCCCTAAACGTATTTCTATGTCCTCAAAGACTATACAAATAACACGGCTCAAATTAATACCATATTCCTCAACACTTATATCATCTACGTGAACAATTGCATGTACTAGAACATGAAACATTATTACTTAATACCAGATAACGTTATATTGTTTATAGCACACGTAACTAAAGTTTTAAAAAATAGATTTCATCCTCTGGTACAGGGCACAAGATAACAAATCAATCTTATAACTATTGGAGAACAAAAATCCTTCTCAAGGATAACAAGCGATATCAACAAATGTCTTTTATTGAGGTAATATTTAACAATGATGCCCAGTTCACATTTATCCCAACAGTGATTATAGGTTAATATGAGCGATTCTCAGATCGTTTGTGATAGAGTTTTTTTTACATTTATCTATACGTTGGCTTGTCTTGACATAAGACATTACCGCACACGTTCTCACTTGCATAGGAGATAAATGCTTGTCGAATTATCCTAATACGGTGTTGGATCGCTGCACGGGATTCCTACTGTAACAATGTGAACCAGGTATACTATAATCTAAATAACTAGCAACTTATCGCTCTTGTGCTATAGTTCGTTGGGCATGTTGCATTATATCATTTTCCATTTATACCATCAATTTTATACACAATTGATTAAGGAGTATCAAGAAGTGTTATATTTTAGGTAACGGTTACGTCCGCGTGTCCCTTCATACAATTTTTTTGCTTTGCTTAAAAATTAAATCCTCAATATACATTATTATTATCAGCACGTACTGTCCCAAAGTTGGCCTCCCTTTCTTTCAATTTACATACAAAAAATAAATGGTTGGTTAGATATTACTTTACAACTGTACTGCCGTTATTTGTTTAATTTGTCTGTTATATTTAGTGTATAACTAGATCACAATTGTCCAAATGCAATGCTGCAAAATCTTCTAGTATAATTAAAACTACACACTTAGAACATCCAATATTGCCGCCTTTAAATTATTTATAATACTGTTATTCTTAACACGTCATTAGCTAGCACTGTAATTAGTACGTGTTGGTATGAAAGTGTGATGGAATCCTATTTTTTAAATTATGTGTTTCATAATTTAAACTCATTTATTTATTTTTTACTCAATCGACATAATGCATGAAATAGAATGATCTTGGTGTATAAGGACGAAATATTAGCGATGGATGCTGGATGTAATAAGTAATGCTGAATGAAGAAATACTTCTCAGGATAAAGTTAACTTATAAGCGATTGAGGCTGGTTAACCCTCCCAGTATCGAAGAATAATGTAACCTTGGGATCACTGAACCTACAAAGTAATTAAAAATATAACACTTCCTGATAAATCCAATAAATGTACTTAAATTAATGATAGCACGCAAATCCACTTTTACTTTTACTTACAATAAAATTTTGTGTAGCTTAGTATTGTATAACGTTATAATAATTATTATATTTAAGATATAGGTACAACCAGATATAGACAAAATTGTCAAAAACACACCCAAATAGACGAGAGTCTAATATCTTGAACACTTCTTTGCATCACTTTACTAACCTCGACCAGATACTCCGACATTCCCAAACACATGAAAACTTAATGCTCATTCACATGGAGAGAGCTCTTCACCTTCGATGATGTTGCACAGATAACCTTCATATGTTAATATTCAAAAGTAACGCTCGCATAGTATTCTAAAATTCTTCATAAATATTTATAATTATAGATATCCACATAAATAGTTCACAAGGTTACTTTTGATATGAGCAATATTTTGATTATCACTTCATTCAGACGCGAAACTTTCTTGTTACAAATGAGGAGATAACGGAAATAGAGAATTTACGATACTAAAACATGATTGAGCACAAAATATTGGAAGACTCGAGCAAAAGGAATGGTTTCGCAGAGAAATCTAAAAATATAATTCAAAAAGCTGCTCACGATGCAATTATAAATCCTTACTTTCAGAAAATAATAATATACCTAACTCTTATTTTAATTAATAATGATAGTGATGTAAGTGAAACAAAATTAGAAAAAAAACAATTCACTGAATAATATGATGATATTATAGAAATAGTAATATCAACAATATTATATCGTTGCTTATAGAAGTCTTAAATTAACATATACTTAAGAATTACAATTAAAAATTAGAGTAAATAAAAATTTAGAATCACATACAAATATGATTAAACTAATGTAAATTTAACTTAATGAAATTATAACTTGCAGTTTTAGTGAGACGGGTATCGATTGGGTCAGCAATAGACTCCAAACTTGAGACCAGGATTGTAATGCATCTGTTGAGTTCTCAATACAAGCTTGATCTAGACAGGCTTTTGTCACACTATATGCAAATATACAAGGAATATCTTATAACGTCTAGTCCTCCACACTTAAGTTGTGATGAGATGAGATGTATACTGGTAGATTACATTTTCAAAAAGATTAAATTGTGTGCACTCAAATCATCTCAATTAACTTAAACCAATGATTGTAGTATTCTTGATATTGTATGATGGCACTGTGACATGAGACAAATTGGAGGGTACTAATGTTGCTGTTGATAAACAATAAACAGCAAGTATAATTTGCTATATTCCGCCGACAACGCGAAAGCGCGAAAAGTAAAATCTTTTCTCGCTTGTGAAGTCAACATCTCCTGAGGATGATCCGGTGTCGGGTCGAAACGTACGTAGAGGTTCTAGTGGAAGATTTTGTGTGGTGTTATATTATACTTGCTGCAAAGCAAATTATACTTGCTGCTTATTGTTTATCATGGACTTCCGCAAAGTAACGCCTGCTTCTATTCATTATTTGTTGCTGTTGAATTAACAAGTCTCAAGTTTGAAGTCTTGTAACTGAACAAATGTCAACCTGCTTTACCACCAAGTGGTTGGATGCTAATAAATGAAAGCTGGGTGCATGGGCGGCGCAGGGATCCGCGGCTGCTTGTCCAGCGGTGCGCAACAAGAGGGCTCACAACACGCCGTGCTGTACGGGGCTGGAAGCAGCGCGTACTGGGTCGGAGGAGCATATAATGTCGGTGCTGCTGGAACAAGATTAAAGATTATTGCTGGTCATAATATTCGTCATAACATTCCTCTTACATATCATAATTTTTTTTCTTGTGCATTATTGCATTATTATGTAAGATCATATAATGCGGAGGAAAGAAAGTGATGTCACCAAAATAATGTTATATATGAACGTGGAAGGGCAAGAGTAGTGGAAGACCAAAGAAGTGATGGATGGATTGTGTAAAAGAGGATATGCGGGTAAAAGTTGTGGGTAGTGAGGTGACGGCTGATAGAAGTGAGTGGAAGAAGAAGACGTGTTGTGCCGACCACACATAATGTGGGTAAGAAAAAGTAGTGCATTATTGCAGGTATTATGATATATTTTGAACTATTTAAATTTACTCATTAGGTTAATTTTAATAATGTGGTCATTTCCAAAAGGTTACAATCTTATGTATATTATACTTTCTTCCGCAGGTTTAAAGTTTTAGCTGGTTTTTTGGACTTTAAATAAAAAAAATAATCACAAATGCCGATAAAGTTTTCATCGAAACACCGGCTTGTTTAATTTGTATTTTTATTTCTTATCATTTAATTCCTAAAACCTTAGAATCTGTGATTGAATGATAAGAACAATAAATGTCTGAAAATAAATCAGCGTTAATCATTTTTTATTTAAAAATGTTACAATAGGAGGATCAATTAATGAAGTGTTTTTTTTTGTATTTTACCATAAATCCAGGTAGATTAATAAGCTGACTTATTTTTAAAGCATTTTACGTACAAAATAAGATGGAACATTAACAATGGAACACGGAATGACAATGTTCCAAACTCGAGGACGATGCGGCCTAGTTGCAAACCAGAAAATAGTACGAGGTAACGCAACTTTGAAAGCCGTCGATGGCATAAAACAGTCGCATGAATAATTTTAAACATTACAAACAAACAAATAAATGTAAATTACGTATCAAAAGAAAAAATGTAGGGAAACATAGTTCGTGGAGTCGATCACAGTACCCGGGGGATCCCGTCTGCTGTAATTCCGTACGCACAACTGTTTATAAATACTTTCTTCATTATTCAAGCTTGGCTCACGTCAAAAAAAATACAGGTATTTTTTATCGAAAAATTCTGAGCACCTGGCTAAAGTTAAGATAGGTAACGAACCCCGATAAAGTAATCTTTATCATCACAAATGTGTGATTACAATTCTTTGAGCACACACAACAAAATTTTAGCAATTTGCTTGATCTAAGCTTTTAATTCTTCTCCCTTCAACGAGCACCCCTGTGCATAACTGACAATGAGGAGGGGAAACTAATAATAAATGTGCAGTCCCTCAATTTAAACTGTGAATGGATAAACTGATACCTTAACAAATGCAAAGAGCATACATGGTTCCGCGATTCATGAACGAACTACCTCCAGCGTTCCAAAAATTACACATTAAAAATGTCAAACGGAAATTAAAAGAATATTTTTTGGCCGTGTTGGGCGGTTGACTCATTTGTGTCGACCGTCTAACTCAGTCAGGAAATGTTCTTTTCATGCCTAATATGCTTACTCAGTTAAGTTAGTTTTAAGCTGTTAAGTTACAGATTAGCACCGAGGACAAACCTCTTTGGTTTTTCGGTGCCGTTATTGTATAATTAATTATATTCCTTTTATATTAATAATAAATAAATAAATAATATTAATAATACGATCATTATTTTTTGTTCAAAATATCGACAGATTTAATGTTATAAGTTTGAAGCCACATTGCCTCTTTTTCCAGTGTACAAATTATTTGCGACGATATATAATAAATAAATTTACAATCAAACAGATAATTATACTCACTATCAAACGGCAGTGGGTACACAGCGTAAGGGGGCGGTGGTATCTCGCAAGGGGCGCACGTGAGCTGCGGCGCAAGTGGGGGGCAGATCAGCTGGTAACACAGCGGGGCCTGCAGAGGCGCCGCCTCCGACGCGAGCACGGGGATTTGGCTTATCTGTAAAAACAATATCGGCTGTAATTAAATTTTATTTTTTAAATATTTGGTCAGCAAGAATTATTCCATGGTCAAAAAGAAGCCATTTGCAGTAACTGGTGGGCAGTTAAATCAGGAGTGAAAATAAGTTAAAATTGCAGCCAATTCTGCATTATTTAATAGGCAAGTCTGAAAATAGTCCTAACCCTTTTCACTAAAAACACAATGAAATGGATTTCCTACTTTAGACTTGAATCTCCTAACTAAACTGAATTGACCTGCTATTTTAAAGTAAGATAAAAAGGCACCATTAATTGTTTAGCTGGAAAACGTTTGTTTGCAAAATAAATAGTGCTAATGCATAATTACTTCGTTATTATTGTATTTTACAACTTGCAAACATCTACCTGACTGTTTAATAGCCATAATTCATCATCATCATGATCAACCCATAACCGGCTCACTACAGAGCACGGGTCTCCTCTCAATATGAGAAGGGTTTGGCCATAGTCCATAGTTAGATTGGTAGACTTCACACGCCTTTGAGAACGTTTTGGAGAACTCTCAGGCGTGCAGGTTTCCTCACAATGTTTTTCCTTCACCGTTGAAACAAGTGATATTTTCTAATTTTTTAAAAACGCACATAACTCCGAAAAGTTAGAGGTGCGTGCCCGGATTCGAACCGCCGACCTCTGATTAGGAGGCTGACGCCCTAACCACTAGGCTATCACCGCTCCAGCTTAGCCATAATTATTCCACTGCATTTGTTAGTTCGAAAATGCATTCTACTGTCATTTGAATAAAGAAATATTTAATTCTAACTCAAACTATCACTTTATCAATTTAATACGTATCTTTATACGTACGCCGATCTATATTCCATGTTTTATATAAATTGCTCGGTTTTGATAGTTTTGGAAATTATTTCGGTAATCCAGGTCACACATTGTTAATTATTTTGTTTTGTGAAAGTGTTTCACAAAACAAAATAATTAGAAAGTGAAAAAAAAAATATTTTTCAATGCAATGCAACGTAATTACATGTAGTAGGAATTATAATGATTTCATGGTTTTAAAGATCATTCCGTATGACCTATCTCACCTGCTTTCTCACAGCTTGAGCCACTCGCAGACGACCCAGGGGCGAAAACATAACTCCACCGCTCTGAAAATAAATGAAAATATCTTGAAATTTATTAGACATGATGGAAATCTTCACTTTGGGTTCACATTGAAATGCATCGGTGTAGTCACTAGATAGCTAAATATAGTTCTCCGTTCATCACATAACGATTGATCTTTCGTCTTTTTTTTATCCACTACAAGTAAGCCCTTGACGGCAACCTCACCTTATGGTAAGTGATGATGCAGTATAAGATGGTAGCAGGCTAAGCTGTTAGGGTATGGTTAACTCATACTCCTAATTGGTTTCTACACGACATCGTGCCGGAACGCTAAATCGCTTTGCGACACGTTTTTGCCGGTAGGGTGGTAACTCGGCCGAAGCCTCCCACCAGACCAGACTTGAGCTTTGACGACCTCCGTGGCGCAGCCCGTGCGCTATTGCATTTTAACGTTGGAGGTCCTAGGTTCGATTCCCGGCGCCTTTGTCGTATAGAAACCAATTAGGAGTATGGGTTTTCCATACCCCTAACAGGTTAGCCCGCTACCATCTTAGACCGCATCAGCACTTACCATCAGGTGAGATGCCGTCAAGGGCAATTTTGTTGCAAATATTTATATTTGTATAGATGTTATTGCCGCGATTCTAAGAAGCTATATATTTATACATTATGATGTATTTATGAATTAAGACATATACTTTACAAGTTGTTTGTATGGGTTAAAATGTTATTCAAATTCAAAATTCAAATTCAAAATAATCTTTATTCAAATAGTCCTTAAAAAGGCACTTTTGATGCGTCAATAATTTACATAGTAGTTATTTCATGGTGATAACTGCATTCGTTAACTTAAAACTAAAGCTATGAGGGTTCCAAACGCGCTTAATTAATCTGTATACATATAAAAGAGTATAAAACTTGACTAGAATACTATTATTAATGTATTAATGAGGTTATCATCACGTCGTGCCGCCATGTTTTGAATCCCACCAACACGGTGGCCAGTGATTGGTTCATGAAAAATAGCAATAACAATGGACGACACGGGAACATTTGTTAAAAGTTGAGTGATATTTTTGGGAAAAAGGTTTTAATGTAACTGGCTTATCAAAATTTTTACATATATGATTATACTTTAAGGGCAAAGAGAAACATCGTTAGGAAAATGCATTCTTGAGAGTGTCTTCATAATGTTAATTTTGGCCACTTCGCAGTTGGCCAGTGTCTTGGTGGTTTTGTCTGGTGGGAGGCTTCGGCCGTGGCTAGTTACCACCCTACCGACAAAGACGTGTCGCCAAGCGATTTAGCGTTCCGGCACGATGCCGTGTAGAAACCAATTAGGAGTATGGGTAACATACCCTAACAGGTTAGTCCGCTACCATCTTAGACCGCATCATCACTTACCATCAGGTGAGATGCCGTCAAGGGCTAACTTGGTAAAAAAAAAAAAATTGGTGGACTACCAAAACTCTTGCTACGCATAGACGTGGCCCGTGATGAGTGCTGGGCCGATAAAAAGAGCTGATAGTGATGATGATGAAGAGTCTACTGGATATGTGGTCGTTGACGCACCATAAGACGTGTGCACACACCGCGTGCATGTGTTTGGCTTTACCGCGCCACTTTGCCCCGCTCCGTTCCACTCCACTCCACTCCACTCCACACAACAAAGCCCGAAAGCCGAGAAAGTGGCTCTCGGCCTCCTTTGTGAGGCGCGTTCCTTTTCACGCCTTTGAGGGCGGCCATTGTTTCACTAATCTTTACTATTCTTACACTTGTGCGCTGTTTTGTACAGCGACTTTTAATACGCTCGCAATTCAAACAAACTAGATGACAACTATTCATGAGCGATTATAAATCCACATCGAATGTATTGAAAGGAGCCGCAAGATTTAACAACCTCCGTGGCGCAGTGCGTGCGCTGTCGCATTATAAAGTTGGAGGTCCTGGGTTCGATTCCCGGCTCGAGTCTGGTCTGGTGGGAGACTTCGGCCGTGGCTAGTTACCACCCTACCGACAAAGACGTGTCGCCAAGCGATTTTAGCGTTCCGGCACGAAGTCGCGTAGAAACCAAATAGGAGCTTGGGTTTACCATACTTCTAACAGGTTAGCCCGCTACCATCCTAGACTGCATCATCACTTACCATCAGGTGAGATAGCCGTCAAGGGCTAACTTGTAGTGTATAAAAAAAAATCGACTAATCCGCTGTCATTATTTTTTACAAAAACCCTCACAGTTATATAATATTGGATTGGATAAAATATTGGACAATCTAGTTATTCGAGATTTTTCTGTTAAGTCTATTTTTGTTTTTACTTCTTTTATAATACAAAACAAACAATCTTCTCATCATGACCAACCCATTCTCGGCTCATTACAGAGCACAGGTCGCCTCTCAATATGAGAAGGGTTTGGCCATAGTCTACCACGCTGGCCATGTGCGGATTGGTAGACTGCACACGCCTTTGAGAACACTATAGATAACTCTTAGGAATGCAGATTTCCTCATGATGTTTTCCTTCACCTTTGAAGCAAGTGATATTTTAATTTTTTTAAAACGCACTTAACTCCCAAAAGTTAGAGATGGAGAAGTCTCAGACATGCAGGTTTCATCACGATGTTTTCCTTCACCGTTGAAACAAGTGATATTTTAATTGCTTCAAAACGCACATAGGTAACTCCAAAAAGTTATAGGTGCGTGCCCGGGTTCGAACCCCCGACCTCTGATTAGGAGGCGGACACCCTAAGCACTAGGCCATCACATCTTCATTCATGTTTATAGAAATAGTTTTTCATTTTGAAAAATACTTTAAGACTGACACTTTAAGGGAAAAGATTTAATTTTTTATTTTCAATGCTAACTTTACATTATATGATATTTAGCTTGATAATATTATAAGACAATTAAGATAAAAAGGTTTTTTTTCATTAATTATATTATTTTATAGTAGGTACTTTTGACGGTGATATCGCCCACGTTCAATTAGTCTATTAAACTAGTAACATCAAACAAGTAGGATATTTCAAACTTTAAACACCCATTATGCATCTTTTAGATAATTGATTTTATACGACGCCTGATTTATATCATCATCATCATGATCAACCCATTACCGGCTCACTACAGAGCACGGGTCTCCTCCCAATATGAGAAGGGTTTGGCCATAGTCCACCACTCTGGCCATGTGCGGATTCGCAGACTTCACACTCCTTTGAAAACATTACGGAGAACTCTCAAGCGTGCAGGTTTCCTCACGATGTTTTCCTTCACACACTTCCTTCACCGTTGAAGAAAGTGGTTTTTTTTTTAAACGCACATAACTGCGAATAGTTAGAGGTGCGTGCCCGGATTCGAACCGCCGACCTCTGATTAGGAGGCTGATGCCCTAACCACTAGGCCAGAAATATATATACTATTTTATATAATATCATAAAGCATATTTTAAACTGTCCAAGATAGTACGTACTACCAAACTTATTTATACTAAAAAATACCAAGTTATAAAGAGGACATCAAAGCTATAGTCCAGAAAGACTGAACACAAAGAAATTTAATCGAAGCAATTTATTTAGGCGTGCACCATCAATACCAGAGCGCGAAGGTGTAATTTCCCGTGCTGGAAAAACCACTTAATGTTATTGTATTGTATACGCGAAAGCTTTCAGGCGGGATCGATTGTGAACCTTATTACTGCTACTATTGTTTGTTACAATATTAAACGCGTTCAAAATAGTTTATCGTTGTATAAAACACTAATTAATTTACTAGCAACGCACATAGTTTCGCTAAACGAATTCTGTTGAAATGGGTTAAACCAGAAATATAGATACGTTCTATATTAACCAGGAGATTTGGTGAGTACCTAACGTCCAAACGGTTTGTACAAAGTGTTGGAGATGTCCCATTTTCACGATTTCCCGCGATCCCCGAGGCCGCTCCTTATTTGTAACGAACGGAAATCGTTATCCGAGACCCTCCAAACTTTTATCAAGTGCCTAAAAAGATTATTGCGTGCAAAAACATATTTTTTAGGGTTCCGTACCCGAATGGTGCTAATGGTACCGCATTACTAAGACTCCGCTGTCCTTCCGTCCGTCTGTCTGTCCGAAATAGATAAGGAGCTGCCTGACTACCTTCGTGGCTGGCGCTGTCGCATTATAAAGTTGGAGGTCCTGGGTTCGATTCCCGGTTCGAGTCTGGTCTGGTGGGAGGGTTCAGCCGTGGCTAGTTACCCTACCGACAAAGTCATGTCGCCAAGTGATTTAGCGTAGAAACCAATTAGGAGTGTTGGTTTACCATACCCCTAACAGGTTAGCCTGCTACCATCTTATATTGCATTTATACCCCGCTACCATCTTATATAGATTAGAGAAATAGCCGTCAAGGGCTAACTTGTAGTACAGTAAAAAAAGAAAGAGCTGAAATTATCACAGAATACGTATTTCTATTATAGCTAAATAATAACAAAACAAAAAAACAAAGTTGAGAATTATACAAAAACTCTAACCCTTACTCAGATCTACAAAGCGTGCTAAGACTTAAGAAATAGTTAAAACGAGACAACATTATGCGTCTGGCTTAAGTAGATTTGTCTCATATTTTACTGACGAGGGCATGAGCGTCCCCGTGACCCGGCGCGAAAGAAAATCTCTGGGTAGGTATTCTGGTCGCCAATCTGGCTGCCGGGGTCCTACATACTCCGTCCCCCGTAAAAAACAAAACAAGTACGTCTTATATTAACCAGGGAGCGTTTAAAACCCTCATAGCTTTAGTTCTAAGTTTACGAATGTAGTTATCACCATCAACTCACTACTATGTAAATTTTTGACGCGTCAACAGTGCGTTCTAAAAAACTATTTGAATAAAGATGATTTGAATTATTTGAATTCAAATACTTTCTTTGCAGTCATAAGATCTATGCCTTGGTATGCGATTTGGACGTTTCCTTTTACCATGTACATTTTATATGTAGGCAAAATATTTATGTAGAAATTCAAATTTAATTTAAATTGTAAAATAATCTTTTGTTGTGTGTTTACAATTTTTATATATATTTGAGCTGATGGTGATAACTACATTCGTAAACTTAAGCTAAAGCTATGAGGGTTTCAAACGCGCGCAATAAACTAAGCTTGGTAATCTTTTTGATATCACCATTTTACGTTGTCACTTAAAACTGCGGAAGAAAACGGAATAGTGACATAAGTCTCCCAACAAATAAATACATATATTTAAAAATATATAGAGATACATGAACATAAATATAGTATTTTTTTATGGATATATTAGTAGATTATAGTAATTATTACTGACGATCCTTGGATTGAGCTAAAAACGTGGAGAAGCGTGGATGGTCTAGCCTCTAAATCCCCCTTCAACAAAGATGAGGTCCCAGCAGTGGGGCGTTCAATATCAGTGAGGAAGACGATTTATCGAAGGTTGTTCTCACCTAGAAACTAGATATCACGATATCAACTACATTGTAACTACAAGAAACTTGCTATGAATCTAGTTAAAAGTTAAGATTTTGCGTTAAGATCTCGGCAAAGTTTTCCATATTCCTTAAGTGTCACGGGAGACGACTCAAGATTATGTTTCAGACACCATCAGAGACTGATGCATAAAGGGCACATCACACAGTACGAGCCAGTTAGAGTTAAATTGTAATAATTTAAAGGTAAATTAAAAAAACTTGAGAGGTGTCAAGGGACACCCGGATGGAACGAAGTTCCTTTCGATTAATTAGTGAAGGAATTGTAATTAAATTTTATTTTATTTAAGTTATAACAATATTTTTTTTTATTATTAACAAATATAATGTTATATAAACTTAATCAGTAGGCTCAATTTTGTACTCCATCAGCAATATCCGGAACTTGTGCAGAAACACTGTCAGGATTCATTATTATTATTATTTTTTATTATTTATTATTTACAAAAAACCTGTATACACTCAACAAAAATAATCGTCGCGACACCACACTGTTCAATGCGAAATAGAAATGAAAATATCTGGCTTGCTTTCTATAAGAGAGAGAGTAACAGAGAGAGAAACATGCGACGCCGCACAGCTTACAATAACAAAAAGTGTCGTGACAACTTTTCGTAAGAATTTTTTCCGTCTAGCCCCCTTTCACAACGCGCGATAAAGAACTTCGTTCCAAAAAAAAACAATTAGGCCCAATTTGCCGAAATATGTGTATTAATTAAAATAAATTATATTATTTTCATAAAACCGGACAGGAACCCTCGCAGTTGTCCCTAAAACTCCCTACACAAGTTCCCTCACAATCAGATCATCATTAGCCATCAGCCATCCATGCCAAACATACCATAGAAATCAGCTGATTGTAAGGGATCTTGTGTTGCAAACAACTTGACAGAATCTGTCTATTATATGTCAAACTAGGAAAACCTGCCATGTTTATTTAATCACCCCTTTATGCGTATGTTAATAAATTATAACCCAGTTTTCTGCAAAGCATTTCCGCAAACATTTCTACAAAGACAAATGAAAACGTAGGGGAATTTCCATATACTAGTCTTTGCACTATAAATAAATTAATCTGGAAAAAAAAACTCTTAGATCTACTCAATAACAATGGGAATTAATTCTCAAAGAAATATTCGCTAGCGAGCTCCGAGGCGAGTCTTTGATTAAGAGTAACCTATAACCTTCGACCTTTCGCGAATGCCAGTTCCATTAGCACTGTAATGCTGTCTAAACTAGAGCCGGCCCGGAGCCTTTTTGGTACAATAATTATTATTATAACAGAGATTAATCAAACACCTAGCTAAACAATTTCTTTATTCAATTTGACTCGCACTTATAAGTGAGTTAAAAGTGTGTGCCCCTAGAGCACCAAAGTTTTTTTTAACTCTCTCACTATCGACATTGTAACTACAGATTCAACTTAACCTTTTCACGTGAACGCATCTCACGTCGTAGAAACTAATTAACTTATATATTTCTCATCATCTAGATATATAGGCGCCATAATTTTAACTACAATAAGGATCTTATTTCTATTGGATATTTCAATAGTGTGTTGTCATATCCAGAGTCTGCTTCTGCAACTCAGATGTTGAAATTGGTTAGGATTGCCCTCGAGAACAGACAATAATATGTTCCTCGAGGACAGTCTTAACTTTTTTGTTATTTTTTGTGAACTTACAGAGAGGCATAGTCGCTCAGCGACTAATCTCTTTAAATAAAGATAAAAAAAAAATCTAGATACTTCTACTAAACATTACCCTATCGACTTCCTACAAGCGTGATGTCGAATGCCTACCGAGGTATTCTACTAACTCTTAAGTAAGCCCTTTGACTTGGCTTAAATCACTTTAATTCCGCAACTCAGACAGCTCGAGATGTCGGTATATCTGCAAATTTTGTGATTTCAAATTGTCTCCATTACCCGCAAAGTGACTCGGAGGAAACTGCCAACACATCTAGTACATATTATTAAATCACATAATGTTTTTTTTTTTTTTATATTCATAAACATTGAATAGCAAAAGATACTTTGCGAAAAGTACTTTTCGCGCTTGTGAAGTCAACATCTCCTGAGGATGATCCGGTGTCGAGTCGAAACGTGCGTAGAGGTTCTAGTGGAAGATTTTGTGTGGTGTTATATTACACAAATCTCCCGGTTGTCGGCGGAATATTGCAAATTATACTTGCTGTTTATTGTTTATCGTGGACTTCCGCAAAGTAAGTGCTTCTGTTCATTAAAGCCTAATGTTTATGTAATTAAGTTTTTACGCGTAAATAAGGTAAAAATCTAAACTGCATCGTGCAGATTTACTTATTGCGGATTAACGTAAATAAAGCTTTTAATTGTATAATCAGAAACTACTACAGTTTTGTAGAAGAATTTTGAGACGGTTAAGCGGTTTCAACTGAACACGTACATGTTGCAGAGCGAGTTTCATCCTTAACTACGAGTTTGCCAAGCGAGCTTCATCGTTAACTATGTTTGCTTGACGCTTGAATGAAGGATCGGCCTTTTTGCTGCCTGCATTTTTTTATTTCGCTGCACGTTGGCCCTTGGTCACAATCTCCCCTGGTGGTAAATGAATATGCACTTGCTAGGGTTTTGGAAGCCCATACTCCTTCGGTTTAATTTATATACTTTAACATGTATATTATATATATATATATATATATATATATATATATATATATATATAACTACATTCGTAATGTTATCGCCGCGATTCGAAGAAACTACTAACTAAATATTTATTAATCTATACAAATAAATAAAATTGGAGTGTCTGTTTGTAATATTGAAATAACCATTTTTTACTACATGCATATGAATATGTATACGGTACATACACCAAAATAACATTTTTTACAATTTTTGTATGTCTGTATGTCTGTTTGTTCCGGCTAATCTCTGAAATGGCTGGACCGACTTTTACGGGACTTTTAATGGCAGGTAGCTGATGTAATAAGGAGTAACTTAGGCTACTTTTATTTTAGAAAAAGTCAGTAGTAATGTTGCAATGTCCAAGTACTGTCCAGTACCGCGCGCAAGTCACGCGCATGCCACCACCTGTGCCATCACGTCTCGGGCGCCTCCTACAACTTCTCCCACCAACGAATCAATATCTGATTTCACTCATTCTTTTTTTTTAGAAAGGAGATACTTTAATGTTTAACCTTTAATTATTTCAAGTAATTCGGGTTAGTAATCTATTGCTTCGTGATTGAAAGACAAACAAACACACTAACTCAACGCAGACGAAGTCGCGGGCGTCAGCTAGTTAAGACGTATATTTTACAAGTTGTTTGTAAGGGTTAAAATATTATTAATCAGTATACGTACAAAAGAGTAAAAAATTTACTAGAATACTATTATGAATGTATTAAGGAGGTTATCATCACGTCGTGCCGCCATGTTTTGGATCCCGCCAAAACGGTGGCCAGTGATTGGTCCACGCAAAATAGCAATAACAATGGACGCCACGGGAACATTTTTATAAGTGGAGTGATATTTTTGGGAAAAAAGGTTTCAATGTAAATGGCGTATTTAACTAAGTTTTAACAATTACTATAAAATGAAATCTAGTTACGATCCAAACACGCTTTTAAAAGAAGCCCACAACAAACTTATTAATTTGTTGTTATACCCTCACATCTTTTTCTTGCCCTTATCCCACATTATGAGGGGTCAGCAAAACACGTATTTTTCTTCGACTCACTTCGATCAGCTGTCACTTGACTACCCACACCTTTTACCCGTATACCCTCTTTTACACGATCCACTATATACTTATAGGTACACCATATACCCATCTCACATGTTAAGAAACTCACTTTCTCAGTAACAACTCTTGTTTATTACAGGATTGTACACGCCTTTTTACAAACACACTTCTTCGATAGGTATTCTTGTATATCTTATATGATCTTACACACCTCTTAAAATATAACCTTAGAGACCACTTATTGGTACCAACGCGAAACAAGAACTAAAAAAACAATGCACGTCTAACTAACTTATAAAGGGCCGATTCGAATGTCATGTTTTCCGTTCTGCCTCAATTATATCCTGTACTTTAAGAAAACAGTCAATCGAGATACTTTTCATTAAATATAGTCAAAAGTAAACCAAAATCATTTAAGTCAAATCACGTACATTAATTTTACATTTTCATTTAATGATTAAGTATATAAATTCAAAGACACTAAAATCTAAAAAATTTGGAAAACATGACACACATAATCTCTTATTAATTTTATAATTAGTTAGTAATTCTAATTTTATAACGTAGATAAAGCGGCAGACACGCCACGGTCTAAATAGTTCTCAACGCAAGGGTTTACAGATGTTGGTAATAAATTTAAATCCCCAGCCATGCCCTAAATCGCACATATCAAATATTTGGTGAATTCCTGTTATGCGAAATAATTATAATTAAATTTCGTCGCAAATGTAAATACTTGCGGTTCGGAGCATGCAGGATACCGAACGAGAATGTAATCTTGTAAATTAATCTGGAAGATGAGATGAAATACAGTATTAATTTCGGAATTTTCGTCTAGTGGGAGGCTTCGGCTGTGGCTAGTTACCACCCAACCGACAAAGACGTGTCGCCAAGCGATTTAGCGTTCCGGCACGATGTCGTCTAGAAACCAATTAGGAGTGTGGGATTACCATACCCCTAACAGGTTAGCCCACTACCTTACCACCGCTAGCCCGTTAGCTGGAAGAGATCACTTATAGAGATAAGCTTTCCTTTGAATACTTCTTTTGTAAGTGTTTAATATCACAAATTTGGTACAAAAATAATAAAAATAAAAAATAAAATACCATCCTAGACAGCAGCATCACCTACCACCAGGTGAGATAGCCGTCAAGGGCTTGAAGTGTCTAAAAACAACTAAGTATACTTTATACTAAGTAGGTAATATATACTAATAATATAAAGAGGTAAAATTTGTAAGTTTGAATGTTCGGAGTAATCTCCGATACTATTGATTTGAATTTTATCCCTAAATTCCCACTGGAACGGAAACTAAGTAGATGAAACCGCAGGGCGTAGCTAGTCGTAATGTAAATGCGAATGTGTATGTTGGTGTCTGTATGTTTGTTACCTTTGGCTCCGCACAGGTTTTGACAAGATTTGGAACTCATATAACTTTCATTGTAAGGAAAAATAGCGGACATTTTTACCGTGAAAGTAATCGGACGCCATTCCTGTCAGATTAAAATAAAAAATGAATCTTTACTGTTTTCGTCTCAAAAGCAGAACTGATCTAGACAAATTTTCTATAGAAATAGTCTGCTTTCCAATTAAAACATTTTAATAAGTATTTCAAAATTGTTATCAGATAAAAAACAGTGATAAAGTGATAGACTAACTTTTGAAGTCGATTGTGCAAAAAAATGCCTAGAAATCAGAAACTAAACTGAAAAATACGTAACAATGTGAGTTTTTCTTACAATTTTCTTATAATCCTAGAACCCTTAGGGGTTTAGTCAATATCCACATTTTAACCTCCAAACATTAAAAACAAACAGTTCAATTTTTTTGTATGGATTTAGGTAAAATTTTAATTCAGAGATTCGAATGCAAACTCGTTGAAACGGTACTTCCTATTTCAGTAGAGAGCCCTTGTGTACCGTAGCGCCTCCGCCATTTTAACTGGAAACTGAAAAACGACAATTCCGGTGCGGCTTTCGAACGCTAGGCTATATTGCAAAGGTCAATTATAGCATTTAAAGCTATAACCTTTAGAGGTCAGAGATGTGATTGTGTAAGAAAATAGTATTAACTTTCTGGTAAAATACGCCGCTGGCTGAAAAAGCTAACTAAGCCAATAGGTTTTTGTGATAACGCAAAACTTCTATTCAACAACTTTGCCCTGAGACCAACACTTTCAGAATAATAACAAATCAGAAAATAATTTTGAGATGAGAACCATAAGATCAGATTCTAGATAATATTAAAAGAACTAAATAAACACACGTACACACAAAAACGTGTCAACATCATCATCATGATCAACCCATTGCCGGCTCACTACAGAGCACGGGTCTCCTCTCAATATGAGAAGGGTTTGGCCATAGTCCACCACGCTGGCCATGTGCGGATTGGCAGACTTCACACGCCTTTGAGAACATTACGGGGAACTCTCAGGCGTGCAGGTTTCCTCACCGTTTCGTTCGTTCACCGTTGAAGCGACTGATATTTTAATTGCTTAAAAACGCACATTAATCATTTCGACAACCTCCGTGGCGCATTGCGTGCGCTGTCCCATTATAAAGTTGGAGGTCCTGGGTTCGATTCCCAGCTCGAGTCTGGTCTGGTGGGAGGCTTCGGCCGTGGCTAGTTACCACCCTACCTACAAAGACGTGTCGCCAAGCGATTAAGCATTCCGGCAAGATGTCGAGTAGAAACCAATTAGGAGTGTGGGTTTACCATGGTTGTAACAGGTTAGCCCACTACCATCTTAGACTGCATCATCACTTACCATCAGGTGAGATTGCCGTCAAGGGCTAGCTTGTAGGGTATTAAAAAAAAAACTCCGAAAAGTTAGAGGTGAGTTTCCGGGTTTGAACCCCGACCTTTGACTAAGAGGCGGACGTCCTAAACACTAGGCTATCACAGCTTCAAACATAAATGTAAAAGTTAATGAATTGTCATTATGAATAGTTAGGCTTGTTAGTTTTTTTAGGTTATTTTTATATGACATCTTAAATAATAAATAAAGGTTTAGAGTTCTTTTTTCTCAAAAGAAAAAAACTGACACTTAATGAGAAATTGAAAAAGTTTATATAAACATGTAGTCCAATTCCAGTTTGTATGAGATTCAAAATAGCAAGCGACCACTAAAAATAGAAGTAGCGCGTTTATAAATTTAAACAATGCAATGACACAAAGAACTTTTCACAGAAAATCTCTTTAGGTAGGCTGGCATATATGAGTAAGTATATATTTAGAATTATGCTTGGGGGTAATCAAATTTTTTTAGTTACCACCCTACCGACAAAGTCGTGTTGCCAAGCGATTTACTACACTTCTAACAAGTTAGCACGTTACCAGCTTAGACTGCATCATCACTTACCATCTGGTGAGATTGCCGTCATGGGCTAACTTGTGGGTGAAAAAGAAATAGTTGAATTTTGACAGTATTTTTTTTTTAAACTAACTAGGCTTGTGGCCTCGCTCTCGTTCAGTTCTTCGTTCTCGTTTTGTAACATCAAACTGACAAACTTTCACTCTAATTAAAACCCTAATTTTGCCCCTGTGGGATGTAATTTTCCAAGAAGTACCTACTTTCTTAGCAGAAGCTTACGTCATTCCAGTAAAGTACATATGTATGCAATTGCATCCAGTGCTTAAACATGTGTATTCATATATATGTATCTAGTGAAGATTTGTTTTTATTGTTTTTTTTTTTCGTTTGTATATTGAATAAAATTCAATATTTTTTATTATTCGTCAGTGTTTACATACCTACAGGGGTATATGCCCACGGGTTTACGTTCTCTTTAAGCGAAACAAGCCAATTTCCTAACTCGGGATGAGTCTTTGTTGACAACTTCCGTGCGATCCCTTTTGATCCGTAGTTTAAAACATCAGTCAAAATAATATTTATGCAAATAGATATTATGTAGACCATGATAACTAAGTCATATCAAATCAAAATAGCTTATTCATGAAAACCTATTACATGCTATGAAACGTTCATATATAACACATTTTGCATTGTTTTTATTCGTAAGGTGATGGTGATAATACACTCGCCAATTTTAATCTAAAGCTAAGAGGATTCCAATCTCGCCCAGGTCTTAGAAAAAGCCCACAACAAATGTAGCCGGGTTTTTTGTTATGGCCTATTAGGTATTGAGTTAGGTCAATTCGCTCCCAAGCTCTTTTATTGTTTATTAAATAATCCTTAATTTCCCAATAAGATTTTTCTATAAGCTTTCGCTTTATAAAACTTTGAAATAATAGGTTGAAATTACCTATTGATATCTTGGATAGGGCATTTCCAAGATATCAATAGGTAATTTATTATAAAATAAAAAACAATTTCCTTTGAATGAGTTACTAATTTTGTGCAGCCTACTAAACGGTACTACAAGTTTACTTTTACTTCTGATGATCAGTGCATCACAGTCCATAATTTTTTATGGGCATAAATTCAATTTTTATATATATAATATATTGATTATGCACTGTCATTATTTTATATTGTTTCAATTAATCTCTTAATGACTCATTTATAAACACACACTTCGTAAACTATAAACTTAAGCTATGAGGGTTCTAAAAGTGCTCTGATCGAAGAAGAAGCAGATAAAAATCTTAATTGGATCACCATCTAACATTATCAAGTAAAACTATTTAAGAGAAACGTAATGAAAGCAATAATTCAAACCCATGCATATTATTTACGTTAAGTCATAATTATACTATAAGACTTTTCTATAAGCTTACATTTATATAAACTGTGAATTTATTAAGAAACACATCCAAGATGTCATGCGGTAGTTTATTGTTGAATTATATGTTAATATCCTTCAAACGATTTGCCAATTTCATACTGCCAAGTAAACAGCACTGCAAGTCAATTTTTTCTTATGTTTCTATTATTCTATTATTGCAGTTTCTTTTTAGCTTGTTTTATATCTATACAATATAATATAGCATATATAGAGAAGCATTAGAAATAGAAAAATAGAAAGAATATTTATTTACAGAACAACACATAAAGATATATATACAGAGTAACTTACTATTTAATTAAAAACAATTACTATATAAATAAAAAGGTTCTGACTAAATTTGATTTGAGCTTTACTATAATTACAATTTTACAATTTAATATACTTGTTCTTAGCCAAAAAAAATTGCCAGTGGATCCTACACTAGGTGATTACCTGTATCGTAGGGTCCGAGGAAAATAAACTTAACATTGGTTTGGCTTTGGATGGTTGGAGCGGATTTCAAAATTAGGAGAGGCCGAGGATTCAATTAGTGAAAGGGGAAAAGATTAAACAATGTAGTATATAAATAAATAGTACACTATATAATATATGTCGGCGCGAAGGAGTTGTTAACTTCATTCAGCGGCGCCAAGAAAATCAAGAATTCTATAATTACCCACATTTGAACTCTTTAAATCACTAATTAATCATTTCATTGTTAAGCAGTGTATTTAGACGGTAGCTATCAATTTTGTACAAGCATGCTTTGCTATATATACGGGCGGTTGTTGCCTTTCGTGGCTTTCTGGCTCGAGACGTCGGCCCGTTCGGACCTCTTAGTTATTGTCACAATAAAAGTGTAATCCTGCATGGTGAAGTTTTAATTACTATGAGCGAAAGTAAACAAAAGCGTGACGTCAGCAATGTTGACGTCACTCTTACTAAAATAAACAACTCGGACGCCCTTAATTCGACATATATTATAGTAATAAAAAATATATACTTATTTTTATAAATAATAATGAATATAAGTGTGTATACAAATTTAAGTGAGCAACTTTTCTGTGTCCTCTTTGCCTGTTTCATAGTAAGATTTTTAAGATCTATGAATTTTAGAGTTTTATTATAGATACGTGCATCAGGATTGGTACATATATATAATAATGATTTCTAATAAATATTAACAAAAAATATATTGCGGTAAAATATTTTCTTAAATTTGGAAAATATCATTATGCTCAAATACCACTCAACAATTTTTTTTAAGCAATTAAAATATCACTTGCTTCAACGGTGAAGGAAAACATCGTGAGGAAACCTGCACGCCTGAGAGTTCTCCATAATGTTCTCAAAGGCGTGTGAAGTCTGCCAATACGCACATTGCCAGCGTGGTGGACTATGGCCAAACCCTTCTCATATTGAGAGGAGACCCGTGCTCTGTAGTGAGCCGGTAATGGGTTGATCATGATGACCACTCAACAGATCAAAGAGGCAGTAATTCACGTCGACAGTAATGGCTGCTATTTGAAATCACTTAACCCGGCCGGTCTACCTGCAGAACCCTAGAAAAAGTAATGTGGAAAGGTTAACGAGAGGTCAAAACTTGAAAGTTAAAAGCTCCAGGCACATGGCATTCCTTCCCGTATGTAACATTACCTACACGATAATCGCGAGCCGAGACAAAGGAATTTCGTTATGAAAAAAATGGCTTTTAAATTAAATTTTTGGTATCGCTACAACGCAGAACATATTCTTGCAGGTACATTGTAGAAATGCATTGCTAATGAACGTCCGTGGGTTGAATAAAAGTACTGTATTGATAATCTATTATATAATAAAACTGTAACAGGACGAATTCTGTATATTAAATATATTTAAAAAATTAATTGGACGATGCTGTCTGTAACTTGGCCGCGCATCACGCCGAAACTACTGGATGGATTTAAATGAAATTTGGCATATGAGTAGCTGATACTCCGGATCAACATATAGAATAGTTTTTATCCCGAAATTCAGCACGGTTCCCTTGGGAGAGGGGATGAAAGTCAATATGTGTAATTAGTTCTAATTCATTCACGCGTACTTCGATTTCACTCATTCTTTTATTTTTGTTAGATAGGAGATACTTTAATGTTTATCCTGTAATTATTTCAAGGTCGTCGGTTTAGTAATCGTTATTGGAGGACAAAAAACATACTTTCACACACACTAACTCAACGCAAACGAAGTCTAATACAGCTAGTATAATATATATATACTCTTAATGTTCTGTCCGAATTATAAACGTATAACTTACACGTCATTAGGGTTGCCAAATTGTAATAACCCTTCTTTTCTAACGCTGGAAAATGCGTTTTGGAAGCCCTTCCTGAAGCCGCGCAGACAGAACACACAACAACTGAATTTTTAACAATGAATAGAAGCAGGCGTTACTTTGCGGAAGTCCATGACAAACAATAAACAAAAAATATAATTTGCTATATTCCGCCGACAACCGGGAGATTAGTATAGTATAACATCACACAAAATCCTCCACTACAACCTCTACGCACGTTTCGACCCGACACCGGATCATCCTCAGGAGATGTTGACTTCACAAGCGCGTAAGGCAAAGTCGGTCCCGGTTGTCGGCGGAATATAGCAAATTATACTTTTTGTTTATTGTTTGAACTGAATTTTTGTCACTAATGGGTTGAAACTAACTGGAATATTTTTTGCATATGTAGTCACTAATAATTTTTATTTAATTTCGTTCCCAACGAACATAATAATAATTGTTATCGCCGCGACCTAAGAAGCTATATATAATTATACATTATGATGTATTTATTAATTAAGACACATATTTTACAAGTTGTTGTTAACGGCTTAAATTGTTATAAATTTGTGTAAGTACAAAAGATTATAAAGCTTTACTAGGATAATATTTATAATTGTTGTCATCACGTCGTGCCGCCATGTTTTGGTTCCCGCCAAAACGGTGGCCAGTGATTGGTCCACGCAAAATAACAATAAAAATGGAATCGTTTATTTCAATTTAGTGTTTTTTTTCTAAAACTACCCTAATAATTTTTTATTTTAATTTAGTACATTTTTTCTTAAACTACCCTAATAATCGTTTATTTTCATTTCGTACAATTTTTCTAAAACACATGATATTTTATTGGCGTTGTAGGAGCAAACGAAGGTGATTTAATTTTTTAGTGAAAAGACAATCTGGTCACGTAAGATAGTCTTCTATATTCTATAAGTTTATTTAGACACGCTTTTTTTTTCTATTTTTGGTAAAAGTAATTAAAGTACTGTATAAAACTTCGTTAAGCGGTGATAGCCTAGTGGTAAGGGCGTCAGCCTCCTAATCAGAGGTCGGCGGTTCGAATCCGGGCATCTCTAACTTTTCGGAGCTATGTGCGTTTAAAAAAAATATCACTTGCTTCAACGTGAAAATATCGTGTGGAAACCTGCACGCCTGAGAGTTCTCCATAATGTTCTCAAAGGCGTGTGAAGTCTGCCAATCCGCACATGGCCAGCGTGGTGGACTATGGCCAAACCCTTCTCATATTGAGAGGAGACCCGTGCTCTGTAGTGAGCCGGCAATGGGTTGAACATGATGATACATCTTCGTTTATAGATTTATCGGTTTGTACGTATTAGCAATTGTCTCATCTACGACGACCTCCGTGGCGCAGTGCGTGCGCTGTCGCATTGAAAAGTTGGAGGTCCTGGGTTCGATTCCCGGCTCGAGTCTGGTCTGGTGGGAGGCTTCGGCCGTGGCTAGTTACCACCCTATCGACAAAAGACGTGTCGCCAAGCGATTTAGCGTTCCGGCACGATGTCGCGTAGAAACCAATTAGGAGTATGGGTTTACCATACCCCTAACAGGTTAGCCCGCTACCATCCTAGACCGCATCATCACTTACCAGCAGGTGAGGTAGCTGTCAAGGGCTAACTTGTAATCTATAAAAAAAAAACAAATGGGAAGTAGACACACTGGGTACACGCGAGCGAGCCCACGGTAAGGTACCTACTTTGTACGGGCAAACAAGAAGAAAATACTACAATAAGCAAGCTTTCGTTTGAAATATTCGTATGCCTACTTATTAAACTCTGTATATCAAATCCTGAACCCAATTTTATGAAGCTATTTATTGGGTGCGTGCGAGTAGATACCTCTATAAAGCATATAAAGGAGCCCCCGGCCGTCTTTTGAATTCGTATAATTTCACAGGTGAACGCATTCTATTATATCTCTTACCCATCTTTATCAATTCAAATCAAAGGGGCCTGTCAGTGAGATAACATCGACGAGAGT
Source organism: Lasiommata megera (assembly GCA_928268935.1). Classification (NCBI taxonomy): domain Eukaryota; kingdom Metazoa; phylum Arthropoda; class Insecta; order Lepidoptera; family Nymphalidae; genus Lasiommata; species Lasiommata megera. The sequence goes on from OV743331.1 coordinate 11,272,443, forward strand.
CCGAACTTCACTGCGGATAATAAATCTGCATTATTTAATGACCTGATTTTGACAATAATTACTTGAATAGGCTAGAGGTATAAACTTTATTCTCTCTTTCTGGGGTACCCAGTTGGACCCCTGGTACGTAATTCAAATTCAAATTCAAAATAATCTTTATTCAAATAGTCCTTAAAAAGGCACTTTTGACGCGTCAATAATTTACATACGTACTTCTAACTTATCAAGTTGTGTACATTATATGCAATAATATATACTTAGACTACCCTCGTCTATTCTAATAACTGCCTATATAAAGCGGAGCGTACTTTGAGCGCGCATTCGGTTGGCAGCTCTCGATGTGTAAATATCGACGTGATCTGGGTTCGAACTTTATTTTTTTTTATTTTTTGGTTTGATTTTGTTCCAATTGTTTTTATTAAAATTTGATTGTAGGCTGAATTATTTTTAGGTTAAAGAAATTGTTATTTTTTTTATTGACTTTCACTTCTGCGCCTAAATATATTAATATATTGATATCAATCTTATTCTTATGGGTATAAAGTTCATAATCCTTCGTGGAAAGAACTGAGTTCATAATATGAGAATCTAGTAGTACAGAAGGTCCTCGAATCCAAATCACTCTGGCACTTTCTATTATTCAGATTCCGAGTAAAGAATGTTCTAGGCCTTAGATAAGAATCCTTATTTTAATATATAGCTTACTTGGCGTCGTAGCGATAGTCAGTATGTTCTCAAAGCGAAGTAAAGCAACTAAGGGTACAAATTAGATAAAGTGATCACTCCATAGCCCAACAACGTTACCATATCATTCGCTTGAACAATGAGGAAAAACAATGAAACCTGCACGCCTGAGTTTTCCGAAATACTCTCAAATGGCATGCGAAGAAGGCTTCGCAATTGGTCGGTGCCAATAAAAAAATAAAATTACCTCCTTGAAGGTAGGTATTATTTGTTACTTGAGATTGCCGCGTCTAAAACTTTAACAAAATGTATCCATGAATATTCGAAATTCAAAATAACTTTATTTATGTACACCTATAACAGGCGAATAAACATCGTAATGCGAATCGTAAGGCGAACAATATATCTTAGCTTTCAGCTTAATAGATGTGATATATTTTTCATTATTTTAATTCGTGAGGTAATTGTAATAGCTACACTCACAAACTTAAAACTAAAAAAGCTAAACTTCCAAACGCGTCCAGCCTAAGAAATCGCCGATAAGAACTTAGCCGGGATTTTTTGTTGTTATCGCCATCTCACATAGAAAACTATCAATTATAATTAGTTGTAGAGAAATTTAAACCCACGCTTTTTTATCGTTTGCATAATCCTTAATGGGATTTTTCTATAAGCTTAGATACGTTTTATAAAATTTTGAATTTATTGATAGACATCTCCAAAATTACAATAGGTATGTGTTATTCAGAACTACAAGTTTACTTTTACAGCTACTTACTGTTCAGTGCGTTACAGTCCATTATTTTTCTTGAATTTTTTCCAATATTTTTATGGAAATTCATTTAGTCTTCATATATGTATGGGTTGTGCAATGCCATCCTACTAATATTATAAACTAGAAAGTTTAAAAGTATGGATGGATACATATTTGTTACTCTTTCACGTAAAAACTACCGAATGGATTTTTATGAAACAATAATATAGCTTATACATCAGAATAACACATAGGCTACTTAGGGTAGGCTATTTATAAAGATATTATCCAAAATATGACGATTAAGTATCAAGTAAGTAGAAAAAAATCTACCATCTGCGTAATAATTTTAATCACATAATGTCAGTTCTTTCTACGCCACGCTAATATAAGCTACTTGAAATACTAATCCTGCGCAGACGAAGTCGCGAGCATTACCTAGTAAGTTTATATATCATAAAAATTTTCATCCCGCACTCTTTAAAATATATATTTTTTTAATTAGCTGCTCATGGTTTAATTTAGAGTCTCAATTCTATGTTATTTCATAACAATACCGCGCAATGCACGGTTACCTGCACGTTAACTCCTAGCTATTACAATTTTAATTTTTCATTATCTCTTAAACTACACGTCGAAATAAAATGCTGTAACAAGCAATTAAGTATTATTTTGTAAGGATTAATAATTTATCAGTTGTTACATTGTTTATCCATTACTAATAACAAACAGGTAAATTATTCCTCTTTATTATAGAGAGTTACGACAACCACCGTAAAACAGTGCGCAAAGTGAGAGGTCCTAGGTTCGATTCTCAGCTCGAGTCTGGTCTGGCTTCGACTAGTTACCATTCTAATGGCAACGACGATTCAAATTCAAATTCAAATAATCTTTATTCAAATAGTCCTTTAAAAGGCACTTTTGACATGTCAATAATTTACATAGTAGTTATTTGATGGTGATAACTACATTCGTAAACTTAAAACTAAAGCTATGAGGGTTCCAAACGCGCCCCGCTCTAAGAAGAATCCTACAACAAATTTAGCCAGGTAAATTTTCTTTTTGTTATCACCATCTCATATACCATTTAAAATTATGTTAAGATCTTATGAATAAAAAATATCAGTAGATTACTAATTCAACTGTAGGTTACAATATCTTAACAATAAAACACACGAGTAGTCAGGGTTACAAGTTTAGTCTAAAATGGCTTTTTTACGAAAAGGCCTGCCTGTATATAATAAGACATAGCTATTGCAGAGTCACGAACTGAGTCGCTTCATTTATTTGTATGGATCTCTATAAAGGTATACATTCAAAACGCTAATTGGAAAGTGGAATTTCCACAATTTTCCAGTTGGAAAAGTCTGCAAATGAAAACGCCGTAATCGCGTAGCCCTTGTGTCGTGGGACGTATGATTTCTTTGCTCCAAGCCGCTGCGGTGACGTTTAGTCTAAAATGGCTTTTTTACGAAAAGGCCTGCCTGTATATAATAAGACATAGCTATTGCAGAGTCACGAACTGAGTCGCTTCATTTATTTGTATGGATCTCTATAAAGGTATACATTCAAAACGCTAATTGGAAAGTGGAATTTCCACAATTTTCCAGTTGGAAAAGTCTGCAAATGAAAACGCCGTAATCGCGTAGCCCTTGTGTCGTGGGACGTATGATTTCTTTGCTCCAAGCCGCTGCGGTGACGTTAATTATTCCCTTTGTATGTTTTGTAAGGGGGGGCTTAGGTACGTACGCTCGGCGTTTATCGGATCCGTCAAAATACCTTTTGAATTTTAAAGCAGTTATCCGTTCGCGACCGGCGCCATGACAACCCGGTACGGATGCATTACAGCTATGAGGTGGGACTAAGCTGTAAATCCCCCTTTCCTGTGACAGTGGTGACCCTTTTAATGGCTGTGTGCTCTTAATATGCGGCGAGTATACATATGTCGCTATCAAATTAATGAATAAACTTTATATACTACAGAAATTTTAATAAAACTGAAAATATAAATAAGCGAGTCAGTGAATTACCGAACTTCAGAAGTTATTTGGTAACCTTGTGCCTAGATAAACAGTGATATCCTCCATGTTAAGACTTGGATGTGGCGTACCTCTTTTTTAGCCAGCGCGTCTAACTTTTAACTTTATCGCTACATAGTGATCATCACAGGTATGCGTTTTTCTCCGGTCCAGTCCGATGGGGGATTTCGGTAATTTCTCCATGACCCATCTCTTTGTCAGCCACTAAGAAGTTCCGCCAACATGTTTAACGTTCTGCTGAATCTGCCACAACCTTAACAGGCTAGCCCGCTACATATGCATCTTGTGGTGGGAGGCTTCGGCTGTGGCTAGTTACCACCCTACCGACAAAGACGTGTCGCTAAGCGACTTAGCGTTTCGACACGATGTCACGTAGAAATTAGGAGTGTGGGTTCACCATACCCCTAACAGGTTAGCCCGCTACTATCTTACACTGTAGCATCACCAGGCGAGATTGCCGTCAAGGGCTTACTTGTAGTGTTTAAAAAAATGTAAAGAATCCCACAGCGAAAAAGGAGACTATCGTTTTTTGACATCGATATAACTTTCGCAAAAGTATATTTACATGAAGCAAATCGTGTGGAAGTTCTAATTTAATATTTGGTGAAGCTCTAAGCATTCCTGTTTGAGTTTTGCCAGTGATACCAAACGTGTTAGAGCCTCAAACTCCACGGAGCAACTTCAGCCGTCTGTGTTAAGTGGGAGTTAAGTTATGGCAACACTTCGCCGTCTCGAGATCGTCTATTTTTACCACCGATGGAAACGGAGTCGTTCAGGCTTTTGTATGTTGGTTGCTTACTATTTTTGTAAAGCAATTTTCATTGGTTTCTGGGCATTTTCCGAATTATAATTAAACAAAGAATTAATGTTCAGTCCAAAGACGTCTTTGGACTGAACATTAATTCTTTGTTATTGTATTTCTGTTCAGCTAGATATTTTAGAACTTTGTTAGGCCACAAGGGGGTGCGGAAATAGGTCAATTAAGTTTTATAATCACAACATATATGTTACCATTTTTTCTCAAAAACCACTAAGATCTTTAATTAACAAAATGTAGTAAAGACTGTGACACCATTTTTCATTAGGTTTTTTAATAAGTTGCAATAATATTCGTGTTGCAATGTCTAAAGCGTAGTTATTTATTTGTTACTAACCAAATTTTGACCGCGACACTGATTTGAATGAATTTTGGTATATATATCCTTAGCATACTCTCTGTCTAGCTGTGATAGCCTAGTGGTTAGGGCGTCAGCCTCCTAATCAGAGGTCGGCGGTTCGAATCCGGGCACGCACCTCTTAACTTTTCGGAATTATGTGAGTTTTTAAATAATTAAAATATCACTTGCTTCAACGGTGAAGGAAAACATCGTGAGGAAACCTGCACGCCTGAGAGTTCTCCATAATGTTCTCTAAGGCGTGTGAAGTCTGCCAATCCGCACATGGCCAGTGTGGTGGACTATGGTCAAACCCTTCTCATATTGAGAGGAGACCCGTGCTCTGTAGTGAGCCGGTATTGGGTTGTTCATGATGATGATGATGATGCTGACTCTCTGTCTCGGAAAAGAAACTGGCAACGTTTCCGTTGCATTAAAAAATACATCAGCGCTAATCGATGATCGTTGATGTTACAATATTGCATAGAAAAGCATGCCTGTCATAGACGGAAATAGGATATCTTTTATGTCGAGAATTCTTTAGGATAAAATAAAACCGATATAAACGCGGGTGAAATCCTGGCTGAAAACCGGGATAGATCTAAATATAGGATGACTTCATAACACAAGAAAGTAATACCGAATCAATAAAATCTGTTTTGACTACCAGCCAAGACCAATTTCGGCATATCGGTCAACTGCTTTTCAAGTGAAAGGAGATATTTTATGTTCGCTTTGACATAATATATATATTTTTCACTTTAAATGCTCTTGAAAATAAGCAAAATTATAAATTAATTTCATCAAATTGTAACAGTATGTTCCAATAACATTATGGATGGAAATTAATTGAAAAAGATTGTCAGAATTGGTCTCCGACTCAAACCACACATCAATTAAAATTCGGCCGTGGCTAGTTACCACCCTACCGACAAAGACGTGTCGCCAAGCGATTTAGCGTTTCGGCACGATGTCGCGTAGAAACCGAAAGGAGTATGGGTTTACCATACCCCTTACAGGTTAGCCCGCTACCATCTTAGACTGTATCATCACTTACCATCAGGTGAGATTGCCGTCAAGGGCTAACTTATAGTGGATAAAAAAAAATTACTTTAATTTTAAAAAGCTGAATTAAAGAGACATTGAAATAAAATATCACCCTTTCGTCCCCCACTATCGAAGCGAAGAGCAGTGTTTAAATGGATCATAAAACGGCTTTTTATGCACTCGTTGTAAAATGTACTCACTTTAGAAACATGATTCTGAACGTTCTAGTTATAAGAGTACTTCAAATGCTTTTTATGTTCATCTAGTTCATAATACTTATTTTTCTATTGGATCATGAAACTAGTCACAATCAAAAAATAAACAACAAAAAACAAAAACAGAAGAACGAACATGAGATGGTGACTTTCTAGAAATGATCACAGCATGCATCCTTAAAATGAACCTTACATCTAAAAAAGTGTCGTGACAACTTTTCGTAAGAATTTTTTCCGTCTAGCCCCCTTTCACAACGCGCGATAAGGAACTTCGTTCCAATAATTCAATTAATATCTATTATGCAATGGACAGACTATTAAAGGACTGATGGGAAGAGATATTTTTTGGAAGAAGTTTCTATGGTCTATTTTCCAATTTGGCCGAAGAAAATACAAACACTATCTCATCATCATATTATATCTTTATCTTATTGTGGCTAATTCTACAGTTTTGAAGATGTGGGTATCTGACTTATTTTTTTATTTTGATTTAAAAGAGTCGGCTCTTTTCGAGTCGGATCACTTGCTGTTCATTACCGCCTCCCATAAATATCTGTGGCCTAGAGTCGCATATGCGGTACCGGGTGAATAAATTCTCCTATTATGGTGGTAGACCAGACCTGTGGAAGTTTGCCGACACTTTGAACTGACTGAATTGTCGATCTTCGCACACTCTTTATTATTTATACGTTTTTTTTTTATTCACCACAAGTTAGCCCTTGACTGCATCTCACCTGATGGTAAGTGATGATGCGATCTAAGATGGTAGCGGGCTAACCTGTTAGGGGTATGGTAAACTCATACTCCTAATCGGTTTCTACACGACATCGTGCCGGAACGCTAAATCGCTTGGCGACACGTCTTTGTCGGTAGGGTGGTAACCAGCCACGGCGGAAGCCTCCCACCAGACCAGACTCGAGCCGGGAATCGAACCCAGGACCTCCGACTTTAAAATGCAACAGCGCACGCGCTGCGCCACGGAGGTCGTCAAACAAATACGTACTGACAAAGACGTGTCGCCAAGCTATTTAGCGTTCCGGCACCATGTCGCGTAGAAAACAATTAGGAGTGTGGTTTTACCATACCTTAACAGTTTAGTCCGCTAATATCTTGGACTACATAATCACTTAGCATCAAGTGAGAAGCCGTCAAGGGCTAACTTGTAGTGTATGTAAAAAACCTGAATCTGTATCGCTCTCAATACACAGAAAAAAAGGAAAAATCCTTCTATAGGACCTGCGTGGTCAAAGAAATACACACAGATAAACATTTTGGGTCTGGCGCAAAAAGAGACAATACGAAAATAAATTCGTGGATACCGTTTAAATTGAGCGTACCGAACATTTTTATAAAATTTTTTGTTCCGAGCGATACCGTTTGGGAAGTGCCGTATATAGGACAAAAAGTTGAATTTCACGTGAAATACATTTTCACAGATGAAAAGCGGCAGATATCGCAGTGCGCCGGTTTTATATCACCGTGAATTTTCAGGTATTTTTTTTTTGTTTTTTGGTTAACTAGAACGGACGAGAGCACATCCCGCGACATCCACTCAGAGGTCTTGTTTACCACAGCTGTCAATTGAAATACCTTTCTTAACTTGTCAATGTGCCCCGCGTAACGCATATATATGCCTTATAAATAAACGTATACTCCAAGGCAAAATCACGTGTGCAGTCGTATCACAAAGTGAAAACAACCTTCGTTCCTCTACCTCATTTAATTTTAAGCTTGCATTTACCTATACCTCATTTAATTTGCTTCCAATACGTGCGGTGATAGCCTAGTTTGCGGTGATAGCCTAGTGGTTAGCGCGTCAGCCTCCTAATCAGAGGTCGGCGGTTCGAATCCGGGCATGCACATCCAACTTTTCGGAATTATGTGCGTTTTTAAACAATTAAAATATCACTTGCTTCAACGGTGAAGGAAAAACATCGTGAGGAACCTGCACGCCTGAGAGTTCTCCATAATGTTCTCAAAGGCGTCTGAAGTCTGCCAATCCGCACATGGCCAGCGTGGTGGACTATGGCCAAACCCTTCTCATACTGAGAGGAGACCCGTGCTCTGTAGTGAGCCGGCAATGGGTTGATCATGACGATTACTTCCAAAACTATACGTCCAACTAAAACGCTTTAATGGACGAAGTGTATCTACACAATAGTGTCTGGATAATAAAATACTTAGTTTTTTTAGATATCCTTAATAATGACTTTCATTTATATTTCACATTAAATGCATTTTCTAGCGATTCACAAGCCATATATGCTCTCGTGGGTCTTTTAAAATTCTATGTAACAGTAGTATTTTGTCTATTGCATTTATGTACAATGTACTATATATTTTGTTTCATTTTGGCTTGCTTACCAATATCACTCTTTCAGGCTGAATTGTTTTTTAACAATTACTTGCTTACAATTGAAATATTACCTACTTCGAGATAAAATACATTTTTTTAATCGTGAAAGGACTATTAGAATTACTTAATTTCTAAGATTTTTTTTTCCGAATAAGTATTAGTAAAGATAATTACATATCTCGTTAAGTTAAATCAAAGTATAAATTTATTCATTTTCGTTTTACTTTAATTACAACTTGGTTTTGCTGGCTACCCTCACTTAAAATTCGACATTTTAATTTCATATTACATAACTATCAGCCTTCAGGTAACAAATTTCTAATCCCTATTCGCAATACAAAATCTATCAGATTGTAAAATTTATTTGTTAACTAAAGCTTATCGCGCAATTATGAAACTGGCCCTAGTGGGGCATAAATTTAAATAGTATTTGCTATATCTGATAGGTTATATTTCTTTCAACCAATTAACTTTGGTCTCAAATGAAGATAATAATTAAATTATGAACTCCTATCGAAGATGAGGCATTAATTAGTAGATATTTTATGGCCAAGTTGAGTTTATGTTTAAATAAAAAGCCAGATTACCAATGAAAAGAATCAAACCCGCTACATCCAACTTTGCCACAGAACAGAATGCGCCAATAGATAGTTACGTGAAGAAAATATTATTCATGGAACCGAATTTCAGTTTCTTTTCTTTAAAAAAAGTGAATGGCGCTAGTTATGAGTTACGGGCATTGAAGGGAAATTCAAAACGCTGAAATGTCGTGAAAAAGACGTTTTCTGGGACGCGGAGCATTCGCCTGAAGAGTCACTCCAGTTATTTTGTACGTATTTTATTTAAACGCGAAAATACTCAGGAGTGCCGTCTTTTCACGAGAGGACGGGAAAGGGGTACTTATTTTTGTACTCAAGCTAGATACTTTTTCAAAACTAACTATATACTAATACTAAACTAACTATATATAATAGATTAAATAAAAAAACGATATCGAAGACGAAATATCATTATTAAGCAGATTATTATTAGATATTAGAGAAGATATTTGTCAGCCTGTATTAATGATATTAACCGGATCTTCTATTCAATCAATCAATCAATCATAATGTTTATTCAAATAGTCTTTTTTTGACGCGTCAATATAGCATGTTTAAATGGTATAGAAGGGATAGCTGTGAGGGCTCCAAACGCGCCCTGGTCTAAGAAGCCCACTACAAACTTAGCCGGGTAAATTTTCTTTTTGTTATCACCATTTAAAATGCCACTTAAAATTAATTAAGAACTATCTTATTAGAGCAATATTTAATATCCTTGCTGGTTTATCATTTACATAATCCTTTACACTATAGTAAGACTTTTCTACAAGCTTACGTTTTATATTTTATATAAACTTTCAACTATTGTCCAATGCATTAAATACATTTATTGTCCTCTGTCCTAACTTAAATTTCGTAGGAAAGAGGACTAAATTAGAGGAGATAAATAGAGGATAGAGAGGAGTGTAGGAGAGAAGGATAGAGAGGAGAAAAATTAAGGTTTTAGAGTGTTAGACGGCTGCTTTCAACTTAATTAGTAAAATATAAAATATTAATAACGCGATGTCTGACCTTTGTTAATTGAAACAAGCTTATAAGTGAATTGCTGAAAGTTATTATTGTTGTTTAGGAAATTAGTTATCTCCGAGTCCAATCAGTAAAGAAGCAGAACAAAAGTTGCTTGTTTCAGGAAATTACAAAAATATCTTAACTTAAACTTGGCTACCTTGTTTGGCTTGGCGCTGTGGGAACGCTTATTAAAAAGAGGTTTATCTGGATCTGAATTTTCTCTGGTCTGGCCTGGTGGGAGACAGACCACCCACCGATAAAGATGTGCCACCAAGTGATTTTGCGTTCCAGTTTGATGCCGAGTAGTAACTGATATGGTACATGGTTCAGTCGGTGGGTCTTATGGTGCTTTGAACGTTTATATGATCTTTTTTCAAAAGTCTAAATGCCCTTTTTGCTCAATGATAATGACTTAAGCAGTAAACTTAAACTTAAACATTTTGAAAAGATAAGACTTAAGAAACAGTTAAAACGAGACAAGATAACGTATCCAACGTAAATCTGTCTCGTTTTAACACTTCCTTTGGCTGAACAAAGTCAAAGCACGTTCTGCAGATATCAAAATTTGAATTTTAATAAAGAGAAAATGCTGAATATAAATGTAAAATGACATAGGTACATAAATCGATATACTTATTGATATTTTTAATAAAAAAAAAATATTTGCCAGTATTATTCCTAGCAGGATATATTTTTTTATTGAACACAAATTAGCCCTTCACGGCATCTCACCTGATGTTAAGTGATGCTGCGATCTAATATGATTACGGGTTAACCTGTCGGTTTCTACACGACATCTTACGATTCACGACGCGGTCTTTATCGGTAGGGTGGTAACTAGCCACGGCTGAAGCCTCCCACCAGACGAGACTCGAGCCGGGAATTGAAATCAGGACCTTCAACTTTATAATGCCCCGCCAAAACGCAGACAGAAATGCGGCGCTTTCGGTGGGGATGCGTAAACGCATTTTCCAGCGTTAAAAACAAAAAAAAAGTTGCCATTACATTATTTTTTTTTATCTCTCTCTCGACTCTTCCCACAAGCTGTCCAAAAGCTTGTCAACCTCATCATGAAAAACACATAATTCAAATTCGAATTCAAAATAATCTTCATTCAAATAGTCCTTTAAAAGGCACTTTTGACGCGTCAATAATTTACATAGTAGTGATTTGATGGTGATAACCATATTCGTAAACTTAAAACTAAAGCTTCCAAACGCGCCCCGGTCTAAGAAGAAGCCCACAATTAACTTAGCCAGGTAAATATTCTTTTTGTTATCACCATCTCACATGCCACTTAGAATTATGTTAAGAGCTATCATAATTTGTAAAGTCCCAATTGGAGACTCATCGTAAATTTTGTATGGAGATGACGGGTCGCCGCTAGTAAGCAACTTCAAGAAATGTTACTAAAGAGGGGGCACATGACACCAAACTCCAAGGCACAGGCATCTGTAGATACCTGATTGTTTCAATCGTACAATAATCTTGTCACAGACGCGTTATCACAGATAACGAAATAAAGATTAGATAGCACACCGTTGAGAGTAAGTAGCCAAGTAAGTATTTAAGTTCAATGTCACAATTCAATAAAGCTGAATATTTAAAAGAATTTTCAAAAACCAAGTTCTATAGTAGTTAGTAGTCATCTCATTTTTCTATCTCTCACGACATTTTAAATTTCTAAAAAAGTTTTTTTTTCATTTCAACCACGTTTTTTTGGTTTCGACTACTGGGTGCATTCCTAATATTCACTAATGCCCTATTTATATATACGGACCAAATACTCCACTTGTTCAAATTCAGGACATATAAGCCGTATGAAGCTGTGATAGCCTAGTGGTTAGGGCGCCAGCCTCCTAATCAGAGGTCGGCGGTTCGAATCCGGCCACGCACCTCTAACTTTTCAGTTATGTGCGTTTTTAAAGAACTAAAATATCACTTGCTTCAACAGTAAAGGAAAACATCGTGAGGAAACCTGCACGCCTGAGAGTTCATGTTGTTCTCAAAGGAGTGTTAAGTCTGCCAATCCGCACATGGCCAGCGTGGTGGACTATGGCTAAACCCTTCTCATATTGAGAGGAGACCCGTGCTCTGTAGTGAGCCGAGAACGGGTTGATCACGATGACGACGACGTATAAACTTTATTTCATTTTTTCCATCCTGTAGATGATGAAGGTTTAATGGATCCTCTAGCACAGAAAAATTAACAATTCCCGCAAAACCAAAATAAACGCGTACAAAGTCGCGGGCAACAGCTAGTAATATATAAAACGGCTGCTTTATGCCACGTCACACGAACAGGCTATTGATTAAGTACCCCGAGCACAATATAGAAATCCGGCATAACCGACTCCGACAAAAATCCACATAAGCCGTTCATAAATTTAATTCCAATGATTAAAACGTACCTATAATGTAATAAAAGCAGAAATATGCAGGGTACTTTTATATTTTAGAATCATTATATGCTTTATGAAAAGGATTTTAATCGTTAACACTTGACTACTTACACTTTTAATAAATCATAATCAACACCAACATTAGCCTTCATTTAAGTCCGTATGCCTTATAGAATTAATTCTAATAAAACCATAAATAAAATTACAGATATGGCTAATGTCTAATGGCTGTACTGTAGAATATATTAAAGTCACGCGGTTATTTCGTATTTAATTATTGCTTAAGCAGTAAAGATATATAGTAAATTCCGCTGACGAAGCACAAAACAGTAAAATATAGTAAAATAAAATGCATACAGCTGGGAACTTTTGGACTTTCTAAATATTTTTAACTAATTTTAACTTAAACCCTATGGGTCTTTCAGACTTTGACTTGTTTCAAACTAAAGCCCTAATAATTTGAGTTCATTTAACCAGAATACTACACGGTCAGTTAAGCTTTCAAACCACAAAACAAATTAGTAGGTAAATACATTTGGAAATTAGATGCGATGTAACCAAGATAATATAAATGGGTTCAAAATTTATAAAGACAAAGAGACTATTGTAGTGATCCCGTATTGTAGTAATCTAGTAGCTTAACCTCCTTGTATAAATTGGTAATCGGTTAAATAGTCTTAGATGAATAAACAGCTTTAATTTAACAACGAGAACAAAGGATGTTTCAGTATTAATGGATGCTTCTAACCTGCTTCACTATGAGCCTGGCGACTCGAGGGCTGGCGAACGTGACGAATCCATAGCACTTGGAGACGCCTGCTCTGTCGTAGATCACTCTAGCAGCCGTGACAGTTGCGAACCCCGAGAAGAACTTCCACAAATCTTCATCCGTAGTCGTTAGGGAAAATCCTCCGACGAAAATTCTATTGTGTATGACTGTCCCGAATTTGGGTGCATCCGAAGGTGGCAGGGTGTCGTCCGTGTCTTCCTCCGGCGAGTTCAGGAGCGCCTTCAGCTTCTCGTGAGGATCAGCGATCTTCCTATTGTTCGCGGTGCTCTCCTCGACCATGTGAGCGCAGCTCGCGGAATCGTTGCGTATATAACGTTTCACTTCCATTATTATTCAACAATTTAACAACAACTTTAACTTATATCATGTTCCCTTGTTTACTACACTAAAAAATAACTAGTGGCAACTAAACGGGCAGTAATCCTCGCGAAAAACCAACGTGCACTGTCTCCGAATCCGTATCGATTCGCCGCCGCGCTTATAGGTATGTTTCCGTGCGTTGCGCCGTCCGACCCTACAACATGACTGATTTTTTCAGCTCATTGTTCCAACGAGTCGGGATTTATAGCGAGGTGGGAAGAGATAAGGTTGTGTGGACACAGATTTCTACTGATACGCACTAAAAATAGTGTTTGAGCTATTGTAGAACGCTATTTTTAATAGGCGAGGTAACTAGGTCATCAATCTCGCTCGCTAGCGGGTTCTTATCTCAGCGCGGTTGTGTGTTTGTTTTGTTGATTACAGATGGCGGTAGGCGCGGAAAAAGATAAAAGTTTCGATTTTATTGTTTCCTAGCCAAAATACAGAGATGCTTGATTTGATGCGTAGCTGTATAGATTTTTAGCTCAAAAGACAGCAAAAAACGGAGAAAAATAATTTAGTAAAATAAATTGAATTGTTTATTATAGGCGATATGATGTAGATCCAATGTCTGCGTTTCGCTGCAGTTAGGAAACTTTGTGAGATCTTTTCGTCTAAAACCCTTTAGTGACTGTAGACCAAAGTCTAATCGTGTGTGTTGCCAGGAATGGTGTATGGCTCCGAAACTTGCTCGCCAACTATTTAGTCACCCTGCGAACAACGGAGACATGCGTAGATGAAATGAATTCAAAATTTATTTATTCACATTATCAGAGTGTCTGATAAGGATGAGACCTGAAGTGTAAAACCTGTGTCAGAAGGACTCGCTCTTCCCATATTGAAATATTTAATATTATTTTACATTAGGTATATATATGCTTGTAACCAATCAAACATTTAACATTTGGAACGAAGTTCCTTATCGCGCGTTGTGAAAGGGGGCTAGACGGAAAAAATTCTTACGAAAAGTTGTCACGACACTTTTTGTTATTGTAAGCTGTGCGGCGTCGCATGTTTCTCTATCTGTCTCTCTCTCTCTTACAGAAAGCAAGCCAGATATTTTCATTTCTATTTCGCATTGAACAGTGTGGTGTCGCGACGATTATTTTTGTTGAGTGTATACAGGTTTTTTGTAAATAATAAAAAATAATAATAATAATGAATCCTGACAGTGTTTCTGCACAAGTTCCGGATATTGCTGATGGAGTACTAAATTGAGCCTACTGATTAAGTTTATATAACATTATATTTGCTAATAATAAAAAAAAAATATTATTATAACTTAAATAAAATTAAATTTTATCACAATTCCTTCACTAATAATTAATCGAAAGGAACTTCGTTCCATCCGGGTGTCCCTTGACACCTCTCAAGTTTTTATAGTTTTTATTTTTGCAAATGTAAAATAGATGACCCATAGTTAGGAACATGCTCGACAAGGCGCGGAGCTGGCGTTCCAAGGTGCTGCAATGGAGACCTTGCAACGGTAAACGTGGCTTTAGCATGCCCCAATCCACCAATATTTTTAAAATGCACAGATTGTAGGAGTTCGGAAACAGATCATGGAATAGTGTTCCCAACATAGGCATGGAATGAGTATGAGAATGCATGAGTATGAGAGTAGAGGACTCGAAAAGATATTTTATTCATTCATACTACACGTCAATACTCCTTAACTACATGAACAGTTTTTTTTATCCATTTTTTGAAACTTCTTTCAGTACCTAGGCTTATAGAATTCAAAGGCTATAGAATTCGAACTCGCAGGTTGGGTTATCGCGAGCTTTTAAAAAGTTAAAAATGTTGCCAGCTACATAAATTCATTAAAACCGTCTCAGCACAATTATAAAATGAACAAACAGACCCACTTCATATAGTCCATATTATATATTGTACTATATGAAGGTGGGCATGGGTGGGTGTATGTAAGTGGAAAGAATATTTCCAGTGACAAAAACATATGAAAACCTTAACCATTTGAGTATACAACCCACGCAAAAATCTCAAATTAATCAAAATCTCGAATCAATTGAAACAAGAATTATAAAAGGCAAGATCTCATGGAGTGTTTCAAAATATATATAACACATAAAAGTTGCACAAGTGCATGATTAAACTAAAATTAAACGTACGAATTGATAATTAAACTAAAATGAACGGCCTATGTATTGTTTTTCAAGCGTAGAATAACCTCTAAGGCCTATCGAAACACATAACTACCTAGTTATGAGGAATAAGGCACTCCTAACCAAACCAACGTAGGTTTAATTAAACATAATTTGATATTGCCTTGGATTACCATGAATCAATATTTCAGAGCCATTTTCTGCGTGGTTTAATTCATATATTTATATATACAATGAGTTTATTTGAGATTTAAGTTTATTTTACTGAAAAGTACCTACCAGTAAATACTTCAGCAGATTTTTTTAATCTATATGAATAATAATTATTGTATAATACAAACTATTGATGGGAGAAAGGCGGGAGATATGGCGGGCGCGTTTTTTTCACGCTTTTGTTGAATTAATGTTTTTTGGCTAATTTTGAAAAGGACTGGTGCTGTTTGTGTCGTGGACAGTTTTAGTGTCGTTTGTGTAGTGGCTAGTTTTCTGAATGGTTAACAGGTATTGATTTGGGAAAGGTTTGAGGGAGCCGCGTCCGCGGAGTGCGAAGTTTCCCGCCATTTCTCCCTAACTTCTACATTGCTATAAACTTGACATTGGCTAATCTGTGCAAAGCCATAAAAAGAGAGAACTTATGAAATAATTAACTTGACATTGGCTAATCTGTGTAAAGCCAAAAAAAAAACGAAAGAAAAAACTATTGATGCGTAGCTGCTATAATATAAAGAAATGAACAGACTCATTGTCTAACTTAATGATTAAAAAAAACTTTGTGTGATGTACCTATTGCTATAAGTAATGTGTGAGTGTTTTAAACGAGTAAAAACGGACAAGGTGAAGCTATGTTTTTTTATGCACAAGAAACAGGAAAATAATGAATTTATTTATATGACACAATAAAATTTATTGTAAAAGTAAATATCGAGGTTGAGCAATATCTAAACGTTGCAAGACATGTGGTTATTATTCACGGAAATGTTGCAAGCTTCGGAATTTACCAACAAATATAGTAATTAATTATGTATTTTTACTGTGATATATATGTGATGATTGATAATAAAGTAGTCAAGGATATAATGCTACGCGTACCAATCCTGTGGTATTTATTCTCTATGTAAGTCAAATTGAATTAATATCAGAGCTACCTGCTTAAGAAGTTCTTTGTGGAAAAGAATTCACATTTAGAACTGCCGATTTAGTGTTTTGAGGTTTGTGTTAGACAGAATTGATGCAATTTTCTCATAAAAAGCTTAAATTTTATTTTTCTTGAAGGTTTATTAATTCTGAGATTGGTGTTTAGTATTCGAAATCACTCGGTACGTCCGTTAAATATTCAACTTTAGTTGATTGACTCAACGAATCGGCATGTATTTACCGTATGGATCAACTGATATTCCCATCACGCTCAGTAAGCACTATCATAGTCATATTGTGTCATGTATACACGGTGTACCTATGAATGGTGTCTATTTAGAATTCCAATGTCATTTTGCGGTATAGAATAATGAAAAAACTTTGAATTTAACACAAAAATAACAACATGGAAATTAAATACTATATATTTAATGTGATTGAAAAAAGTGAATAAGTATAGCTTTTTAGAAACTTTACTAGTGCAAATGCTATTTTAATATTCAATACGGGATTAATAAAAGCATTGTAAAATAAATGCAAGTGCAAAGCTGTGCTGTTAACGATACGAATTATAAACAGCTGGACTAATTCAAATATTTATCCAAATAAGGTTCTTATTAAGAAAAAAATAAGAAAAACTGGATGGAGGGATGAAATTTCGGGCATTATCTAAATAATTTGGTTAAAATTGCACGTTAGAAATTCTAATTACATTTTGGGGTAAAAGATTAGTTTAGTTGGCAACTTTATGGTTTGTACGTTAACATGACATTTCACGTCAAAGTTAACTTTGACAGTTACACAAATGCGAAGTGTAAATCCTTGTTCAGCTGTGTTGGTCTTTACTTTATTGACTTAAAAAGTAAATAATAAGCAAAAGATTTATAATTCTGTGAAACCCTACTGTTATTGTGTGGCGTAAGTCGTATAAATAAATTAAAAAAAGGTTAAAATCAGAATTGTAAAATAGTTTTTAAGTGCAAAGATCTGCTGTGAACTATACACGGATGCAATTTAAGACCTAAAGTCAAGTAAGTATATTTATTTGTACAATTTTATCGCGTTATAGCTTCGAATAAGTTGTCTTGGTATATCTGTAATTGGATTCGCTCATGAAACAACGTTTTCGTAAGTATTAGAGCGTGTCCTTGTTTCGTAATTGTTTTTTGTTTACCTACCTCCGATGTTGCAGAAATTGCACATTTCTGTTAATATTAACTGCTAATTGCCTTTAACTAGTCAGTGAATTTAACTGTAAATTATTATATTTTCTAAACGAAATACCTAAATGAGAAGTTTGTTCCAGTCCTATTCATATATTTAATTAATTTTCTATGAAATACTGTTTTAGTTTGTATAAAGTTAGTACTTTTACTACTTAGTTAGCAACCTAATTTGACTGGACTAAAGTCAGTCTTCACCTTCATAAAATCATACATTCAGATTTTTAAAAAAACCTGGGTGAACTGGAGATGTGAATACTCTGTAGATGTATAGTGAATTTAACGCAGGAGGTAATTTGAGAAAGTGGTGAAAATTAAGCTTAATTCAAATTCAAATTCAAAATAATCTTTATTCAAATAGTCCTTAAAAAGGCACTTTTGACGCGTCAATAATTTACATAGTAGTTATTTCATGGTGATAACTATATTTGTAAAGTTAAAACTAAAGCTATGAGGGTTCCAAATGCGCCCCGGTCTAAGAAGAAGCCCACAAGAAACTTAGCCAGGGTTTTTGTTTTGTTATCACCATCTCACATAATGAATAATAAACTATTGTACCTATGGAGATAGAGCAATTCACACCCAAGCTTTTTTATTGTTTATATATTTTTTATTGTCCTTAATATCGTAATATGATTTTTCTACAAGCTTTCGTTTTATAAAAACTTTGAACTTATTGATAGACATCTCCAAGATATCAATAGGTAATTTATTATAAAATAAATTACAATTTCCTTTGAATGAGTTACTAATTTTGTGCAGCCTACTAAACAGTACTACAAGTTTACTTTTACTTCTGATGTTCAGTGTGTTACAGTCCATTTTTTTCTTGAATTTATAAATATTTTTATGAACATACATTAAATTTTCATATATATATTGGCTATGCACTGTCATTATTTCATAATCTTTAAAATTATCTCTTAATGACTGTCTGGGACCTAATTTATATATCGCATGAACAGCCCTCTTCTGCAAAACAAATATATATAAATATAATAAATATAAATATATATAGTGTCAATATCAGCAGCATTACCCTATAATAAAATTCCATATGACATAATACTGTAAATGTAGCTAAAATATACAAGTCTGGCAGTCTCTATGATATATATCCGTCAAATGATGAATCTTTTTTACCGCATAAGCAGCAGAGTGAAGTCTGTGCGATAAATTATTTATATGTGGGCCCCATTGAAGTTTAGTGTCTAACGTTATGCCTAGGAATGTAGCCATATTTACCAGATCCAATTCCTCATTATTAAGTAGTACACTGGTTTTCACCTGTTTAACATTGGGCAACATGAATTTAATACACTTTGTTTTCTTCCCATTAAGTGCTAAGTTATTACCTCAAACCAATGTACTACTTTAGCAAGAGAGTTGTTTACATCATCAATTTGCTGTACACAGGGCAATACAGGGGTACACAGTTGACCCAAGTAAGTCATTGCATTTGCACTGGGCACTGCTGGGCCGATAATTTGGTCAAAAACTAAGTAAACCCTTTTAACATTAGACACTGAAAAGTTAACTGTGAAAAATTTCACAAAAATGTATCAACCCATTGCCTGCTCACTACAGAGCACAGCTCTCCTCTCAATATGAGAAAGGTTTGGCCATAGTCCACACTGGCCATGTGCGGATTGGCAGACTTCACACGCTTTTAAGAACATTTTGGAGAACCCCCAACCTCTGATTAGGAGGCTGACATCCTAACTACTAGGCTATCTCTGCTTCAATTTATTATTTTATTATTTTGTAGAGTCTGAATATATTATATTGTAAAAAAATGGTTTAGATGTAGGTACATTCAGATACCAATGTAACTAAATTTCTTTGAATGCAGTTAAAGAAAGTATTAATTTCAAATATAATATGTATCCATTATATGGTGCTAATTAACTAATTTAATTGAGCCCTTACAATGTAGTTGTAATTAGTTATTTAATATCATAAGCCAATTAGGCTTAGCTGGCAAATAATCTTATTACTTGGAGTGTATTAAGTGACAAAAATTTAGAACAGTTTTAACACTTAGTAAAGAAAGAAAATTTAAAACAAAAATCATCATCAATCATCTTTATTACTTAATTAGTGTAAAAAAAACTTGAGAGGTGTCAAGGGACACCTGGATGGAACGAAGTTCCTTTCGATTAATTAGTGAAGGAATTGTAATAACAGTTTTTGAGATAACAAAAGTCAATATTAACAACAATAACAAAAGAAAATGAAAATATCTGGCTTGCTTTCTATAAGAGAGGGAGAGACAGACAGAGAAACATGCGACGCTACATAGAAATGAAAATATCTGGCTTGCTATCTATAAGAGAGAGACAGACAGACAGACAGAGAAATATGCGACGCCGCACAGCTTTATAGCAAAAAGTGTCGTGACAACTTTTCGTAAGAATTTTTTCCGTCTAGCCCCCTTTCACAACGCGCGATAAGGAACTTCGTTCCAATAAAGATTTGTTGCATTAGCCATATGAACTATGTGACAACGGAGCTGGCTCATTTTAGCTGGACACTTGCAGCACTGGTTTTCAACTGGCCCGTTTTCCACCAGAATTGGAGACTAAGTATTAAAAAACAAACAAAATTAATGAAACATGTCAAAATCAGGAAATAAAAAGAAATTTAATAAGGTTATAATAAGTAGACATCATCATCATCAGGCTCACTACAGAGCACGGGTCTCCTCTCAATATGAGAAGGGTTTGGCCATAGTCCACCACGCTGGCCATGTGCAGATTGGCAGACTTCACACGCCTTTGAGAACATTATGGAGAACTCTCAGGCGTGCAGGTTTCCTCACGATGTTTTCCTTCACCATCGAAGCAAGTGATATTTTAATTGTTTTTAAAAACGCACATAACTCCTTAGTTAGTGCCTGGGTTCGAACCGCCGACCTCTGGTTAGGAGGCTGACGCCCTACCCACTAGACTATCATAGACAATAAAAACTATATTTATCTCAGCCTTGTATAAATTAAAATAACGTAAAATACCTACAAAGTAGTAGTTTATTATTCAATAATATTAGGTGACAATGAGGACAGAAGGGTGGCATGTTTTTTCCTTTAAATTGTTGTCTTATTTCTTTATTAAAATACCAATTATTACAAGGATTACATTTTTTTTTTTAATTAATACAATTATTTTGTCAAACTGTTGACAGAACCAGCTGCCTTACAACTATACTGATCAGTAAATAACTTATAGTTACACACCGGCAGCTTGGTTAATGACAGTTGTTTTACATTTCCGTATGGTTTTTGACATTAGGGGGTATTTTAAATAATAGATACATGAGCAACATGCAACAATATTTACAAGGAACTGTTGAAGTAACGAAGGAAATAAATGTCTATCTACTAATACTACTCTTATAATAAATTCAAATTTGAAATTCAAATAGTCCTTTAAAAAGCACTTTTGACAGTCAATGATATACATACTAGTGATTTGATGGTGATAACTACATTCGTAAACTTAAAACTAAAGCTATGAGGGTTCCAAACGCGCCCCGGTCTAAGAAGAAGCCCATAACAAACTTAGCCAGGCCAATTTTCTCTTTGTTATCACCATCTCACATGCCACTTAAAATTATAATAAGAGCTATCTTATTAGAGCAATATTTCATACCCATGCTTGTTTATCATTTAAATAATCCTTTACACTATAGTAGGACTTTTCTACAAGCTTACGTTTTATATAAACATTGAACTTATTAAGAGACATCCCAGAAATTTCATTTGGCAATTTTTTATAAAATTGTATCCAATTACTTTTAAATGAATTTCAATTTTTTTGTAGTCTACTAGCATGCAACACAAGTTTATTTTTACTTCTGACGTTAAGATTGTTGCAATCGCATTTTTTCTTTTTTTATATTTCTATGGACATACATTAAATTTTCAAATATATATTGGCCATGCAATGTCATTATTTTGACTTCCTTAAATTTTTGACTGACTCTCTTGGAGCCATATTATAAATTGCACGAACAGCCGTATTCTGCAGCACGAATATAGTGTCAATATCGGTAGCATTACCCCATAATAAAATACCATATGACATAATACTATGAAAATAACTAAAATATACAAGCCTAGCAGTTTCTATGTTTGTCGTATCTTTTTAACCACATATGCAGCAGAACTATGTCTGTTTGATGAATTATCTTTTTGAGGGCCCCATTGAAGCTTTGCATCTAAAGTTATTCCAAGAAAAACTGTAGTATTTACCAGATCTATAATTCCTCATTACGTGGTATTTACATGTTTGGTAGTGTAAATTTAATTATGTTACAAGTGGTTTTTATTATATTAGAGCTATTTTTTATCTAATTTATAATAGAACATTTGTCTTTTATATATTGATGACTATTATAAGTATAGACTAGCTGTCCTTTGATATTGAAGTAACATTAAAACCAAAATTCAAATTCAAATCCAAAATAATCTTTATTCAAATAGTCCTTAAAAAGGCACTTTTGACGTGTCAATAATTTACATAGTAGTGATTTGATGGTGATAACTACATTCGTAAACTTAAAACTAAAGCTATGAGGGTTCCAAACGCGCCCTGGATTAAGAAGAAGACAAATTATGCGTTGCTATTTAGGGCAGGGAACACTTGCAGATGTTTGAACTTGAACTTGTCCAGTTGGTGTTTTGTTTTACACATCACAATCTGAATGATTTCAGAATAGAGGATAAAATTTACAAACATTCATTTAGATTTATATAGATAACTGTGGTTCCCCATGACTTTGTTGGCTTGTATCTTTTATTAAGTAGGTAAATTTTTACATTTAAATATTTCCACTTGCTATTCTACACAATAAACTTCAACACAACCAACCCTGTTATTAGTTCCAAGAGAATTTATTCCAGAAAAAAATTATCTAGTCCAAATTTCAATTGTTATGGATTTTCTTACAAAAATATAGTTTACAATACAATATGTCAGTTCTATTCTACTCTTTCGGGGTTCCAAAAAACTATCATATGTTTTCTACATCATAAAAAGAACCCCTATGCCAAATCTCAGCTATCTAGATCCAAAGGGATAGGCTGGGGTTGATGAATCCAGTCAGTGTGCCAGCTGTTGATTAATACTGGTTTTGTTAATACACATTATTTTGAACAAAATAAAAATATAGCACATCAGCCAGCCTGATAAGGAAATGTGTTACATTGACCAAAATACAACCTAGGTAGGCTATCGTCTTCCTAAGCTACAGTGCAGACTGGTATATTTCAATAATAAGTCAATAAGACGTCGACATAACATTCAACTAGACAAATAGTGTGCAAAATACAAACATAACTTTAGTACTAATTAAAATTGCAACATTAAAAAAATCATCAAGTCTATTATTCAAAGTTAAATTGTTATTAAGTGATAGTGAATTAAGTTAACAAAAAGAAAATATAAGGTATATATATATATATACCTTATATTTTCTAATATATATATATATATATGTTTTTTTAAAACTGTTTTTAATTGTATCAAAGCATAGTAATGGCTGTAACTATAGCATATAGAAGTAGATGTCGACACGGAGACGGTTCCCGGCGATAAGGTCGCATATCCTGTGTGAAAGTGGGTGCAGCAAACTTTGTTTCTAGAAACAGTATGTTCAGAAATGTACTTTCCGTACATTGTATAAGTATATCGGCTTGCTTTCGCGCGCCAAATTTGTAGATAATTATATACAATACTTTGTTCATTTCATTCATGATCAACCCATTACCGGCTCACTACAGAGCACGGGTCTCCTCTCAGTATGAGAAGGGTTTGGCCATAGTCCACCACGCTGGCCATGTGCGGATTGGCAGACTTCACACGCCTTTGAGAACATTATGGAGAACTCGCAGGCGTGCAGGTTTCCTCACGATGTTTTCCTTCACCGTTGAAGCAAGTGATATTATTAATGTTTTAAAAACGCACATAACTCCGAAAAGTTAGAGGTGCGTGCCCGGATTCAAACCGCCGACCTCTGATTAGGAGGCTGACGCCCTAACCACTAGGCTATCACCGCTTCGATACTTTGTTCATTTCATTACTGGATGAATATTTTCACTCGCACACCGAATATCTTGCTACTCTGTTATCGTCATAGCATTATTATAACTTGCCACATTTGTTTGTCTGTCTGTCTAAATATAGCTCCGTATTTTATCGTTGTGTGGATACTGGACACAATATTGAACAGATGACTAGAGGGAAGATGTCGCCAATGATTTCCATCGCGATTAATTACTAACCTACAAGTTACCTCTGTGCCAAATTTGGTTAAAATTGGTTCAATGAGACGACCGTGGCGCAGCGCGTGCGCTGACGCATTATAAAGTTGGAGTTCCTGGGTTCGATTCCCGGCTCGAGTCTGGTCTGGTAGGAGGCTTCGGCCGTGGCTAGTTACCACCCTACCGACAAAGATGTGTCGCCAACCGATTTAGCGTTTCAGCACTATGTTTTTTTTTTTATATACAAACCGAGCAAACGAGCAGGCGGGTCACCTGATGGTAAGTGATTACCGCCGCCCATGAACATTTGCAGCACCAGAGGAACCGCCAATGCGTTGCTGGCCCTGAAAAAACCAATTAGGAGCGGGGTTTACCATACTCCTAACAGGTTAGCCCGCTACCATCACGTACCACCAGGTGAGATAGCCGTCAAGGGCTATCTTGTAGTGTATAAAAAAAATGAGCATAGGAAACAAACTAACGTGTATGTTGGTTACTTTCGCATTTTATTTTATTATTATGGACTAGTAGTGCCTCGCGGTTGCGTCCGTGTTCAATACGTATAAAATATAAAGCTATAGATTAGTTCCTGAAATAAACGCGTTCAAACTCTTCGGCTTTATTATACTAACTTCTACCACGACTCGCAAGACTGTCTGAGTTATCATCTACTCTCCCCTATTAAAGCTATTAAATAAGTATCACAGCTTACAATAGAAATAAATCAATATGGTAACTATATATTTATTTTCTTTCGTAATAAAAAAAAAATAGTATGCGTTACTTCTATTACCTCCAAGAATATATGTACAAAGTTTCATGACGATCGGTTCAAATTTATAATGTTAATGGGTGATTATTAAAAAAAAATTACCTAAATGGCGCAGGTAAAGTTTTGAACCCAATTTATTCTGGGTGGTTTAAAGTAACATCACCAGCAACACCGATTCGACGTACTACTTAGTACAAGTACGTTCGAAGAAAAAACTACGTTTGTTTGCTATGAGTTCACGATGATTAGAAGGAAAACCGCTAGTCAGAGACGTGGTTATATTCTTAATGTAATATTGAAACAAACCTCTGTCAATACTTTTTATTGGAACGAAGTTCCTTATCGCGCGTTGTGAAAGGGGGCTAGACGGAAAAAATTCTTACGAAAAGTTGTCACGACACTTTTTGTTATTGTAAGCTGTGCGGCATCGCATGTTTCTCCGTCTGTCTCTCTCTCTCTCTCTTATAGAAAGCAAGCCAGATATTTTCATAATGAATCCTGACAGTGTTTCTGCACAAGTTCCGGATATTGCTGATGGAGTACAAAATTGATTAAGTTTATATAACATTATATTTGTTAATAATAAAAAAATATTATTATAACTTAAATAACATAAAATTTTATTACAATTCCTTCACTAATTAATCGAAAGGAACTTCGTTCCATCCGGGTGTCCCTTGACACCTCTCAAGTTTTTTTTTAAGACTAGTTTATTCCTTCGACTTAATCCACATAGATTAAGGTTCCTAATAAAAATCTGTAGGGTGAATAGGTAACTTTGACCCAATGCAATAAATGGATGCATGACCATTTTTTATATATTTATTGAGATTCACAAACAACGACACGGTATGTGCTTATTCGAGGGTTTTACATAAAATAATTATTACCGTGGCGTCAACCACGAAAACCACATTTTGATCATATCGAGTAGACATAGTTGACTACTTGTAAATGTAGGAAAGGTACTATGTTAACAAATAAAGGGAAACTTTTGGGAAAATTTGGTTAAGTAGTGAGTGGTTTGCAGCTGGCATTCTTATATACATCCAATAACCACCAGATTTTTATTTTGCCTTATTTCTTTATTGAAATACCAATATTACAAGGATTAAATTTTTTTTAATGAATACAATAATTTTGTCAAACTGTTGACAGAACCAGCTAGCTGCCCTACAACTATACTGAGCAGTAAGTAACTTATTGTTACACGCCCGCTGCTTTCTTAATGACAGTTATTTTACGTTTCCGTATGGTTTTTGACATTAGCCGGTAATTTAAATAATAGATACATGAGCAACATGAAACAATATTTACAAGGAACTGTTGAAGAATCAAATGAAATAAATGTCTATCTACTAATACTACTTTTATAATAAATTTAAATTTCAGATTCAAATAATCTTTATTCAAATAGTCCTTTATAAGGCACTTTTGACGCGTCAATAATTTACATAGTAGTGATTTGATGGCGTTAACTACATTCGTAAACTTAAAACTAAAGCTATGAGGGTTCCAAATGTGCCCCGGTCTAAGAAGAAGACAAATTATGTGTTGCTATTTAGGGCAGGGAACACTTGCAGAAGTCTGAACTTGAACTTGTCCAGTTGGTGTTTTGTTTTACATATCACAATCTGAATGATTTCAGAATAGAGGACAAATTATAAACATTTATTTTAATTTATATAGATAACTGTGGTTTTTCATGACTTTGTTGGCTTGTTTCTTTTATTAAGTAAGTAAATTTTTACATTTAAATATTTCCATTTGCTATTCTACACAATAAACTTCAACACAACCGATCCTGTTATTTATTCCAGAAAAAAATATCTACACATAGTCCAAATTTCAATTGTTATGGATTTTCTTACAAAAATATAGTTTACAATACAATATGTCAGTGTCTATTCTACTCTTTCAGGGTTCCAAAAAACTATCATATGTTTTCTACATCATAAAAAGAACCCCTATGCCAAATCTCAGCTATCTAGATCCAAGGGAATAGGATGGGGTTGATGAATCCAGTCAGTGTGCCAGCTGTTGATTAATACTGGTTTTGTTAAAACCCATTATTTTGAACAAAATACGATTAAAAATGTACCACATCAGCCAGCTCGCAAAGGAAATATGTTAAATTGTCCAAAATGAAACCTAGGTAGGCTTTCGTCTTCCTAAGCTACAGTGCAGACTGGTATATTTCAATAATAAGTCAATAAGACGTCGACATAACATTCAACTAGACAAATAGTGTGCAAAATACAAACATAACTTTAGTACTAATTAAAATTGCAACATTAAAAAAATCATCAAGTCTATTATTCAAAGTTAAATTGTTATTAAGTGATAGTGAATTAAGTTAACAAAAAGAAAATATAAGGTATATATATATATATATATACCTTATATTTTCTAATATATATATATATATATGTTTTTTTAAAACTGTTTTTAATTGTATCAAAGCATAGTAATGGCTGTAACTATAGCATATAGAAGTAGATGTCGACACGGAGACGGTTCCCGGCGATAAGGTCGCATATCCTGTGTGAAAGTGGGTGCAGCAAACTTTGTTTCTAGAAACAGTATGTTCAGAAATGTACTTTCCGTACATTGTATAAGTATATCGGCTTGCTTTCGCGCGCCAAATTTGTAGATAATTATATACAATACTTTGTTCATTTCATTCATGATCAACCCATTACCGGCTCACTACAGAGCACGGGTCTCCTCTCAGTATGAGAAGGGTTTGGCCATAGTCCACCACGCTGGCCATGTGCGGATTGGCAGACTTCACACGCCTTTGAGAACATTATGGAGAACTCGCAGGCGTGCAGGTTTCCTCACGATGTTTTCCTTCACCGTTGAAGCAAGTGATATTATTAATGTTTTAAAAACGCACATAACTCCGAAAAGTTAGAGGTGCGTGCCCGGATTCAAACCGCCGACCTCTGATTAGGAGGCTGACGCCCTAACCACTAGGCTATCACCGCTTCGATACTTTGTTCATTTCATTACTGGATGAATATTTTCACTCGCACACCGAATATCTTGCTACTCTGTTATCGTCATAGCATTATTATAACTTGCCACATTTGTTTGTCTGTCTGTCTAAATATAGCTCCGTATTTTATCGTTGTGTGGATACTGGACACAATATTGAACAGATGACTAGAGGGAAGATGTCGCCAATGATTTCCATCGCGATTAATTACTAACCTACAAGTTACCTCTGTGCCAAATTTGGTTAAAATTGGTTCAATGAGACGACCGTGGCGCAGCGCGTGCGCTGACGCATTATAAAGTTGGAGTTCCTGGGTTCGATTCCCGGCTCGAGTCTGGTCTGGTAGGAGGCTTCGGCCGTGGCTAGTTACCACCCTACCGACAAAGATGTGTCGCCAACCGATTTAGCGTTTCAGCACTATGTTTTTTTTTTTATATACAAACCGAGCAAACGAGCAGGCGGGTCACCTGATGGTAAGTGATTACCGCCGCCCATGAACATTTGCAGCACCAGAGGAACCGCCAATGCGTTGCTGGCCCTGAAAAAACCAATTAGGAGCGGGGTTTACCATACTCCTAACAGGTTAGCCCGCTACCATCACGTACCACCAGGTGAGATAGCCGTCAAGGGCTATCTTGTAGTGTATAAAAAAAATGAGCATAGGAAACAAACTAACGTGTATGTTGGTTACTTTCGCATTTTATTTTATTATTATGGACTAGTAGTGCCTCGCGGTTGCGTCCGTGTTCAATACGTATAAAATATAAAGCTATAGATTAGTTCCTGAAATAAACGCGTTCAAACTCTTCGGCTTTATTATACTAACTTCTACCACGACTCGCAAGACTGTCTGAGTTATCATCTACTCGCCCCTATTAAAGCTATTAAATAAGTATCACAGCTTACAATAGAAATAAATCAATATGGTAACTATATATTTGTTTTCTTTCGTAATAAAAAAAAAATAGTATGCGTTACTTCTATTACCTCCAAGAATATATGTACAAAGTTTCATGACGATCGGTTCAAATTTATAATGTTAATGGGTGATTATTAAAAAAAAATTACCTAAATGGCGCAGGTAAAGTTTTGAACCCAATTTATTCTGGGTGGTTTAAAGTAACATCACCAGCAACACCGATTCGACGTACTACTTAGTACAAGTACGTTCGAAGAAAAAACTACGTTTGTTTGCTATGAGTTCACGATGATTAGAAGGAAAACCGCTAGTCAGAGACGTGGTTATATTCTTAATGTAATATTGAAACAAACCTCTGTCAATACTTTTTATTGGAACGAAGTTCCTTATCGCGCGTTGTGAAAGGGGGCTAGACGGAAAAAATTCTTACGAAAAGTTGTCACGACACTTTTTGTTATTGTAAGCTGTGCGGCATCGCATGTTTCTCCGTCTGTCTCTCTCTCTCTCTCTTATAGAAAGCAAGCCAGATATTTTCATAATGAATCCTGACAGTGTTTCTGCACAAGTTCCGGATATTGCTGATGGAGTACAAAATTGATTAAGTTTATATAACATTATATTTGTTAATAATAAAAAAATATTATTATAACTTAAATAACATAAAATTTTATTACAATTCCTTCACTAATTAATCGAAAGGAACTTCGTTCCATCCGGGTGTCCCTTGACACCTCTCAAGTTTTTTTTTAAGACTAGTTTATTCCTTCGACTTAATCCACATAGATTAAGGTTCCTAATAAAAATCTGTAGGGTGAATAGGTAACTTTGACCCAATGCAATAAATGGATGCATGACCATTTTTTATATATTTATTGAGATTCACAAACAACGACACGGTATGTGCTTATTCGAGGGTTTTACATAAAATAATTATTACCGTGGCGTCAACCACGAAAACCACATTTTGATCATATCGAGTAGACATAGTTGACTACTTGTAAATGTAGGAAAGGTACTATGTTAACAAATAAAGGGAAACTTTTGGGAAAATTTGGTTAAGTAGTGAGTGGTTTGCAGCTGGCATTCTTATATACATCCAATAACCACCAGATTTTCAGTCAGTCAAACTTAAAAAAAAAAACAGTAGTTATATGAGCTATAACTTTACTAAATTGTTTTTAAATCGGTTCAGTAATTTTTGGTTAAAGTGGAAACACACTGACTGAAAAAAAAATATTAACAACCTATTTTGGTATACCTGCTATAGTTTTGACTTAATACAAATTACCACGTTTTTATCTTTGATAATGTTTTAAAATGTTTGCTATGCAATATCTTCAGGAATTCTTAAATCTTTGATAAGACATTTTATTTCAAGCCCGGACGAAGTTCGTCTTGTAGGTATATTATAGTAAAAGAACCCAATATTGGGGATCTTCTTCTACATTCTTTTTCTTGCCCTTAATTTATGCCCTAATTTTCTTGCCTTTAATGTGGGATACATCATGTGGGGTCGGCACAACATGGGGATGTTTTTAGGTAAATATACGAATTATGTAATATTTAAAAAATTCTAGATTTTTTTTGTAAAACTAATGCTTATAGAAAAATCATATTGATATTAAGGATTATATCAACTATAAAAATCCTTGGATGTGAATTGCACTATCTCCAAAGGTACTATAATTTATTTTTGATTATGTGAGATGGTGATAACAAAAAAAACCGGCTAAGTTTGTTCTGCGGGATTTGAACCCTCTTAGCTTTACTTTTAGTTGGCGAATATAGTTATGACCATCACTTCACGAATCAAAAAAAATGTTATATATATAAACGATTCATCGATGCCTGTAATAAGTTTATAGGAGTAAATTTTTAATTTGATTTTTGATTTGATCATTGCTGCGGGCTCAAAGGTATAGAGTTTCGGAAGCAGCAACGCGGTGGCCACTGACCATATCAAGGATAGTAAACAAGGCCGTAAATATAAACAATTATCTGCTCCGAGACTGTGCCGGGGTTATCAGCTTCCAACCTTGCCACTAGCCGCTAAGATGCACGCCCATTAAGCAACTGGTGAAATACAATGTACATTGAGCTTAATTTGCGGTAATCCGCGTAAAACGGCCAAATCTGCACGGTTTATAATTTCTGGAATCTTTATTCACCCTTATTTGGAACCCTCGCTTTAATTTTATGTTGACGGTTGTAATTATCACAATCAATTCACTAATATGTAAGTTATTGACGCAAAATAATTGCTTTAAAAAGGATTTGATTAAAACTTGATCCTCAATAAAATTATATCCAATTATTTTGCACGACATA
This sequence comes from Lasiommata megera, assembly GCA_928268935.1. Taxonomy (NCBI): domain Eukaryota; kingdom Metazoa; phylum Arthropoda; class Insecta; order Lepidoptera; family Nymphalidae; genus Lasiommata; species Lasiommata megera. The sequence continues at coordinate 11,303,616 of OV743331.1, forward strand.
CAATAATGGCGGTTAAAATCTTATGATAATATATAATAATATATACAACGTCTAATAAAGAAATATAAAGAGTCAAGGAATTAATTTTACTTCGAAGGTTACAGATTAGCCTCATCATCATCATCATCATTTCAAGCAATTGACGTCCACTGCTGGACATAGGTCTTTTGTAGGGAGTTCCAATGGCCACGGTCTTGGGCCGCATGTAACCAGCGGCTCCCTGCGACTCGTTTGATGTCGTCTGTCCACCTTGTTGGGGGTCGACCAACGCTACGTTTACCGGTGGGGGGCCCCATTCCAGCAGCATTCATTAGCTTATTTCCTTCTAACTATATGTTTATTAATACCGATTTTAGCTCGTATGTTATAGCTATAATTTGGATCAAAGTTAATCTCACTCGAGTCCATGTTCAGACTCCGATATTCATCATCATCATCATGATAAACCCATTACCGGCTCACTACAGAGCAAGGGTCTCCTCTCAATATGAGAAGGGCTTGGTCAAAGTCCACCACGCTGGCCATGTGCGGATTGGCATACTTCACACGCCTTTGAGAACATTATGGAGAACTCTCAGGCGTGCAGGTTTCCTCACGATGTTTTTCTTCACCGTTGAAGCAAGTGATATTTTAATTGTTTTAAAAACGCACATAACTCTGAAAAGTTAGAGGTGCGTGCCCGGATTCGAACCGCTGACCTCTGATTAGGAGGCTGACGCCCTAACCACTACGCTATCACCGCTTCACTCCGATATTAGATACTTTAATATCTAATATATAGGCTAATGTTTCTTAGGGTTTGCCTCCTGCCATTCTCGCGCAATACTGCTCGGTTTGTTCAAGTGTGCATCAAGGGCGCACAAGTAATGCGAGCCTCGGAAGAATATAAAAATAGTCTATATTAGTTACCACTTGGTTTTTTATTCCACTACAGGTTAGCCTTCATTATTGTAAGTAGGTAATGATGCAGTCAGTGATGGCTAACTTGGCTACGGCAATCCATATTATTTTGCTCTTGACTGCAATTGGTTGTGATGTTAGTTAGTGATGATGGCCCCGCCATAGCCTCCCGCCAGACCAGGTTAAAGGCAATTCAGAAATTATAAATATGCAAATTGATCCAGCCGGAGATCGATCCTGGCACCTCCTTGAGTGAACTCTTATAACTTTTAAGTACGTGTACCTCAGCCAAAGTTAATGTTAAAACGAGACAGGTTTATACCGCATACATAGCGCTATTACTGTATCTTAAGTCAGAGGTAAGGCTAAGCCCGATATCTCACGAAAACGCTTCTGTTTCTCCGGAGGCTATTGCGGTAGGTTATGCACTGCTTTTATGCATGCATGAATTATCCAACAGTGACCGACCAATGCTTAAGAAGTTAGTTAGAGAATGTGGGAGTAGATAACATAATATGTGACTTAGGTGCTTTGACAACCTCCGTGGCGCAGTGTGTGCGCTATTGTATTATAAAGTCGGAGGTCCTGGGTTCGCTTCCCGGCTCGAGTCTGGTCTGGTGGGAGGATTAGGCCTAGTTACCGCCCTACCGATAAAGACGTGTCGCTAAGCGTTTTAGCGTTCTGGCACGATATCGCGTAGAAACCAATTAAGAGTGTCGGTTTACCATACCCCTAACTGGTTAGCCCGCTACTATCCTAGACTGCATCATCACTTACCGCCAGGTAATATAGCTCTAAAATATTAACCAGCTTCTATAGAAGCGGTGTTGTGAATCAGGGATCAGCGGTTCGAATCCGGGCACGCACCTCTAACTTTTCGGAGTTATGTGCATTTAAAAAAAAAATATCACTTGCTTCAACGGTGAAGGAAAACATCGTGAGGAAACCTGCACGCCTGAGAGTTCTCCATAATGTTCTCAAAGGCGTGTGAAGTCTGCCAATCCGCAAATGGCCAGCGTGGTGGACTATGGCCAAACCCTTCTCATATTTAGAGGAGACTCGTGCTCTGTAGTGAGCCGGTAATGTGTTGTTCATGATGATGATGATGAATATAGCTCTCAAGGGCCAACTTGTAGTGTATAAAAAAAAGGCTAGGTATAGGATGTTGCGCAATACAAACTAGCATTGCGCTGTGCGTCATTGTTCACTCACAATAGTGTTGAGACAGTGTTGATGACATCAAGGTACTCTATTGAAAACTGTCGAGTGTGGGTGAATATAATAAATAGGAAAGTGCGCCTGTTTATTTATTTGCTACATCATGATTAACCCATTACCGGCTCACTACAGAGCACGGGTCTCCTCTCAATATGAGAAGGTTTTGGCCATAGTTCACCACGCTGGCCATGTGCGGATTGGCAGACTTCACACGCCTTTGAGAACATTATGGAGAACTCTCAGGCGTGAAGCAAGTGATATTTTAATTTATAAAAACGCACTTATTTGCTATCTATGTTATTAACCACTATAACTTGCATCTATTGGAACGGAAAATCGTGACGAAAAAGAGCGACAGGTCTCAGGAGAATCCGATTTCTAAAGTCTACCTTTTTTGGTGTAGTGAGAAGTTTCGGCCAAGGCTGATTACCTCACTATCGAACAACGATTAGGGGTTCCGGCAAAATGCCGCAAAGGTCGCTAGTCCAAAATAAATCTCTATAGGCGTATGAAGTATACTGGACACAATAATTATAGGTTTTAAAACCAAACTCCTAACATTTACACCAGTGTTTTCAAAGACTGGGTCGAGGGCTCCTAAGGGGGCGCCAAGTATCGGCAAGGAGGCCGCGTTCGGTCGCGATACTTCAGAAAAAACAAAGTTCAAGTTATATTTTTAATATAAAAATGTCGTTAATTATTGTAGGCTAACAACGAATTCACGAAAAAACAATTGCCAATTAGTAACATTTGTATTAATGTTAAGATATTATATCGTATCGTTAGCCAATTTCTCCCATCGCAGATCCATTTTTACTACATTTAGAATGTTTTGAATTAAATGTAACCGATACTTGCTAGTAAATACTCGAATTGCGAATTGGATATTTGTCAATAATAAAATTGATACAGAATATAGGGTAAGGGTGGAGGTCTCGAAATATTTTTACATGCCCCATGAAAAAGGTGGAAGAACGCGTTTTTACACCACAATCCTAGTTTTCAACACAAACCCTCAATACGCTTAAGGCAAAGCGCGCTAGGTGAACTGGTAACCCTATAAAGAGATTTATAAAGGGAACTTAGCGACCTTACCTTAGTTCAGACTTAAGCCACAGTTAAAACGGGACAACGTTATGTGTCCGACGTAAGTGTGTCTCGTTTTAACTGTATCTTAACTAAGAGGTAAGACTGCTTTATAGATTTTGGCCCTAAAGGTAATCACAGATGGGTTGGTTTGACGCAAAAATAATTTCAATTAGTTTGTTTAAAATGAAAAATGTTCAATATTTACTTTAATATGTAATTATCATTTATTCTGCAGAATTATTTAGTATTTTCGGTACATGTTGATATAAGGTTTTGTGCGTTGCAGACATCATATGGGCGCGCATGGCCGGCGGGGCGTGGCGGCGCGGTGCGGCGCGTGCACGCATACTGCGCACGTTGCTGCGTGACACGGCGCGCGCGCTCCAGGATGCGCAGGAAACACTGCCATTTGGTGAATATACAAGGCAACCTTCGCCGAGCGTTAAGCAAGATTATATGTTTTTTTTTATTCACCATAAGTTAGCCCTCGACTGCATCTCACCTGATGGTAAGTGATGATGTAGTCTAAGATGGTAGCGGGCTAACCTGTTAGGGGTATGGTAAACTCATACTTCTAATCGGTTTCTACACGACAACGTGTCGGAACGCTAAATCGCTTGGCGGCACGTCTTTGTCGGTAGGGTTGTAACCACCCACGGCGGAAGCCTCCGACCAGATCAGACTTGAGCCGTGAATCGAACCCAGCACCTCCGACTTTAAAATGCAACAGCGCACGTGCAGCGCCACGGAGATCGTCAAATTCAATGTATTGTAGTCATGAGTGCACTTTAAGCCCCTGTTGATATGGTTCTTTATAACAAAACCTCTCTCTATGACATCTTTTCTTGGGTTTCAGACCCCGAAGTGTTATCAGCTGTCCAAGAGATCACTAGCGACTCCTCGCGGCCCACTGCTCTCGTTATCCTCGGAACCTCGCCGTCTGCCAGGGCACGGCTCTTGAACTGTTTGTTGGGGAAGAAACTATTACCCGAGTCTTTGCCGAGAGGGTCCAAATGGGTGAGTATTTAAAATTAATAAATACATTTCAACAACAAAGTGATGTCACCAAAAGAATGTTATTTATGAACGTGGAAGGGCAAATGAGTAGAGGAAGACCAAAGAAGAGATGGAACGATTGTGTATAGGGTAAAAGGTGTGGGTAGTGAGGTGACGGCTGATAGAATTAAGTGGAAGAAGAAGACGTGTTGTGCCGACCACACATAATGTGGGATAAGGGCAAGAAAAAGAAAAGAAGAAGACTATAAGTAAATTCATATGGAATTGGACACTCATTTGAAATTTACTCTACGAGAGCATATTAAATATTAAATAAATAATGGTGTTGGTTTCAGCTTCGTATCCAATATGGCGTATCTACTCAAGTCCACTTGACGGTGGGTAACTCGGAATTTGAGCTTGTCGAAGAGCTAGAATGCAATCGGAAACCATGGGACACATTACCTTTACCGGTGAGTTTAGAATAATTAAAGGAAAGGTTTTTTCCTCGAATGACTCATATAAACCGGTGCAAAAAATTGACAGTCTTTCTAAAAACAACGTCGGTAGATCCTTCAAATATAGATGAGCTCGAATTTGCCGGTAAAGAATGAGATTTCTCAACAGATAAGCAGCAATAGCCCTAAATTTGTTTAAGATAGTTTTTTTTATACACTACAAGTTGACCCTTGACGGCTATCTCACCTGGTGGTAAGTGATGATGCAGTCTGGGATGGAAACGGGCTAACCTGTTAGGGGTATGGTAAACCCACACTCCTAATTGGTTTCTACGCGACATCGTGCCGGAACGCTAAATCGTTTAACGACACGTCTTTGTCGGTATGGTGGTAACTAGCCACGGCCGAAGCCTCCCATCAGACCAGACTCGAGCGGGGAATCGAACCCAGGACTTCCAACTTTATAATACGACAGCGCACGCACTGCGCCATGGAGGTCGTCAAATCTGAAATGTATTTACCTTTCACAGGACCTTCTACGCCAATCGCACACCGACTTAGGAACCACTCTCGAGGTGGAACTAAACACATCCATCCTAAAAGATGGCCTTCGCATAATCGTACCACCAGACATGAACACGGAACCTGGATCGACCAACTACACCACATTGAAGCAAATCCACAAAGATCTGTATCACAGACGAGCTTCCATCTTGAAAACCTACTCCCCCATTTACTTATACGCGTTAGACAAATTTGGCAGAAACATTTTCAATGATAATGTATCAAAAATGAGCGTGTCCAGGGGTGAAGACGATTTCTGGTCGACTTTCACTCAGAATTATGTGACGAAAGTTAGTAATGGAGGGAAAGGGGAGGAAAGGGCACAAGAAGAGGTTTGGAAAGAGAGCAGTTCTATGTTTAATTTTGAGGTAAGTAAAATGGATCCATTTCTTCGGATAGATGACAAATTCAAAAGTTTTCAATGTACTGGCTGAATAGATGCAAGTGTGTACTACTTTACGGAATTGAATGTTTTGCTCAATTTGCAACCACCAGTCAGTTCTATGGGGCGCAAACTGTTTTTAACGACTAAAAAAAGAGATTACAATAGGTTTGACTGTATGTATATATTTTTTAATGAATTGGCCGGGAAATCAGTTAACAATTTCGATTTCTCGGTCAATTGAGGACTAATTTTCATTCTCGGGGTGTGCCCATTGTCACCGAAATTTGATAACGAGGGAAATCCTTAGATTTTGAATGCATGTCAATAATTAAAATATTTAATAGTAATGTAATAGTTAAAACTGTGATAGCCTAGTGGTTAGGACGTCAGCCTCCTAATCAGAGGTCGGGGGTTCGACCTATAACTTTTCGGAGTTATGTGCGTTTTTAAGCAATTAAAATATCACTTGCTTCAACGGTGAAGGAAAACATCGTGAGGAAACCTGCATGAGAGTTCTCCATAATTTTCTTAAAGGCGTGTGAAGTCTGCCAATCCTCACATGGCCAGCGTGGTGGACTATTACCAAAACATGTTGATCATGATGATGACGATTGTACGTCTCTTGAATTTTTTTTTTTTTGTTTGTTTTATTTTATGTATATTATATCTCGAAATGGCGAATCGCGAATTTCGGGAGCAGATTGATTTGATTTGAAGAAAATATGCTTCTTTTGCAGAACTTTCTCGATCTTCATCAAATCAAAGAGATAGACTCAAACGCTCAGGTCTTCTTCTGCCTATTCTCTAACAGCAAAGCGGAAGAGAAGAGAAGGAACCCGCTGAGTGAAGCAACTGAGTCTACTGAGTCTGCGCTCTACAATACCGAGGAGCTGCCGGAGTCCGATCAGGGCATCTTTAAAAATGAAGTATTCAGGTACGCGTCATGAATTGCAAACAAGCCGCCCAAGACCGGGGACTTTAGAACTACAAAAGACCTGACGAGCTGTGGACGAATGATGATGATGCTATAATATCTACTAACCTCCTTTACAGGCAAACAGAACCATCTCCACAATCAATGAAATCCAATAGAAGACAGCACGAAGAACAGATCGCGTTTATGAACGAACTTCTTGACCAGTGGGAATTTATATGTAAGTGTATAAATTAATCATTCACTAGCTGTTGCCTGCGGCATCGATCAAGTAAGATCATCGCTTTCGTATTTCTAACTTCAAAGCTGATAAGTCCTTTAGAAGATGAATTTCCAAGTATCCTTATTGCGGATATATACCTATAATAGCCAGTGCCAAATTTCAGCCCGATCCTTACAGTGGTTTAAGACGTGCTGTTATTCCTGTTTCCATTTATAATTCTTTCCTTTTGTGATAAAAAAAAACACTTTTCTGTGCAACAATTACATTTAGTGGGACAAAGATTGTAGATTACCAAGAGAAAACCGTTAAACAGTTGACAATTTAAAGATGCTGTCAACAAAACCAGTTTAGAATGTTCGCAATTCACTGTCGATGTTAGCATAAGAACAATACAATTTTGTTATTCCAGCCAGTCCACCTCAAAAACACCACGTGAAAAGCCAATGGTCGATACTGGATGACGTGGAGATATTCAAAAACATCGACAAGTCAGAAATGGATCACGGAAGAAGGAAAAAGGAGGTGGACAGCGACAGGACGCAGAAGACTCGCGGTGGTCTACTGAATAACGTGATGAAGTTCGCGGCAGAGTACTCGCAGACCTATTTGTTGCAGCAGTGCATGAGGCTGAGTGAAGTGAGTTGCCTCAAAGTCTCAAAGTGTTTTTTGTGGACATCACCATTCCATATGACGAAAACCTCGTGAGAGCTGAGACGGAGATAAAACGCAAGTATCTCGATCTGGCTCACGAAGTTTCCGACATGTGGCATGTGCAGTCTGCTGAAACCATCCCAATCGTTATATCTGCGAATGGGTTGATCCCAGTAAGCCTCGCTCACCATCTGAGCCGATCGCTGGGGTTCCGTGGCAGTTCGCTCGCAGCCAGGATGCAAAAAGCTGTCTTGCTGGACTCGGCTAGGACAGTCCGCCGGTTTCTCAACCTGTCGCCCTGACCCCCGGCCGTTTGGTCTCCCCTGCCGGGGTGTAATCCTCTGCCTGCCTCTGCAAATATGTATCTATGTAATATATATTAGTATATAATGGAAAGAGTTAGGATATAATGGAAATAATAATAATAATAATTGTCTATTTTGGACACGGTCCATAGAGTGTTAGTAATACATCTTAACCTATGTCAGTACATACAACAGCCTCCTCCAGAGTGAGCTGAGTGAGCCTGCACGCAAAAGTACTGAGAAGGGTGTTGGTACTTCTCACTAGTCTGCTCATCATAGAAGCGGTACGTTTGCGGATGATTGCATAAAAATCTCCACACGTGCATCCGCAAACAAACAAACTACAATAAGACGTACTGAACGTTGACCCCGTTCATTCAGATCCACGTCAAACTCCTGCAGCAGTTCATCCTGGCGTCGTTCGACATGGCTCGCGAGCTGCAAGTGGTCCCCACCAAGATACAGTACGTGGCGCGGCAGGAGCAACAGCTTTATGAGGTGGGTCGTCCAAGTCGTACATCAACTTGTTCATGAGTCATCATGATCAACCTATTGCCGGCTCACAGAGCACGGGTCACTACAGAGCACGGGTCCTATGTCTCCTCTCAATATGAAACAGGTTTGGCCATCGTTCACCACGCTGGCCATGTGCGGATTGGCAAACTTCACACGCCTTTGAGAACATTTTGGAGAACTCTCAAGCTTGATGTTTTCCTTCACCTTTCCTTGTTCATGAGTATTTATACCACATATATGATGATTAAGTCATTTTCGAATTTCTTGACACACTAACATTATACGTAATTATAAACGTATCTGCGTAGTTATAAAACACACTTCCATACCAGCACAAGAATAAAAATAAGTGTTAAGGAAATTGCGACTCTAAACCAAAGTCATAAGATCCATTTTTATTCATTACTTTGATGTCATAGTGTTTCGACCATAACTGTCGAAATTTCCGATAGGGATATTCTGGGAGCCTCTGGATGTGTACAATACAAAACCGTAAATTAATACCGTCGCTCATGACAGATATTCACGCACCAAAGGGACCACCGGCTAAAACAATCCTAATCGGTTTCTACTCGGCATCATACCGGAACGTTAACTCGCTTGGCGGTATATCTTTGCCCATAGGGTGATAACTAACCGCGGCCGAAGATAAGCTACTATAACTTAATACAAGGCACAATAGCCACTACCAAAAATGTTTTCAGTTTCATACCTTTATATAACTCTGGATCTTCCACTCATATGCCTAGAATGCTCACAGTTTTGGCAAAGAAACCGTCAAGTTAATCTTAAGTTAATCTTTCTTGTAGACAATAAATGAGAAATTCTCGGAGGGTGACAAGAAACAAGAATTATTACAGATAATGCAAGAAGTGTTGCAGGAAATGCGTTCGGAAATAAATAATATGGATTGGAGTGTTGATGGTGAGTTAATTCTCTTATTCTCAAGTTGTAATTGTATTAATTCCATTTGCATAATAGGTTTCTCGACAACGTATTACTGTAAGGCTAAATCCTTTAGCGGCTGTGCTCATGAACCGTACTAGGTAGAGAATTTTTACAGAGTTAGTAAAGTAGTAGTAAGTAAGTAAATTTTTTTTATAAATAAATGAGAAGATGAATATAAATACCCTCGTCATAACTTAAAACTAAAACTATTAGTGTCCATACACCCTAGTCTTCTTAGACCAGAACTTCTTAGCCCTCATCCAACTTAGCTGGCATCTGCAGTCCGTCTAAGATGGAAGAAATCTCTCTGGGGATAAGTTGTCCCTGCGCATATCTGTCTTTTTTGGTTGCGTCTTAAGCTTGACACAGAATAAATAATGTGGTAGCGAGCTGTTGAAGTCAGAACTAATGAATAGAAGCAGGAGTTACTTTGCGGAAGTCCATAATAAACAATAAACAATAAACAGCAAGGATAATTTGCTATATTCCGCCGACAACCGGGAGATTTTTATAATATAACACCACACAAAAGCTTCCACTAGAACCTCTACGCACGATTCGACCCGACACCGGATCATCCTCAACAAGTCAACATCTCCTCAGGACTGAAGTATTCCATTGGTGAAAATATAATATAAATCAATAGCTGATAATGGTTACTTTTAGATCTCCCCTGCCACCAGGACAAACGCTACGCAATATCCAATTCAATATTTTACTCATCCCGGAGCAGCCCATCAATATCTCTCCAGTTGACCAACCAGGAACCGATAGGCAACGGACAGGACCGGCCCGAGCGGGTGGACAGCCCGGAACCGGAAGACGAATCGGACTGCCTATCAGACGTTGAAGAAGCTGTGTCATATGAGAGCTATAACTTTGATGATTTCGAAGTCATACATTCAAATGACGAGAGCTTGTGTATCAGTGATGTTTATGGGAGAGTGAGGGTGAGTTTTTCAGTGTTCCGAACACAATTTAATTTTATTATAACAAATTTCAGAAGCTCCTCTTTTGCATTGGAACCGAATGGTAGATCAAGAGTTATTTAACTCTGCCTAATAAAGACGAGAGAAAAATAGGAAACAATTTTGGTCTACTTCTCAATATGATGTCTATACTTTAACTTTATTATAGTTGTCCGTTGCTACTTTTCCTGCGAAAGGATTTTTAACGACCTCTGGCAGAGTAGTTATCGCTGTGTTTGTAAGTGTGAGGTCCAGCGCTCGATCCTCGGCAGAAGCCAATCTTGATATTATTATTTGGGAATTTGTTCTGGCTGGCTTCAACCGTTTTCAGTTACAATTTTAATGATAAAGGCGTGCCGCGTTCGGATATGATGCGCCTAGAAACCGATAAGGTTCAAGATATAGCTATAATACGCGAACGTTTACATGAATAAAACAATTTTGATTTGATAACTGACACAGGTTAGCTTGCCATTGTTATAGGACGCATCACCGCTTACCACGTGCTAACTTGTAGTAAATATAAGAAATCCTATTACTGTGCCTAAGTCCAAAGCTCCAGAGGTCCTCAGTGATAATGATGGTATTTTTTGTGTCCACAGTCTAAACCAGATTCCCCAACATCGCTCATCAACCCCATACCCATCGAGAACGAGATGGAGCTATACAGTTTGTCAACCGCGTGGCGCAGCGGGTCGGTGACCACTCACAGCAGCGTGTGCACCAGCTCCAACATCTCCAGCAAACAGGCCTCGCTCGACGTGCAACGAACTGGTAAGGTAGTTTTTAAATGTGAGATGTACAAACAAAAATGGGCCCTAGTCGCCTCAATAAAGAAATATTATAATTATACAATTATTATTAAATCGCACCTTTTGACGACCTCCGTGGCGCAGCGCGTGCGCTGTCACATTATAAAATTTGAGGTCCTGGGTTCGATTCCCGGCTCGAGTCTGGTCTGGTGGGAGACTTCAGCCATGGATAGTTACCACCCTACCGAGCAAGAACCTTGCGACACGCAAAGCGGTTTAGCGTTCCGGCACAATGTCACGTAGAAACCCATTAGGTACATGGGCTTACCATACTCCTAACTGAGATTGTCGTCAAGGGCTAACTTGTAGAAGATAAAAAAAACCTATTGTTGATTCAATATAGTTTACGAGCTGTAAATTTTATATATTTCTTTTTTTTCAGTTTTGTCCAAGTTAAGTCGAAAAATCAGCTTGAAGATGGTCAAATTCGTGGATTGCCTCAAAGACTCATACTTCGGGACCTTACAAAGGTAATTAACACTGAACCTTCTGTCTTATTTCAAAATTATACATTTTACTATAAACACGAGGGCGTCCTCTTTCTCTCTATTATGTTTGAAAGGGGCCAGATGCTACCCAAAGGACACAAGCAACGTCCATTATTCTAACAACATGTACACTAAACGTTACGGAACAAAAAGTTGCCTTTGCATTTTTCCATAAACTATATTCACTCCAAAAATACGGGGGCCAAATATAGCCGTTGCTCTGTCACTGAATGAAAGGTCAACCAGCAAACTTACATTCGCATTTTTAGTATTTCTAGCATTTACCAGCGATTTTTGCTTGCGTGAAATTGTTGGAATATTTGACATTAATCGCAAAAACCAATCTAATTTTATAAATTCCTTTTTTATTTTTAAAATATATATTGTACCGAAATAACGGAACAACGCCATCTCTCTTTAGTCTAACTAAAGCTTTGGTAGGAGACTGTCCTTCCTTGTAAAAATGTTAATTTGGATTTCACTTTCTCGGAGTCATTGTATTAGCTAACCCGTTGATTTTTACTAATTTTTCACACCTACCAGTTATCTATAAAGTTCGACATTTTCGTGTTTCATCATTTCAACCGATAGACGTCCACTGCTGGACATAGGTCTTTTGAAGGGAGTTCCAATGGCCACGATCTTGGGCCGCTTGTATCCAGCGGCTCCCTGCGACTCGTTTGATGTCGTCTGTCCACCTTGTTGGGGGTCGACCAACGCTACGTTTACTTATTATTTATTTTTCTCGTGTTTATAACTTGAAAACTCTTTTACAGTCACTCAATTCAATTTCTGTATGTGGATGAAATTTCAACAATCTTTGCCTTGCGGACTCTTCGTTGTATATATTCTTTACCGATGCGCCCAATATTTTGAGCTGTACGTGTGAGATGAGTCAGTCAGTGACTTTTTATTTAAGATACACAGTCGGGACTTCGAGATCACATAATCTTTATAATTTAGCAACGAATCCCTTAGACTAATGTTACTTTGAATGAATAATTGAATACTATTTTATTGTACAACACAGAGAAGTATCGAAAACTGGTGCTTTGACCTTTTGAAACCTTGTTTGCAGATGCTTGGAATCCTTAGAGTCTTCTTGCAGACAGGAATTGGGTGGAAGACCAGCTAGCGAGGCTATGCGCCAGCTGTTGTCGGTGGCCAGACAAGTGGACCTCACGCCCTGCGCATCCTTCTCCTTACTGCGAGGCATGATGGACTCCCTCCGAAGACTGTTCTATAGGTAGGTGTATATGGTGGATATATGATTGGTCCACGAGCGAGAGTACACCGAGTTTCTCAACCAAAACGGGGAAGGGAGATAGACTCTTTCCACCATGACATTTTGCGCAGATTTTGTTTCGAATTTTATAGTTTAGTCAAATGAGGTTACGTTCAGCGCTCATTACAAATGATAGAATCCGAAAACGTGGATGTGCTGACTGTGGAACCTTAGGTCGGTAAAGACTTATGAAAAAAAAATAACTTAAGGATGATACTGAAATTAAAAATTTAAACAAATATTTAGTCCCTAATTATGAATGGAATATATTTACACGTATTAGAGACATACAACAGATAAAGAATAAAGCAATCGATGAAGACCCTTTTCTCCCTGGCATCAGGTTACGCATGGCGGGCGGTGAAGACCAGCCGGCGTGCTGCGTGCTCAGCCCCGCGTGGCGACGCTCGGCCGCGCTGCACACCGCACAGGAACTCACTCCGCAGCGCCTCGCCAGGCTCATCTCCTTGCAGGTATTGAGTCCTGGTACTTTGACCTGTAACATCTCCGACTGGTCATCTACAGGTCGCAGGTCTTTTTTCAGGATTATTGACGACCTCCGTGGATTCACATTATAAAGTTGGAGGTCCTGGGTTCGATTCCTAGCTCGAGTCTGGTCTGGTGGGATGCTTCGGCCGACAAAGACGTGTCGCAAAGCGATTTAGCGTTCCGTCACGATGTCGCGTAGTAACCAATGAGGAGTAGGTGGGTTTACCATACCCCTAACAGGTTAGCCCGCTATCATCTTATACTGCATCATCCACTTACCATCAGGTGAGGTTGACGTCAAGGGCTAACCTGTAGTGAATAAAAAACCCGGCCGTAGTCTACCACGCTGGCTAAGTAGGGACCATTATTCAGAACACTCAGGCACGCAGGTTACCTCATGATGTTTTCCAACACCGGTAAAACAAGTTATATAAAATTACTTGTATTAAATCAATAATGCCCAACTCTGAAAAGTTAGAGGAGCTTCAAAATCTTAAGCACTAAGATATCATAGGTTTTTTGGATCGCTGGAATACTTGATGCGAGATGTTCGATTTAAAGCTGCTTAAACAATAAACAGCAAGTATAATTTGCTATATTCCGCCGACAACCGGGAGATTTGTATAATATAACACCACACAAAATCTTCCACTAGGACCTCTACGCACGTTTCGACCCAACACCGGATCATCCTCAGGAGATGTTGACTTCACAAGCGCGAAAAGTAAAAACTTTACTTTTAATTGTTTTTTGTTTATCATGGACTTCCGCAAAGTAACGCCTGCTTCTATTCATTATTTAAAGCTCCGTACGCGTTATCTAGTTATGCCTTACATTGCACTCCATCACAGATCCTCGAGAGACTGAGCGAAGCGCATGAGCGCTACCAGTCTGCGCTCACAGCGCTGGAGAGCGCTCTAGCAAGCCGGCTCCACCACACGGAAGACATCAAGCTGGCCATAAGAAAAAAGTGAGTCAAACTATACCTACCAGACTTTCAAGCCGGAATGACAATCTTGCACTAAATTACTTCTGTAGGAACTTATACAGACTTTACAGCTAAATACTTATATATATATTTTTTTTTATACACTACAAAATAGCCCTTGACGGCAATTTCACCTGATGGTAAGTGATGATGCAGTCTAAGATGGTAGCGGGCTAACCTGTTAGGGGTATGGTAAAACCATACTCCTAATTGGTTTCTACACGACATCGTGCCGGAACGCTAAATCGCTTGGCGACATGCCTTTGTCGGTAGGGTGGTAACTAGTCACGGCCGCAGCCTCCCACTAGACCGGACTCGAGCCGGGAATCGAACCCAGGACCTCCAACTTTAGCTTACTTATATTAACTTCCACACCTTAGTTTACAAAGTCACTGAGTTCAATGTTCTGACGATAGTTCGCCGAATGCACTTCGAGCCCATATCGTATGGACACGTATAGAACGATTTACTATCTATTCTGTCAAGTTGTCTATTCTAGCCAATGGTAAATTGCAATTGTCAGCCCATCAAAAAGCGTTGTAATAGTAAAGTAATTAATAATTAAACTTAAAAAAATACATTGTAATTCTCTGTACTTTCAATGTAATTATAACGAACACTAAGTCATCACCGATGCTGTCAGTAATGTGTGGACCCCAATACTTAAGTCAGATATATATAGCGTACTTTAGTTAGTCTTAAAACGAGATAGCTACAGGTAACTCTGTCTCTGTTTAACCGTTTCTTAAGACAGAGGTGAGGCGGTGTTCTTTATGGATTTCTGCTAGAAGGGCTAGAGAAAATAATTTGTTTTCAGATACGCGCCATCCTTTGCTCAACTATGTCTCGAATCCACTTCCATGTGTGACCTTCTCATGTACGGAACACCGGAACTGGGGCGTGAAATTGGTGAGTGTGCCATTTTTTAGTATTGCGTAACTTTTCTGACGTACAAAATAATATTGAAGTTTTCTCAGAAAGGAGACTGAGACTGACTAATATTATCATTTTGTTTTTTTATTTATGTTATTTTATTGATTATTATTGAATAATTTTGTGTTTATTAAAACTTCATTCATAATGAGGTATATACTTATATTACCCGGCTAAGTTTGTTGTGGGCTTCTTCTTAGACCTTCTCATAGCTTTAGTTTTAAGTTTACGAATATAGTTATCACCATGAAATAACTACTATGTAAATTATTGACGCGTCAAAAGTGCCTTTTTCAGGACTATTTGAATAAAGATTATTTTGAATTTGAATTTATTATAATTTTTCCTAAATACAAAAATCTAGGTAGGTAATAATGAATAAATGTGTATTTATGTATGATATTGACAGGCCGCGGCCAGTACGGAGTGGTGTACGCGGTCCGGGGCGCGTGGGCGGGACACAGCCCGGCGTGCGTCAAGTCCGTGTTCCCAGCCGATGACAGACACTACCGGGAACTGGCCATGGAGTTCTTCTATACAAGGTCAGTTGTATTTGTTCAATCTGAGAGCGTATGCCTTGAACCTCATGTGGGAATGTATCAACTCGTACGAAACGTTTGTTATGGAAACGTTTCTGATATTAACAGCCCTGACATCTTTGTAATTGCACGTCCATGTTAAGTACCTTTGGGGTTAGAGCGAATATGTATTATGGTAGGGGAGCCCATGATGCTAAATGGGGATTTACTCGAGCGTCATAGAGACCTATTGGGTTGCAAAGCTTAGATGATAAGAAGAAAAAAATGTTATATGATATATACCTTTCCATCGGTGGGGGAAGCGGCTATAGATTTTTAAATATGTAAAAAAAAACTGTTGCATGGACATCTTCGAGCGCGTCAGATATTGATAGCATCAATGGCCTACGTATTTTTAATAATGTACGTATGTTAATCTGATCGTTTGCATGATGCGTGTGGTTGTATGGAAGGGTTGAAAATGAAAAAAAAAAAAAATTTAATCGAGCGCGTCAGATTTTCTAAGGGAGCGTTAAGTACACCAAAAATAAGCTCTCATTCACTAATCTGACGATTCCGATGTGACGCAAAGTCGCAGCGAGTTTGAAATACTCGAGCGCGTCAGATTAAGATATATATGGTTCATCTTTATGTTCTAAACGTACTGTCTCATAATCTGACGATTATCTAGAGGGATTCGCCTAATCTGACAAAAAAAAATAAAAAAATTTAAATAATTGAACTTAATTAATAGAAAGCTCCAGAAATAGCATGCAAATAAATAAGTGTATGCTTTTTTATGTAGAATACCTGTATTTATAAAAAAAAAAAATTAAAAAAGGCTTAAAAAAATTTGATGTTTTATAATTAATTGATTAATGTTTCTACTGTAAAGTTTTTGTAAGGCACTTTCACCTCAAAATACACATTTTAACAATATTTATAAACTTCAATTAACATAAATAATATTAAAATAGCAAAAAAAGCCAAAACGTTGGAAACACGTTGTAAACAATATGCCTCGAACGAGTCTTTATTATCAGCTGTGATGGCGTCATGGCAGCAAAAACCAGAGTGGGGACGGAGAGAATAATAAATAGAGAAAGAGTGATAAAGAAATAGAAACGCGGAGAAGGAAATATAGGCATCACCCAGCTGCACGCATTTAACTTTATTGGCGAATTTTTGTTATTTCGGCTTGCGGAAATCGTCAGATTATATATTTTTCGTTATTCTTGAATTATTTCCTTCAAAATAAAAAAAAATTTAGCTACGCTCGAGAATGTCGAGATGACGTTTTTTTTTTACAACTTTGCTGCCCTCCCCTTTCTTTACGTCACTCTCAAATTGTCAGATTAGTGGAATATACGCTTTTAAGGATGTAATTAACTCACCCTACCTTAATGTGACGCGCTCGAGAATTTCTGATGGTCAATTTTTTTTTACTAATCTGATCCTGTATCGTTCACGCGCGGCCTTATATATGGGGCTCATGTTTGGTGGAGGAACATAGCCGGGTACAAGGTATCTCCCTGTATATTAATCTGCCGCGCTCGAGTAAATCCCGAAATCCCCGCTTGGGCTCCCCTACTATTATAAGCTCTTCCTAGCCTTGTAATGAAATGACCTTATGAAGCACAAATTATTCGTTCCGTTTATTGAAATTAGTCATTTCATTTCATTAAATAAATTCATATCTGGTTTACTATTCACATTGACACTAATCAACGTAAATATACACCAAACTCGTGGGTGAATTGGTTTTTTTTTTTTTGGTTATTATGGTTATTTTGCACGGATATTTTTACGGCTGATACACATTAAGTATATTAGCCTTCGTTAAATTTCAAATTCAAATAATCTTTATTGAAATAGTCCTTTAAAAGGCACTTTTGACGCGTCAATAATTTACATAGTAGTGATTTAATGGTGATAACTACATTCGTAAACTTAAAACTAAAGCTATGAGGGTTCCAAACGCGCCCCGGTCTAAGAAGAAGCCCACAACAAACTTAGCGAGGTAAAGTTTCTTTTTGTTATCACTCTCTCATATGCCACTTAAAATAATGTTAATGCTCAGGAGTATCCCGGCGCACCCACGGATAGTTCGTCTATTGGGTTCGCTGGTGCAGCGCGGCAGCGGCGGCTCGGCGCCCGGAGTGCAGCTGGTGTCGCAGCGCTACAGCCGCGACCTGCACGCCGCAGTGCGCGCAGGCCTCAGCTTCCCCACGCGGATGCAAATCGCGTGCGATATCGTTGAAGGCTAGTACCAACCGCTGCTCGCTTAGGAGCATATCATTTGACAAAGATATTTTGGTTATACCTTAAAAATATAAGCAAACTAACTCAGCGAAATTTATAAGAAAGCTAGCATCCTTGATTTATAGTATAATTTTTATCACGAGAACATAGTTCCCGAAAATAATTGCGAATGACGTTTAAAACAATTTATAGTTTTCTTTTTTATGATATTAGTAGGACAATAAAACGAATGTGTGCAAAGGTCTTATTGAACAGTTCTTATTTATTATTTAAACGATATTAGTTATTTAAACGATCCAGTTTGCAGAGTGGTCCGTTAAAATTTTTTCTACAAATGCCGAAATTAACACTCCAGGAATTCGGTACCTCCACTCTCTGGGGCTGGTGCACCGCGACGTGAAGCTCAAGAACGTACTCCTTGACGAGCAGTCACGTGCCGCGCTGTCGGACCTGGGCTTCTGCGCGGCCGAGGCGCTCATGTCGGGCTCGGTGGTGGGCACACCAGTGCACATGGCCCCAGAACTACTGGCCGGGAACTACCATGCTGCGGTCGATGTGTACGCCTTCGGAATATTGTTTTGGTAAGTGAACTTTATGTAAAGAAAAAACAAGATTCGTGCTTAGCACAGATGAAGTGCTGAAGTGCTGACCTTGCACTGCAAAATTCAGCCCTTGAAGCCCGACTAGATTTACAGACGACATCAATCGAGTCGGAGGAAACCGCTGGATGCAAGAAATATATACAAAAGACAATTGGATTTTGGAGCAAATAATAATTTGGACCTTTTTCTACCGGAATACAGATTCTGGCGAGTACCACAGATGTTTGTCTTTTCAAGGTCAACGTTGTAGAAAATCTTTATTAATTTCCTATGCATCACAGAGTAACCATAAACAAACGCAGTATACGAATTGAAGTGTGGAAAGAGTCCTATGTTCAATAGCAAATGTCCAACGCACGTAGAGTCGGGCTTTAAGTTCCACTAAAAATTGGCATAATATTTTGTGTTTCTCCGATCTATATGAAATAATATTTCGTATCCCTCCCTCCGCAGGTATTTATGTGCCGGAAACATTAAACTGCCGGCCGCCTTCGAAACATTCCAGAACAAGGAACAGCTTTGGAGTAAAGTTAAAAGAGGTATTTATTATAATATTACGTGATTCTTCACCTAAATGTTCATTATTGTAGATTTATTTTTAGTTTATTTTCAAAAGGCGCCAAAATACCTTTATCTTCGATAAATCATTTATTTCTGGGTGCAAATTTGTGATAGTATATTTTGCACTGTTGTCTTAGTATAGGATTTTCACACTAACAATCATGGAGTCGCTTCTGATTATCGAAACAATGAGTAAAATGGATCTTATGATTTTGGATTAGAGTCGCAATTACCGTACCACTTATTTTCATATATACAAATATCATATATCTATTTCTATTTAACAAAATCTAACAATTTTATTGCGTTCATTATGAATTACCCATAGTATGCTTTTTAAATGTTTTAAATAGTTTGTTTATTTTCAGGTCTTCGCCCAGAAAGGCTGCCCAATTTCAGCGACGAATGCTGGGAGGTAATGGAGTCATGTTGGGCCCCTGAACCTTCACAGAGGGCGCTTTTAGGGGATGTCCAACACAAAATAGAGGCCATACTGCAGAAAGCTCTTAAGGAAGACCAGGGTCCTGTTAACTACGGAAACAACCTTGGCCAGTATAATTCTGATGAGAGTTTGGACATGACCGGACTGCATAAAGATGCAAGGGATAATTTGTGCTAGCTGTGTGGAAATAAGACTGAATGTTGTGTGAAATGCTTTCCCTTAAGGTCAATAATCAGTGACCAAGAAAGTTAGAATCTAGGGTTCGATTATTGAGTAGTTTTGGTCACCAGTTAGGACGTCTTAGACAATATATCTAAACATAATAAGATTATTATGTTTTGATATATTGTCTACAACAAATCCCAAACAAGCTCAGATGAGCATGTTTGGGATGTTCGGAATATAATTTTATATCAATAAAAATAACGTCTGTCAGGTCAGCCAAGTTAGAAATACCGCGTAATGGCCACGCGAAAACGTAACTCCCATTCGTGATCCTACCTTTATTAATCTTTCACGACTATAGATACTATGATTGGTTAAAACTGCAAGACTCTACTTTCCTAACAGTGTTTGAGTGAGACGTCAAATTGGATGTAACGTAGTAATAACTCCGATGTCACTGAGAACTGAGATCCTGTGACCTTGAGAACTACCAGTACCAGTTTGCAAGGAAAAATATACGTTAAACACGTCGAAATAAGGCTGAATATAGTTTAAGTCATAATTGTTTTTCATTAGTACAGAAAGGGGACCAGGATCATAATCATGAAGAATCATAATAAAATATACTAACGCATGCTCGGCAAAATATGGCTACAGATAACAAACGCGCAACGACATGCGTGTTCAGTTGAATCAAATTGTATTATTATTTAAGACTAAACTTGTATTAATATATGTTTGAAGATTAGAATCAAAACTGTCCAGGCGTTAAGATATAATTAAAGTAACTCACTCACTACAGACTGTATTGTGAAGTAGTGAAGTGGTGATAGTCTAGTGGTTAGGGCGTCAGCCTCCTAATCAGAGGTCGGCAGTTCGAATCCGGGCACGCACCTCTAACTTTTCAGAGTTATGTGCGTTGTAAAAAAAAATATATATCACTTTCTTCAACGGTGAAGGAAAACATCGTGAGGAAACCTGCACGCCTGAGAGTTCTCCATAATGTTCTTAAAGGCGTGTGAAGTCTGCCAACCCGCCCATGGCCAGCGTGGTGGACTATGGCCAAACCCTTCTCATATTGAGAGGAGACCCGTGCTCTGTAGTGAGCCGATAATGAGTTGATCATGATGACTCCCTACATTTAAATTATGTGAACTCTGAAATCTTACACTCATTTTCTTTTGATTTAATTGAACGTGTCCACGCATGTCGTCGATTTGTGTGTTACAAATCCGTGTCGGTAATATTAATATGTAATTAAATAAGAAACGGTAATATCGTTAGTGCCTTAATAGTATCGCAAACTGTTATACCAAATCCATTGTAAATAGCAGCTCAACAGTGTATTTTTTATCTATAAGAGATAAGAGACGTGATAGTGATTTTTGTGTAATGGGTGATTTTGGGCGTGGCTAGTTACCACCTTACAAGCATATATACACAGGTTAGCCCGCTACCATATTTGACTGCATCATCACATACCACCACATATTTGTGGGATTGCAGTCAAGGGCTAACTTGCAATGGAAAAAAGCAGATATATTGGCGTGTCATCTTTTACCACTACTCTATTTTATTTTAAATTTACATCACACAACGGACGGCACCTGGCAGACGGGTCACCTGGTCTGCATCACCAGTGGAGCATCCGAGGCGTAGCTTGCGGAACCCATCCTCCTAATCGCCGGACAAGGCCGAATTCTGCCCTAAAAATCTATTCGTAATACATACATTTTCGGTTATTACATTTAATTTCATTGTTGTGAAGTTAGACTACTTTCGTTTAGCTCAAAATGTTATCGATTGATTGGTGGAACTTGCACTGTGCGTTAGGACACTCTGATGGACGTGTCTACAATGGATTTGAGATCTCATCTCATGTTTCATAATATAAGATATTAATATCAATAAGATGTTAAGATTAATGAATGCATAATATAAGTAATTATTAATAAGATGATAATAATTATGAAATGTACTTCATACACCTAGACACTTTTTACTTCAGACATTGGACACCGCGAGTCATTATAGTGTTTTCTCATAGTAAGAAGACTTTTGTCTGTCTGTGACATCCTATCATGTAACGGATAAACAATAAGGAGTGTTTAATAACAGTAATTCTCAGATATTATGTTTGTTTGTTCAGGATTGATCGGAGACGGTTTCCTGCGATGGTTTCCCGAACCGATAAAAAAGTGTCTATTCTCAATTTTATCTAAGCTTTCTTATAATATGAACAATATATTTTATAAGTTTCAAGTGTAAAGTATGCTTTGACAATTGATAAAATATTTGTGCAAAAATGTATAAAAATGAATAATAATATAAATAAAAGTATTTTTAAATATTCATTCATTCATAAATATAATATTCATGGGCATGTGACCCAAGAATATTTTAATTTGATTAACACAATACCGAAATTTTCCAAATACCATTAACACATTATGTCCAACAAAGTAATGTTTTAATACAATTTATTACTATTACATGCTACGATTGAGAAATAATCCTAGAAGTCGATGTAACCAAGTTATTTTTTTTCCTTATTTATTTATTTTACAGAATTCCAAAATAGTTGTGTTACTTTTTTATAACATATTTATTATCTGTGGCAGCACCTTTTGTGTTTTAGCGGGATTCATATGTTTTGTTGTACGTAAATTCGTAAGTTTCTTTGAAAGTTTTAATTTTTTTTTTAAATATTTTTCTGATCATAGATTCAATCTTGTATGCTTGTCTA
The DNA here is from genome assembly GCA_928268935.1 of Lasiommata megera. Classification (NCBI taxonomy): domain Eukaryota; kingdom Metazoa; phylum Arthropoda; class Insecta; order Lepidoptera; family Nymphalidae; genus Lasiommata; species Lasiommata megera. The sequence continues at coordinate 11,326,062 of OV743331.1, forward strand.
TAATTAGTCTTAACTATCGTACTATACTAATCTGATACTCGGGAAGCCTCGTTTCAAAAACACCGCACCTCATTACTTTTATAACGTAACAGTTGCATACATAATTAAAAACAAAACTAATTCAATTATATTATAAGACGGGTAAAAGCTAAGTAATTAATTGTGCTTACCTTAACATAATATAATATTTTACACAATTCTGGACTCCACTGTTCAAAATGGATATTTTTAGTTCTCGAATAAATTATTTGCTTACTTTGAATTAAATCCAGAATAAAAACCTGAATTTGACGAAGCTAATGAGACTTTCTCCAATTAAATTTGCTTTAAAGACTATGAAGAAATCTGTGATGAACTAATTATTGTTGTAATAGGAATTTCTTGTTAATATTATGCTCATTTATGTAGCATGGTTTGCTTGTACGTTATATAAACGAGCAAAGCTTTGTGAATGAACTGACAGCTTACCCGAATATTTCTTACACTCTGATAACATGCAGTGTTCAATAAAAGTGGTTAAATGTAAAGATTTGATTTAAACTAGTGACCACGACACCAAAAACTGGCTATGCTTTCAAATCAAATAAGTACTTTTATCCATAAAATTCAAGAAGCACATATTTTTATTCAAGATGCACGATACTGAAAAGGCGTGTTTTTTGCTGATAGCAATTTCGCACCCAATTTACACTCAATTAAATAATGAGATATTGATGCTTCGATAATATAACGAAAATATGATATTTAAAAATGTACCTTTTTTTTATTTTAAAGAAATATTCAAGATTTGTCATTCGGTAATTTATTAGAAAATAATTTTCTTTGAATGATAACACATCTTATAATCATTTTATTTCCATAAGCAAAGACTTATAGAAAGACAAACAAATACAAAAAAAAAATATTTGAAATGAATGTTTCAACGTCGCTTACAGTGTTTATCGTCGGAATGGATATTATAGCTTCAGATAGAATGTTTGTGAGCTGTCAGTGCGGTAAAGACATTTCGGTTCGTAAGCGTTGGCAGAGTTGACGCGTCTACTTGCGTCGGCGGCGTACCAATTAGCGATCTGCGTGCGGCGAAAATAATTGATCCTGGATTAACACTCACCGCAATCAACAAATAGATCTTTGGGAGTCTAGTATACATGAGCCGAGAAGACTCAAATACTTTTGCTCCACAGCTTTTATCTAGGATCAAAAACTTTAACATAAATAACTACCATGTTAACTGTAGTTCATTATTGTGTCAAATTCAAATTCAAATAATCTTTATTCAAATAGTCCTTTAAAAGGCGCTTTTGACGCGTCAATAATTTACATAGTAGTGATTTGATGGTGATAACTACATTCGTAAACTTTAAACTAAAGCTATGAGGGTTCAAAACGCGCCCCGGTCTAAGAAGAAGCCCACAACAAACTTAGCCAGGTAAATTTTCTTTTTGTTATCACCATCTCACATGCCACTTAAAATTATATTAAGAGCTGTCGACATTAATGTGCAAATGAGGTCACATAACTAAAGCGAGAGTAAAGATGACAGAGAAATAAGGCCAGAGATAATATTGAAACTAACTAACTAAATATTAAAAATTGTCGCACGCGAACAAACGTGTGATCCTTTTTTTTTTGGTTCTGTCAGCCTCTTAATCAGAGGTCGGCGGTTCGAATCCGGGCACGCACCTGTAACTTTTCGGAGTTATGTGCGTTGTTAAAAATTAAAATATCACTTGCTTCAACGGTGAAGGAAAACATCGTGAGGAAAACTGCACGCTTGAGAGTTCTCCATAATGTTCTCAAAGGCGTGTTAAGTCTGCCAATCCACACACACAATCCACACATGGTGGACTATGGCCAAACCCTTCTCATATTGAGAGGAGAACCGTGCTCTGTAGTGTGCCGGTAACGGGCACGCAGGTCGCAAAATTAGACGCTAATTGGACGCGTTCCCTTTAACTCGAATGATGTTATGATGATTAATGTATTTTGTTTGTATATATGTTTTTTATTTTCTGTCCAAATCGTTATTCCTAATACGCTTACGGAAATTATAACATTTTAGAAAGAAATAATAAATAATATGTATCTAAGTACCTACGACTGGATGTAATATTTTTATTAATGTGATATTATATTTGTTTTATAAGTAATCTGGTTGTTTTATTGATTTGCTCGCAAGATTTACGATCATCGGACAAGGGGTATAAAATTAACTGGTAAACATTGTTGCAAAACGATATTTTTTTTTTTTTTTTATACACTACAAGTCAGCCCTTGACGGCTATTTCACCTGGTGGTAAGTGATGATGCTGTCTAGGATGGTAGCGGGCTAACCTGTAAGAAGTGTGGTAAACCCACGCTCCTAGTTGGTTTCTACGCGACATCGTGCCGGAACGCTAAATCGCTTGGCGACACGTCTTTGTCGGTAGGGTGGTAACTAGCCACGGCTGAAGCCTCCCACCAGACCAGACTCGAGCTGGGAATCGAACCCAGGACCTCCAACTTTTAAAATGCGACAGCGCACGCACTGCGCCACGGAGGTCGTCAAAATAATAGAGAAGGAGGACGACAATGAATAGATTTTCGTGACAAAGTAAGTAAAATATTGGGGCAGGTATTTAGGGAATATACCTAATGGGTAGAAAGAGAAGGCAATGAAGGAAGAAAAATAGATAAATATACATTTCGAGCTAATTGTCGATTTATCAATTTTTCTGTTAAAGAACTAAGTAAATGAATAATATTCGAGTTACTTTCGTGAAAACAAATGTTTTTGAAATAATTTTTTTTTATTGTCATGATTGAAATTAAAATCCTAAAATCTTCTCTAAATTCGAAACTGCCGCTAGTTTCGAATCCTTCGGGGCTCTTATTCATGAGCGTGCTCGTCCGTAGTACGATACAGTAATGAGTGCAATAAATGCCTGCATTTAAGGATGACGGTTTGTCCGTTATAACAAACTTAAGTACCCTTCGTCTCATATAGGTAGATCAAAGGACAAATCCAAAAGGTAGGTCCGAATATTTTGTTGATTATTTAATAGTTATACCCATGGAAGGAACCGAGAAAGGTTGTCCGGTTTTCCAAGGTGCTTTCTAGCTGGTCTGGATAAAGAAAGTTAACGGAAACGTCAAGAGTGTTCTATCTAATACCTGATGGTGAAACTTGGAAACCCCCTGCACACACGGTCTTTTAAGGCAGAAATAAAGGCCAGATCTTGAATCCTGGATTTGGTTGGGAAAAATAAGTGGCGACACTACCAGGTTTCCAGGAAATACTTAGAAAGAGGTAACAAACCCTTAAATTCAATTCCAAAAATATATTCAAGTAAACCTATTACAGGCTTCTACGGAGTGTTCATATCTATATATTCTATCTATGCTTATATATAATAATACTGTATGTAAAGCTATATCAGTAAATTGAAGATATTTTGAGAATGTTTTTTTGGAGGGCCCGGTTTAGACAGTTCCTTTCAATAGACTGTTGCCGATTCTGAAGCCAAAAATGTTATGTTTATTAATTTTTGTCTATCTGTGTCACTCGTTTTTTTAGCATGCCGAAATACCGAGTGGATTATAATTTAATTTAACCTAATTTATGCTGACAACACACAAACACCACCAACTTCCTTGATCTTATTTTCAGCAGTCTTAGAGAAGAACTTTGCTTTTACGATGACAGGTTGTTGAGGTAATTTTCCCTTGCCCAACAATTTGTAGTAACCAGCTTTAACAATGTTGATAACTGGTACCTTCCCCTCTGTGGCATTGGCGTATTTGAGTCTGGATTGCTGAGAAACCAGTGTGATTGGAATGTGACAATGATTATTAGCTTTGATATTTGATCTTCTTCATTATTTTTGTTAAATTTGTAATAAGTAATACATGAATTAATTTGAATGTAAGACATTGCTTACAACGGTGGCTTCCTATTAAATAAATAAATAAATTATTGATTATGTGAGATGGTGATAACAAATAGATATCTTTGATTTAGGCTTAATGAACGCAATTTTATGTACTTAGTCATCTTATATATAATACCAGTAGATCATCACATGCGGCCTCATCCCGATGCTGCCCTTGTACCGACAAGAAATTTATATGAATCAGCCGTCCCAATATCATTACGTAATGCAATAATGTGACGTCACATTTCCATAATTATTACTTTCAGGCCGTTACATTTAATATGAGCATCCAGAATATTCCGAGCAGTGGTCCTCCATAAACGAGTATTATGCTAATTCCCTCTTTGTACCCGCTAACGGAAAACGCACTGTATGCCGTGGACATACGGCTGAAATTATAAATACTTTGAATGATATAAACAGATCTTAAGGCTCCGAGGGACCCCGTGTGGATTGCCCTTTCTCGTTTTGTCACTCATCTTAATAAATATATTTTGATGGGCTCATTATTTAGCTGAATGTGAATATGTATCACTATGCTCGTATATATCGTAATACAATTAAATGATAAAAAATGTATGAAACCGAGCATTGTCTGTCCGTCTATCTATCTAAAACTTATAGTTTCTAAATTCAGTACATTCGAACAATATTTTTTAGTTAAGTTAGCCCTTGACTGCTATATCACCTGGTGGCAAGTGATGATGCAGTCTAGGATGGTAGCGGGCTAACCTGTTAGGAGTATGGTAATCCCACACTCCTAATTGGTTTCTACGCGACATCGTGCCGGAACGCTAAAATCGCTTGGACGCTAAAGTCGGTAGGGTGGTACCGACTTTAGCGTCCAAGCGACTGGTGGCCACGGCCGAAGCCTCCCACCAGACCAGACTCGAGCCGGGAATCGAACCCAGGACCTCCAACTTTATAATGCGACAGCGCACGGACTGCGCCACAGAGGTCGTCAAAATGCTCGTATATATTGTACTACAATTAAATAATAAAAAATGTATTTTTATTCATTGTCTGTCTGTTTTTCTATCTGAAACTCATAATTTCTAGTTTCAGTACATTCGAACATACAGAGTTGTTCATTTAGAAAACGTATAGTTGCCGTCGCCAGCGATTACATCCTCATTTTTGTCTCTTATCAACATCTCATGGGTATTTTTTTTCTCGAGATTAATAGCATCATACGGTTTTTTCTATCTCTGGAATGCAAACTATATCTACTACAATATATTAGGTATATTTGCAAAATTTCTTTACGAACGTGATCGTTTGCGTAGTTTAGGACTTAAAGGGTAACAAACCAACCGACAGACTTACATACGCAATAATTATGATATTAGTAAGTGATGGATGGATGTCTTGTAAGTAGGACGTCCCGGGTTCGACCCTCAGCATTGGCATACAATTTAGAATTTTGTCATTTTTGAACTACCTCCGGTGTGGTCTTCTGAAAAAGACGTGTCGCTAAGCTTTGGGACGTTTGCGCTGGTCTAGCACGCATCAGTGAGTTCCATGAACAAGAAGTCCCTGGAAGGGTTCCTGGAAGGGCCAGGGAGTCCACCCGTGTATAATTTAGATATACTAATAGTTAACGCGGACAAAACCGCGAAAAACAGCTGGCTAGAAATAAAATAAACTTTGACTGTATTGACACTAACCACCAGGTGAGATCACACGCGGAGCATAAATTATCAATGAGTAACTTAAAAACCTAGTGGTTAGGACGTCCGCCTCCTAATCAGCGGTCGGGATTCGAGCCCGGGCACGCACCTGTAACTTTTCGGAGTTATGTGCGTTTTTTAAGCATTTAAAATATGACTTGCTTCAACGGTGAAGGAAAACATCGCGAAGAAACCTGCATGCCTGAGAGTTCTCCATAATGTTCTCAAAGGCGTGTGAAGTCCGTCAATCCGCACATGGCCAGCGTGGTGGACTATGGCCAAACCCTTCTCATATTGAGAGGAGATCCGTGCTCTGTAGTGAGCCGGCAATGGGTTGATCATGATGATGTAATTGAAAACTACACTAGTTAACTGCTTTATTTTAGCCCCATTTTAAAAACAATAGCTTACCAAAAAAAGCTTTGCGAAATCAAGAGAAGAATTTCCCTACAAAGTTCTGTTACAAAAGCGTTGTACCACTGTTTAGTAATCATACAGATGGACAATTCGTGATCTATCCCTTACCCATGTACTTATCAAAAGAAAAGGTATGTAGGTATCTGTGATGCGGAAGTTATATAAATTTCCTTAAATGATAGATAAATAAGTATAGTGCAATTTTATCCAATTTAACATTGAGATCTAACCCAATATAAATAAATACGGTTAAAGAGCTCACATTTTGTTTTATACACCACAAGTCAGCCCTGAAGGCATCTCACCTGATGGCAAGTGATGATTTGGTCTGAGATGGTAGCGGGCTAACCGATTAGGGGTATGTTTAATCAATACTCCTATTTTGCACCTAATAAGTTTCTACACGACATCATGCCGGAACGCTAAATCGCTTGGCGATATGTCTTTGTCGGTAGCGTGGTAACTAGCAATGGCCGAAGCCTCCCACCAGACAAGACTCGAACCGGGAATCGAACCCAGGACCGCCAACTTTATAATGCAACAGTGCGCGCGCTGCGCCACGGAGGTCGTCACAATTTATCTTCTTTGATATACCTATTTAAAAAAGGGTTTTTAACTATTTTTGTATTATTGTGTGGTATTGCCTAAAACTTGCTATGTTTAAAGCAATGAGGCTTCCCAATATGCCATCTTTAAATAAGCCTTGAACAAAGTTAGCCAGGTTATATTATGAGACACTTTGCCTAGCACTAGTGCTCGCCTCACTGCGCGATGGCTGGAGTGCGACGGTAGGTGCCGTGGCCCCGGAGGCGACATTTACATAATATTCGCGTTTGGATTTACTCGCGCGGCGCTTTCGTAAATACGCATATCACATACACGCAAATCGCTCGCTATCTGATGGAAATCCTTGTTTTCATTCTATTTTGTCTCCTCTTCCGTGTTTCGTCACTCCTTGGTTGACACATTTGGGACGCTGGACTACGGGTTCGATGCCGGACCTGGGCAAACATTTTCCGATGACCTTGAGAAGGAATTCGTGATATTTATACAGGAAATGGAATGGCGACCTCGCACCGGTAAACGTAGCGTTGGTCGACCCATAACAAGGTGGACAGACGACATCAAACGAGTCGCAGGGAGCCGCTGGATACAAGCGGCCCAAGACCGTGGCCATTGGAACTCCCTACAAATGTCCAGCAGTGGACGTCTATCGCTTACTTCCGCGGGTTTAAGTCATCAAAATGGAATATGTACCATTCGTTCTTGGTACTTTTTCGACGGAACGAAACGCGTCACTGGGATCCCTGACTCAGCCACCAAGCGATGAGTCGATAAATAGTGGCGTTTTAGTCGACAACAATCACTGTGCCAACACTGGTATCTATGAAGATTTAGCATCTACTGGTGTTTCTGTCTTGGAAACTACTACCATCACGACAACTCTTTGCTCACCATTGTTCGTGATAAGCACATTGAGCTGCAATCTGGTTATTATCATTTCCATATATTGATATTATATTTGTTAAAGCTTATCATCGTCAGTGAAGGTCTACAGTTAGGTTATACCTTACTTGACAGTAAGGTTATACCTTACTGTCAAGTAAGGTATAACCCAACTGTAGTCAGGAAGGAGGTCACACGCTGCTTCGTTGTGGACTTTGGGGCTTAAATGATTATTATCATACGTGATATCCCATCGCCAGTTTCGGCAGACAACTAGCAGCAACTAGGCAGACTTCGGCCTCTGAAACCATAAACTTTATAGAGTTATGTGCGTTTATCAAATTACAGCCCACTTGCTTTAACAGTGTACATGGTGAAGAACCTTGCATGTCTGTGAACTTCCGTATTATTGACTAGTAGCGGAGTACGGTTATAGCCGTGATAGCCCAGTGGTTAGCGCGTCAGCCTCCTAATCAGAGGTCGGCGGTTCGAATCCGGGCACGCACCTCTAACTTTTCGGAGTTATGTGCGTTTAAAAAAAAAAAATATCACTTGCTTCAACGGTGAAGGAAAACATCGCGAGGAAACCTGCACGCCTGAGAGTTCTCCATAATGTTCTCAAAGGCGTGTGTAGTCTGCCAATCCGCATATGGCCAGCGTGGTGGACTATGGCCAAATCCTTCTCATATTGAGAGGAGACCCGTGCTCTGTAGTGAGCCGGTAATGGGTTGTTCATGATGGACTACGGTTAAGGTTTAGTAATGATGATGATGAAGGATGACTAACACTAGTGCTAGCGTTCCGCTTCGCCTGTTTCCCCACAGCTTATATCCCCGGACGTACAAGCTATTGGAACTATCAGAGCGTTCGGATTGAAAGCGGATTATCGGCTTGTGCGCGCCTCATTACAGATAAATGGCGCGCTGGGATATTGATGTGTTTACGTCATACTAGCTAATGCCGCAGACGCGCTCCACTCGCCACTCGTGTGAGACACTAATGGGTTTTTGAACATAACATATACTTAGTATAACCGATGGCATACTTATTTGCATCAAACATTGGTTAATTAAGAATTTTAAGAAGCGGTGATAGCCTAGTGGTTAGGGCGTCATCCTCCTAATCAGCGGTCGGCGGTTCGAATCCGGGCACGCACCTCTAACTTTTCGGAGTTATGTGCGTTTTTAAATAATTAAAATATCACTTTCTTCAACGGTGAAGGAAAATATCGTGAAGAAACCTGCACGCCTGAGAGTTTTCCATAATATTCTCAAAGACGTGTGAAGTCTGCCAATCCGCACATGGCCAGCGTGGTGGACTATGGCCGAACCCTTCTCATACTGAGAGGAGACCCGCGCTCTGTAGTGAGCCGATAATGGGTTGAACATGATGATGTTATTGAAAACTACACTAGTTAACTGCTTTATTTTAGTCCCATTTTAAAAACAATAGCTCACCAAAATAAAGCTTTGCGAAATCAAGAGAAGAATTTCCCTACAAAGTTCTGTTACAAAAGCGTTGTACCACTGTTTAGTAATCATACAGATGGACAAGTAGTGATCTATCCCTTGAAGGTACTATATTCAGTGATACGGAGGTTATATAAATTTCCCTAAGTGACAGATAAATATCGGTCGAGTGCAATTTTATCCAATTTAACATGAGAGATGAGATTTCGCCCAATATAAATAAATACGGTAAAAAAGCTCACATTTTGTTTTATACACCACAAGTCAGCCCTGACTGCATCTCACCTGATGGTAAGTGATGATTCGGTCTAAGATGGTAGCGGGCTTACCTATTAGGGGTATGGTAAACCCATACTACTATTTTGCACATAATAGGTTTCTACACGACATCGTGAAGGAACGCTAAATCGCTTGGCGATATGTCTTTGTCGGTAGCGTGGTAACTAGCAATCGCCGAAGCCTCCCACCAGACCAGACCTGAGGTGGGAATCGAACCCAGGACCGCCTACTGTATAATTGACAGTGTGCGCGCTGCGCCACGGAGGTCGTCACTATTTATCTTCTTTCATATACCTATTAATTATTTTTGTTTTATTGTGTGGGATTGGCTAAAACTTGCTATCTTTAAAGCAATGAGGCTTCCCAATATGCCATCTTTAAATAAGCGTTGAACAAAGTTTGCCAGGTTATATTATGAGACACTTTGCCTAGCACTAGTGCTCGCCTCACTGCGCGATCGCTGGAGTGCGACGGTAGGTGCCGTGGCCCCGGAGGCGACATTTACATAATATTCGCGTTTGGATTTACTCGCGCGGCGCTTTCGTAAATACGCATATCACATACACGCAAATCGCTCGCTATCTGATGGAAATCCTTGTTTTCATTCTATTTTGTCTCCTCTTCCGTGTTTCGTCACTCCTTGGTTGACACATTTAGGACGCTAGACTACGGGTTCGATGCCGGGCCTGGCTTAACATTTTCCGATGACCTTGAGAAGGAATTTGTGATATTTATACAGGAAATGGAATGGTGACCTCGCACCGGTAAACGTAGCGTTGGTCGACCCATTATAAGGCGGACAGACGACATCAAACGAGTCGCAGGGAGCCGCTGGATACAAGCGGCCCAAGACCGTGGCCATTGGAACTCCATACAAATGTCCAGCAGTGGACGTCTATCGGTTGAAATGATGGTGATGATGATGATACAGGAAATATGCTGCCCTTCTAACTTCCGTGGGCTTAAGTCACCGAAATGGCAGATGTACCATTCGTTCTCGGTACTTTTTCGACGGAACGAAACGCGTCACCCTGACTGAGTGCGCGTCAAGCAATGACCCAGCCAACAAGCGATGAGTCGAAAAACAGTGGGGTTTTAGTCCGTACATGTCGGCAACAATGACTGTTCCAACACTGGTATCTATGAAGATTCAGCAACAACTGATCTTTCTGCCAGGGAAACCGCTACCATCACGATATCTCTTTGCTCACCACTGTGTGTGATGAGTACATTGAGCTGCAATCTGGTTATTATCATTTCCATATTTTGATATTATATTTGTTAAAGCTTATCATCGTCAGCACTGAATAGGATTTAGCTATTTAGTGATCGTTAACCTATTGAAGATCTAAAGTTGGGTTATACCTTACTGTCATAGGAACATGAACGAAAGAAAAGAAGAAAACACGAAGAAGCGTGTAACCTCCACACGCTTCTTCGTTGTGGCTTTAATGATTATTATCATACGTGATATCCCAAACCCAACTTCGATAGGCAACTAGCAGCAACTAGGCAGACTTTGGCCTCAGAAACCAGTACATTTTTAGAGTTATGTACGTTTATGAAATAACAGCTCACTTGCTTTAACAGTGAACATGGTGAAGAATCTTGCATGTCTGTGAACTTCCGTATTATTGACTAGTAGTGGACTACGGGTAAAGTTTAGTAATGATGATGATGAAGGATGACTAACACTAGTGCTAGCGTTCCGCTTCGCCTGTTTCCCCACAGCTTATATCCCCGGACGTACAAGCTATTGGAACTATCAGAGCGTTCGGATTGAAAGCGGATTATCGGCTTGTGCGCGCCTCATTACAGATAAATGGCGCGCTGGGATATTGATGTGTTTACGTCATACTAGCTAATGCCGCAGACGCGCTCCACTCGCCACTCGTGTGAGACACTAATGGGTTTTTGAACATAACATATACTTAGTATAACCGATGGCATACTTATTTGCATCAAACATTGGTTAACTGGAAAGAAATCTCCTAGGGAGATGATACCTATTTGGGGAAGATATTGGATTGTGTGGGATTTATATCCACTAAAACCCTCTCGGTGACCATAATCAGCATAAAAGTGGGAGGCTCCGGACCATACTGGACTGCTCAATTGGTCAAGTTGCGCGGCTTACAATGAGTACTGGCAGCTTGTTTAACCAGATGCAAACGAACCATATTCGCATAGAAAACAAGAAAAAAAAAAAGTGAACTTAGCAATAGTAGTTATGTATTGCTGTCAAATAAAATAATCATAATTTAAGAAATATGTATGTATAAAATTCAAATCATCAAGTGACTCAATCACGGAACTATTTTCGTCAAAATCTACAAAAAGTGATATGGACAGGAAAATTTTATATTACACTAGCTGTTGCCCGCGACTTCGTCTGCGTAGAATTGCTGATTTCCCTTGAGATTGAGGTTACCCGTGCGGCCAATGCCCTGCTTGAGAAAGTAAGCTATAGGCAAATGTCAAATTGCCGATTTTCGTATCTCTAAATTAAAAAAACATAGGACTTTCATACAAACTTCAAACCCCTATTTTACCCCCTTCGGTGTAGATTTAGATGAAAAAAAAATTTAGCCTTATACTTACGCCCTAAAAGAAACCTATTTTCAAAATTTCAAGCTTGTAGACTTCATAATAAAAGAATAAGAAAAAACTGTCATCCCCTTTTTTACCACCCTTAACGGGTAAAATTAAAAAAAAAAATTATGTACATATTTTTTATTTATTATTATTAATCTTAACAAATTTTTGTGTCTCTAACACTAAAAACAAAGAAATTTCATACAAACTTCCGACCTCTATTTTACCCCCTTCGGGTTAGATTTGGATGAAAAAAAATTCTAACCTTATACTTACACGCCCTAAAAGAAACCTATTTTCAAAATTTCAAGCTTGTAGACTTCATAATAAAAAAAATAAGCAAAAACTATCATCCCCTGTTTTACCACCCTTGACAGGTAATATTTAAAAAAAAAATGATGTACATGTTTTTATCTATTATTATTAATCTTATTGCAAATTTATGTGTCTCTAACTCTAAAAACAAAGAAATTTCATACAAACTTCCAACCCCCCTTTTACCCTCTTAGGGGTGGAATTTCCAAATATCCTTTCACAGCTAACTGACATCTATTAACTATCAACTACCTACTTGCTAAATTATAGCTTTATACGTACAATAGTTTCTGAGATCTCGTGTTTAATTAGTATGTAAGTAAGTATGTAAGTGACCTTTCGCTTTTATATATTATATAGATTTAGTTACCTAATTTATAAATTTAAAACACATTCCATAAAATTCTCTGGCAATCGTGACTTGGGTGCTTTGCAGTTAAAAAACGGTCCAATTATCATTGACGCTGAAATTAATGTATGCCTTTCACGAGTTTTATTGTAATGTATCACTCACTAAGTGATGCATTACAATTGTAGTCTATAACTATTCAATTCTATCTTGCAAGGAGACACACTTGAACAGGTGATGACACATTCATATTGACGGAAAGCCTCTATTCTGTTTAAGTTTGAATTACCTCTTAGAGTTAACAATAGCTTCAAAATGAATAATTCATATTTTGAAACGATGAAACTACATCAAACGAAGTACAAATTTTCATTCCATGGACCTTTGAAGAAATTCTAAAAATTCTTAGTCAAATTATTTTATTTATTTAAACTAAGCCCAACACCAATTAGATGAAAGCCATTTTATATAAACTTTTATCCCCTTTTGACACTATGAGGGGTAGAATTATTAAAAAACATAAAAATAAAAATTTATATGGAGACAACTTAAAAATAACTTAAAACTTTCTTCCTATGTTAATTCCCTAAGGAGCACAATTTAAATATCCAAAATTGATTCCTCGTAGACTACTAGAATGCTTATGAATATCTACACTCAACCATTTGCCAGTAGATTGTCGGTCAGTTCATCAGAACAAAGGCCTGAGACCTATTGATTGGACCTTTAATTACATATTGATTACACTAAGACTAAGGCAAGTCCCTTGCTATTCAATAATGCCCGTTCCCAATATTATGTCATATACGAGTATGTTATAGGACGTCACGTTCAAACAGTAATCAAACATACAGGTACACTAGATTTATAGACTACGCCAGTTGTTTATCGAAGCGAGAGAACCTCCGACTTCTCAGTCAGTCATATCAACTCATCATCATCATCATCATGATCAACCCATTACCGGCTCACTACAGAGCACGGGTCTCCTCTCAATATGAGAAGGGTTCGACCAGTCCACCACGCTGGCCATGTGCGGATTGGCAGACCTCACACGCCTTTGTGAACATTGTGGAGAACTCTCAGGCGTGCAGGTTTCCTCACGATGTTTTCCTTCACCGTTGAAGCAAGTGATATTTTAATTGTTTTTAAAAAACATATCGACTCAAGTTATTATAATATGAACTCCAGACTCAATTTACGACAGTCGAGTTAATATCATCCCCATCTCGGTTCAACCACACAATCAAGGATTAATTTAAAATTAACATCTTAAACCGACATCCATCACAGCATTAGCGCGAATACGTCAGCAAGTTGCCGAAATGTGAAACGTATGAACAAACACAATTACCCCTCGTTTGATCAATTAAGTAAGGCGCTCAAATCAAATATCGCATTTGCCTGCGTACTGGGTAGGGATCAGCGGATATATTTCGAGCAAATATTATCACTTCGTGGGACCAATTTTATGCGAAATTGTGGACCGTCCCGCTCGTTACTGGATGTAACACAAGAATTTTTATTTGGTATTCAAATCAAATCAAAAATAGCTTTATTTATAAACCAATTACAGGCATCTATGAAACGTTCATATATATCACATTTTTCATATTTTTTTTTTATATACAAAGCGAGCAAACGAGCAGGCGGGTCACCTGATGGTAAGTGATTACCGCCGCCCATGAACATTTGCAGCACCAGAGGAACCGCCAATGCGTTGCTGGCCCTTGAGCAATTTGTTGATCCGCCCTTTGAAGATCCCCATATTTATATTATAGCCATTAGGGAACACAGAAGATGGAAGCTGGTTCCACAATTTGCAGGTTCGTGGCAGAAATGACCTGGAATAGCGGGTGGTGGAAGAGGTCCAGGCATCCAGGTGGTGAGGATGATATTTATTTCTGCGACGAAAAGTGAGACTGGAGAACACGGAAGGTGGAATTAGATTAAATAGCTCCTCAGAGCACTCTCCATTGTAGAGACCATAGAACACACAAAGAGAACTAACGTCTCTTAAACGTAAACTAAAGCTAAGAGAGTTCAAATCGCGCCCAGGTCTAAGAAGAAGCCATTAACAAACTTAACCGTTTTTTTTATCACCATCTCATATAATCAATAATCAGTTATACATGGAGATAGAGCAATTTACACCCAAGCTTTTTTATCGTTTATATAATCCTTAATGTCGTAATATGATTTTTCTATTAGCTTGCGTTTTATAGAAACTTTGAACTTATTGATCTTATCTCCAAGATCAATAGGTAATTTATTATAAAATAAAATACAATTTCCTTTGAATGAGTTAATAATATTGTACAGCCTACTAAACGGTACTACGAGTTTACTTCGATTATTCCGATTAATGTTTAAAGTGTGGTTCTGGAGAAAAATGCTCCTTTACTTGCCCGCTTAAAAAACAAAAGATGTCTTTCTACTAGCAATTTCTTGAATGCCTCGTACTTGTCGCCAGTAAAGGCGGAGACTATCTCGAAAAACTTGTTGTCACTCGTAAAGTGAAAGGAAAGATACTGTGTGGCCTCAATCCAATAGCCTGACCAGATTCGCACCACACTCTATTCTACCGTCTACGATAATATGATAAACTTGCCCTGATCTTAAGAGACCATACATATAAAGAAATATTCAATTAGCTGGAGATAGCTCCAACAAACTATCGTAGCTTTAGTTTTTTTTGTTCTACACAACAAGTTATTCCTTGACGGCTATCTCATCTGGTGGTAATTTGTGACGCTGTCTAGGATGGTAGCGGGCTAACCTGTTAGGAGTATGGTAAACCCACGCCCCTAATTGGTTTGTATGCGACATCGTGTCGGAACACTAAATCGCTTTGACACGTCTTTTTCGTGGGTTGTAACGAAACGAAAACAAACCAAGGATCTCCACGCACTGCGCCACGGAGGTCGTCGGTTTAACTTTAAAAATGTAGTTATCACAATAAATTTATTATAATGTAAGTTATTGTCGAATCAAAAGTGCCCTTTGAAGATTATTTGAAAAACGTT
Organism: Lasiommata megera; assembly: GCA_928268935.1. Lineage (NCBI taxonomy): Eukaryota > Metazoa > Arthropoda > Insecta > Lepidoptera > Nymphalidae > Lasiommata > Lasiommata megera. Next base: position 11,341,542 of record OV743331.1, read on the forward strand.
TGATTGATTGATAGATTAATTTCTGTCTTTAATATATGTCGTAGTTATATTAGTACTTAGAGGTTCTAGTGGAAGATTTTGTGTGGTGTTATATTATACAAATCTCCCGGTTGTCGGCGGAATATAGCAAATTATACTGGCTGTTTATTGTTTATCATGGACTTCCGCAAAGTAACGCCTGCTTCTATTCATTATATTAGTACTGTCTGGAAATATTCCTGTTGAAGCATGGTGTCAATGTTCATAACGCACAAATGGAACGGACTAGTTATGTCGACGCTTTGATTGGAGAAACGAGCAATAACACACTTTGTTTATGTTATGTTGTGTTGTGTTATGTTCTGTTATGTTGTCCATGCGACATAGGCATTGTCTGACCCACATATGAGTGAGCCAGTTTGTCCTTTTTATACATTATCGACTCACTTACACCTGCTCCAGTACCTTTGCTATGTATTTATGATATTATTCATCAAGATTATTGTCTAATTTACAACTTAACATGCCTTAACACATGAAGGCCACGTACTCTTTCTTCTATTATATGTTTGGTATGGTGATGATGATCAACCCATTATCGGCTCACTACAGAGCATGGGTCTCGTCTCAATATGAAAAGGGTTTGGCCATAGTCCACCACAGACAGACTGCGGATTGGCAGACTTCACACGCCTTTGAGAACAATATGGAGAACTCTCAGGCATGCAGGTTTCCTCACGATGTTTTCCTTCACCGTTGAAGCAAGTGATATTTTAATCGCTTAAAAACGCACATAACTCCGAAAAGTTATAGGCGCGTGCCCGGGTTCGAACTCCCGACCTAGATTAGGAGGCTGGCGTCCTAGCGTGTTGTATAAAAATATAAAACATATCTCATCTTTTATAGTATAATATATTAGCGTATGATAATCGCGGCTATCAAGAGAAGTACTTTGGGAGCGTCAGAGGTATAGAGAGTCTTCCTAACAAACCCATTAGTAATTCTACTCACGTCTGTCCCCCTCTAATAGAGGAATAAGCTTGGATGACACTTTTTATGTTGCCATCCTTGAGTATGTCTCAACCTTAAGTAGTAATAAGAAGTTTCTAGTACTTAGAACATTTCCCTATGAGAGTACAACGTATTTTGTAAACGCTACGCTCTAAATATCGATTTGTTGACGCATCTTTACTCTATACATAGTATGATCAATAAAATATATAAAATTCAAATTCAAAATAATCGTTATTCAAATAGTCCTTTAAAAGGCACTTTTGACGCGTCAATAATTTACATAGTAGTTATTTCATGGTGATAACTATATTCGTAAACTTAAAACTAAAGCTATGAGGGTTCCAAACGCGCCCCGGTCTAAGAAGAAGCCCACAAACTTAGCCGGGTTTTTTTTTCGTTATCACCATCTCGCATAATGAATAATAAATTATAGTACCTACTAGCTGTTGCCCGCGACTTCGTCTGCGTAGAATTGCTGATTTTATTTGAGATTGGGGTTACCCGTTCGGCCAATGCCCTGCTTGAGAAAGTAAGCTACTGGCAAATGTCAAATTGCCGATTTTCGTATCTCTAAATTAAAAAAACATAGGACTTTCATACAAACTTCAAACCCCTATTTTACCCCCTTTGGGGTAGATTTGGATGAAAAAAAATATAACCTTATATTTACGCCCTGAAAGAAACCTATTTTCAAAATTTCAAGCTTGTAGACTTCATAATAAAAAAAAAAGGAAAAACTGTCATCCCCTTTTTTACCACCCTTAACAGGTAAAATTTAAAAAAAAATTATTTACATGTTTTTTATTTATTATTATTAATCTTAATGCAAATTTTTGTGTCTCTAACTCTAAAAACATAGAAATTTCATACAAACTTCCAACCCCTATTTTACCCCCTTTGGGGTAGATTTGGATGAAAAAAAATTCTAACCTTATACTTACGCCCTAAAAGAAACCTATTTTCAAAATTTCAAGCTTGTAGACTTAATAATAAAAAAATAAGCAAAAACTATCATCCCTTATTTTACCACCCTTGACAGGTAATATTTAAAAAAAAATTGATGTACATGTTTTTTATTTATTATTAATAATCTTAATACAAATTTTTGTGTCTTTAACCCTAAAAACAAAGAAATTTCATACAAACTTCCAACCCCCCTTTTACCCTCTTAGGGGTAGAATTTCCAAATATCCTTTCTTAGCTGACATCTCTTAACTATCAACTACCTACTTGCTAAATTATAGCTTTATACGTACAATAATTTTTGAGATCTCGTGTTTAATCAGTATGTCAGTAAGTCAGTATGTAAGTATGTAAGTGACCTTTCGCTTTTATATATATAGATTGAGATATCACACCCAAGCTTTTTTATCATTTATATAATCGTTAATATCATAATATGATTTTTACACAAGCTTTCGTTTTATAAAAATTTTGAACTTATTGATAGACATCTCCAAGATATCAATAGGTAATTTATTATAAAATAAAATACAATTTCCTTTGAATGAGTTTCTAATTTTGTGCAGCCTACTAAACGGTACTATATATATTTATAAAGATCTTTCCAACAAAATCATAGAGATATATAGGTAGGGTTAAAATAAATAAAAATACCCCCAGGGAGATTCTGTGGACTAGATGAATTAAAATTTGAAATGGATTTGAACGCAAAAAATCCAAAGCCCCTTTAGGGTTTCGATAGAGCTTATTAAAAGTTTAATTCCGTTCGGCGCTTGTGCTCCCTCGCGGACGCACGATACGGCTTTTGAAGGTCCACTGTTTATTAATTTATTAAGACCTCACCTATGAAATGTCCGTTGTTTCAACTAAAACTCTCATGATCAACCCATTGCCGGCTCACTACAGAGCACGGGTCTCCTCTCAATATGAGAAGGGTTCGGCCATAGTCCACCACGCTGGCCATGTGCGGATTGGCAGACTTCACACGCCTTTGAGAACATTATGGAGAACTCTCAGGCGTGCAGGTTTCCTCACGATGTTTTCCTTCACCGTTGAAGCAAGTGATATTTTAAATGTGTAAAAACGCACATAACTCCGAAAAGTTGGAGGTGCGTGCCCGGATTCGAACCGCCGACCTCTGATTAGGAGGCTGACGTCCTAACCACTAGGCTACCATCGCTTCTTAAACTAAAACTCATTATATGAATATTATATTGCCTGCAAATGTGCCGATGGGCCATCTCATTTAAACGATTACCTTTGCAATCAAATAAATTCAAATCATAATAGCTGTATTCATTTAAACGTATTACAGGCATCTTTGAATCGCTGATATATATAACATTTTTCATTATTTTTAAATTTTTCATTGCACCCAGTAAAATTTTACAGGATGGCTACGTGACATTAAGTTATCTGCCTTTTGAATACACCAACTAACCAACCAAAATGTTTGTATAGGTTATAGATGTACTTTTATTTTTTTAAAATTTGAATAAGGATGTTTTCTTACCTTTTTCCATTCCATTCCATTTTTATGATTGCATATTTTGTTAAGTAGTTGATTTAAAATTATTTTTTCTAAGATTATACTGAATGTAGGTAGTATGAATATAAGTCGAAAGTAACTAGGTTCAGATGTATTTCTACCCAAATTAAACAATGGAATAATTTATTTATTTATTTATCTGTTAGGAAGCCAACGTGTATACAACTATCTTAATCTAAGGACACATTCTACAGATCTCTTGCAATGTTGTACACTCCACTTATAGGCTAACTCAGCATGCGTAATAACAGACAAGACATTATTTGTAAAAAAAAAAACTCAACTAAAAATCGTAAAAAATCGTGCTATGTTTCATTAAATAAGGAAGCACACATAGTCTAAACTGTTATTGAATTGAAAGCTGAATTAGGTGGTGGTCCAAAAGGATATGAATTAATCATATTATGACAACTTTAACTGGGATGCCTCAAACAAGTCACCTACTCGTATGAACGAGTAGGTGACTTGTTTTTATACTAAAGACCAACTTTAGAACGAACGGTAAACCCCGATAGTAAAAAATTGAAAAAAATATTTTTGATTAATGAATTGGTTACTATTTAATGAAATAGTTTGTGGGTATTACAATTTTATTGAATGAATATGGGTTTATCGGTACACTTAAGTCTTGTACATAAACTAAGACGAGAAAATATTTCGTGGTGTCTTAATTACCACAGAAACAAATTTAATGAAATAAATAAGTATATTTACAAATGAATTTTTCCATACAAAACGGCGGTTCATAGGTACAGACCTAATATTTTTTTACTTATTTTATTTTGTAATAGCGGATGGCCGCGTCGTAATCCGCGGGAGAATTTTCAATGGAAGCGTAATATTTTCCGGGGAAAAAGAACCCTGTCCGTAGCCATTTTTAAAAATATAGATACCATTGCCACCTTCCTCTCTCCTCGTATTCCTCAACCTCCGCCTACAAGCGGGCAATCAAACAAGACATTTGTTTTTGAAGTGAAAACTTCTTTAGCGGCGTTGAGCACTTTTTCTGTAATGGGTATAAAATCTTAAACTCGCGTCAGGACACGTGACCTGATCGAAAAAGCGTAAGACGGATGGAGAGTAGACAGCTATCCCCTCTCTACGGCGCGGCGAAAATGTATGCCTGGGCCTACTGTTTCGTTTAGGCAGCGCAGGAATGTTCGTGTATGTTACAGCGTGCCACGCGCATCCATGGATGGTGACAGCTGATGGCTCGACCGTCTGTGTAGTGATCACATTGTTGTGTATTCGTAAAATTCGTGAATGTAAAGTGCTTAAAATATGGAAATTGATATAGATAAACTTTTTAATGTAAAATAATTGTAATAGTTTTAAAGTGTTAAATTTTTAATGTAATATAAATTGTCATGTTTGTGTACGATAGCGCAATAAATGAATATTGTATTCTACCACATAAATGATAGTACTTTTATACTGATAAAGCAATTGGTGCAAAATTATTCCCTAACCATTCCAAAATATCAAACATGCTCAACGTTAATAATCAAGTTTTCACTTCTGCCGGCACTCCCGGAGTGCAACCTGTCTTTTTTTTTTATATTATGACATACATGAAGCGGTGATAGCCTAGTTGGTTAGGGCGTCAGCCTCCTAATCAGAGGTCGGCGGTTCGAATCCGGGCACGCACCAATAACTTTTCGGAGTTATGTGCGTTTTTAAGTAATTAAAATATCACTTGCTTCAACGGTGAAGGAAAACATCGTGAGGAAACCTGCACGCCTGAGAGTTCTCCATAATGTTCTCAAAGGCGTGTGAAGTCTGCCAATCCGCTCATGGTCAGCGCGGTGGACTATGGCCAAACCCTTCTCATATTGAGAGGAGACCCGTGCTCTGTAGTGAGCCGGTAATGGGTTGTTCATGATGATGATGATGATTATGACATCATCCTTACCTCCTTCTCCCCTCAAAATGAGCTACAAAGGTGTTCAAATATAATCTAAAATCGTCGTCGTTAAATATATCGTATACTAATATAGTTGCTTTTGTTTGTTTTGCTCTCGAATGGCCTTAATATGAAAATATGTATTATTATTTTGTGAAAATCTCACGGGAATTAAAACCTGTCACTCATGGGTCGAATAGGTAGAGGCTCCTTAAGGGAATTTAATTCAAATTCAAAATAGTTTTATTCATGTAAACCTATAACAGGCATCTATGAAGCGAATATATTTTTCACTATTTTAATTTGTGAAGTTAGAGGTCCTGGGTTCGATTCCCAGCTCGAGTCTGGTTTGGTGGGAGGCTTCGGCCGTGGCTAGATACCACCCTACCGACAAAGACGTGTCGCTTAGCCACACGGTTTACTATGCCCCTAACAGGTTAACCCGTTACCATCCCAGACTGCATCATCACTTACCATCAGGTGAGATAGCCGTCAAAGGCTTACTTTTAGTGCATAAAAAAAAGTGATAAATACTCCCAAATTTTTTTTTAACGGGAAATGATTTTCACTTCATCCAGATCGACGCAGGCAGTACCGCGGCTCTTCCTGAGTATGTGGGATTCCCCGACGGCCAGAGTGACCAGAATATCCACTAAAATCCAAAGATGCTCCTTCGTGTCGCCTGGTGGCTTATGAACACTTGCCAACTTAAAAATAAAGCTAAGAGGGTTTCAAACCCGCCCAGGTCTAAGAAGAATCCATCAACAAACTTTTTTTTTTTGCTTTCATTTTATGGTTTTACACAGATTAGCCAATGTCAAGTTTATTGCAATGTGGGAGTTATGGAGAAATGGCGGGAAACTTCGCACTCCGCGGACGCGGCTCCCTCCAACCTTTTCGACAAAACGACACCAAAACTGTCCACGACATAACCAACACCAGTCCTTTTCAAAATTAGTCAACAAACACTAATTCTAGAAAAGCGTGAAAAAACCGCGCCCGTCATATACGAAGTCTCCCGCCTTTCTCCGACAACAAACTTAGCCGGGGGTTTTTCTTTGTTTAGATTAATATACGGTGTGGGATGGCTAAAAGAGCCATTATTTATTTTATTATTAATTTTCCATCTCTGGTGTGGAACGCCTTCCCGGCTATGGTGTTTTCATGTGTAACTTCACTAGCGTCAACGCTCGAGCGAAAGGTCATTTACTTACTTGAAGCATCTCCTCGACCCATTACCGGCTCACTACAAAGCACGGGTCTGCTCACAATATGAGAAGGGTTTGGCCATAGTCCACCATGCTGGCCATGTGCAAATTGGCAGACATCACACGTCTTTGAGAACATTATGGAGAACTCTCAAGCGTGCAGGTTTCCTCACGATGTTTTTCTTTACCGTTGAAACAAGTGATATTTTAATGTTTTAAAAACGCACATAACTCCGAAAAGTTAGAGGTGCGTGCCCGGATTCGAACCGCCGACCTCTGATTAGGCGCTTAAGCATAAAAGCATATCAAAAACTTACTTGAAGCATACCAAATCATAAATAACCCAGTGCTAAATAAAGTTTATGAACAAAAAAAAAGTTTTTGTCCTAAAGGTAGCCGAGTAAAGAGGCTATATAAAAACGGCTACAGGGCTCAATTAGGCCTCTAGAGAGAACAGGCAGCTTCGAAGGGTTGTTTGCAATTATTTCACCGAGGGCTCAGCTCGCAGAAAGGGTTTCATAATTAAAATGAAACGGCTTGTAATTCAAGCTTTTACAGGCCGTGGAAATGTGTGAGAATCATTTTTGTAAAATTCCTGCAAGGATAAGCGTACTTAAGTAATTGAATATGCTGTACTCTACAAAGCTTACAGCTAAGTCCTTTAATTATAGATTTTATGACAGAGACTGCTATAATAATAAGACCGGTTTTTCTCGTAACAAGTACCTATTAAAATGTTCAGTCGATTTTATAAGTTACTGTACCCGCAGATTGCCAACGGGATTACTAAATCAACGTCCGTCAGTCTGTTCATCTGTCTATTCTATTTCCGACAAACAAATTAATAAAAACACTGTAAAGTTGCAAATTTAACAAGTTATTCGCTTTTTCTTGTTTTTTGGCTAGATCTAATTAAGGTTTTTTTTATATACCAAAAGTTTTCCCTTGACGGCATTTCACCTGATGGTAAGTGATGATGTGGTCTAAGATGGTAGTAGGCTAACCTGTCAGGGGTAGGTTTTTTTGTATATGGTACAAGTTAGCCCTTGACGGTAATCTCACCTGATGGTAAGTGATGATGTAGTCTAGGATGGTAGCGGGAGTATGGTAAGCGCATACTCCTAAATGGTTTTCTCATCGTGCTGGAACGCTGAATCGCTTAGCTACACGTCTTTGTCAGTAGGTTGGTAACTAGTCACGGCCGAAGCCACCCACCAGACCAGACTCGAGCCGGGAATCGAACCCAGGACCTCCAACTTTATAAATGCGAGGCTAATGCTATAATTATAGTAATTAGGTGGCATGTCTGCTCGTTTTCCCTCGATGTATGTGTTGTATATTATAAAAAAAATGCGGAAGTTTGTATCTACAGTGGCATGCCTTCATACAGAACCAATTTGGTTGGAATTCTGAATAGGTTATAACCTGGATTAAAACCAATAATACTTTTTACTCCGGGAAATCCAAGGTTTGAACGGGATTTGTGAAAAACTGAATTGCGCCTCATTGAGCTACGTCCAAAGCTTTAGTTTGCCGGAGCTAACATCTTCGAAATTAGATTTATATGGTATGAGCTCAGCTGGGAACAGGAACAGAAATGGATAATCTTCAATTAGAAACGTTGCTTACTCCACAGACATTATTGAAAACCCGCTATTATCTATAATTATAATTCATATTGAATGGTAATGGTTTCCAATCCATTGTTTCTTGTTTAGTAAGAGTTTGAATCAATGAATTGATACACTTTTATTATATACCATACGATACAATAAACCTCAAAAAGGGACATACAATTTGGCGAGCTTATCGCCACATATCTATTTGACTGTCTTTGCTTAAGCTACAAAATATTTTGAATAAATAATCATCATGATCAACCCATTACCGGCTCACTACAGAGCACGAGTCTGCTCTCAATATGAGAAGGGTTTGGCCATAGTCCACCACGCTGGCCATGTGCGGATTGGCAGACTTCACACGGCTTTGAAAACATTATGGAGAACTCTCAGGTGTGCAGGTTTCCTCACGATGTTTTCCTTCACCGTTGATGCAAGTGACATTTAAATTTTTTTAAAACGCATATAACTCCGAAAAGTTAGAGGTGCGTGCCTGGATTCGAACCGCCGACCTCTGATTAGGAGACTGATGCCCTAACCACTAGGCTATCACTGCTTGCATATCGCCAAATAGGGATCTATTTGATTGTCTTTGCTCGAGCTACAAAATGTTTTGAATAAATAATAATTATCATGAAATATCATACCTAGTATGGACCGGGTCAATAAAGTAGCATCGACTAATTGGTGCTAAAACGATCAAAGAGCACCATTCTGAGTAACAAAGGGGTGTATCGGTTATAATATGCTAACAGAATATTAGAACGGAACCCAAATTTAGCCCGTTTTTAATTAAACAAACCACTCTTTTATCCGGTAAGCTAACAAAATCCACTTGCGACTATATTGAACGGCGTATAACGAATATCCACCCTTTTATGTAAAGATGCCCGGGTCCTTTGTACCCATGGATAATATGCGACTACTCACTATGATGAGGGTTGCCTAGCTTTGTATATTATAGACTCAAAGGACCCAAAGCTTTTGTTTAATTTGGTCAGAACACCGAAGGCACGGGGATGACGCCAACTCTAACTGGTACCAAGAATTTGTTAACAGCAATACCGAAACCAACATTACAGTTTTTGAATTGAACCCTAATATCTTGTGATAGATGTGATATAGTAGTTAGGACGTCAACCTCCAAATCAGAGGTCGTAGGTTCGAACCCGGGCACCTTTTCGGAGTTATGTGCGTTTTTAAGCAATTAAAATATCACTTGCTTCAACGGTGAAGGAAAACATCGTGAGGAAACCTGCACGCCTGAGAGTTCTACATACTGTTCTCAAAGTCGTGTGAAGTCTGCCAATCCGCACATGGCCAGTATAGTGGACTATTTCCAAACCCTCCTTATATTGAGAGGAGGCCCGTGCTCTATAGTGAGCCGGTATGCGTTGTTCATGATTATGATGATCTTGTGATCCTTTATCGAATGCTAACCCAGCAGTTACAGTGAACACTGGTAGTACCTTTAATATAACCACGCTACATAAAAGTTATCAATTATTTCTGCATCAAGATTGCATTCGAAACGCAACTGTGAATAATGTAATTAAGTGGCAACGATATTAAATGTCGTCACTAAGTAATCTCGAAAGTAACTGACGTCGCACTGGGCCAGCCGTTATAATAATTATTATTTAACTTGTTCTTTTTTAGGACCGCATTAAGTAATGTCTATTAAAGTCCCGGACCCGGTCCCTGGGGCCTGAGGGGTCTGAGGGGTAATGATGTGACAGAGCCGTGGAGGGGACACTGACTTTGATAAATCTTGTAATATCACACCTCCCTGGGGCATTGAGAGGCTTTTTGACTTTTTAGATGCTTCGCAAATATGGAGACTAGAATAAAACTCAGGGATGAAGTAAATGTGAGCGATCAATAAGATAATATAAAAGAAAATAATATAGAAGGAACGTATTCGTTCAGAACTCTTATCGTCTTTCCTCTGAAGGACAAGGCCTGTGTCCAGCGTTAGATCTGAATGACAGTTTCTTTTATCCACTACAAGTTACACTCAGTAAATATTAATGGGTACACATAAAATTAAAATTCCTTATCTGTCGCTGATACTGAACATTTCTTAAAGGACATATAACCTGGGCTTAATACTACATTCAGATAAAATACTAAAAAAAATGGCTAAAGGATAAAAATTGTAAGGGTGAGAAATTATGTTTGTTTTTATATACTACAAAGTTAGCCCTTGACGACAATCTCACCTGATGGTAAGTAATGATGCAGTCTTAGATAGTAGTGGGCTAACCTGTTAGGGCATGGTAAACCCACACTCCTAATTGTTTTCTACGCGACATCGTGCCGGAACGCTGAAACGCTTGGCGACACGTCTTTGCCGGCAGGGTGGTAACTAGCCACGGCCGAAGCCTCCCACCAGACAAACAGTAATGCATCATTAACTACGCGTACTCCATCGCATACTATAAGCAAATACAACTTTATAATCCAGTAGTCTCTCATCTGATGGACTGCTTAAAATAACCATATTCCTTTGTGAAGCCTCATCATGAAACTACGTCCCTCAATTCAATTCCACACTTTAGGATTTTTTCACCTTTTAATGGCATTGCGGCCATTTTTCCGCTTAACGAGGCCCTTTCAAGACCTTCTTGAGGAATATTTTAAATTTGCATTTAATTTAAGGGAAACTTTTGTTAGAATAAATTTGGCATGTACTATGTATTCGACTGAACACCTTTTTTAAACCAATTTACATGTGAACATATATAAAACAGTTTATAAAACTAAATCATGATCAACCCATTGCCGGCTCACTACAGAGCACGGGTCTCGTCTCAATATGAGAAGGGTTTGGCCATAGGCCACCACGCTGGCCATGTGCGGGTTGGAAGACTTCACACGCCTTTGAGAACATTATGGAGAACTCACAAGCGTGCAGGTTTCCTCACGATGTTTTCCTTCACCGTTGAAACAAGTGATATTTTAATGTTTTAAAAACGCACATAACTTTGAAAGTTAGGGGTGTGCGCCCGGATTCGAACCCCGACCTCTGATTAGGAGGCGGACGCCCTAACCACTCGGCCATCAGAGCTTTTATATAACTAAATACTATACATATACTATCATGAGTATTTAGCCCAGTTCTGAGTCGTTAATAGGCTTACGATATTGATGACGATGAATGATGAATATTACGAGTGGGGAGATTTTAATAGAGATGCGATCATCTTTTATGTCTATTTGAAATTAATTATACAGATCCTATTCAAGTATTATCAAGAGAAACCGTCATGGAATCTAATTTGTATGAATAAAATATTTACCTTAGTATATAAGTACCCTTAGTACATGGATATACTTCTCGTTAAAAGTTTCGATATGAAATACAAATGAAATATACAGCGGATTATTTTTATTAACATCTCATCATATTTGACGACCTCCGCATTATAAAGTTGGAGGTCCTGGGTTCGATTCCCGGCTCGAGTCCGGTCTGGTGGGAGGCTTCGGCCGTGGCTAGTTACCAGCCTACCGACAAAGAAGTGTCGCCAAGCGATTAAGCGTTCCACCATGATGTCGCGTAGAAACCAATTAGGAGTGTGGGCTTACCATACCCCTAATAGGTTAGCCCGTTTCCATCCTAGACTGCATCATCACTTTCCACCAGGTGAGGTAGCCGTCAAGGGCTAACCTGAGTATGTAAAAAAAAACCATTATTAACTGAAACTTAACTTACAAACTTGACCTTTACGGCTAAGATGTGCTCCACAATATAATTATCTTTAGCATTTTCTGATAATTTTCCCAAAATATCAGACAGTTTACTTACTCTCTACTTAGACCTTCTATTTAAATCTTTTTGATGTTACCATATCACTGAGTAATTTAAATATTAGATTTCATTTATTTCATTTTACTTCAATATTCGTTTGGAATACATCCAGTCATTTCTGGCGTACAACAAAAGAACAAACTAAAATAATTATCTAAATGTCAATATATATTTTGTTTTTTAATATTAATTCCATAAATTAAAAAATATATAGAGAAAATTTAGTTTATTTATCATAACAGTATTCGTTTATGGAATAGTAGCATTTCTTTATGAGAAATTCCTTTAGTCTGTGTAGATATTTAGAAACATCTTTTAAGCAAAAATATCCAAAGCTCGCTCAAATAATATAATCTACATTTTCTTTTATCGATGGTTTCGAGATGAGTTTCGCACTAGGTGTACAGGTTACCTGCTAACTGTTTAGTTATTCATTAAGGGAGGTATGTCAATTATGTATTAAGTAGGGCATGTACATTCTGTATATGTTAACATTACTGTATATAATTACATATTATTACGTATGTGTATAGTACAGTGTAAGCATTAGAGTATTATCGGTGACATCCTGCCGCGTACATGATTCCGTCATCAATGCATACTGTTGAAGATAATCATTGACGACCGTGGCGTAGTGCGTGCGCTGTCACAAAGTTGGAGGTCCTGGATTCGATTCCCGGCTCGTGTCTGGATTGGTGGGAGGCCGTGCTAGTTACCACTCAACCGACAAAGACGTGTCGCCAAGCGATTTAGCGTTCCGGAACAATGTCGCGTAGATACCAATTAGGAGTGTGGGTTAACCATACCCCAAGCAGGTTAGCCCGCTACCATCCTAGACTGCATCATCGCTTACTACCGGGTGAGATAGCCGTCAAGGGCTAACTTTGTAGTGTATTAAAAAAACATACTTCCTTACCCCTTTAGCATAGCCTTTTTTCCTTTAGCATAGCCATTTTTTTAGTATTTTATCTATATGTAGTATTAAACCCAGGTTGGGTCAAAAAATATTCAGCATTCGATATTTCCTTTAAGAAATGTTCAGTACCAGCTAAGGAATTTTAATTTTATTACTACCCCCTAATGTCAATCAATCAATCAGCCTATAGATGCCCACTGCTGGACATAGGCCTTTCCGAGAGCGCGCCACCACACGGTCCTCCGCCTTCCTCATCCACCCGCCACCATTGATCCTTTTCAAGTCGTCGGTCCAGCGAGCAGGTGGTCGTCCTACGCTGCGCTTACCGGTTCGCGGTCTCCACTCCAGAATACGTCTGCCCCAACGGCCGTCGTTTCTGCGACAGATATAACCCGTCCACTGCCACTTCAGCTTGCTAATCCGTTGGGCTATGTCAGTAATATACTGAGTCCCTAATATATACTGAGTATATCAGAGGAACTGAGCAATATTTTATTTATTTATTTATTTATTTATCTCCTTTTATTCTAGTTTAACAGAATAAAAACCTAATTTGCTAGAACAGCCTAATATAAAAGTATATATATATACCTATATATGTCGGCGCGAAGAAGTTATCAACTTTATTCAGCGGCGCCAAGAACCTCAAGAATTCAATAATTACCCACATTTTAACTATTGATGCTTTTGCTAACACAATTTAGACAGAAACAATCTATTTTGTACAAGAATGCTTTGTGCTATAAATACGGGCGGTCGATGCCTTTCGTGGCTTTTTTCGCTCAAGACGTCGGCCTGTTCGGACCTCTTAGTTATTGTCGCAATAAAAGTGTAAAGCCGCAATTTGTGGTTTTAATTACTATGAGCGAAAGTAAACAAAATCGTTACGTCAGCAATGCTGATGTCACCCTTACAAAAAACAACTCGGACGTCCTTGACGCGACATATATATATATTATATAAAATATGCCTAAATTTAAATCCGGTAACATATCATCCATGATGTCACTCTTGTGAGGTCCCTCATATTAGAACTGAATAGGTCCAGCCTCTCTGCGACATCGTTCAGAGTGATAAGGCGCGTCAGGGGCGCCTGGTTGAGCAGGTTGGTGCGTCCCCTCGGCACTGCCAGCAGCGGCGGCCTGCGCCTTCGATACACGTACTTATCTGGGACCCTAAGCCGCACCTGCACTAACACATCTGCGTTAAATATCTGGCCTCTCAATAATTTAAATATATATGTTACTAGTGTAAGCTCCCTCCTAACCCTTAACTCGTTGTACCCAACCATACCCAAAACAAATAGGGTCGGGTACTTAGCCGGTCATGTTTATTGTCGGTTCCTCGTACACCAGCGTGCGATTGAATCCCTCGTAGCCGTAGTTTTTTACTAATGTAGTCATCATCCAAACTCACTGAACAGTGACGCATCAAATGTGCCGTTAAAAGGATTATATGAGTAAAGTGATTGATTGATATTGGGCTGTCGGCTTCTCAGGTATTTGTTAAACTCGTTTCATACGTAACCCTAGATGGCAACATTATGGCAAAACCGTAAAAGGATTTTATTTTTATCAATGTCATCTGATGGTAAGTGACGATGCAGTCTCAGATGGTAGCGAGCTGACCTGTTAGGGGTACGGTAAGCCCATACTCCTAATTGGTTTCTACGCGACATCGTGCCGGAACGCTAAATCGCATGGCGAGACGTGTTTGTCGGTTTGTCGGTAGGGTGGTAACTAGCCACAGCCGAAGCCTCCTACCAGACGAACTATATCTTATATCTTTATAAAGTGTTTTTTTTTCCGCTGGGAAATGCGTTTAAGCATCCCCTCCGGAAGCGATGTAGGCAAGCCGCTTCCGACGGGGTATGTGATACTCGCCAGCGGCCAGACTGGCGACCAGAATACCCACTAAAACCCAGCGATGCTCTTTCGCGTCGCCTGGTGGCTGGGTCACAGGAACACTTGTGCACTCGACCGCAGAGCATATTTATAAAGTGTAGCTATATTATTGTAAAGTTTCACAAAAATCCATTCAGTAGTATTTACGTAAAAGAGTAACAAACATCCATCCATCCATACTTACAAACTTTCGCGTTTATAATGTTAGTAGTTGTAGGATAGTAGGATTTCATTTTGACGCCTAAAACACATTGGTAGTGGTTCGCGAAACACGCAAATCGCGTTCTCTAGATTTGTGCGACATTAAAACGAGTTTTTTGTAAATAAACGAAGGGCTTTGCGACGGTTCGTCCGCGTCTCGTCCGCCGTGACAGTTACGGATTTGGGCGCCTTTTGTTTTGAGCGAACGGCGCGGAGGTTTCCTTTTTAATTGACTTTTGGAGCTTAACTTAATGGAAGCGCATTTTATCCTTAGAGACTTTTTTTACTAAGAGTTCGTTCTTACTTGTCTTATGTCTGTCTGGGAGAAGTATTGGAAATTAATGGTTTTTTATTCATAGGTATAGATTTTTTAATATTTTATGTTTACTCCAGTACAAGTTATCCAAATTCAAATTCAAATTCAAAATAATCTTTATTCAAATAGTCCTTAAAAAGGCACTTTTGACGCGTCAATAATTTACATAGTAGTTATTTCATGGTGATAACTATATTCGTAAACTTAAACCTAAAGCTATGAGGGTTCCAAACGCGCCCGGTCTAAGAAGAAGCCCACAACAAACTTAGCCGGGGTTTTTCTTTTTTTTCGTTATCACCATCTCACATAATGAATAATAAACTATAGTACCTATGGAGACAGAGCAATTCACACCCAAGCTTTTTTATCGCTTATATAATCCTTAATATCGTAATATGATTTTTCTACAAGCTTTCGTTTTATAAGAATCCCTTGACAGTAATCAAATCAAATGAAATAAAATAGCTTCATTCATGTAAACCTATTACAGGTATCAATGAAGCATTCATATATAATATATTTTTCATTATTTTAATTTATGTGGTAGTATAGATAATAACTGTACTCGCTAATTTAAAACTAAAGTTAAGAGGATTCCAATTGCGCGCAGGTCTAAGAAAAGCCCACAGTAAACTTAGCCGGGTTTTTTTGTTATCACCATCTCACATAATCAATAATAAATTATAATTATCTGTGAAGTTAGAGCAATTCACCGCCAAACTTTTTTATCGTTTATATAATCCTTAATATGGTAATATAATTTTTCTATAGGCCATAATGTTAAGTAAGGCCAAGGTCCTGGGTTCTATTGTATTTTAATAAAAGGAAAATGATTAAATGATAGACAGACGTCGTCTACCAGATTAAACCAAGTTAGGTTAGGTTTGGTTTTGACAACCTCCGTGGTTCAGCGCGCGCCCTTTCGCATTATAAAGTTGGAGGTCTTGGGTTTTATTCCCGGCTCAAGTCTGGTCTGGCTTCGGTCGTGGCTAGTTACCTCTCTAATGACAAAGACGTGTCGCCAAGCAATTTAACTTTCCGATGCACGATGTCGCGTAGAAAGTATTATAATTAAAAGTATGAGTTTATTACAAACAGGTTAGCCCACTACCATTTGGACTGCATTATCACTAACCACTAAGTGAGATTCCCGCCAAGGACTAGCTTGTTTACTCACAATTTAATCATTACCGATATCTGTAATAGTTAGATATTTTGAGTAATTTGTTTAGTTATCATGGTTCACTAATTTATCGATTGTATAAAGTAACAATTTATGATTAGATATCGGTTAGCCATTAATTTAACGATTACAGGAGTTTGTTTCCAAATTCCTTGAGTTTTGTATTACATTTTATTTTCCCAGAGGTAAGTCCCCTCATGGGTCCTCGGGCAATTTAGACAACGGCTTGAAACTTGACTAACCCTGAAGAGGGACGTATCTACTGTTTTCACAGTTAATATAGCAAAATATAGCTTTTAAATCAGCTTATCCTAATTATGTTTAAAAATCAGCTTCTATTAATCTATACAAATAAATAAAATTGGAGTGTCTATTTGTAATATTGAAATAACCGTTTTTTACTACATGCATATGAATATGTATACGGTACATACACCAAAATAACATTTTTTTCAATTTTTGCCTGTCTGTTTGTTCTGGCTAATCTCTGAAATGGCTGGACTGATTTTTACGGAATTTTTATTGGCAGGTAGCTGATGTAATAAGGAGTAACTTAAGCTACTTTTATTTTAGAAAAAGTCTTTTATTTTAGAAAAATAAAGTAATGTAGCAACGTCCAAGTACTGTCCAGTACCGCGCGCAGCTCACGCGCATGCCACCGCCTGTGCCATCACGTCTCAGGCGCCTCCCACAACTTCTCCCACCAACGAATCAATATCCGATTTCACTCATTTTTTTTTTTTAGAAAAGAGATACTTTAATGTTTATCCTGTAATTATTTCAAGTAATTCGGGTTAGTAATCTATTGCTTCGTGATTGAAAGACAAACAAACACACTAACTCAACGCAGACGAAGTCGCGGGCGTCAGCTAGTATATAAATATATTTAATAGAAGCTGATTTTTAAACGTTTTAGTATCTACGAAATTTCAGTTCGGTTTGAGATAGATACGAGTATCGAGGCGTGCACAGATACCCAAGGCATTGACTAGTATAGAAGTATTCAACGAGTTTGCACATTTACAGAATTTTACGGATAGTAAACAAACAAAAAACCAGATAAACATCTCATTTATAATGTCGGTATGAAAATTTCTCGAGTGTTACCATTTGGAACAATATAATACGCAATACGCAATGGTACCAGAAAAATGTTATGTATGTGAAATGCAAAGGAGTAGAGGAAGACCACAGAAGAGATGAATGGATTGTGCAAAAGAGGATATGCGTGTAAAGGTGTGGGTTGAGATAGACGGCAGAACTGTGTGGAAGAAGATATACTGTGGCGAACTCTAAGATAAGGACAAGATTTAGAAGAATCAACATTTCGGGAGTGTTAACATTTGGAACAATATAATACGGAGGGAGGGAAGCAATGGTACCAGAAAAATGTTATATATGTATGTGAAATGCAAAGGAGCAGAGGAAGACCAAAGAAGAATGGATTGTGTAAAAGAGGATATGCGTGTGGGTTGGCATAGACGGCAGAAGTGTGTGGAAGAAGACATACTGTGCCGAACTCTAAGATAAGGGCAAGATTTAGAAGAACCAACATTTCGGGATTTTTTTTTTTCGGACTGTCTATTAGCTGTACAAACCCTATTGGTTGCTACAGCGTAACCGGGCTGTTTGGCGAGCTTTGGAAAGAAGCTCTGCCAGAAGAAATTTTGAGCCCTAGGGCTCGAAGAAACTATGGGAGCCACTGCCTAAGGGCGCCTCCTTTGAGGCCGAACCTCGGCTTAGGCGACATTTGGGATAACGGGGGGGTCGGACGGACATTTCGGGAGCGTCAACATCCTAACAGTACAAGTAGGTCCGATTTCGTAAGCCATCGGACGTGTCGTCTCATAATGTGGAAACGGGTCCGACATTAGCATATTATGATAGTTTTTCATCGTTTATTGAAACCTTTTCAGTTTACGAGGGGCTCGAACAAAACGCTCCTTATCAGTACATAACTGATAGTGCCTACTCTGCACCGTTTATATTATGGCGGATCGATTTTGAAGATACGCTAGATATTTTGGCGAAGAAGAATAATAAGAAACACTTTATTAGTAGTAATAAATGTAGGCATACAAAGGTGGCCTAATTGTTGCAAGCAATATATACAGGTAACCTTTGTTACGAGGTTATTTGGTAAGAGGGCTGACTAGTGACATCAGAGTATAAATAAATAAGAGAGATGGTCCGACCGAAATCTTACAGATGTCTCATAATAAGATCAAAGTTTTCACGAAATATAATTTAATTATAATATAAAGATTTGCACAAAGTCGTTCAAAGCTACATGTATATACATACAATTTATCAAAAGTTCGTATCTCTTAAGGAAGATAATACCACTATCAGATGTAAATGTGCTTATTTTGAAGATCCTGGATTCTGCGAAGTAAAAAATACAAAAAATATTGGTTTTTTTATATTCGCTACAAGTTCTCACCTGATGGCAAGTGATGATGCGATGATAGATGGTAGCGGGCTAACCTGTTGGAGCATGGTAACCCACACTCCTAATTGGTTTCCACGCGACATCGTGCCGGAGCGCTAAATCGCTTGGCGACATGTCTGTATCAATAGGGTGGTAACTAGCCACGGCCGAAGCCTCGACCAGACTTGAGCCGGGAATTAAACCCAGGACCTCCAACTTTATAATGCGACAGCGCGCGCACTGCACCACGGAGGTTGTCAAAACCTAACCTAACCTAACTTGGATTAATCTGGTAGACGACGTATAACTATTATTCAATTATTTTCCTTTTATGAAAATACATTAATAGATATATTTTTTTAATAGAATGTCATGTTCAATTTTCTTGATGAAAAAAGTTAACGATTTTAAATATTATCACTCAAATGTAAACGTGTTCCGTTAACAAATTGATTCTGGCAGTTTTGAACAAGTCCGGGGAGGGTCGGAGCGTGGGTTATGGCGAGGTTTTACGACCCCAGCGAAGGGGTCCGACGCTGCTACAGTGTCGCGGGGCAGGCGGGCGGGAAAATATAGACCAATGCTACTCGCACTTCCTGACATCTTATTTGCATTCTTGTCAAGAAGCCAATATCTCACCATCACTCGATGGTAGATGACAGACAGTTTCCTGGAAGCATGATGGAAGGGGAAAGGCAGTTTTTATACCTCTTATACTTTGTGTGTACTAGTTATAAAGAGAAAAGATATCTGTTTTTGTGTGTACTAGATGAACTCAGAGACTTACTTTACCTTTATGTGGCGTTCAATTGCGCAGTTCGCGCTCAGATCCGCAGTAAGCGCCACTAATACGCGGGGGGGAACTTCAAGTTTATCCAACTTCAAGCTGGTTTTATTGCTATGCTTCTACATTATGTAATCACGTTATGATCCTTGCAGTGTGGCCGCGGGGGACAGATAGTTTTTTTTATGAACAGAAAATGCATGATGCTGGACTATTTCGCTGGTTCGCTTGACGACCTCCGAGGCGTAGCGTGTGCGCTGTTGCATTTTAAACTTGCAAGTCCTGGGTTCAATTCCCGGCTCTAGTCTTGTCTGGTGGGAGGCTTCGGCCGCAGCTAGTTACCACCCTACCGACAAAGACGTGTTGCCAAGCGATTTAGCGTTCCGGCACAATGTCGCGTAGAAACCAATTAGGAGTGTTTTTACCATGTCCTAACAGGTTAGCCCGCTACCATCTTAGACTGCATCATCGCTTATCATCAGGTGAGATTGCCGTCAAGGGCTTACTTGTAGTGGATAAAAAAAATGGTTATGTGAAATCTGCCTTTAAAAGCTCTGCGTTTGCCTCGATAGTGTGATGCACTTGAATGTTCTACGTGCTCTTGATCCACTAGTCTTGGTGACATTGTTGTAGGCGGCCGCAAATCCGTTGGTAGGGCAAACACAGTATACCAAGTTTTAAACCTGCAAATTAATCCCTATTGTATGATACCCAATTCATAGCATCAATATCAAAATGTTTTTTTGTCTAACCCACTGGTGCAGCGACTGTACTGACGCTTTTAAAAGCTGGAGGTCATTGGTTCTGGGTAAAAAAAGTGAGGTAATTTGCATGCCTGAGAGTACTCTATGATAATTTCAAAGGTACTCGGCATATGGCCAGCGTGGCGAACTGTGGCCAAACACTTTACCATTCTGTGTGAAGACCCGTGCCCTGTAGTCGATCAATAATTGGTTGATAATGATGTGTCATCTTTTTTTATTCCACTACAAGTTAGCCCCCAAAGACAATCTCACATGGTGGTAAGTGATGATGGCAGTGGGATAGCCTTTTAGAGCTATGGTAAACCGATCCTCCTTGGTTTCTATGCGACATTGTGTAAAAAAATGCTTAATTATTGTGGTAATTTGCCACAGCTGAAGCCTCCCACTAGTTCAGACATGTACCGGATGTCGAACACAATATTACCTCCAACTTTATCATGCATTCGCCAAGAAGGTCGTCAAATATTGAAGACTATTTCTGAGGCTCTTAGTGAACAGTATTAGAAGCTCTGCAATGCTTCTGATATCAATATTTCCAGCGTGTTTAAAGTTAATCTAATTTTGTAATAAAATCGTTAACGCGTTGTTATCAACACGTAATTAGATCAATGAGCCCTACCTACTGCTCGAGTTGGCCGTAATCAGCTCGGCTAATGAATACAACATGTGAGTTAATCTACACGCATCGAATTACCTTATTTGCGAAATTAATTAGGTAATATCACAAACGGCGCTAATATCAGGTACGAGTCTTTTGTTGCAAAATTGATCAAACCTGTAACAGATATTAACTAGTTACTGCGAGCCGTGGTAAAATATAGTCAGTTATACTGCATTGTAATCTATATATATAAAAACGAAAGGTCACTTACATACTTACATACTGATTAAACACGAGATCTCAAAAACTATTGTACGTATAAAGCTATAATTTAGCAAGTAGGTAGTTGATAGTTAAGAGATGTCAGCTAAGAAAGGATATTTGGAAATTCCACCCCTAAGAGGGTAAAAGGGTTGGAAGTTTGTATGAAATTTCTTTGTTTTTAGAGTTAGAGACACAAAAATTTGCATTAAGATTAATAATAATAAATAAAAAACATGTACATCAAATTTTTTTTAAATATTACCTGTCAAGGGTGGTAAAATAGGGGATGATAGTTTTTGCTTATTTTTTTATTATGAAGTCTACAAGCTTGAAATTTTGAAAATAGGTTTCTTTTAGGGCGTATAAGGTTAGATTTTTTTTTTGATCCAAATCTAC
The DNA here is from genome assembly GCA_928268935.1 of Lasiommata megera. NCBI lineage: Eukaryota > Metazoa > Arthropoda > Insecta > Lepidoptera > Nymphalidae > Lasiommata > Lasiommata megera. The sequence goes on from OV743331.1 coordinate 11,363,348, forward strand.
CCCAAAGGGGGTAAAATAGGGGGGGTTTGAAGTTTGTATGAAAGTCCTATGTTTTTTAATTTAGAGATACGAAAATCGGCATTTGCCTCTAGCTTACTTTCTCAAGCAGGGCATTGACCGCACGGGTAACCTCAATCTCAAGTAAAATCAGCAATTCTACGCAGACGAAGTCGCGGGCAACAGCTAGTTCACTATAAAAGTGAATGGCTTCGACACTGTAAAGCAATCTAATTTACTACAAAATGCAATATACGCGTAAAAGTTTTATGAGTGACTCTCCAGAATTCAATATTTAAGCACAAACATTTCTAGGAGATTTTTAAAACACATTCGCTTGTCCTTTTAAGCTTAAATTTATTTATAATATATTATTAAATTTATGGATTTTGGGATTTAATTTAATTTTTAAACATGGCTTCCTTTGTTTTGATAAAAAAAACACTTCAGATAAAAGAAAATCCATATATATTGTAATCGATTAAGATCAAATCGGTTCACTAGTTATATACGAGTGAACCGATTACATGTTTAAAAATAAAATTAAATCCTAAAATCCATAAATTTTAACCTTTACCAGCAAATTTATCACAACTTAAAGAAAATATTGAAGCCAGTTTATAATAATCTATCTAAATGGTTTTAAAACAAGAGCGGAAGAAGAACCACCGTATATCACTTTATCTCTATACGCCTAATTTATAGTAAGTTGTAAAAGAATTCAAAAACAGTCCGTAGAACAAAATCATCATCATCATGATCAACCCATTCTCGGCTCACTACAGAGCAAGGACCTCCTCTCAATCCTCCTCAAAAGGTTGTGGCCATAGTCCACCACGCTGGCCATGTGCGGATTGGCAGACTTCACACGCCTTTGAGAACATTATGGAGAACTCAGACGTGCAGGTTTCCTCACGATGTTTTCTTTCACCGTTGAATCAAGTGATATTTTAATTGCTTAAAAACGCACATAACTTTGAAAAGTTATAAGGTTCGTACCCCCGACCTCTGATTAGGAGGCTGCCGTACTAACCACTAGGCTATCACAGCTTTTAGGCTATCACAGCTTCTGGAACAAAACTAACTACTTCTTGAACAAATTCCAATTCAAATAATCTTTATTGAAATAGTCCTTTAAAAGGCACTTTTGACGCGTCAATAATTTACATAGTAGTGATTTGATGGTGATAACTACATTCGCAAACTTAAAACTAAAGCTATGAGGGTTTCAAGCGCTATACCTAATATAATACGTAATGATTGCGTAAGTTTAGTTTACCAATTACTTTAAATTTTTTTTTTTTTTATCCAATACAAGTTAGCCCTTGATGGCAATCTCACCTGATGGTAAGTGATGATGCAGTCTAAGATGGTAGCGGGCTAACCTGTTCGGGCTATAGTAAAGCCATACTCCTAATTGGTTTCTACACGACATCGTGCCGGAACGCTAAATCGCTTGGCGACACGCCTTTGTCGGTAGGGTGGTAACTAGCCACGGCCGCAGCCTCCCACCAGACTAGACTCGAGCCGGGAATCGAACCCAGGACCTCCAACTTTATAATGCAACAGCGCGCGCGCTGCGCCACGGAGGTCGTCAAAATATACAATACATTAAAATATAGTATAGTAATTTAATACAAAGTTCGAAGACTGTTTACGCCTGCAATTAGGCACCCATATTAGTGGCTATGACGCTACAATTGGTTCTGAGGTATTAGTTATAGTTTGGTTAACTGGTTAAGGCTTCAAATAGTCCTTATCGGGTGCTCGGCGGACAGAGATGTGCTATTTAGTGGTTTGTGTGTTACTCAGCGTGTTGTGTTGTGTGTCCAACGATGAGGGTGAGTGTGTTATGCCTTAGGCAATACTACGCAGGCGCTGCTGTATTCAAAGGCGATAAAACTAAGTTGTTAATTCACTTTATATGTCATCTTCGTCAACAACCAACTATTGAGTGTAAAACAGAATCACTGTGAGGCGTATTATCTTCTGTTACACGTAAGAAAGATGAAACGTGTAAAGGAGAAAGAGAAATACATTTTAAAACTTTTGCTTTGACCGCTGTGATAGTGATAAGGGCGTCCGCCTCCTAATCAGAGGTCGGCGGTTCGAACCCGGGCACGCACCTCTAACTTTTCGAAGTTATGTGCGTTTTTAAACAATTAAAATATCACTTGCTTCAATGGTGAAGGAAAACATCGTGAGGAAACCTGCACGCCGGAGAGTTCTCCATAATGTTCTCAAAGGCGCGTGAAGTCTGCCAACCCGGACAAGGACAAATCCTTCTCATGTTGAGAGGAGACCCGTGTTCTGTAGTGAGCCGGCAATGGGTTGACCATGATGACGTTTTGACTGCGTGAGATGTAGTGTAGAGTCCCGGATTCGATACCCGGTCGACCCTGGTCTGGAGGTTTAAGTCAGTGGGTTGTAAAAACGCCGAACTGATGTCAAATGAACATTTGCAGCACCAAAGGAACCACTGATGTCTTGTCGGCTGAACCCGTCCTCCATCAGTAAGGTGGTAACTAGCTGCCTCCACTAAACCCAACTCGAGTCGGGAATCGAACCCGAGACCTGCCGCTATATAATACGCGACGGGGATCCTCAAAGGCCATCAAATAAACGCTTAAGTAAACTAAAAAGAGAAAAAATATAATATGACAACCTCCTTGGCGCAGTGCGTACGCTGTCGCATTATAAAGTTGGAGGTCATGGGTTCGATTCCCGATTGCTTGAGTCTGGTCTGGTGCGAGGCTTCAGCCGTGGCTAGCTACCTCCTCTCGACAAAGACGCCCCGCAATTTAGCGTTCCGGCACGATGTCGCGTAGAAACCAAATAGGAGTATGGGTTAACCATACCCCTAACGGGTTAGCCCGCTACCATCTACGACCGCATAACCACTTACCATCAGGTGAGATGCCGTCAAGGGCTAACTTGTGTTTAAAAAAATATGTATATTAGAATAGGAATCGTATAGATCATGATCGGTAACCGGCGCGCTGACCCGCGCATCCATCACCAGTGAACAAAAGCCATCAATCACGATATTTGCATTAGGTACATCAATACTCTCATATAAGCTCGCATTGCTGGGAGGTTCCGTAGTATTAGTATTGTATTGTATCATAAGTATATGTCCAAGTCGAGTTAAACTTTCTTTATTCTATGTAAAATTGAAACAGAACTTCAACTTTATCAACATAAAACAATTTTAATACACTTTAAAACACTACAGAGCACGGGTCTCCTCTCAATATGAGAAGGGTTTGGCCATAGTCCACCACGCTGGCCATGTGCGGATTGGCAGACTTCACACGCCTTTGAGAACATTATGGAGAACTCTCAAGCGAGCAGGTTTCCTCACGATGTTTTCCTTCACCGTTGAAATAAGTGATATTTAAATGTTTTAAAAACGCACATAACTCCGAAAAGTTAGAGGTGCGTGCCCGGATTCGAACCGCTGACCTCTGATTAGGAGGCTGACGCCCTAACCACTAGGCTATCACCGTTTTTAATTCAGCAGGAGCATTTTTTACTATATATATATTCTTTACTGTATAGAGGGTACTTTGTTGGATATTTTTAACAGACGACTTCAGCTACATATCTTTACTTTGACGACATCCGTGGCACCGTGGAGGTTCTGGGTTACATTCCTGGCTCGAGTCTGGTCTGGTGAGAGGCTTCCCTAGTTACCTCCCTACTGACAAAGACGTGTCGCCAAGTGATTAAGCGTTCACAATACAGCGTAATAACCAATTAGTATGAATTTACCTTACCTTATTTTAGACTGCATCATCACTTACAATCCAGGTGACATTGCCGTCAAGGGCTTACTACTCTACAGAGTATTAAAAAAAACGTTAACTGAAAACTATAGCTACAAACTGAGCGAGAATACGCGAGGATACGCGAGGATCCTAATTAATGTTGACTGGACGCAGGAGTTACTTTGAAGAGTTCCATGGTATACATTGAACCTTAAGTTAACAATACATTCGTTGAAAACTTAATGTTCCCATTGCTTTTGTAAATTTGTTCACAGTGTACAATTGCTTGATTTAGTAATTGTACACTGTGAAGTCAACATCTCTAGAGGATGCTCCGGTGTTCGGCGTTGAGAACTCCACCTGGAAGATCGGCGTGGTGTGGTGTATAAAGATGGAAGAAATTATAGATTGCACCGCGCAGATTTACCTGTCTTTCTTAACATCAAGAGACCGTTCGATCGCGATATAAATTTCCAAAACAAAAGTTCTCTCGTTGAAATTTATATTGTATACGTGTTATCGGTATATGGTTTAAGCATTTAAATACCGAGCACTTCACACTACTTGCACGTAACCGTCAAGATATTAGCATGCCTAGTGGTTGCGATACCGTAATCAGTTCACGGAAACCATAGCTGATTAGGATATCGCATTGATTGAAAAGTTCTCTATTGATTTAATGCGTGAACACGATCTTACGTTTACGTGTGATGCTGTCTGGCAAGAAGGTGAAGTCGTCATTACGCAAAATGCATTTGAGTGACGTTAACATTTAACTAAGATTAGAAAATTCAAATTTCAAATTCAAATAATCTTTATTCAAATAGTCCTTTAAAAGGCACTTTTGACGCGTCAATAATTTACAAAGTAGTGATTTGATGGTGATAACTACATTTAAAACTAAAGCTATGAGGGTTCCAAACGCGCCCCGGTCTAAGAAGAAGCCCACAACAAACTTAGCCAGGTAAATTTTCTTTTTGTTATCACCATCTCACATGCCACTTAAAATTATATTAAGAGCTATCTTATTAGAGCAATATTTCACACCCATGCTTGTTTATCATTTACGTAATCCTTTACACTATAGATAGATATATATACTATAGAAGATTTCTTTGACGCAGTAGTGAGTCTTATAAGTGGAAGAAACCGGTAATTTGGAAATTTATTGTTTCGAAGTGTGGTCCGGTTGGAAGCATCGGCTGTATCAAGGCAACTTATCTTATTCCCATAATATTTTTAAGGGCGTGTGATTTCTATCAATCCACCCTGGGCCAGCTCGGTGGATCGATCAATAGTCTTCTCAATATGAGAGGAAACTCGCGCCTGTAGTAGGCCAGTGATGGGTGGATAATGAAAATGATTTATAATTAATTAATAATTAAATTCTTTACTGAGCGAATAGGGCTCATTTTTTGTTAGTATATATAAATCAGCTCCTTTTTCTTCCAGTCAAAACACCGACAGGAATCCTGAGTCCGACCTGCATCGAGAACTACTACCACATATTCGTGAGGAGGGCGGTGCCTCCGCGAAACTATCTGTACTTCCATGAAGTCCTCGAGGGACAGGGGTCTTCAACTGACACGAGAACTAACGTGAGATACAGCCATGGGTTTACCTAGTGACTAGTATCTACTGAGATAGATCACTGAATATTAAATACTATATTAAACAGCGGGAATACCAACTTCTAAGCAAGCTTTAATACAATACCGAATCTGTTTATCTGAATAACACTTTACTGTAATAATTCTCTATTAACGTTAGTGAGCCTGAACTGCAACTAATTAACTATTGTTCACTGTCAGTAAAAAAAGTGTGTAATAAAAACGGCGGCAAGAAGTTAATAACAATTAAGCGTTGCCGCCATTCTTTGAAAAACCGCTTCATTCCTTTTTCTTTTTTCAAAAAAACGCGCGCCACTGGTCCAATTTTGCCGCCTTTGCAACCACAGATAGGTTGCGACTTCCACAGACGACAACATGAATAAGACATGAAAGAAACATGTTAGCCAATGTAACATAGGTTTACAAGGTAGATCCTACTTTGAATACAATTTAAGAGAGTAATACCCTACAAAATGTATTTTAAATCAATAATAACTTTTAAATACTTTTCAAAAATAAGATGATGTTTTTGCAATTAATAACATACCAAGTGAATTTCATAATTATTACAAAACAAAGCTATAAATAATATTTTTATTACCACGATCGAGCAAAAACACATAATAAGCTTGAACCTTTTATCATATATCATCTCTTATTTTCAACTTTATTTTATTTTGTTATTAATTTTTGTAGCTGCAATAGTACTCACTAAAATTTTTTACACTAAATATAATTTCTCTAACTCTCATCAACTATCGGTCATACTTGAGATACATCCGACCGAGAGACAGACGAACAAACGTGTTCAATGGATGCTTAGAAACGGTTACTGGTTATTACGGTACCAAACCCTAAAACCGAAAGCCTGAATTTGACTGAATTTATCTAAGTACTTCTTTTTTCAGATTCGTTGGAGAATTGTCGGTGGTCAAAAAATATCAATAGAAGACGCGCCCTACCAGGTCATGTATGGAAAATACTGTGGCGGGGCCCTCATCGCGCCCAACTGGGTTATCACGGCAGCTCACTGTAAGTAAGTATTATTTTATATTGTATATAACCAATTATTGTCTGTTTGAATTTGGCAGTGTTCGATCGACGTCCGTCCCGAACGGATGTCTCGTTACGCGCTCCGACCAGTCAGTTCGCACAGTGAGTGTTGTGTTCAGTGTCAGTGTCTCCGTTGTGTTAGTGCAGTGTAGTTCTAGGGTCTAGGATTCCAGTACACTAGCATTAATTAGCTTAGCGACACACCCTCGCCACCTACAGGCGAGGCCCCATTAGGGCCACACCTTAGGTACTCACCTCCCTGCCTCGGCAGGGAGGCACTGTTTTAGACCCGCGGCCACTATGGCCGCCACCGCGCCACCCCACGTGGACATGCAGGCCCTCTTAAAGGACCTACTTAGCAACCAGCCGGACTACCTGAAAAGGTTTATGACGGCCGGCGCCCCCGCCCCCGCTACCCGGGACACCCATCTGGTGTTCTCGGAAAACCCCCTCCCCTCCGACCCCTCCGGGCTACCTGCCACGGAGATCGAGCCGGCGCCGCGCACCGTAGCGCCTCGTGCCCCGGCTTCACCCGCTTCCTCCGACATGGAGGCCGAGGACGACGTGGGCTTCACGCCCGTCGCCTCAAAAAGCCAAAAGCGCAAGCTTAAGGCTAAAAACACCTCCAACCCCGCAAAGAGGATCATAGCCTCTACGGCCCCCGCGGCCACTGCTGCCCCCGCCCCGTCTTCTCAGACGCGCGTCGAGGACAATGAGGGGTCGGAAGACTCCCCTATGTCCGAGGAGCGCAAAGAGAAGGTGCCCCCCCTATTTATTAGGGAAAAATCTGCTTGGGAACGCATGATTCCCCTTATTGACACTGCTAACATTAAGTTCAGCAACGCCCGCTCTACCAACATTGGCATCAAAGTCCAATGTCCGACCTCGACGGACCACCGGCATCTCACCGCCCTGCTCCGCCAGGAGAATGTAGGATACCACTCCTACACTCTTGAGGAAGAGCGCACTCTGAGAGTAGTCATTCGTGGACTCCCAGTAGAGCTCACAACTGAGCGAATTAAGGAGGACCTTCTGTCCCAGGATCTCCCCGTGAAGGAAGTACATCGTATGTACAATTCACGGTCTAAAACCCCGTACGAGCTTTGTCTCGTAATTCTAGACCTTTGCCCTCAAGGCAAATCTATATTTAGGATCCGTTCGGTGTGCCGCCTAACCGGCTTGCGCATTGAGACGCCCCGCAACCGTGGTGCGATCGGCCAATGCCATCGCTGCCAACTATACGGCCATTGCGCCCGCAATTGCCACGCCCGCCCTAGGTGCGTGAAGTGCCTAGGCGACCACGGCACCGCTGACTGTCAGCGCAAGGACAAGTCGGTTGGACAACCGAGTTGCGTCCTCTGCCAGACTGAGGGGCATCCCGCAAATTATCGCGGTTGTCCTAAGGCCCCGCGCAAACAAAGACGCGGTGGCAAACAAGCCGCTCGCAAACAGGCGAAAACCAAGCCTGTCCAAGAAAAGTTTGTACCCGCGCCGGCTCCGGCCGTTAATGCGTGGTTCAAACCAGCCCAGCCTAAGCCGGCAGCACCCGCAGCCCCTAAGGCCTGCCCGCCGGTGGTGGCCTCACCCGCCCCTAAAGCGCCCACCAGTTCGACCCCTGCGTCAGGCAATAAGTCACTGAACTCAATTATCAGTGTCATTGACACGTTTGGTGAAGTTGAGTTCACTCTCTGCATGAAGAAGCTCAACGACCCCAACTACTGCAGACTTACTGCATGCTCCGAGCACGCCGATCTGATATTGGCGATCCGCAAACTAAACCATAATGGGTAGTACACCAATTACATGTAGAAACAAACCCCGATCCCTCAGAATCGCGTTTTTCAACGCAAACGGCCTTATCCAACAGATCGACGAAATACGAGAATTTGCCTGTGCACACCAATTAGATATCTTTCTAGTGCAAGAGACCTTCCTTAAACCTAGTAACGATACGCCTAAAATTGCGAACTACAATGTAATACGTAATGATAGAGAACACGCCCCAAAGGGAGGCACATTAATTTATTTCAGGAGGTCTCTTCACTGTATACCTCTCGACCCTCCCGACTTAAATAACATGGAAGCATCCATTTGTCAAGTTAGCATGACCGGCCATCCGTCGGTCATCCTAGCATCAGTATACCTCTCTCCCATTAGAGACTTCATAGAGAGCGACTTTCGTGCGCTGCTCGCTCTTGGCAACTCCGTCATCTTGGCCGGAGATTTCAACGCCAAACATGAGTGCTGGAATTCCCGAGTTACTAACGGACATGGTCGACAACTTAATCGATTGTATCAAAGTAATGACATAGATTTTGCTATCTTAGCCCCCAACGAACCGACGCGTTACCCGTACAATGAAAACTCATTGGACAGACCCGACATACTGGACATAGCTATTTTTAAGAATATCACACTTCATGTGTTTTCTTTAGAAGTACTACACGAGCTTAGCTCTGATCACCGTCCCGTCCTACTCCAGCTAGGACCCCCGGTAGACACCCCCCCTCCGACCAAAGTAATAGTAGATTGGAAAAACTTAACCGACCGACTTAAAACACTAGACTCTGTGCACCTTAATGAAATCCCCGACACCATAGACTCCGTAGAGGACGCTAAACGTGCAGCGTCTCACTTTACCAGGCACGTTCGTCAGTCAGTCAACGACTGTTCCCGCACAATTTCTAACGACTTCGGTCGTAGGGAATTGCCGGCCAACGTTCGACAAATACTGACGCGTAAGAACAGCCAAGCTAGGGCACATGCCGACTGTCCGACAGACGACAACCGGAGAAAACTCTGGCAAATCCAAAGAGAGCTCAGGGCTCGCCTTGACTCTCTGAGGGCCCACTACTGGGACAGAAAGCTAGGAGAGCTCACGCCATCCCATACAGCGTACCATGGCCTAGCGAGAGCTCTCAAAGCTGACCACGTTGCAGCCACACCCCCTCTCTTACGACCCAATCTTCCACCCGCTTTCGAAGATCTGGATAAGGCCGAATGCCTCGCTGACTCGTTTGAAGCACAGTGCACTCCGAGCGATAGTTCTATAAATCCCAACTTTGTAGGTATCGTCACCAATAAAATAGACTCACTAGGCCCACTGTCTCCAGACAGCGAGCCCATAGCTCCCACGACTTGCGAAGAGGTTCAGTCGATTATCAATAGGCTGCACTCTAAGAAAGCTCCCGGTCCCGATGTGATCACAAACAGGGCACTTAAATGCATCCCTCCCCAGCTACTGTACCTACTGGTAATGATATATAACGCCCTGCTGGCAGGATGCTCTTTCCCCACAGAGTGGAAAGAGGCTATAGTAATAGGTATTAAAAAACCTGGTAAGCCCGCTAACCTCCCCTCTAGTTACCGCCCTATAAGTCTTCTCAACTCCTTAGCAAAGGTGTACGAGAGGATAATACTCGCCCGACTTAAAGTCGTCATCGAAGCTAAAAAGCTTATCAATGACGAGCAATTTGGCTTTCGATCCAAACATTCTAGCGTCCACCAAGTGCACCGCCTAACGGAGCACGTGGCGCGAGGGCTTTACGATTGGAAACGTGGTCGCCTCACAGGAGCCGTATTCTTCGACGTAGCCAAGGCTTTCGACAAAGTCTGGCACGCCGGTCTCATTTATAAATTACAAACCCAGGGTATCCCGGATAGGCTTTTATACCTATTAAAAGACTATTTAACCGATCGCACCTTTAGGTTTCGAATAGACGGCACTCTGTCGTCTAGGAGACCCCTAAAGGCCGGCGTACCCCAGGGTTCAGTTCTAGCGCCCTACCTCTATACGCTGTACACGAGCGATATACCCAAGAGCCCTTATGTAGAGCTAGCCCAGTACGCAGACGACACTGCTCTTTACACGACCAGTCGTTCGCTACCATACATAGTAGCCCGCCTTCAGAAAGCGATCAAGCGCTTAGGCGCTTGGTTCCGCCAATGGAGGATAGAAGCTAACCCGGAAAAGAGCAAAGCGCTTCTTTTTACCGGGCTAAACCGCCCTGACCCCAGATACAAAAAGGACCTTATATTATTTAATCGTGTGATTCCATGGGAACGCACTGTCAAATATCTAGGTGTAACCTTTGATAGTCGCCTGTCCTTTTCGCCGCACATACGTAGAGTCAGTCAGAAAGCCCGTTTTGTTCTTAACAGACTCTACTTCATGATTAATAAACGCAGTAGGCTACCTCTCCGTCACAAAGTGACATTATATAAAACTTGTATCCGCCCAATCATGTCTTACGCGAGCGCCGCTATAGCGCTTCGTCCCACGTATAAAACCTTTCAAACGATTCAGAATCGTTTCATGCGCACGGCAACCGGCTGTCCCTGGTATGTGCGTAACGTAGATCTGCACAGAGACCTAGAACTTGACACTATCGCTCAGCACTTTAAGAAACTCTCGAAAATCTATTTCGAGAAATCAATCCGACACCCCAACCCTCTCGTAGTTGCGGCTTCTTTTTACTCCCCCGACCTAAGCGCTCCTCTCCGAAAGAGGAGACCTAAACATATCCTTCATGACCCTGACGATCAGATGACTACTGACAACACACTCGTACCACCTACCACACAATCATACGCTACACACCGTCTTCGCCGGCGAAGACGAGGTCCCCGCTATCTTACGTCATCCGGACGTGGGCTCCATCCACGGCCTCGGAGACGTACGGACCACTCACCGTCCGACCCCCCCTGTTATCCCAAACGTCGCCTAAGCCGAGGTTCGGCCTCAAAGGAGGCGCCCTTAGGCAGTCGTTCCCATAGTTTCTTCGAGCCCTAGGGCTCAAAATTTCTTCTGGCAGAGCTTCTTTCCAAAGCTCGCCAAACAGCCCGGTTACGCTGTGGCAACCAATAGGGTTTGTACAGCTAATAGACAGTACGAAAAAAAAAAAAAAAAAAAAAAAAAAAAAAAAATTTGAATTTGACAGACCGTACATTATTCCAATACAGATGTTTATAGATATTCGAAATATTGTCAGTAACATTATTTCTGGTTCTTTATTCCGTTTCCAACTTACACATAGTGCAAGAAGACAAAACTGATACGTTTCTTTCAGATGTTAGACCTACTTTATATATTAAAATTTTGGAAGACTAGTGCAGCACCTGTCATTAATTTAAGTGTAAAAGGGTGCAACTATTTTTTATTTATTTTATACACTACAAGTTAGCCCTTGACGGCTATCTCATCTGGTGGTAAGTGACGATGCAGTCTAAGATGGTAGCGATTAGCTCGCTACCATGTTACCTGTTAGGGGTATGGTAAAACCACACTCCTAATTGGTTTCTACGCGACATCGTGCCGGAACCCTTAATCGCTTGGCGACACATCTTCTTCGGTAGGGTGGTAACTAGCCATGGCCGAAGCCTCTAAAATATTCTTGACTATCTAATCATGTAGAACAATGATGCAGTTAGTTAGAAGATTCTTGATAGAGTTAATATCAAATGGAAGACGGATTTTTTCTTAAATTATTTAAATTAAAATGACTAATGATCTATCATTAAGCCCGACAATTTTTAAATAAAAAAAAAATATTTTCTTAAAAACATGTTAAGTATTTGATAACCGATTAGTAATGCCATATTCTCAGATTATGGCGTATATTTTATATAATGAACCATATTTCGTGCTTATTTTTTCCACAATATATGAAGTCTCAGAAGCGGTGATAGTCCAGTGGTTAGGGCGTCAGCCTCTTAATCAGAGGTCGGCGGTTCGAATCCGGGCACACACTTCTAACTTTTCGAAGTTATGTGCGTTTTTTAAACAATTAAAATATCACTTGCTTCAACGGTGAAGGAAAACATCGTGAGGAAACCTGCACGCCTGAGAGTTCTCCATAATGTTCTCAAAGGCGTGTCCAGCGTGGTGGACTATGGCCAAACCCTTCTCATATTGAGAGGAGACCCGTGCTCTGTAGTGAGCCGGTAATGGGTTGATCATGTTGATGATGATGATGTAGTATCGATAGATCAATGCTAATCTGCTTTCGTTTCTTTAAATATCTGTAGCTTCCCTAAATAGATACTGGAAGAATAATTTCAGAACATATTTTTTTGTTTTATTTTGACAGAACAAAAGAGCCATACGTATACGCCGGTTCAACCCTCCGTAGTCAGGGAATACCCTACCACGTCTGCGCCCACTTCGTCCACCCGCTGTGGAACACATCAAACTTCCATTCCCACGATTATGACTACCAGCTGCTGCTACTGGAGACTCCCATCCCAGTCAGCAGTGTCTCCAGACCTATAGCGATAGGCACGAAGGGCGATGTCAAGGCGGGAGCCATGACGTCCATAAGTGGGTGGGGACACTTGAAATACAAGGTGAGTCTAGATTTAAAACTGTTTTTAAACTCGAAAGGGTTCAATGCAGTGACTTGCAAAACTAGGGTTGAGAATTAATCTTATGTTTTTTTTTATCCACTACTAGTTAACCCTTGACGGCAATCTCACCTGATGGTAAGTGATGATGCAGTCTAAGATGGTAGCAGGCTAACCTGTTAGGTAGGTACGGCAAACCCATACTCCTAATTGGTTGCTACACGACATCGTGCCGGGACACTAAATCGCTTGGCGACACGTCTTTGTCAATAGGGTGGTAACTAGCCACGGCCGAAGCCTCCCACCAGACAAGGTTTAGAAAAGACTTGTTAGTTTCTTAGTTTGTAATCGATAAACAATGAAAGTTTTGAATTGGTTTAAATTAATCCAATTTTTATATTTATAAATATTTATTGTCGTGCATGGAAACCGATTATTGGTTTCATATAAATTACAAACTCCTGAATGGTATAGACCATATCCATCACTTCAACCGATAGACGTCCACTGCTGGACATAGGTCTTTTGTAGGGAGTTCCAATGGCCACGGTCTTGGGCCGCTTGTATCCAGCGGCTCCCTGCGACTCGTTTGATGTCGTCTGTCCACCTTGTTAGGGGTCGACCAACGCTACGTTTACCGGTGCGAGGTCGCCATTCCAGCACCTTGGGACCCCAACGTCCATCGGTTCTCCGAGCTATGTGCCCCGCCCATTGCCACTTCAACTTCGCAATTCGCTGAGCTATGTCGGTAACTCTGGTTCTTCTACGGATCTCCTCATTTCTGATTTGATCACGTAGAGATACTCCCAGCATAGCTCTCTCCATCGCTATGGGCCTCATAAGAAGGCTAGGACCATATCCATCTTAGACATTAATATCAGTTACTACCAGGTGAAATTGCAGTCAAGGGCTTCGGACCCTGAGCTTCGAAATCTGTTGTCACATATGGATTAGTTTAATACAAAATCACTGTTTTTGTAGAAAAGCAAAATGCAAGAGGAACTGCGCCGCGTTTTCGTGCCGGTGATGGCACGGAGCGTGTGCCGGGAGATGCCGGAGGGCAACTACGACAAGATCACCCCGCGGATGTTCTGCGCCGGCTACATCAACGGCGCGAAGGATTCCTGCCAGGTGAGCGGCTGTTGAACGCAGCTGGTCGTTAGTGTGGGAGTTGGACTTCGCCATAAAATACCTCCTCCAGTGGACATCAATCGGTTAAGACGATGATGATTATGAGACATCTGAAGTCTAACCAATCCCTAAGCCCATTCGGTTAGCACAAGACCTCAAAGTCAAATTCAAATTCAAAATAATCTTTATTCAAATAGTCCTTAAAAAGGCACTTTTGACGCGTCAATAATTTACATAGTAGTTATTTCATGGTGATAACTACATTCGTAAACTTAAAACTAAAGCTATGAGGGTTCCAAACGCGCCCCGGTCTAAGAAGAAGCCCACAACAAACTTAGCCGGGCTTAGTCTTGACTAGCATCCCACACTATCAAATACAATCGGTATTCTACAAATGTTCAAATATCTTTAATGGTAGGGAAACAACTGCGTGCCTTAGAGTACGACTGACGACCTCCGTGGCGCAGCGCGCGCGCTGTCAGATTATAAAGTTGGAGGTCCTGGGTTCGATTCCCGGCTCGAGTCTGGTCTTCTTGGTGGGAGGCTTCGGCCGTGGCTAGTTACCACCCTACCGACAAAGACGTGTCGCCAAGCGATTTAGCGTTCCGGCACGATGTCGCGTAGAAACCGATAGGAGTATGGGTTTACCATACCCCTTACAGGTTAGCCCGCTACCATCTTAGACTGCATCATCACTTACCATCAGGTGAAATTGCCGTCAAGGGCTAACTTGTGGTGAATAAAATAAAATAAATAAATACCTAACGTTCGCAAAGGCGAGTTTAGTCCACCGATCCGCACTTTGCCAGTTGGATGGACTACTATCTAAACTAGTCTCATTCTGAGAGGGTCGCGCGCTGTAATGGCCCGGAAATGGATTGATAATGATGGTGATGGCTGCCTCGTCTGAACTAAGATGATAAAGTTGATGAACGAATGAATGAATACGTGTTTATTGAACACTACAGAATAAAATAAAATAAAGAATTTGTTATATATATAGTATTAATATAATTATTATATTAATTTGGCGGCCTTATTACAGCATCACAGCAATTAAATACGAAAAATATTATCATGATCAACCCATTAACGGCTCACTACAGGGCACGGGTCTCCTCTCAAAATGAGAAGGGTTTGACCATAGTCCACTACACTGGCCATGTGCGGATTGGAAGACTTCAAACGCCTTTCAGAACATTATGGAGCACTCTCAGACGTGCAGGTTTCCTCACGATGTTTTCCTTCACCGTTGAAGCAAGTGATATTTTAATTGCTTAAAAACGCGCATAACTTCGAAAAGTTATAGGTGCGTGCCCGCGTTTGAACCCCCTGACCTTTTATTAGGAGGCTAACGTCCTAACCACTAGGCTATCACCGCTTGAAAACATAAGCACCACGATAAACATAATACAGGTTATATAGTTACAAAGTGTAATATCTGTCAGGGAGACTCCGGCGGCCCGTTGGTGATCAACGCTAAGCTGGCAGGGTTGGTGTCGTACGGGGTGGGGTGTGCGGCGCCGCACCGGCCCGGAGTCTACGCCAACGTGCCCATGGCCCGAGAGTGGATCCGCACCGTCACCGGACTACCTCTGTGACCCCTCCACCAGTAACCCTCACGATAGTATTACCTTATTATTAAATTCAAGGAATGTCGTGCTAATATCAAACTGTAGCGAGCTGTTATTTAAGTCCTTAGTAATTAATACCTTACGTTGTATAGCGTGTTAGTAGTTTTACACACACACACACATATCGATTTGTCTCGTTTCGTCATCAATTATTTGACAATCGAAGAAAGAAGTTTAACCATTGCATAACAATACTGTACAACGTTCATTAATAAGAGGGTTAATAGCATTTGTAATCTCACAATCGTAGAATCGTTTCCGATTATTGAAGCACATAAGCGTTAGAGTTAAATAAACGTAATTTCAGAAATTAAAAGTCTAAATTCGTTTAGCCAGCGTAAGTTTGTGAAATAAATATAAGTACTACTGAATTAGCGACTCTATTTCAAGACTATAAGTTACATTTAACTTTGAAGTTATAGTGTTTCGATGACCAAACTGAGTGAACAATTATTTTAGAGATTTGTTTACGCGAAATGAATACAATACTTATTACTCATAAGCCTCTAAAAAATAAATTAGACACCTCAAATTAAGAGAAACATTCTTAGTTAAATTAAAACCCTAATAAAGGCAGTTTTTGTAACATCAAATTTTTTATTCATAATACGGTTTTAAACGTGCCTAAAACTCAAATTTCTATTATCTTCTCAACTTTCATTATGAAATTAGAAGACAAAATAGTCAAGGAATAACATTAGCCTAGCCGGGTGTTTTTTTATGTACCACTGAATGAATAATTGATTAATAAGTCAGAACAATTAATACCCTAGCTCTTTAATATTTATGTATATTTTACTACATACAAAATATATAAAGATACACGAAACCTGCTTATTTTTTAATGTAGTTTTTTAATATTCATGTAGTTATGTAGTAATATATATAAAAAACTTGACTTGAGATTCTGTGTTTTTTATATTTTTTTGTTTGTTCATCGATTTGTCTGTATACTATATACTATTTATAACTGTGACCTAATTCAATCTCTCGAGTCTCGAGATTACACTTTAAAGAAGTCTGATATTAAATGAATATTGGATAAATGCATTCGTTAATTTGCAGAAGTTCATTATTCACGATGCACATAAAATTTAAAATGGCTTCCATCTTTATTAACCACGCCATGGAGTAAACAATTATTGCAATCTATATAATATGTTTTACAATCGGTACGCTTTACAGTCCTTTAAAGTTGGTTGACTTATTAAATGTTATGATTTCTACATATTTAGTAAGATAAGTAAAAATATTAGTATTAACCGTTTTGCAATGTATAAAGTTCAGAATTTTAAAATCTGTAACATCATCATCATCAGGTACATATTCTTCCAAACCCCTTAGGGAAGATTTTGAAAATAAAAAGTATCCTTTAATTCATTCTATATAATGAGATAGATAGACACACTTTTATGTAATCCCGTTTCAACCGTTTCAATCATTCCAAAGGTTAGGCCCTCTCGAATACACAGACAGACAAAAAATATAGCTATAATCGTTTGTTTAGCTTCACCGATCAAATAACTATTTGACTTAATAAGAGATTAGAGAGAAGAGAAGAATTGAAAATAACAGGCAGACATTTTAGTTTGATATATTTGTACGTATGTTTGAAATACTGAAAATTGTATTCTTAATATTGTCATGTCATGTCCTGAGGCAGAAGACTCCGTTCCTCTTTTACATTAATCATAAGAAATAAACGGAAATGTAGTTATAGACGAAGACAAAAGTACCGCTGTTAAATATGGTAATAATTTGTAATATAAATTCTGCTTCCGTCGTGTTTATGGTAAATTTTATATCAAAATTCAAAATAATCTTTATTCAAATAGTCCTTAAAAAGGCACTTTTGACGCGTCAATAATTTACATAGTAGTTATTTCATGGTGATGACTATATTCGTAAACTTAAAACTAAAGCTATGAGGGTTCCAAACGCGCCCCGGTCTAAGAATAAGCCCACAACAAACTTAGCCGGGGGTTTTTTTTTTCGTTATCACCATCTCAAATAATGAATAAAATTAATAATAAACTATAGTACCTATGGAGATAGAGCAATTCACACCCAAGCTTTTTTATCGTTTATATAATCCTTAATATCGTAATATGATTTTTCTACAAGCTTTATTTTATTAATTTAATTAGATGATTAATATTAATGTATTAATGTTTTTAATAGTAATTCAACTCTCTACGTATTCAATTTTATAAGTAACATGATCCTGAAAATGTATATTTCAACAATGGCTACTTATTGCATAAATGTCTGATGTATTTTATTACATTTATTATCCACTGTTAATGAATTTAATTACCATTTAAATTAATAGAAAATTAATTTCTTCGTGAAAATGAGGGATGGAAGCAATCGATTCTGCTTTCATCTGTTCACATATTGCCGTAATAATTACTGCTCAGTTAGTAATTTGTTGTTTATTGTATAAACCAACTGCTGAGTTACTAATTTCAGTACATTATCTCTCGAAACGGTATCGACTGGCCATGGAAATTATCTTCTTGCGGGAATATTCCCATTAATTTATATTTTATAGATAGATATCTATTATATCGTATCCTTAGTTGTTGGCACGGCGTCGTCCACGTTTGTTTTAGCTTTCAAAAATCCCACGGAACCGTTTATTTTCCTGGAACGATAAGTACCCTATATGTCTTTCACCAGAACTTAGTCTCTACGCCAAATTTTGTCAAGACCTGACTAATTGTTAAAACGTTCTTAGGCAACGAATTTCAAAACAAAGTTTTTTAAATAACGTGGGCTAGGTCCGTGTTTAGAAGAGTTGAGTTGGAAATATACAAAAAACCATACAGATTTTCCCATTAATAACATTAATTTATGGATGAATGATAACTGTTCTTCTTTCTATTGGATCGTACAGACCTTGGATTGGGTTTACAATAAACTAAGACTGGGTTAACGAAACTAGGCAACCAACATTTCATGTGGCTAGTAACCACAGATTAAGCATTCCAGTACGATGCCTCTTAGAGACCAATTACGGGTATGGGTTCCATATAACAAACACCACCCGTATCAGCTAGCCCACTACTATAGACACCATCATCACATACAACCAAGTCGAAATGCAGTCAAAGGTAAATTTATAATGGAATTTCAAAAACAACAATTTAGAGTTATCTAAGCTCTAAAACCTTCTCTAAGATATGTCAAATAGTGATAACAGAGATAACGAATTAAAATAAATGATTTTTGTATTTTGACAAAAAACAAGCCTCAGAAATGGGATTGTCGTGCAAACAAATACATTTGTATGATCGCCGTTTGTATTCTCGTAAGTGACACAGTTTGGGCGCTCGCTGCAGAGAGAAAAGTTGATTTTTCCTATTTCATACCTCATTCACATATTCAGGCCTCGCCGTGTCCTTGCCAACACTCTGAACCGGAAACATACGTTTGAATATTCGAGTGTGACGGCGATAAGCTTCTTTCGTGCCACTACGGATAGATTCACCTGGGTTATTTAAACCAAAACAGGCCAAAACTTTTATGCAAAGGATTGTAATAATTGTTATTTAATTGATTGAAAAGTGTACACGTAATAATTAAAAACATAACTGGTTCATTATGTAATGTGTCCGTGAGTATTTTGATATAAATAAATAATATTCATTAGAAATATTTTTTATTTAATTATATAATTACTAACATAGTTTATAAGTCCTTATGTGACTATGGATGTAAATCTGAAAATAAAATATTATTATTAATAAATTCAGTTTGTGTGACTAAGACGGTGCGATACTCCTTGTCAAAGTCGTTACATTTCAGAAGCAGGATAGAACAAAAATTCAGGTCCACTGTCAGCTGAATTCAAGTTGTTCAGTGTTCTCAGTGACTATTGTTTAGGGCAACTTAACGATTGTCTACTCAGTTTCTGTATGCTATGATAGATATACACTTGTCTTGTAAGAGAATCAGATTGAGAGAAAAACCTTGGAGTCTCAGACATTACAGGAGGTTTCTGTTTAAACTAATTAGTACTAGCCCAGAATCAGAGAATTGGCGCCGTCGGCTCCGTGCCTGGAAGATCAATTAAATTAAAGCAATTTTTCTCAGTTATTATATGTATAATTTTTATGTAATAATCATTGATAAAACTATAACAATTGAAACAGGGCTCTGGGTATCTGCTCTAGAACCCACTCTCTCTGAAACACTCTGTGAAAGAAGGCATGTATCCAGATGTGGAACTTTAATAGTTAATAATGTTGATGATGAATTTTTAATATAAAATGTTTCAAAGCATCTTAACTTACACGTCTTACAGCAAGTACAACAGGAAAATAACATAAAATAGTTGGTGTCATGAATCTCATGGTTTTTATGACTGAATAAGTTTTCACCTCGTGCTAACAACATTAAAAATATAGTAAATATTTAAACGGCTGGATCATTTCCTCTGCTACGTTTAATTACTTAAAACTTGGCCGATTAATCATTTATCGTCCTCTTAAAATTAATTTATCTTGAGCAAAGTTTTTATTCCATTTCAAGTACGAGACATAACCAGCTAGGCAATTCAATTCTGACTGACGTAGGTATTTTCCCCGCTTTCTAACACCCTATGATATCTTCTTAAACTTAAACGTGTTTTGATTTCCTGTCCCTACTTCATAGTAGTACATTATACTATCGTTCCTTTAAAGGAACACCATTTTCCGAGCTTTCCATGTAACGAAATTTTTTTTTCGTATTTTTTTATATTATTATTAGCCTATAGTGTGAATTTCAAAAGAATCGGAGAACAAAAGTTGGTTCAGGAACAAGTGGGTTAAGTATCATAATGATCGTTAGATCGCTCTTGTACTTGGCATTGAAAACTACGCCTACGCCGCTACGTTTTGTCACACAACTGTCGCCCGTATGCTCCCACGCTTCAATCTGCATTCAAGTCGTCACCGCGCGAGTGTTTTCCGAGCGTTTTCGCCGCGAACACTACTTCGTATGCGGGAACGTGACCATGATTTATTTACAGAGAGTGCGGAGAGCGGCCTGACGTCTCTCTCTCTCTCCACTTTTATTTATCTACGCGATTGTGATTCGACAATACGAATGATATATCGCCTGTCGGAAAACGATTTTTGCTGAGTGTTAGACGTAGGGGCGTCTTCATCACAACTTCAATAAAGAATATTGACTCGTATCTGTTATCTTTGCTTATCTTAAAATATCTTTAATAATAAATCGGCAGTGTTGACACACGTGAGTGGACAAAAAGTGTTCACGTTTTACACACACACTTTATCATGATCAACCCATTACCGGCTCCCTACAGAGCACGGGTCTCCTCTCAATATGAGAAGGGTTTGGCCATAGTCCACCACGCTGGCCATGTGCGGTATGGCAGACTTCACTCGCCTTTGAGAACATTATAGAGAACTCTCAGGCGTGCAGGTTTCCTCACGATGTTTTCCTTCACCGTTGAAGCAAGTGATATTTTAATTGTTTAAAAACGCACATAACTCCGAAAAGTTAGAGGTGCGTGCCCGGATTCGAACCACCGACCTCTGATTAGGAGGCTGACGCCCTAACCACTAGGCTATCACCGCTTCACACACACACACTTAATCGAGTTAAATTACGTCAAGGTCACGTCAAATAAACTTGACGTCTTACCCATTTCATAGCCTCCTAATAGTAAGTAGGGAGCACGTTTGATTTGTGACTGTAATTGCGTCCGTCGTCAAAGTCATTCCTAGCACCGCACCACGAAGCGGCACTTTGAAAGGCAATGTTTTTTTTTAATTTCCGCGGGTAGAGTAAAAAGTACCCCATTTCCTATGTCGGTGTCTAACATTGCTTCAGCGATCAAGTCATACATACAGACATATCTAAACAACAACACGCCAACGAACAAACATTTTTCTGATTTATCATATTAGTGTGGATTACCTTAAAAACCCATTGGAGTTAATCGTAAAACCCATCGCATTTCAATCCTAATCCTTTCGTATATTTTCCGAAAATGTTAAACCTATTGCCAAATTCAGTTACTTTAAATAATATTTACAGCCTGGAATTGAAAAGGGGTATATATCCAGTCGCCTGCCGGAGAGCTCGATGTGAGCTATTTACTTGATTTATAAAGCCGCCGTTTTAAACAGTGGCGTTGGGAAACTTTTTAATATATTACACGCGAAATAATGGCTTTATTTCCCAACCTTAACGCGTTCCGGGGATTCCAGGTAAAGAAGGTGCTCTACCGGGACAGATAATAAATATTATTACTTATATATATATGTTTACAAGGATGCCTAAAATTTGCATACAGTTTTTTTTGGAAAAAGTTTTGGGGCCAGCTTGGAGTTAGAAAATAGTGATGAGAGATTGATTCACAGAGTATTAAGCCATCGATCTTGAATATATAAAGCCTGATAACCCGTAGCTAAAAGCTTCACAGCTTTTACTATCACTAGCCTAGTGGTTAGGACGTCAGCCTCCTAATTAAAGGTGGGGGGGGGGGGATTCGATCCCGGACACGCACCTCTAACTTTTCGGAGAAATATCACTTGCTCCAACGGTGATCAAAAGCATCGTGAAGAAACCTGCAAGACCCGTGCTCTGAAGTGAGCCGAGAATGGGTTGAACATGATGATGATGATGATGAACCCGTAGCTGGTAAGTTAATATTTTACTACTAATTAGTCCTTCACTACAATCTCACGTGGTTTTAAGTAATGATGATCTAAGATGGTTACGTTTCCAACCTGTTGGATGTATGGCAGTTGTATTAGACTCATAGTCCTCAGCAGTCTATGCGAAATCGTACCAGAACGCTTTATTGCTTGGCAGTACGTCTTAGTCGGTAGGGTGGTAACTAGTGACGGCTGAAGCATCCCACTGAACGGATCATTAAAAGAATAATTGATTCAATTATTTATTAAAACACATTAAAAGTTTAGTTTTCCTTTGCCAATATTTAACTATCGATTAGATTTCTGATTTTTTTTTTTATATTTGTAAAGTCTGTATTGCAAAACAGAAAATACAAATGCTTGAGGTCTTATCGCTCTAAATGATGCCCACTAGCAGAATGGGTGAAAACAATTACCCCGTTTTCCCCAGTTTTGGAAACGATAGTAAACTAGGAATAAAATAATATGGTAATAACACTTTTTTATTTCTTATTTAATTTGTTGAATTTCTATCTTTATTGAAATGTTTTTTTTTTCCTAAGAATGCGAATTAAATTTAAGCATTAAGTTCACTTAGATAAATAAGCTAAGGTAAATTAAGTCTACGGCTGATCAAAGCGAATATTTTTGATGTTTATTAACTTCCCGACCGATAAATGAATCAGTTAAATTTATATCAAAGTGTGTAGGATTGAATTCAGTAAAAAAATGCATTTGTACATCCCTCGGGAGTGATCGCAAACGAATCTTTTTTTTTTTTTAATTTACCACTAGTTAGCCCTTGACTGCATCTCACCTGATGGTAAGTGATGATGCGGTCTAAGATGGTAGCGGGCTAACCTGTTAGGGGTATCGTAAACTCATACTCCTAATCGGTTTCAACACGACATCGTGCCGTAACGCTAAATCGCTTAGCGACACGTTTTTGTCGGTAGCGTGGTAACCAGCCACGGCAGAAGCCTCCCACCAGACCAGACTGGAGCCGGGAATCGAACCCAGGACCTCCGACTTTAAAATGCAACAGCGCACGCGCTGCGCCACGAGGTCGTCGAAATCGAATCTGTTAAAGTGCTAAATCAAACGGAACGTCTCGTACGTATACGGTACTCTATAATCTATGGCTACGGAACATCGACGTCTACCTCCGGCGGAACAGAAAAAGAATATGATCATCAATCTTAAAATATTGCTTTTTGCTTTCAGAAGATGTTGCGGTCGCTGTGAAATTGTATTTTTTATTTCAGGACATATCTTGAAAAAACCAGAAAGTTTTTCTTTAGAAAAAAAAAAAAAACAAATAATGCGGTAAACTATGTTCATAACGTCTTTTTATTTAATCTTGTTCTTTCAACAACTCGCGGACACGATCACATTAAGTCCAACGTTCGCATGTTTTAATTAAAATGGCCGTCTTTTATAGTTTTTAACTCCTCTGTAGCTTCCCAAGGGAATGATTTTTCAATATTTCATTATTGTCTGGTCTGGTGTCTGGTCCTGGGTTCGATTCCCGGCTCGAGTCTGGTCTGGTGGGAGGCTTCGGCCGTGGCTAGTTACCACCCTACCGACAAAGACGTGTCGCCAAACGATTTAGCGTTCCGGCACGATGTCGCGTAGAAACCAATTAGGAGTGTGGGTTTACCATACCCCTAACAGGTTAGCCCGCTACCATCTAAGATTGCATCATAACTTACCATCAGGTGAGATTGCGCTCAAGACCTTACTTGTAGTGGATAAAAAAAAATCTAGATTCGTTCAAAGATTTGTGCTGTGCGCTGATAGATGATTCAAATAGTTTCTAGTATACACAGAGTAACTAACTCTTGATCAACGTGTTTAGATTTTTGAAAATCTAATTAAAAGGGTCTAATATTTACGACTGAACTCGACAACGATGAACTTAACATGTAAAAAGTAATAGTTGTCTTTTTGTCATTATGTATTTAGTGACTATTTATACAACATTGTAATTATATTAATACTGATGTAGCACATTGTAATCACTATTGCTGCTCTGCACATACTCATCTTAATTAATTATAATACAATATGACGAATCAAGGCTGACGAAAGCGTGACATCAGCATTGCTGACGTCACGCTTTTGTTTAATTTCGCTCATAGTAATTAAAACCACAACTTGTGGGATTACACTTTTATTGCAACCATAATTAAGAGGTCCGCACGGTCCGACGTCTCGAGCGAGAATGCCACGAAAGCATGCTTGTACAAAATTATAATAAAAAGTTTGTTATTGGTTTTCACATTCATGTTCAACATTGGTCGAATATTTTATTCACTTTACTTTTCGCAGAAACTAACCTGAGCGGAAAAAAATACTTCCAAAGCTAATCTGTTCTAATATTATGCGAAAGTGTGTCTGGTTGATTCTACTTTTTGGGAACGGATGTAAGAAAGTTTATATCCCATATATATAAAACATCTTCTTTTCGATTTTGATCCAATCTTTATACAATATTGTTTACAGATAGCTTTGTTTGTTGTTGTATGCAAAACACACGGTTTCCCGAGAAAACAAACAGTTCCTGGCATATTTCAAGAAAACCTAAACAAACGCAGATGAAATCACGAGTAACGATACTCATATTTCGTAAAACCACGTTTACTCGGCATTTAAAAATGTGTCGCAATTTCGTGTTTGACCGCAACTCAAATACGCAAATACTCGGGCATGAATACGCAGGGAGTATTCACGGGCCCCCAAAGCTCCTAAGGGGCCCGAGGCCCGCGAGGCCCCGAGGCCCCCGGGCCCCCAGGCCCTGCGGCGGACTTGCGGCTAAATTAAAAACTTCCATCATAATGACCCTTACGGGCCCCGCGGCGCTATCGCTGTAAAATACCGAATACCGGGACAAGAATATAATGCTTATTATGTATTTACGATATTATTATGTACTTTTTTGTTAGTATCATATCATTTTAAACATCTTAATATTATTATACCAATCTCATATCGAGCATAAAGAGACATATTATGTCAGGTTGCTAATGATCACGATGTTGGGTTCATTCTATCGAGAACAGTTTACTTTGAATACCTTCTTGCTCAAATGTTAAATGTACTAAGTAGTAGTGTAACGAAGCGTTACACTTTTTAACTTATTTAAGTATGATATTTATAGTATTCTTATCTATTATTATCTATTAATGAATTGAAAATATATCTATTAATGAAATGAAATTTATAATTTTCTAAACGGTGTTTTTAGAATAGCAACATCACCGATATTGCTATTTTAAAAGCAGCCGCAATAAAAAAGCCGTTAGGCGCGAGCGTCGCTTCCTCGTTGGCTGGCGGGGGCACCTTCAACGCTCAGTCGTCACCCATTCGCTTTAGAAGTGGGTCGGCTGTCGCCTTTACCAGCAAAATACAAGTCTAACGTTTTAGCAGACGCGTATTTTGTTTTCTTTATTAATTTACATTAACGCCAAGTAAATTACAACAAATTAATTATTCTCAGTGTGTTTTAAGCTCCCGTACTAGGGTAAGTTGAATAGCACATAAAATTGTTATCGACCCCCATCAATCATTAATCATAGCTTATTATTTCAGTTCTTTTTATCTATTCCATTATAGTAGTCATAATGTTTAATTTTACCTTTTCCAAATTCTCTTTTGTATTAGTTTAATAATTGCTTATTCATCGTAATGACTCAGTTTGATTGCATCATCTTTTTATAAGACAACCCTCCATTTTCTTTAGCTTGCATTTTAACAGTAATTCTAATGCTTCTATCACTCTTTTAGCCTTCAGCTTTTAATTTTTTATATTGTAAATTCCGTTCTGATTGTATCTACCATCGGCAACTCTTCTACGTGTTAGTACGAACCTTTTGTGTTGCCGACGGTGGTCACCAGAACGGAAATTGGTTTGCCAGTCACTAAAAGCTGGTTGTATCAAATTCCAGGAGTATAGCTGGGGTTTTCTCTGCACCGCTTAGTGCATAGTCTCCTGGACGCAGCGTGCGAGACCTGCTGCACACCACCGTTCCTGTCTCCTCTTCGACCCTTGGCCACCCTACATCTTCGGCCGTCACACACACGGGGGAGTACTATGATATCAGCATAAGCTCAGGCGGATATTGCCCGTTACCACGACCCTATAAATTTTGTGTGCCTACCAGCCTAGCCGTGGCATATTTGCAACATTTGAATAAATGCTTGGTAAGCGAGCCTAGTTTTTTTATTTAAAATCCTAGTAAGCCGCTTACCGGCACGCTGCCCTCCTTGTTGGCCGCTTAGCCAGCCTGGTCCGGTACAGTAGTACGAATTTTGAGTAAGGAAATTGGTGGATTCCTGTCGCTGTTCATTGTTATCAGAGTAGGCCACGCCCAGCTGTGGGAGACTGATCCCGGAGTCTCTCACTGTTTTATGCTGATGGTCGCCGCCGAGGGGGGTTTTAGTGGTTACAAAACCCACATAACCCAAGATCTTCCCCAGCTTCTTCTTTATCGATCTCTCGATCTTTGATTCTTACTTCGATCTTAGTCCGCTATCTCAGTAGGAGATTCCCCCCAGTCAACAAAAAAAGGGGGGCAACAGTGAATTAAATTAAATTTTATTTTGCATTTTAAAGTTGGAGGTCCTGGGTTCGATTCCCGGCTCGAGTCTGGTCTGGTGGGAGGCTTCGGTCGTGGCTAGTTACCACCCTACCGACAAAGACGTGTCGCCAAGCGATTTAGCGTTCCGGCGTTTGTTGTGAAGAAACAAATTACGAGTATGAATTTACCATACCCCTAACAGGTTAGCCCGCTACCATCTTAGACCGCATCATCATTTGCCATCAGGTGAGATGCAGTCAAGGGCTAACTTGTGGTGAATAAAAAAAAAAATTAAATTAAATCGTTCTTAATATGCAATTAGATCACATACTTTCATTTGAATTATAACTGTATTGTAGGTGTGTCACACTGAACGCACAGTAATGTAGGGTAGGTATATAATATTCAAATATAAATCAAAATGACGGAAAAAAAAAGATTTGATAAACGAGCTTTTTTCATATTCTCCTCAGCAAACCCTTTCATTTTTTACCAATATCATGGGGGGGTGAAAGAAAAATAATAGATCTGTCATATTTGGAAGTCCACCATTTTCTTTTCTTCAGGCTTAACGCCCTCGGAGGCAAGTAATACAAAGATCCAACTTGCTTATTTTGGGCTGATACTGAAATGTTCATTTCGATAAAACTGAACATCCAACTTTGACTAAACCCGGGACTCTATCTCCGAAGTCTAGGCTAACCGCTGGGCAATGAGGCAGTTATTTTATACGGCCCGTTGGAACCCACATAGCTTTAACTTAAAGTTTACTAATGTGGTTTAGATGAAATTAAATAGTGGTTAGGGCGTCAGCCTCCTAATCAGAAGTCGGCGGTTCGAATCCGGGCACATAACGCACGAGTTATGTGCGTTTTAAAAAAATTAAAATATCACTTTCTTCAATGGTGAAGGAAAACATCGTGAGGAAACCTGCACGCCTGAGAGTTCTGTATACTGTTCACAAAGGCGTGTGAAGTCTGCCAATCCGAACATGGCCAGCGTGGTGGACAATGGCCAAACCCTTATCTTATTGAGAGGAGACCCGTGCTCTGTAGTGAGCCGGTAATGGGTTGTTCATGATGATAGTTATAGTCATTTTCTCATCAAAATGTAAAAATAATATTAACGAACCGAAAGCACCATTTGAAGGCCAATTTGAATAGAGATTATTTTTAATTCTGAATTTACATATTACACGCTTCACTAATTATATACATATTAAGCAGCCGGGTCCGTCCGTCTCATCTGCGCCTGACAACGGACAGACAAAGGTTGCTCTTTAAAAAACAATACCAGAGCGTTAAATTAATATTGTTCACATCGGGCTCTTAAACGCGCGGACGGACGCGGGTTATTCTAGGCCTATTTATATCCCACAGTACTGTATTTAAAGAAAGAAAGAAAGAAGGAAAGATAGAAAGAAAGAAAGAAAATGTATATATTCTCATACGGTGTTACACACAGTACAACTTATTCTAGTCAGAAATTGTTTGTCTGTCTGTACACCAACCAGAAAGGTTTAAAGCTCAGTATTAAAAACACGACGCTGATTTTCAGCTGAGACCAGTGTGACACCACAACAACAACCGCAAAAAGTGTTAATAACAAAAAAAAATACAACGTATTCAGACAACACCAGTTTCCTAATTGAGAATTAATAATTTCTTTAAAGAAAAACACGAAATCCATATACATTAGACCGGATATATGATAAGTGGGCTAAGTGCTATATCTAAATATATTTTATTTCTGTGTTGAATTTCAAACTCCCTAAGCAGTTTTGGAGTGATTGACTAGCTAACACACATCCATCCATGCAAACTTTTATATATAAAGTTTTTCATTATAAAGAAGACTCGAACAGGAAATCGAACCCTTCCTGGGTTCGATGGTCTGGTGGGGACCTATGGCTAGTTACCACCCGTGCTAGTTATCGACAAAGACGTGTCGCCAAGCGATTTAGCGTTCCGGCACGATGTCGTGTAGAAACCAATTAGAAGTATGGGTTTATCATACCCCTGACAGGTTAGCCCGCTACCAGCTTAGACCGCCTCATCACTTACCATCAGGTGAGATGCCGTTAAGGGCGAACTTGTGATGTATACAAAAATACATATATATCAAACTATATCTCTGTTTACTCAAAAGAAAATACTATACAGTAAAAATGGGTTAGTAAATGTTTAACAAACGTATGTTAATGTCGGTGCCCGCCAGTCCCGCGGCCCGCAGCGACGCGGGCTATTAATTGTCAGTGCGGATGCGCGGGACGTGTCACCGAACGCTGACGAGCGTGTGATGTGTATGTTTGTTTCACAGCTACTAACTGCGAAACGATCTACGAGCCACCCGAACATTATAACGCGACTTGTGATAAAAAATGAACATTCATCATCGTTATCTGCTTACAACCCTCCTCTCATGGAGGTTTTAGGGGAGCATAGATGTATATGATTGGTGGGGCTTAACTTTCATTATATATTTTCCGCACAGACATCTCGAAATATGCGAGTATTTCGAGATGTCTGGGAGGCTTTTGGGTAATTGTTTATCTCCAGGTTGCACTTACTAATTAGCAAGACCTAAAAATTCTTGATGAAGCGGCGATAGCCTAATGAAGCGGTGATAGCCTAGTGGTTAGGGCGTCAGCCTCCTAATCAGAGGTCGGCGGTTCGAATTCGGGCACGCACCTCTAACTTTCGGAGTTATGTGCGTTTTTAAGTAATTAAAATATCACTTGCTTCAACGGTGAAGGAAAACATCGTGAGGAAACCTGCACGTCTGAGTTCCCCATAATGTTCTCAAAAGGCGTGTGAAGTCTGCACATCGGTAACGTGCTGGACTATGGCCAAACCCCTCTCATATTGAGAGGAGGCCCGTGCTCTTTAGTGAGCCGGTAATGGGTTGATCATGATGATGATGATGATGAAAAATTCTTGACTTGATCGACCTACAAAGATGTTGAAATTAATAACAAAGCTTAATTTACTGTGAACTTAATTGCTTTTTTTTTCTATTATTCTGTGTGCCAGGTTTCATTCCTACAGCGCACTTCCCCCCCCCCCCCCCCCCTCTCAGTAAAATTTCCGTATAAGTCACATTCAGTATCAACACACTGAGCCATAATAGGTCGCCGGTTAAGTGTGTAGTGGACTGGTAGACATCACACATCTTTGAGAACTACATTTATTTTTTCGGACTGTCTATTAGCTGTACAAACCCTATTGGTTGCCACAGCGTAACCGGGCTGTTTGGCGAGCTTTGGAAAGAAGCTCTGTCAGAAGAAATTTTGAGCCCTATGGCTCGAAGAAACTAAGGGAACGACTGCCTCCGGGCGCCTTCTTTGAGGCCGAACCTCGGCTTAAGCGACGTTTGGGATAACGGGGGGGTCGGACGGTGAGTGGTCCGTACGTCTCCGAGGCCGTGGATGGAGCGCACGTCCGGATGACGTAAGATAGCGGGGACCTCGTCTTCGCCGGTGAAGACGGTGTGTAGCGTATGATTGTGTGGTAGGTGGTACGAGTGTGTTGTCAGTAACTACACCTTTAAGTACTTTAAGTACTCACTAAGAGTACTCTGCGGCAAGCAGATTGACGCGAGATGTTTTTCGTAAATTAAAAAACACTAACTTTGAAGTGTCCCAGTCTATCTTCCCCAAAGATAAAAGTCCTATCGCTACGCTATCAGGCTAGGCTAGGTTTAAATAATGTATCATTTGTTAAGAAGTAATAATGAATAGTACACTACAATATAGACGAGTAAATCAATATTAACTATTCCAATACGCCGGTACTTTTAATGTAAACAACGGAAGCGTTTTAACGAAGTTTGTCGGTACACAAAAAATCAATTATAATCGAATAATTTTAAAACGATGCATGCAAATACCGGCGTGTTATTTTCCGGGATGAAACGGTTATCCGGGTTGTTCCAATCAGTAAAAACAAAACGAACATGCAATGATCTTAATGCACCGACCCCCCACGGGACGGAAGAGGGGGCGGGCGGCGCTTATTTTAGGATTCCGCCGGGAAATATGAAAATTGGAGTCGTACTTTTACCTCAGCATCCGAAAATATCATTTTCCGCGGAACTGTGGCGTCGTAAAGTGAAATACGTAGTTTGACGATCTCTCGTGTATTTCGGTCATTAAATTAGAGCTACTGGATTTGACTCTGTCATAAGATAACTTGTGATTTTTTATAACTTTGCTTCAGCAAACTCAGGTACAATAGGCACGGTGGGTATAATGGAATAACAGCTTCTCTTACCTATTTTCTGCGTCTTACCGGTCACGACGTACGGAGCAGAAACATGGACACTCACAGTAGGTCTTGACCACAAGTTCAAAATCGCTCAGCGTGCTAAGGAGAGGGCTATGCTGGGTGTTTCTCTGAGGGACAGAATCCGTAACGAGAATATCCGTAGGAGAACCAAAATAACCGACATAGTCCGACGGATGAGCAAGCTGAAGTGGGCGGGTCATATCTGTCGCAGAACCGACGACCGTTGGGGCAGACGTGTTCTGGAGTGGAGACCGCGTACCGGTAAGCGCAGCGTAGGACGACCTGCTCGCTGGACCGACGACCTGAAAAGGATCGCTGGTGGTGGGTGGATGAGGAAGGCGGAGGACCGTGTGTGGTGGCGCGCTCTCGTAAAAGCCTATGTCTAGCAGTGGGCGTCTATAGGCTGAATAGATAGATTAACTATTTTCTGTCTAGCTCTTCCTTCATCTCTTATTTGTGGAAACTATCATGATATTATTGTCATCCCTTTACCGGAACACCTCAGGGGTCTCGTCTCAGCATAATAAGGTTTCTGACTGTCACATATAACAATGCAAAACGTATTTATTACCTTCATCTCATCTAGGAGAAGATATGGATCAAGCTTGAACTGTATAAACTGTAGCTAAAAAAGAAATAGTTTATAAATAATAATAAGGCTTTATTCTACACCATATTAAAGAAGAAATACAAGACACACAATTATAACATATTTTTTAAATCCATATTTTAATATTTACACTTCAGAATATGTACAATAGAGTTGTCTTTAATACCATAATGACTTATGTTTTCAATGTGAATTAAACTGCAATAACAATTTGTTACAATTTTACTACATAAGTACCAACTTCTTCTTATTATAAATAAATTGTCAGTGGACCCGACACTAGATGATGACCTACCTGTATTGTAGGGTTGACATAATAATAATGTACTGAACACAATCGCTAAACCCAGGCTCCATTTTGCTATCGGAAACAAGATGGAGGACTGCCGTGAAATGGACGTGCGCAATTTGAAAAGTGATGATGAGGAGTGTTTCCTAACGCCATCATAATCCCTGCGCCCTCCAGCGCTGTGACTATTCGCTAAATACTATTTGTTTTATCAGCCCCCGCACAAAAGAGGGGTTATATAAGCTATTTCTTACCACCTCTATATGTCTGTCAGTGGCACTGTATCACTTAAACGAGTACCGATTTGAATGTGCGTTTTGTTTATTTTGAAGCTACTTTCGTTTCAATGGTTACTGGATACATTTTGTTAGAATCGGTGAATCTATGGCAGATGGAATTGGGTGTGAAAAATTTAATATTTATCCGAAAGTGAAATATGAAGTTAAAACGTATGATTGTATATTACAATTAAACATATTTCGATCACTATCGGGAGATAGAGAGAGATGTCTCTCAATATAAATTATAAAGCCTTCAGAGTTGTTTTTAGTAAAAGTGACGTCAGCATATCTGACGTCACGATCTTTTTAATTTTCGCTCATAGTAATTAAAACCACAACTTGAGGGATTACACTTGTACTGCGACAATAACTACGAGGTCCGAACGGTCCGACTTCTCGAGCGAGAATGACACGAAAGGCAACAACCGCCCGTATTCATAGTAATAAATACAATAATACAAAGTGATTGTAAAAAATTTATTGCTACTTTCTAAATACACTGATTAGCAAAGAAATGATTAATTAGTGATTTAAAGAGTTCAAATGTGGGTAATTATTGAATGAAGTTAATAACTCCTTTGCGCCGACATGTATATCGTACGAACAATTCATAACTTGTCTACTTTCTGCACTATAAGTTAATTTTTAATTTTGAAGTTCAGTGTACGCTTTCGGTCATATTTGTTTTACTCGATTTGATATTAAAAAAACATGTTCGGGGCACTGCGTTTACCGATCACTGCACCGTCAGCAGCTTACGCCATCGTCGGGCCCATAACTAAGACATCATCAATATCATTATATCATTTAACATTATCATTATCAAAGGAAATACAGTCCATTTATCAATATCGAGTCTTTATCAATTAACAGCGTTCCACAAAGGACACCCCACAACACAAGAATGGTAAAGTAACATGCGGGAAGCTACAGACTAAAGCAAATTATGACATGTCAATATTGAATTGAAAAATGCTATTTAGAACTAGAAGAAAGGTATTCTTATTATCCATCTCTCGTACGGTTTGTTACTGTCATTCGTAGAACTTCACACAGACCACACAGAACTATCGATTGAAATAATTCAATTAGAATTGGAAATCAGGCCGCATCATTAACATAAAGCGATCCTTTCGGCGAAACTTTCCGTACTATTACGAGTTAAAGAGAGATTAACTGAAACCCTCCGATTACAAACTCCACTAAACACTCTTAACTTTTAACTACCTCTCACATATATGTTCGGAAAAACTACTAATAAAATAACTTCATTTATTTACCGTTCCTGATTGCCCCAAATTTAGTTATACCATTGCCTGATAGGAGATCTTAAATAAGGATTAAATCGAACAAGTCTGCACTCAAAAATGTACTTTCTGCTTATGTGATAAAAGTTAATTCGGCTTGCAGAAATGTTTTTTTTCGCCCTTTTGGTTTCATAAGCAGATGTCCGAAAGGCTATAGAAAAAATAATGCTCGTTAACCATAAGTAGGAAATTATTTCTACCCTAATGCGGTACTCGCTAGTGGTAAATTGTTCGGCTCGGCGTGGTGCGTGTAGAAATATAGTAAAATAACTTAGTTTGTTTGTCTGTGTGCGCTAATGCATGAGTAGTGGGACAGTGACAGAATGGAACGTTGGTAACGTTGGCTGACCAGTTTTGATTGGAGACGAGAACTGATAAGGTTTGTAACTACACGGGTTTCCTGTATCATAGAGTATGTACCTTTGCCTTATCGACATTACATTATATTATAAAGGTAACAGTGGATTTGTTGGTGTGTCTTTCAACAACGTAGTACGAGACCAACAGATTTGCATAATTTGATATTTTTCATACACTTAGTTTATGAACCGTGGAGTGACTTTTGTCTCGGAAAATGCACAATATCCTTTGCATTTTCATTTTTATGTCGTAAATATTCAAAAACTCGCAAATTTTTCATCTTCTTTTTTTTATTCACATTGCTTGCAACGCTGTTTTAGTTATGTGTTTAGTTTACTTTCAACTACTTTGATGACCTTAGAGGCGAAGCGCGTGCGCTGTTGCATCATAAAGTTGAAGGCCGTTGGTTCGATCCTCGGCTCGAGTCTGTTCTGGTAGGAGGTTTCGATCATGGCTAGTTAACACGTTTGGTCGGTAACCAAGACGTATTGCTAAGTGATCTAACGTTCCGGCACGATGTTACGTAGAAACCAATTACCGTACCCCTTCCAACTTAGCCCGACACTGTTAAAGACTGCATCATCACTTACCATCTGATAAAACTGCCGTGGTATAAGGAGAGTAAATTGTAGTGTACAAGAAAAAAAAACATTCTACTTTCTTCTAAAATAAGTGAATGTGCATCTTCCAGGCAAGCTTGTTCCATTTTAGGCCAAATTTGCAATACATTCCATCAGGCGTGATTCTATATCTAAATTGGATATGAAATAATGCCATCATCTTATTCACACCAATTTTTCAGTAGAATCTGCACTCTAAACCATTATACCAACACCAACCATTACAATCAAATTAAATGAAATCAAATCAAAATAGCTTTATTTATATAAACCTATTACAATCATCTATGAATCATCTATGAAATATGAATTTCTGCCACGAACCTGCAAATTGTGGAACCAGCTTCCATCTTCTGTGTTCCCTAATGGTTATAATATGGGGAACTTCAAAGGGCGGATTAACAAATTGCTCAAGGGCCAGCAACGCATTGGCGGTTCCTCTGGTGCTGCAAATGTTCATGGGCGGCGGTAATCACTTACCATCAGGTGACCCGCCTGCTCGTTTGCTCGCTTTGTATATATATAAAAAAAATCGTGCATATATATATATAACATTTTTCATTGCTTCTATTCGTGAAGTCTTGGTGACAACTAGGTACGCTCGCCAACTAAAAACTAAAGCTAAGAGGGTTTTAATATCAACGGAAAACCAAGCTTTAGTTTACAAAATTCTGCAGATTCTTTATCTGAAGATAATTAAAGGTTCTATGGAAAACGAAGGCTTACTAAAAGTGCCACTAATTTAACTTTTCATGCATAATGTATTAACTTCTGGGGGGTTCTAGATAATTAGTAGATGCCACATCTTTTCCACGAACATAGTCCAACGTTAACAAAGACCGTTGGTCACCAGCGCACAGCCTGCGTTGGTGCGTCGCTCGCGTCACATTACACAAGTGAGAACACAAAATGGAAACGATGGAAAATCCGCTAATAAATTCGGATTGTCATCAATTCTGCAAACCCTTCGCTCCGTAACGCCGAGTCGAACTTGATTGAAAGCTTTTAGCTATTTTGTTATTTATTACTAGCTGATGCCGTGCGCATCGATAAAGGTTTAAAATAAAAGGGAATAAGCAAAGTTGACTCAAGTCAGTTAATAGATGGGTGACCAACTTTGTATCTGAAGCCGTAATCGCATTATTGCCTCTCTATAAAACCGGTTAGGTGAATATCGGTTGGATGGTTTCAAAATCCAAATCGAACACGGCTATAAACAATTTCTTCTTCAAGGTAACTAAGAATTAATATCTACCTAAGTTTTGAAATTCAAAATTTTTTTGTAAGGACCATAATAATTACGACAATCACTTTGGTCGACATAGTTAACTATTACTTCACGTAGATTTGCTGAACAAAAGGGTCTAGTTCTACGATACGTCTATTTTTATACCAAATTTCTGATAAGAAACACCTATACAACAATTATACAAAGACAAGCTTAACTTCATAAGAGATCTCTTCCTCATACGTCATACAGAATGCAGAATCAGCATTAGGTATATGTATTATTGTTGCATAGGTCCTTTGCGTAAGTAACAGGATAAGTTAGTACCCACGCGCCTCCATGTTCAACACTCGAGTGAAATACATAAGCGAGCACTTGCATAACTTGGTTGTGGACCAGAACCAGAACAGACCAGTGGTCTTGCAAAGGTGCCTCAACAATTTATGACGTAGACAGTAATTGGAAAAGGCAACGTCTTTGCTGAAGACAGACCAGAACGTACCGAGATCTCCAGAATCCCTAAATTTCGAGTCATAAAATGCTGGAATAAATATAAATTCTTATCTCGTCACTAACCTATCAACTAAGGAAAATATATTGCCAACGTTAAAACCGTATTTTCGCTCAGAGGGAGAATCGCC
Organism: Lasiommata megera; assembly: GCA_928268935.1. Taxonomy (NCBI): domain Eukaryota; kingdom Metazoa; phylum Arthropoda; class Insecta; order Lepidoptera; family Nymphalidae; genus Lasiommata; species Lasiommata megera. Next base: position 11,399,743 of record OV743331.1, read on the forward strand.
AGCCATAATGCCTTTTCATAGAGGCCCTACTAAATGTATAAGGAAATATTATACAAATAAAGTGGGCTTAAACATTTCCTTCGCCGGTCAATCCGATATTTGCTGGAAAACACCGACAGCTAGTCTGGATGAATGCCAACGCTTTATTACGTAGCCACGGATCAGTCTAAGAAAGTGAACAATATATAAGGAGATTTATTTTACGCTTACATAATACAGAATAACAAAGGCACAAAACTGTTAATCATGAGAGAGCAAATTTATAAATGTTATCGCCACGATTCCAAGAAGTTATATATATAAGAAGTTATATAATAAGCTGTGATAGCCTAGTGGTTAGGACGTTCGCCCCCTAATCAGAGGTCGGAGGTTCGAACCCAGGCACCCACCTCTAACTTTTCGGAGTTATGTGCGTTTTTAATTAAAATATCACTTGCTTCAACTTTGAAGGAAAACACCGTAAGGAAACCTGCATGCCTGAGAGTTCCACAGTGTTCTCAAAGGTGTGTGAAGTTTGCCAATCCGCACGTGACCAGCGTAGTGGACTGTGGTCAAACCCTTCTCATATTGAGAGGAGACCCGTGCTCTGTAGTGAGCCGGTGATGGGTTAATCATGATGATGATATAAATATGTACATTATGGTGTATTTATTAACTAAGACATATATTTTACAAGTTGTTTAAAAGGGTTAAAATGTTATTAATCTGTACAAAAGTACAAAAGATAAACTTGACTAGAATACTATTATTAATGAATTAAGGAGGTTGTCATCATGTCGTGCCGCCATGTTTTGGATCCCGCCAAAACGGTGGCCACTGTTTGGTCCACGCAAAATAGCAATAACAATGGACGCCATGTGGACATTGTTTTAAGTGGAGTGTTATTTTTGGGAGAAAGGTTTCTATGTAACTGGCGTATTCATCTAAGTTTTTACATAATTCAATTTCACATATTTAATACAAAAAAAAACACTTTAATAAAATATGATTTTATAAAAACTTTCATGTCACATTGCATGATTATCATCATCATAATAACTGATTGATGTTCACCGCTGGACATAGCTCTTGGGAGTTCCAAAGCCCACGGTCTTCCGAAATAAAAAATATATAAAAGATAAAACTGAGAAAGCAGTATACAAAATGAAAAAGAAATCAGATATAATTCCGCATATAATATGAACACATATATAGAGATTTAAAAACCTTCAAAATATGAAATATAGTGGAGTGTTGTTAATACAAACGTAACCCTATCAAACCCAAATTTAATCAATTTAATTTAAACACTCACTTGTTACGTAAAAGTAAGTTAAATAAAAGATCAATACTCATCATAACTAAAATTGCGAAGTTATGTGCGTTTTTTAAAAATTCAAATATCACTTGCTTTAGCGGTGAAGGAAACCTGCACGCCTGAGAGTTCTCCAAAATATTCTCAAAGGCGTGTGAAGTCTGCCAATCCGCACATGGCCAGCGTGGTGGACTATGGCCAAACCCTTCTCATATTGAGAGGAGACCCGTGCTCTGTATTGAGCCGGTAATGGGTTGATCATGATGATGATGACTCATAATATGCATTCCTCAGCCGATCTGTGATGTAATTCAATAAGGTATAAGAATAAATACTTTATTGCACGCAAATATAATAATATAACATATAACACAACATTTCTTGTTTAAAAAGATGTAGGTCTTCTCTTTGTATCGTCAAAGAAGGCGACATTTTACTTGATTCGTTCAGTTTTATTGTCCGTGTATAGTTCCTCTTTGAAAAAAAAAGGTTGTTTTTGTGTCTAACATTATTTCGCGTGAAAGAAAAACAATAAATGAATGATATGAGCAATAAACAATTCTGTTATTCACGATGTCTGTGTCAAACGAGTAGGGATTTACTATTTACGGATATCGGCAGGCATATACCAAAACACGATAGGCTTAAAAATAAAAGAGCTACCGAAAGTGAGAGTTAAGACTTACCACGACATCGAGTGGATATATCGAATGATGACTATGGATAGTGAGTTTTCTCAGGAACCGTTAAGTTATGGGTTCTAATACCCATGCTTAATATTTGCAAGATCCCACTTATTCATGAAGAAATCCGTAAACAAACATTTATATATTTTTTGAGTACGAGAAATTCGACGACCCCCGTGGCGCAACGTGCGCGCTGTCGCATTATAAAGTTGGAGGTCCTGGGTTAGATTCCCGGCTCTTGTCTGGTCTAGAGGCTTTGGCCGTGGCTAGTTACCACCCCACTGACAAAGACGTATCGCCAAGCGATTAACCAATAATTTTGTAAAATTGTCGCGTAGAAACCAATTAGGAGTGTGGGTTTAACATATTCCTAACAGGTTAGCTCGCTACCATCCTAGACTGCATTATCGAATAATGAATAGAAGCAGGCGTTACTTTGCGGAAGTCCATGATAAACAATAAACAGCAAGTATAATTTGCTATATTCCGCCGACAACCGGGAGATTTGTATAATATAACACCACACAAAATCTTCCACTAGAACCTCTACGCACGTTTCGACCCGACACCGGATCATCCTCAGGAGATGTTGACTTCACAAGCGTGAAAATTAAAGTTGAAGTTTAAATTATCGGCGGAATATAGCAAATTATACTTGCTGTTTATTGACTGCATTATGACTTACCATCAGGTGAGATTGCCGTCAAGGTTTAACTAGTAGTGAATAAAAAAAAATCATGTAGTTATATTGCAAAACCATCTGAACAAGCTTAAACGCGCTTCCATATGGGATTTCACAGATTGAGCAAAACAATTATCTAAGAGGCAGATCCGTCACTGGATGGACAGCCCACGTGTCAACGAAATCTGAAAAAAAATCTGCTTATGATGGAACATACAAGTAAAAAAAAAATTATTTAGACGCAGATAAATTATTTCCATGAAAATATTCAATATAAGTGGGGAATCGTTATGGAATTTCCCTAATATGGATATCGTGGTAATACTAAGAAATAATACAGGAACGTTTAATTTGACAAAGTCCCTGAACCGGTAAATAGAAGCCCGGAGTAAATATTACCTCACGAATATTATATGGTAATACTCCGGGCAGGTCGTGCGTACGGAGCAGCGATTTACACAGATTTACTCACCCATAATATTATATAGCTGGATCACATTTTATTAGTATAGACTTGTGCTTGGCTGTGTTTGATAAAAATTATGGTACCGGGGTTTACTGCGCGGGGAAATAGTGATTTCGATATTTTTGATATACGGAATCAGATTACGAATTATTTATTTAGTGCAGTTTACGTTTTCTGGTTTAAGACATTTATTTTAGATGGAATTTACAGACTGTGTTACAAAAAGTACTTTTACTAAGTTTACACATTAAATAATGGAGCATTACAATTGAATTGAAGAAGCGGTGATAGCCCAGTGGTTAGGGCGTCAGCCTCCTAATCAGAGGTCGGCGGTTTGAATCCGGGCATGCACCTCTAACTTTTCGGAGTTATGTGCGTTTTTAAAAATTAAAATATCACTTGCTTCAACGGTGAAGGAAAACATCGTGAGAAACCTGCACGCCTTAGAGTTCTCCATAATGTTCTCGAAGATGTGTTAAGTCTGCCAATCGGCACATGGCCAGCGTGGTGGACTATGGCCAAACCCTTCTCATATTGAGAGGAGACCCGTGCTCTGTAGTGAGCCGGTAATGGGTTGATCATGATGACCATAAATTGTTCTGTATATAAACCTGCGTTTAATCTAACGATTCAATGGCAGTTTTACTAAGGCTTGACTGCAGCCAGAATAGCCTATGGACTACCAAACACCTTGAGAACTAAGATATAAAGACGGAAGTCGTATAAAAATTGCACTCGTCTGATGATGAAGCCGCAAGGTGGTCACAGATTGTTGCCGAAAAAAACTTGGATGAAATCTTTTTTCGGCAATAGTCTTTTAACTGTAGGCCAAATAGCTATGCCTTTTTAAAACTGTTTTAACCATCGTTATTCCAACTGATAGTCTACCTGGTGGGAGACTTTGGCCGTGCTAGCTATCACCCTACCGACAAAGACCGACCGACCAATTTTTGACGACCTCCGTGGCGCAGTGCATGCGTGGTACATTATAAAGTTGCTGGTTCTGGGTTCGAGACTGGTCTGGTGGAAGGTTTCGGCCGTGGTTTGTTACCACCCAATACTGACAATCCCGTGTCGCCAAGCAATTTAGCGTCCCGGCACGATGTCACGTAGAAACCAATTAGGAGCGTGGGTTTACCATACTCCTAACAGGTTAGCCCGCTACCATCCTAGACAGCATCATCACTTACCACCAGGTGAGAGAGCCGTCAAGGGCTAACTTGTAGTAACATCTTAGTTACAGTTAACATCTTAGGCTGCTTAATAACTCACCACCACGTGAGATTACAGTCTGATCGGTGAAAGATTAAAACAAATTATTGCCTGTTAGAGTAACATCTTCATCTTAGATTGCATCGCGAAGTAACAATAGCGGGTGAAGCGCAGACTTGTAATCGATTTAAAATACACGAGAATCGGGAAATACGTCGCTTTATAACGTCATAAGTATCTAATTATACGCCCGGCATCGCTCATACCAGCGATCGGAATTACACTAATGAATTCAAATTCTCATTAATTCAGTAAATCAGTCGAGTTCATTTTAAGTGTCTCCTTCTGTGCTGATTCAATTTAGGTTTAATAGTTTGAATATTTAACGAGTTCTCATTGATTACCTACATGATAATTATAACGTTATAACACAGTGGTAATACGAACATTATTATATAAAGCGCTTAATTTAAATATATGGAAATTCTAATGATATGTTGTATCATTAGAATTTCCATATATTAGTAGCGTACACTGTGCATTATATTTTATAATTAAATATTATGTAATAACGCTCGGGCACAGTAATTGAAACTGTCTCAAAGATTCCGTGATCGTCCACGACTCTATGCTCGGAGGAGGGCAAAGAATTTAGAAGGTATTGGACTTTTTGTTCTTAAAACTAATGATATGAAATGCTTCGTATTATGTGTTAGGATATTGACCTCCAAGGACACGCTTTTTTTGGAACGAAGTTCCTTACGGCAGGCTTGGAGGAGATAGGGATTTTGCTGCGCGAACGATCTGAAAAAATGTGATAGTGAGACCGTAAGAAAAAGTCCGTGGAATAAAACCGTTAAGTGGCAGACTTCACACGCCTTTGAGAACTTTATGGAGAACTCTCAGGCGTTCAGGTTTCCTCACGATGTTTTCCTTCACCGTTGAAGCAAGTAATATTTTATTTTTTAAACGCACATAACGCAAGTGCCCAGAGTCGAACCGCCGGCCTCTGATTAGGAGGCTGACGCCCTAACCACTAGGCTATCACCGCTTCCCACGCTATATAGCTATTTCGCCTTAAGCTAAATACCGCAAGCTGCGCTTAGCAATTGATGGCTTCCATTTTTTTTTCGGTTAGTAAATCTACCGGCCGTTTATCAGCATAATCTGGCTAAGCCGGCTGGATGCCCGCCAGCGCCGGCCGCACATCAACAAAACACTGTATTTATGTCACACCGTCTGCGCGCTGTTACACCCACAACCCATTTGCTTTGATTACATTTCCCGCCGCCGATTGGTAAGTATTGTTGTTCTCAATTCCGGATGACTTATTGTTGAAGCACATTGGCACACGCCCCGTTGTCTCAGCCAACTGCAATGGCTGGATCATTCATTTAATCTGTTATGTAAGTTTTTCTTAAGTTTTAAGTGACGCTATGAGTTCATCGATCTAATGATCATTTTTGAAGTAGCAACTAAAGGACATAATAATAATAAGGCATATAATCCCAAATCCAATACAGTTATAAATGTCGAAAGAGTTAATATAGTAATAGTAATAATAATAATCATCATCATCATGATCAACCCATTACCGGCTCACTACAGAGCACGGGTCTCCTCTCAATATGAGAAGGGTTAGGCCATAGTCCACCACGCTGGCCATGTGCGGATTGGCAGACTTCACACACGTTTGAGAACATTATGGAAAACTCTCAGGCGTGCAGGATTCCTCGCAATAATTGCTTAAAAACGCACATAACTCTGAAAAATTAGAGGCCCAGGATCAAACCCCGATTAGGAGACGGACGTCATATCTATCACAGCTAAAATATCACTGACTTGAAATATTGTCATTAAACTAATATATTTATGGCACAGTATATATCATATAGTAATAACATAAAGATAACCAGGCTAAGTAGGCTTCATTTTCGTTTCGTTTGTGTCCCCCCCCCCCCCCCCCCCCTCATTTACGCAACATTTTATATAGAGATAACTCTGAAGATGGATAAAGAATACTTTTTACACCGGAATTATTTCTACCCGCTAACTAATAAAACTGCGATTCGAACCCAAGATCAAAGTCAAACTCGAAGTCGAACACGTCAAGCACAAGACGAAAGACGTATTTAAAACATAGCTTAATTAAAACTGTGATTTGATTTCGACGACCTCCGTGGCGCAGCGCGCGCGCTGTCGGATTATAAACATGGAGGTCCTGGGTTCGATTCCCAGCTCGAGTCTGGTCTGGTGGGAGGCTTCGGCCGTGGCTAGTTACCACCCTACCGACAAAGACGTGTCGCCAAGCGATTTAGCGTTCCGGCACGATGTCGCGTAGAAACCAATTAGGAGTGTGGGTTTTCCATACCCCTAACAGGTTAGCCCGCTACCATCTTAGACTGCATCATCACTTATCATCAGGTGAGATTGCAGTCAAGGGCTAACTTGTAGTGGATAAAAAAAAAACAAAAACGCTGATATATACTGATAAGATACTGATAGGACTCGTCCGATATATATGGGTGCTCAAAACAAGTAGTCAAGGGAAGCGTCATGATGAGTACACAAATCTACGATGTTATTTATTAGCACTCGATATGATCGCGTGAAGCAGTATTATTTTAATATTGTTGACACTCTTGTTTAATAATTTAAACATATTTTTAGTAACGTCTATGCATAGAAGCATATACAACATACAATTTTAAAACAATATTGCTGTCAACTATGGTATGGAAGTAAAGCCCAAATAATAATAGTAATAAAAAGACAACCCAATCGTTATATCGAATGGGTTGATCCTAGTTAGCCTCGCTCACCATCTGAGGCGACTGGGGTTCCGTGGCAGTTCGCTCGCAGCCAGGTTTAAAAAGCGGTCTTGCTGGACTCGGCTAGAATAGTCCGGCGGTTCCTCAACCTGTCGCCCTGACCCCCGGCCGTTTGGTCTCCCCTGCCGGGGTGTAATCCTCCGCCCGGTGCAAATATGTATTTTTTTTTTTTTTTATATACTACATGTTAGCCCTTGACGGCAATATCACCTGGTGGTAAGTGATGATGCAGTCTAAGATGGTAGCGGGCTAACCTGTTAGGGGTATGGTAAAGCCATACTCCTAATTGGTTTCTACACGACATCGTGCCGGAACGCTACATCGCTTGGCGATACGTCTTTGTCGGTAGGGTGGTAACTAGCCACGGCCATAGCCTCCCACCAGACCAGACTCGAGCCGGGAATCGAACCCAGGACCTCCGACTTTATAATGCGACAGCGCACGCACTGCGCCACGGAGGTCGTATTTATATAATGTGTATGTAGGTTTATTTATTTTTATTTATTTAAGTTTATTATATCTCTTTTGGTTTTTATATGTATTTATTTTGCACACGGGCGTGAGAGTTGGAATATATAGATAATAATAATAAAAAGAAAGTGAATTAAACGAAAAGATTGAAATTCACTGGAGGTTTTGAAGATGCACTCAGTAGAATTTAAAGTCAGAAAGTTTTAGTCGGACATCAGCTGTACATCAGTTGAACATCACTATCATGAAATATTGGCTGCCAGCCAGATATCTATAAAGCTTTAGGCTTTAGGAGGCTGCGCGTTTGATTAGAAATTTGGGTGCCTAGTGGTCTCGACGTGAACGCTTGTCAAGAGGTCGAGGCTCTGAATCCTGGCGAGCGAACTTTAAGCCAGGCTTATGGGCTGAAATTTATATCCAGCATAATTTACAGGGCACCCTCCAGTCTGCCTAAGCTTTTAGACTTCATAATTCCTTGCGCGCTTTATTGAAATTAGATTGAAGTGGATTTTCGGAGGAAACATAAGATATAACACGGGATGGAGTTCAATAAGAAATAAATAGATACATATTGATAACATCTTGTTATCGTTTGTGCATCGTGATACACTTGGTATGCATTGAAGTGAAAGAGAAGTAATATTATCCTGATTATCTTTATCACTAGGTTGATGTTTAAAATTATATGTTAAACTACGTCTCCGTAGATAAGGAGTGGATATGTGACTACGTTTTGAGGTTTGAAAGAGAATTTGTTCATATTATAGGAACCTGTCATTTAGAATAAATGGTAATTGTCATTTGATTTAGGTTAGAAATTAATTATTACATTCATAGTATGAAATGAAACGTCATGATCAACCCATTACCCGTTCACTACAGAGCATGGGTCTCCTCTCAATATGAGAAGGGTTTGGCCATAGTCCACCACGCTGGGCATGTGCGGATTGGTAGACTCAAGAACTCTCAGGCGTGCAGGTTTTCTCACGATGTTTTCCTTCACCGTTGAAGCAAGTGATATTTTTTTTTTTTAAACGCAGATAACTCCGAAAATTTAGAGTTGCGTGCCTGGATTAGAACCGCCGACGTCTGATTAGGAGGTTGACGCCCTTACAACCTATAGCACCGCTTCGAAAGTAGAAAGACTTCATGTTTCAAAGTACACTGTAATTTATTGCTAGTATCAATATTTTACATTCTCGCCAAATTCGTAAAACCACACCGCGATGACGTCATCTGTCAAAAATATTGGCGCCGATTATTTTTGCCTACAGATCAAAATCAATGAATGCAGAGTCGGGTAACATTCATTGTTACCTTTCATATGTAACATATTACATTTCGTGCTCTCTAAAGTTTTGTTTGTATCATATGAGAGTAATTTCCGATATGTATAACCCCTTATGTCCGTTTGTACACGCTGAGGTTGTTTTAAAGGGTTTGTAAAACGAGTTATTTATATTTATTTGGTGTAAAAAAATCTGAATTATTTGTTTTGGATTTGTTAACCTAGATTTATTGATAAACCCATATTTATTGGCACTTTTTATACAAAAGTAGGTACTTTCGTTTACATCTGACAGAAATGCCGCCGCGGCAAAAAATTTTAAACAACATTTTTGAGATAGTTTTTACTATCAAAAGTTTTTGTCACTTTGTCGTTATAAAAATTTAATAATTATATTATTAAAAAATTTAATCATTATAATAAATGAAAAATTACTAAAACTAGATAAAGATATTAAAACAACACCTAGACTCAAGCTTCCCTTTCGGGTGAACTCAGTTCGATCCCCTTAAATAAAATAAATATAACCTGCTTTAATGGTGAAGAAAAACATCGTTAAAATAGCAGCATGCCTGAGGATTTTCCACAAAGGTCTTAAGAAGACGTCGCGTGAAGACTACTAATCCACATTCGAACAGCATGGTAAACTTAGACCACAACCCTTCTCATGCTGAGAGAAAGGACTAGAAATGCAGTATTCCAGTAAGGGGTTGATTGTAATTACTGTACTGTACTTTACGCACATTATTCTAATGAACAATTATCACGCTTTTATTAATATGCCACCCTTTGAACACATGCCAGTATAATCTATGAAGGCCATACGAGCTGTTGGCAGTTCGCCAGAACGCTCGTCCGTATTTGCCATCAAATATTGGATTGACCGGGCGAAGGAAGTCTTGAGGTCCAGTTATTTGTGTTCTATTTCCTTACGTCTAATACGAATATACGATAACGTATAAACCAACTGGAGAACGACGTTTACTTACAAATACAAGTAACTCAGCGGCGGTTAACAATTCAGTTACACTTGCGATTAAATATCTCTTACAAATTGTGTGCTCGGTGGAGTGAGGCTTTAACCCTTCTTTATCTGAGAGTAGACTGGAGATTGTACTTGACTGGATAATTATATAGGATTGTGAGTTTTTCATACTTCACGGTGTCCAGGTACTCCCGTCGACTTGCTGGATGAAGACGGTTTACTTAGTGGAGTTAAACAATACTGAACTAACTAAGCTGTGGTAGCCTAGTGGTTAGGACGTCCTCCTAATCAGAGGTCGGGGGTTCGAGCGCGGGCACCTATAACTTTTCGAAGTTATGTGCGTTTTTAAGTAATAAAAATATCACTTGCTTAAACGGTGAAGGAAAACATCGTGAGGACATCGACAAAACATCCAGCACGCCGAGAAAACCTTCTCAAAGGCGTGTGAAGTCTGCCAATCCGCACTTGGCCCTTCTCATATTGAGAGGAGACCCGTGCTCTGTAGTGAGCCGAGAATGGGTTGATCATGATGATGATGAACTAACTAGTGCAGGGTCGCTTTCTCAGTACCTTGCGATTACGCTTCACCCATTTCCACTTCTACTTTATGACTCGTTGAGCTATGTCGTTCTAGTTCTGCAGATCTCAACATTTGTGATTCATTCATTTGTGATCGGAGGATAGCTCTCTCGACCTGACCCTATATTGTAAGCGACCAGATTTCATGTGTTCGAAGATATACAATAGTGAATATACGTTGTATGCAATAAACTCTTCAAGATTTGTTATGGAATGATCGTTTAACTTCATGCCATTCTATCGGTACACCCACGAATGTCCTGTCGCGATGTCCATCCTATAACACTGGCTCGACGCCAGACCCCCGCGGATATTTGCCCACAAATATTGAATGGAGCACAGCGAAGGAAATCTTGTTCGAATTATTTGTGTACCGCTTCCTTATACGTTTAATATGGCCTGAATGGACCATAAGAAGACTTAGGTATTTCCCTTTATGGCGAGTAACGAATGTGAATGTATTACTTAATCTTCCTCATTATTTATAATGGTGTCCAAGGTTATTTTAACCGGTTAAAGACAGGGGAAGGTGCGTTTATACAATTTCGAACCAAAACTTACCCAAGTAGTATTACTTTTACATGTATTACCATTTTATGTTATTTTATTTCTATTACTGATATAGGCAATTTATTGAGTAGATATGGATGACGTTTGTACGACATTGATGCATTAAAACTGGTAAATTGCCTTGAGTTCATAAAGAAAGAGATACAACCACAAGCGGTCAATCAACCCAGTCAACGGTCACAAAATAATACATCACTGACAGGTTAGTTGATTTTCTTCTCAGATACGACCGTTTCTAAATATTAATAGGTTTTTATTAATAAAAGAGGACGAATTGACATTTATGATTACCGCCACCGATAGCAATACAGAGGCCACAAATACGTTGCTGGAATTTGAGGAATTTGTTATTCTCAAAATGTATTCTAACCAACACAATGCATAAGATGTTTCCAAGACCTGCAGGATACTTCTAGTAATCTAGGCCAGCGTATATACTGGGATACTGTTTAGGATTTATATAATTTTATGTGTACAGTATAAGTGTAGTAAATTCACGTTGCCCAATGTTAAACAGGTGAAAACCAGTGTACTACTTAATAATGAGGAATTGGATCTGGTACATACGGCTACATTCCTAGGCATAACGTTAGACGCTAAACTTCAATGGGGCCCACATATAAATAATTTATCGCACAGACTTAGCTCTGCTGCTTACGCGGTAAAAAAGATTCGTCATTTGACGGATATAGAGACTGTCAGACTTGTAAAGCTGTAAGGTTGTGCAGTTAGAAATGCGGCGTCCGGCGTTGGAGTTCCCCGCCTCCCACCTGGACAGGTTCCCTGTACAAGTTTTTTACCACCTCGCATTTAGATGAACTGATGATTTGCATTGTGACGTAATATGCTATAGCACCTAGTGCTCCAGTAAAGCTGTCTTGTACAACCAAGTCGCCATTCTAAATGATTGCAGTCGCCACTTGCCACTCGCCACTTGGCGTCAGTAAAAATATACCGTCATGCATAATGCAGGACGCCTGCGCGGCATGACGCCACCGGGCGACGCTCACACCGTGCTGCTGGATCGGCGACTCCGACACTAATTAATTAAAAGTAGTGGTCGCTGTTTTTAATCGATTAAGAATCGGACTTAAGATTAGAATTGTTTCTTTTATTTTTATGTGGAACGCTTATTGTTACGCCTTAGCAGTAAAATCGATTTTACTGCTAAGGCGCATTAATCTATACACCCAAAACAAATGGCATTATGTCCAGTAAATTCTACTGTAGCTCTCTTGATTGATACTTCTGCGGGAAGCCCTGTGTCGGCCAAATACTTTTTTTAAATTCATGCCAACTCGACAACAACAAAATTAAAAAATATTCAAACAGGCGAGATTATTGCTAAATTGTTGTTTTTTTTTGTGTTATAACTAACTTATGCCCGCGGCTTCACTTCGTTAATTTATAAACTGACAGAGTTTAATTCAATCTTTAACGGGAATCGATTTTCATAACTTTTTCTAAGCGGACTCCTATTTGAATGTTTCAAACAGCCCGATCCGTCCAGTAGCTTTGAAAGTGAAAGTTCGTTGAAAATGTATGTCGGTAACTTATTGCCTCTATATATACGTATAATAAAAGTATAATTGATTGTTTGTAATATTAGTGTGTAATATTAATCCGACATTTGCGTTCATAAAGTAATAATTAGGTAAACCAACATCTCTACTCAACATGCTAATTATTATGGAATTGCATACTATTTAGTTTTGCTATTTGAGCATTTTGAAATTAGTATTTAAGAATAATGATTTGTTTAAATACATCATAGGTAATATCCGAAAATATCCCTATTCGGTTAACTACGTACCCTTGCAACTGCATTACTGCACTATATTCTGTCTATGACTGTCGAGTTATTATGAATGTTCGCAGGATTCTCGTCAATTCTAATAGAATACTAGTACTAGTTTAAATTGTAGTATTTGTCCCAATTAAAACACAGATTACGGTGTGAGCGGCGGCCGAAACTACAGTCCTCTAATGAAATTGTCCATAAATCTGGCATATTGGACTGGCGACATGCCTAACTACGGTGTTTTCCTTCCCTCTCGTTACGCCATGGGGCCGTTTCGCGCGTTCTCATAAAATAGCGACTACAGACGTGCCAATTTCTATCCAACTTTGGTCGGTCAATTTTTTTGTATGTTAACAATTCAGCCACTACATTACGCTTGTCTTTATTTACATATCTTTAATACAGGATTTGTGTCAGAGCAGTGAGTGAGTTTATGATGGCGGAGTTGGCTATGCGAGACGGTCACCCATGACCATGGCAAATTGTACTTTCTAGTTATATTGATTTCTTGAAGAATTCTATTAGTATCATCATGATCAACCCATTACCGCCTCACTACAGAGCACGGGTCTCCTCTCAATATGAGAAGGGTTTGGCCATAGTCCACCACGCTGGCCATGTGCGGATTGGTAGACTTCACACGCCTTTGAGAACATTATGGAGAACTCTCAGGCGTGCAGGTTTCTTCACGATGTTTTCCTTCACCGTTGAAGCAAGTAATATTTTAATTGCTTAAAAACGCACATAACTCCGAAAAGTTAGAGGTGCGTGCCCGGATTCGAACCGCCGACCTCTGATTAGGAGGCTGACGCCCTAACCACTAGGCTATCACCGCTTCTCTATCTTAACTTTTCTATTAGTATACTCATGACATTTCCTTTGAAATACCTACACCTGTCATTGATATTAGTTTTTTTTAATGGTGTAATAAGCATATATTTACTTTATAAGAAATCTGGTGGTTCTAAAATCAACCAGTTTGCATGAAATTTGGACTTTGAAATTGGTCAACTTTGTCCACTGTCGTGTTTTAGAAATGACGTTATGTTATCGCTCCGAGTTGTTGCTATTTACTTGTGATACAGTCGTCAACCATAAATACAAATAATAAATAGACTAAGCATATTAAGCATGTATAACCTGGACAGAACAACCTGTTGTGGATCCACGTGGTGAAAACTTTTCATATGTCTCTCTCTCTCTCACACTCTCAATTTCTCAGTGGTAACTTATCGCAAACATCCTTGAAATTAATCTTCTTCTTCTTGCCCTTTTCCCACATAATGTGGGGTCGGCACAACACGTTTTCTTCTTCCACTCACTTCTATTAGCCGTCACTTCACTACCCACACCTTTTACCCGCATCTCTTCTTTGGTCTTCCTCTACTCTTTTGCCCTTCCACGTTTATATATAACATTCTTTTGGTGACATCACTTTCTTTCCTCCGCATTATATGACCATACCATGCTAGCCCTCATCTTTTCTTTCACTGGCGCTACTTTAAGACTTCCCCTTATATAATTCTTGAAATTAATAAAGCAGACTAATTTCTGCTTCTCTGCTTCATTAATTCCAAGTCGGTAAGCCGACATTCAAATTATCAGAACGTCTGTGGATAGTAGAAATATTCTCAGAGAACATATTATATGTGCTATATTTTATATGAAATGATTCGGAGAAATTGCGCGGGATGTATTAAAGAATCCAGGATTATTCAGATAAATACTTGTTTGTCTCTTGAGGAGTTTCGGGATAGTATTTATGGGCGTGTCCTTGTACCTACTCTTACAGCCTAGTTGAATAATGTAAAGGAACCATTTGATATGGGACTACTTGGAATAACAGACTTTTTTCTAAAAGGCTCTAGTTATCAACTAAGCAATATCTTAAGAACTTTATTTGAACAATCCTTTAAAAGGAAATTTCGATGCATCAATAATTTACATAGTACTGAGTTGATGATGATTACTAACATTATTTATCTTAAAACAAACGCTACGAAGATGCTGAACGCGCCCTGATCACATAAGAAGCCGATTACAGACTTAGCCAGATAATTTTTTTATACACTACAAGTAAGCCCTTGACGGCTATCTCACCTGGTGGTAAGTGATGATGCTGTCTAGGATGGTAGCAGGCTAACCTGTTAGAAGTGTGGTAAACCCACGCTACTAGTTGGTTTCTACGCGATATCGTGCCGGAACGCTAAATCGCTTGGCGACACGTCTTTGTCGGTAGGGTGGTAACTAGCCGCGGCCGAAGCCTCCCACCAGACCAGACTCGAGCCGAGTATTCTTTTAATTATTACTCCACCATACTTCCACTTTAAGAGCAATCTTGCTACAGAAATATTTTGTTATAATATCAATGTATTAATTTGGTCCTTATGAATATGACACTTATTTTAACTTCTAATAATAATAAGGTTAGTCGACGTCACAGGGGACCGAAGAGTTGCGAGCTACCTCAACAAAGAATTAGTCTAGCCATTCAAAGGGGGAACGCTGCCAGTATCTTCGGAACCTTGCCTAAAGGGACTCCTTTTAATAATATATTATAGTTATAATATTACATATTTATTTATTTTTTAAGATTTTTAGTGTTAGGTTAATCTAAGTCTTATTTTTAGTTATATATGTATTCGAGTAAATAAACCTCTAATGGTAAGATATGTTCAGTTATATTAAAAATGACATTATATTGTTGTTGTTTTACGTGTGTTTTTGTAATCTCCTTAAGAGCACGGGGCAGGCATACCGCCTCTTCATTGAGAGCTGTCGATGGATCCTTCTCCCATTGTCCTTGATCCCAACCTCTCAGTTTAGTTCAAGGATATAAGTCATCATCATGATCAACCCATTACCGACTCACTACAAAGCACGGGTCTCCTCTCAATATGAGAAGGGTTTGGCCATAGTCCACCGTACTGGCCATGTGCGGATTGGCAGACTTCACACGCCTTTGAGAACATTATGGAGAACTCTCAGGCGTGCAGGTTTCCTCACGATGTTTTCCTTCACCGTTGAAGCAAGTGATATTTTAATTTTTTTTTTTTCAAAACGCACATAACTCCGAAAAGTTAGAGGTGCGTGCCCGGATTCGAACCGCCGACCTCTGATTAGGAGGCTGACGCTTTAACCACTAGGCTATCACCGCTTAGGATATAAGTGAACGTCATCAAAAACATAGTTTTCTTTATATATAGCGGTTTATCTAGATTGTTATTGGACAGGAAAGAATCGAGGGCCGCGGTCCGCTCCGCTGGGCTTCTAGAGCCGCCATTGATGCTGCGCGGAGTCGGAACAAATGCACTGTGAACGAATTATCTGGCGAGCTTGCGAAAATGCGGCCAGGGCTGCCTGTAAATAAATGGTTTTACTTTAAATTTATCTAAGTATATTACAGTATGTAGATACTTTGTTTGACTTAGTCCACACACTATAAAATCATCTTAGTCACATTTGAGGGTAGCTGAAATAGATCTCTTATAGAGATATAATTTCCTTTGTATAATTTTTTTGTAACTGTTTGTTATCACAAATTTAGTACAAAAATAATTCAATAATAAAAAGCTCCAATCAAAAATTATTTAATTCATGTCAACCTAATACAGGAAAAATGTAAATCTACGAAGCGTTCATATAGTATATTTAATATTATTTAAATTGAAGCGGTGATAGCCTAGGAAGCGGTGATAGCCTAGTGGTTAGGGCGTCAGCCTCCTAATCAGAGGTCGGCGGTTCGAATCCGGGCACGCACCTCTAACTTTTCGGAGTTATGTGCGTTTTTAAAAATTTAAAATATCACTTGCTTCATCGGTGAAGGAAAACATCGTTAGGAAACCTGCACGCCTAAGAGTTCTCCATAATGTTCTCAAAGGCGTGTGAAGTCTGCCAATCCGCACATGGCCAGCGTGGTGGACTATGGCCAAACCCTTCTCATATTGAGAGGAGACCCGTGCTCTGTAGTGAGCCGGTAATGGGTTGATCATACCAAATTCGCGATGTGGTGGTGATTATTGCATTCTTCAATTATGATCTAGGCTTAAAGGATTTCAAATGCATCCAGGTCTAACAAGAAGCTCACAACACACTTGTTGGGGTTTTCATCAGCTTTTAGCGGTCCAAGATTTTGCTGTCTGGTGGGCTTAGGCCGTAACTGGTATTAAGGTATGTTGTAATGGTGAATTACACCGTAAATTTTTCAAAATTTTACATATTTTAAACGAGGCCTTAATACCAGTAAGCGAAAATCCTTTTTTACTGTTTTACTTATAATAACATACCGCTAAGCGATTTACCGTTCCTGTAACGTTGATGCCAGATTAAAAGTGATTATAAATAATAATAAATTGGACGGCCTAACGTGCTTACTCTGGGCCGGTACTGAGAAATTTACATTCAATTTTTGTAATAAAATCTATCAACTTACAATTTTTGCACCGATCAGGGAATCGAACTGAGACCCGTAATTAAAGGTGTTAACCAGAGCAGGATTCATAAATCCAGTAAGGCTGATCGAACGGTTGAATGTCCATACTTAGAAATATAGGATACATACACACACACTTAACACAAAACTCTGTAACATTCATGTAGTAAAGACAGAATAATCAAAATCGAAAAAGAAATAAAATGTTCTAACAAATACATGCAAAAGCTTAATAACATAAAGTAATCCAAAGATTATTTTTTAAAAATTAAAATATCACTCGCTTCAACGGTGAAGGAAAACATCGTGAGGAAACCTGCACGCCTGAGAGTTCTCCATAATGTTCTCAAAGGCGTGTGAAGTCTGCCAATCCGCACATGGCCAACGTGGTGGACTATGGCCAAACCCTTCTCATACTGAGAGGAGACCAGTGCTCTGTAGTGAGCCGGTAATGGGTTGATCATGATGTTTTGCATTGAGTCTAGTTATGATTTTTTTATATACTTATTGTATATGTATATTTGGAACGAAGTTCCTTATCGCGCGTTGTGAAAGAGGGCTAGACGGAAAAAATTCCTACGAAAAGTTGTCACGACACTTTTTGTTATTGTAAGCTGTGCGGCGTCGCATGTTTCTCTGTCTGTCTCTCTCTCTCTCTTATAGAAAGCAAGCCAGATATTTTCATTTCTATTTCGCATTGAACAGTGTGGTGTCGCGACGATTATTTTTGGTGAGTGTATACAGGTTTTTTGTAAATAATAAATCGTAAAAAAAAATAATAATACACCTCTCAAGTTTTTTTGTTATATTGCGCCATCTGTATTATACTTTCTTTTTCGTTTCCTAATCCTTAAGATTTAGGTTTTTCTTGTAAAAGTTAAATTATTTTATAGTTAACTGGATGTAATTCGAATGTGTCGTGGGCAACCCTTGTCCGGTCGCTGCTACGTGACGTCGCCCCGAGCGCTCACGCCCGCGTGCTGCGGACGAGCTCATAATAAGACTTGAGTGAAGCGCACGAGGGATATAAGTTGCTATAAAGTACTCGTAAGTACATTTTCAAAGTCATATGTAAAGTCCAGCTAAAACAATACTTAGGACATGCCTAAACACCAAGTGAAGGCCACTTATAATAAATCTTCTATCTACAGAACATACCGTCAAATACAATTACCTGCATAAACGAATTATTAATTAACCTTTTTTGTAAAGTAAATATTGATAACGTTTCCGTACTATTTTTTGTGTAAATTGTGTTATTTTCAAATAAATAAAAATCAATTACCGAAATATTAAAAACCTAATTTGCCAACGCCTGCAACAAATAGGATAATTCTTTATTGTTATATTTGTTATTGTCAAAACAAAATTTGTATTTATGAAAAATAAAAAAATATTTATCATATTAAGAGTGAGCGAGTGAGTGAAACAGAAGACTCGGTGAGAAATATTTAATATTTTGGAAATACATTAAAAGTTTAACATTAATTTGTTAAATCAGCAACTTATAACTGTAAATACACATGATAGTTAGATATAGATAAAAATACTCAGTACTCAGTATTGCACACAAATTTTATATATTTTTAATATATATTTTTTATTTATTTAGGTCGGGTAACCTCCACGTGTGTCCGGGTGCTGTGGGTCCCTCTTGATTCGTCCGGGGGGAAGAGCAGCATTCGGGCC
Organism: Lasiommata megera; assembly: GCA_928268935.1. Lineage (NCBI taxonomy): Eukaryota > Metazoa > Arthropoda > Insecta > Lepidoptera > Nymphalidae > Lasiommata > Lasiommata megera. Next base: position 11,418,729 of record OV743331.1, read on the forward strand.
GGTGCACCCTGGTAACGTCGGTTAACAATTTCTTTTGTGCGAGATTGTTAACCGATGGCTAATGACCCGACGAGGAGGGGGTCTCCGCGCGTCCCTCTGACCAAGCTGAGGGCGCAGTGGATGACCCAGGGGGTGTATCACCCCGTGTGGTGGAAGGCCTGTCCAGGTATGGAACTGGCAGGCGGGGGTGGGCGGCAGTCTGCTGCTGGAGGTGGGGGTGACGACTGCTCTGGTCGTCCCCATTGGAGGTTTGCGGCCCGTCCAGGTATGGGACTGGCGGGTCGGGCCCGTCCAGGAATGGGACTGGTGGGCTGGGGTGGTCGGCGAGCGTTCGCTGCGCTTGCCGTCGGCGATGGAAGGCCGGGTGCGAGAGAGCTCTTCCACCTCTCTTGCTCCTGTGCCTTCGGAGGACTTGTGGGCGATGGAAACGGGGCCGTAAATCACTCACAGTACGGTTCTCAAGTTGGCTGGTGTGCTGTTGTTCCGGCACACCTCTAACCGGCGAAACTGGGCACTTTGTGCCCAAGGAGGGTCTGCTGCGGCGGACACCCGCTGGTGGAGTTGCGGTTGTATGCGAAAGCTTTCCCGTGACTCCACCATACAGCGGTGAGTAGGAACACGTGGGGGTTTTAGTCAGTAGGAGTCTGACATAACCTCTGTGCCTGCCCGTGGCGCAGAGGTATCCATGAGGATTTACCCACGATAAAAAAAAAAAAAACACAAATTTTAAAGAAACAACAACACGGAACACTTAACACGCGAGTATGCAAAGGCGTTCTTATTGCTTGAGCAATCTCTTCCAGACAACCCTTGGGGAAAGAAGTAAATAATAGATGAGGATAACGGCGCATTACATAAATATAATAACAATTACCAATAAATATAACATGTAAATATATACTTTTATGTATAAATACCGCTTCATTGATATGGTTTGGTATGGTACGGTTTGGTGATAGCCTAGTGGTTAGGTCGTCAGCCTCTTAATCAGAGCTCGGCGGTTCGAATCCGGGCACGCACCTCTAACTTACGGAATAGGTGCGTTTAAAAAAAAAATATCACTCGCTTCAACGGCGAAGGAAAACATCGTGAGGAAACCAGCACGCCTGAGAGTTCTCCATAATGTTCTCAAAGGCGTGTTAAGTCTGCCAATCCGCACATGGCCCGCGTGGTTGACTATGACCAAACCCTTCTCATATTGAGAGGAGACCCGTGCTCTGTAGTGAGCCGGCAATGGGTTGTCATGATGATGTATAAATACGAATAAATATATGTCAACACATGTTTTAATGTGTGTCCAGAAGCTTTTAAGCATTATGTATTACGGCTCGACACGAATTCACACCGTCGAGATAGACGAGACGAGACAGAAGCTCTTACGCAACTACCTACTAGTAGTAATTACTACTAATCACTTGTTGTATTAAGTAACTAATTAGATACTGCAACATAGCAGGTGACCATAAGACGCTAGACGTAACATTCTCATTGTCTGTTGTTTTATTTGAGTTTATTAAAGTTATTGTGGTAATGAAAACTTATTTTTATTAAAACGTTTATTTATTCCTTCCCTCTACGAAAATCTGCATTCTGCATTAAAGTTAAAAAGTAGAATGATTGAAATTAAAAAGGTACTCCTACAAGTAATGAATGATAGAATCCTATGTTTTTTTTTTACGTTTTACGAGCTAGCGGTTCACCTGATGTTAAGTGATTACTGTTACGGGCTAACCAGGGTATGGTAAACCCGCACTCCTAATTGGTTGCTACGCGACATCGTGCCTGAACGCTAAATCGCTTGGTGACACGTCTTTGTATGTAAGGTGGTAACTAGCCACGGCCGAAGCCTCCCACCAGACAAGACTCAAGCCGGGAATCGAAACCAGGACCTCCAACTTTATAATGCGACAACGCAAGCACTGCGCCACGGAGGTCGTCAAAGGTGTTCTGGGATAAAAAGTATCCCAAGATGTGCGGTTTCGTGTTGAGTCGGAAGAACTGGATTAGGGTATTATAGTTCGTGCAAGTCGGACACGCTCTGCTGTGTGGCAGAAGTCCGTAGGGATCATTTGGCGCCACGTCGATCTTACTTTAGTATCCTCATCATTGAGGCCGAGCCATTTCATGTCCTTTTGGACATTCGTCAACCATGTAGCTGGCGGTCTTCCCCTTCCCCTTTTCCCTGCAGCCATGGAAAGGTACTTTTTCAATACGTAATCGTCAGGTCTACGCATTACATGTCCGTACCATCTGAGCCTGGATTCTGTAATTTTTTGCCTTCCTTAAAAAAAAACCCCAAGTTGTGCAGTGGTACAGTCCCATAGGCAATAAACAAACAGCCTGACACGCTCTTGTCATTATAATATCAGCATAAATACTGGTGGTACGCACATCTGCAGCGTAAAAGCCGAAAAGCCTGAACAGCAATTCCCTCGCACTGGCGCAAACACAAGAATGTCCTGTTAGGAAGCCGTAAAGTTTGGAGTCGCAGAGGCGGCTTGATTGTCTATGTCAGCTCTGCTAATCAGGCCACCGCATGAATTATTTATGTCCTGCGCGCAGGCGACCACGAGGTGAGCGATCACTCGGACACATAAGAAGCTGTTCTATCCACTTTATTTATTTATTTATTTGCTTCCACATCCAACAGACATGAGGCCCGGTCAGGGCATTGCAAACAGTACAATTGTTATACATATTCATCTTATTCCAATGTTAAGCAATTCAATAAAAATAAAAAAAAAAAAATTAAAAATAATAACAATAATAATTCAATGAGTCAAAAAAAAAAATTAATTGTTACGCATAGGCTGATGTCCAATTGAGACCTTAAGTATTCAATAAAAATTAAGGAACTTTTATTGGAACAGTTCGTCTATCCTGTAGAAGCTTCTTTTCCATTATGAATCTGTTATATTTGACACCTTCAGGTATATGCATTTCGTGCGACACGTGCTATATCTTTGCTATATGACTTCTGTGATTTCCACTCCTTGAACATGTACAAACTTAGGACGGTACTCATTGTCTGAACTCAATCAGGAATGATTTCCACTTTTTGACAATGTGCAAATGTTATGTGAGCTAGTTAGTTTACCTCTTTTTTGTTTCAAGATGTAAACTTTTAGTCGTCATAGAAATCACCTTTACTTTAAGAAACCATACGATAAATAAAGCCGTGATTTATCATATATTCATCGCCAGCCTATAATACCGGTAATATATAGGTACCGGATTCCTCTTTATCAAAAGAGAGGAATTTAGAGTCCAGCGTCGCCACACGGCTTGAATATTATATATTTGAATATCCATAATATAAAGTATTTATAAATAACAAAAAGAAAATTAATCTGGCTAAGTTTGTTGTGGGCTTCTTCTTAGACCGGGGCGCGTTTGGAACCCTCATAGCTTTAGTTTTGAATTTAAGAATGTAGTTATCACCATCAAGTCACTACTATGTAAATTATTGACGTGTCAAAAGTGTCTATTAAAGAACTTTTTGAATAAAGATTATTTGAATTTGAATTTAGGCAGACTAACAGATGCTGAAGAGAAATATCCCAGCAAACAGCGATAGCATGGTCACCCTGCGGGTCCAGGCAGGTCGTTGTTTGCGTTTTTTAACTTTTTCAACGGCTTAATTGGTGCGGGGGGTTTCCACCTCATTCCGAGCTAACAAGAAAAACATTAGCATTAGCCCGAACGGGTTTTGAGGAAACTTTGTTCTTTCATAAACTGTTTTGTTTTTAACAGACTTCAAACTAGATAAAGTTCGACTCGTTGCTGCTGATAAAAAAAAATTCAACACATAAGCACATGCTTAATATATTATCAGCTGATTGAATAAGCATGAGAGCACCGAACGACAACATTGTCGCACCGATAATTCGGTGCTCTTTATACGTATAAAGAGCACCATTGTAAACGCACTCAAATCACGTGTTTTTTATTTGGACACATTATACGCGGATACACAGCGTAACTTGCAATGCTGACTTGACACCAATTTTTTTATATGTTTTTGTTTATTGTCAAAAGCATTAAGTATGCATATCCACATATTTTCCTTGGATTAATAATTTAAGGGAAAAAAGTAGCGATACAAATTTTTCTTTGATGGTGACAACTACAAAATCACAAAATATACATCAAAGGTCAAATGGGGTCATGGGTATGACCCACAATAATGGGTCACTTAAGAACGATGGAAACAGAAGCCAATTGAGTTCTTAAGTGTTGGGCCTTCATGTGCGAGTCCTACTTTTTTTTATAACTGTTATCCTAATACCCTATTTCGTCTACGTCCTTTATCTTCATCAAATTTCAACGTAAGTAACTAGAAAGAAAGAAAATGTTTTTATTCTGATATAGTGTTACAAACAGTACATATTATGCTAATTCAGAAACGCTATGTCTGTCTGTAACACCAACCATAAAGGGTGTACAGCTAAGCATATGCCGTGCCTTATTTACAAACACATTGCTGATTTTCAGCTAAGTGAAGTCATAGCAATAATTAAAAAAAAAAACGTGTGGCACTCGGTGACTGCCGCGGTAAAGCTATTGCATAGCATTTTTTATCAACTAAATTATTAATATTTCAAAAACAACAATGAAAATAAAAATATTGAGGTTATTTTTGATAAAATTAATTTAAAAAAAAGCAAAAGGGAAATAAGTAAAATTTAACTCTAGATTTGATTACAGACAGACAACGGGACAGGTGAACTAAATAAAAATGCTTGTCATAATAATAAAATTAAAAAAACGTGATAAAAAAAATAAAGACGAACCCCAGGCTCGAACCTACGACTTTCTGCACAAAAAGCATACGTGATGACCGCTGTTCCACGGCAACCGTTATGACCGTGGCGAAATATCTATATCGTAAAAAGTATCACCGCTGTGCCCGTCGGAGTGGGGAGCGTGTGGTATTATTTCGTTACGGAATTTCTGGATTCGATCCCCGCGCTCAAGGCCCTCGATAGAAGCTATGCAATAGTTTAATAAAATGGAAAATTATACAAATTAAGGTGAACCAGGTGGAAGCGGCAAAAACATGGCTAACTAGAAGGATTGAAGTTGTGTAGTAGTGCAAAAGTAAATTATTCGGAATGCGATAAAAAAATCCGCTCGCTAGCAGGACAATAAGGTAAGTGGAGACATTAACTTTGTCCCGGATTGTCCCGGGATTTCGGCCGGGACTGGAGGAATAATTGATGCGTCCCACAAAGAGATACCCTTGAATATTTGGCAGTTGGCTTTTGTTAGCTTTTTCTAGCTTTTTCATACTCTTTGTGTGCGCTCGAAGGATTTTCGGAAATTGAGAGCTTATTAAAGTTGAAGTGGTTTCATTTTGTGCTGTCTAAGCAAAACTTATCCGACCATAGCGATCATAAACTGAGTGAGTTAAATGATATTCACAGGTTTCCTCACAATGTATTCCTTCACCTTTGAAGCAAGCGATATTTGAATGCTTAAAAACGCACATAACTCCGAGAAGTTAGCGTTGCGTGCCTGGATTCGACTCGACCCCCGACCTCTGATTAGGAGGCGGACTCCCTACCCACTAGGCTATCACGGCTTTTTTTAGAGTTAAATGTACTGAACAGTAAAAGAGGATTGCGTAAAGTGCAAATCAGAAATATTTGAAAGGTAATATTTTAATTGCTTAAAAACGCACATTACTCCGAGAAGTTAGCGTTGCGTGCCCGGGTTCGAACCCCCGACCTTTGAGTAGGAGGCGGACTCCCTAACTAGGCTATCACGGCTTTTTTTAGAATATACCGAACAGTAAAAGAGGATTGCATACAGGTGAAATCACAAATATTTTTCAACATTATCGAAATGGTGACGACAATATTTAATATCGTTTTGTCGCAATAACCAATGTAAATACCAATTTATACCTAATACAAATATGCATTATTGACTCGCGCTAAATCAATAATATACTTTAGTTATTCATTTGAATACAGCATAATTAACATGGAGCGCGACGATAAATTTAATTAATAGCACTAGAGCATCTGATTAGTTCAACTATTTTAATTAAATGATTAACTTCTTGACGACTTTTATGGTGCAGCGCGGGTGCTCTCGTATTATTAAGGCCCTGGGTTCGATTCCCTAGAGAGTCTGGTCTGGTAGGAGGCTTCGGCCGCTGCTAGTTACCACTTTACTGTCAAAGACATATCATAAAGCGAACGAGAGTACCGTTTTAGACACCGATTAGGAGGATGGCTTATAGTTATAATCTCAATACTTTTCCTATTTAATTTTAGCTCATCTCATTTCAATTTTCAATTTATATTATGTTAAAATGTAAAAACAATCTGAAAGTTAGTACGGATGGATGTTTCTTCAATCACATCAGGACGGCTGATGGTAAATGCTGTAAATTTGACACCGAAATAGGATAATATATATAGTATAGAGATTATAGTCTGGTACAGCCTTCAGTCTCATTTTATTCCGAAAAAACGTACGCTTCCCTTGGGATAGGTTTTTTAATAAAGCCATCGTTTCTTTGCAAGAAGCAATGCTATTAATAGTTTACTAACAGCTCCCAATATCATCATCATTATGATCAACCCATTGCGGGCTCACTACAGAGCATGAGTCTCCTCCCAATATGAGAAGGGTTCGGCTATAGTTCACCACGCTGGCCATGTGCGGATTGGCAGACTTCACACGCCTTTGAGAACATTATGGAGAATTCTCAGGAATGCAGGTTTCCTTACGATGTTTTCCTTCACCGTTGAAGCAAGTGATATTTTAATTGCCTAAAAACGCACATTACTCCAAAATGTTAGAGGTGTATGCCCGGGTATGAACCCCCGACCTCTTCATTAGGAGGCGGATGCCCTAAACACTAGCCTATCATAGCTTTTCCAATATGGTAGCTGTTTATTTAGATTTTTGAAATCAATCAATCAATCAGCCTATATGCCCACTGCTGGACATAGGCCTTTCCGAGAGCGCGCCACCACACACGGTCCTCCGCCTTCCTCATCCACCCGCCACCAGCGATCCTTTTCAGGTCGTCGGTCCAGCGAGCAGGTGGTCGTCCTACGCTGCGCTTACCAGTACGCGATTTTTGAAAAACCTGCTTGAATTATTTCCCTGTAGTTCATGTCACCGAGAGCACGTTCCGCCTTCATACGACCATCGTGTCAATTTTCAATGAAACTAGGTTTTCTCTCTAAATATGTATGTTCAAATATCAAGAATTATTATACTTGCAAGTTGACTTGACTTCAAAGTAATGTAAGGGTCTTTGGGTCAAATTTGAGCGAGCAAATACACAACATATGCTGCCTCAAATTAAATTATCATAAACATATGCCTAAACCTACAATCGCTCTGCAACATACATGACATAGTTTACACAATCAAGTAAATTTAGCATTCTCGAGAGCAACGTGAAAACTGGTTTATTTACATTCCCCCCCAACTACCCCTCAGTTAAAGCTGTAGTGTAAAGCAATCGACTTGAATAAACCCAGTGAAATGTATACTCGCTAAAAGGTGACAAAATTTTAATTATTTAATTTCCGACCTGTATTCAGTTACGAATGAATTGAGATTTTTACTTCGAAGCTGCAATTATATATGGCATTGAATAAGGAATGGCTTACTTTTTTGCTTTAATTTTTATAATCTTATTTTCTGCCAGTAGGCATTCTTCACAATATATTTCAAAAAGTATGTTTAATGGGTCTGATTTCTCTTTTCCTTATCACGATTAAACCATGAGGTCTCCTAAGGATCTGCATCATCAACCAACCCATTGCCGGCTCACTACAAAGCATGGGTATCCTCTTAATACGGGTAGGGTTTGGCCATAGTCCACCACGCTGGCCATGTGCGGATTAGCAGACTTCACACGCCTTTGAGAACATTATGGAGTACTGTGAGGCATGCAGGTTTTCCTTCACCGTTGAAGCAAGTGATATTTTAATTACGAACTAGTCAAATTTAGTTGTATGAAATTCTGGCTTTTGTTTTCGGTTAGTTTCACAATTGTATCGAATAATTAGACATCTATTAGGTAAAAGAGATAGTCGCTAAGCGCTTTCCTAAAATATATTTAAAAAAAAAATGCTCTGATCTAATTGCAATTCAGGTTAATATTGAACTACTGTCTACATCGTCATAGACTTTATATTCGTTTTTGTAAAGTTTGTCTGTGTGCACTATACAATATTTCGCTTGAAGCTGTTACTGTATTTTAGATTACGAAATAATAAATTCGATAACAGTGTGTTTAATCCTTGGAAATGATTCTTGGATTGTAAACGTGCCGACCTCCACCCGCTAGTGCACGAAACGATGTCCCCGTGTTAGGAATCCGCCCACAGCTGTAACACGGTGTAACTCTGTCGAAGTATTCACCGAAAGCGGCCTTTGTGAAGACCCTAGCTTTTGAAATGGATACACAACTTTACTAAGCTAACTCCATATAACATTTTTCTTTTCAACCGGCTCCGATTGAATCCCGGTTAAAACTTTAACAATGTCCCGGATTGTCCCGGCGTCCCGGGCGGGTCCGAATAATTGATGCGTTCAACAAAGAATACATACTTGAATATTTGAGGGACGTCTTTCAGGTTTTTTGCCCTTTGTGGACGGCTGCAAAAAGCAAAGCTTATTTTTGCGGGATCAGTTTTATTTTTTGCAGGGATATGCTTTTTTATTGTCCACTACAAGTAAGCCTTTGACGGCATCTCACCTGGTGTAAGTGATGATGCAGTCTAAGATGGTAGCGGGCTAACTTGATAAGGGTATGATTACCATACTGGTATTTGTTTTCTACACGACATAGTGTGGAACGCTAAGTCATTTGGTGACACGTCTTTGTCGGTAGGGTAACTAGCCACGGCCGAAGCCTCCTACCAGACCAGACTCGAACCGGCAATTGAACCCAGGACCTCCAACTTCATAATGCGACAGGTCGTTTGGAGTTCGTCATGTATACCTATGTATTCTACGGAATTCGGCAACCATTAAAATACTCTTCTTTTCTTTGCCTATATCCCACATTATGCGGGTTCAGCCCAACACGTCTTCTTCTTCTTGACTTCTATCAGCCATAACCTCTACCCACACCTTTTACACAAACACCATTAAAATACTAACGAACTTTATTTTACAGCAACATTGAAATAAAATTCCAACTACAACGATGTATTTTGAGTTGATTTAAGCATGGAAATCTACTTACCATTTACTACGTCAGATTTAATGTCGGGGTCTGAAAACTAAGATCATGGTTAAAGAAATTAATTACGAAGCATTTTTATAGTCGACTAGCAGTTCATAAAAAAATAAAAAACATTAATTTGCTTTACGAAAGTTGTTTGTTGATTTGACCTTTATTCACAGAGCGGTGAAGGAATAGATTACCGTGATTTAATGAATAGAAAATTTGCATAGTGAAACTCTGAACAATTATTAAAATGTATTACACTGAAGTTCAACTTACAAATTGAATTCTAGTTGACATCTTTAATACCTTTTATGTTACCTAGGGCTTACATACACCGCATTTAACAATATTACAATAATATTGGCTCTTATTTTAAATTTATACGTCTTATTTTTACACCTTCTCTGGTACTGTGTCTCATGTGTTTTTCAGCGATAAGGCCGCCTATTGTACTCTCGGTAAATCTCAGGCTAGCTGAGCCAAACTGAAGAGGATGTAAACCTATCCATTAAAAATCCAGATACAAATAATAATATTTACAAATGAATAAACAGCCACTAATCTATACAAATAAATAAAATTGGAGTGTCTGTTTGTAATATTGAAATAATCGTTTTTTACTACATGCATATGAATATGTATACGGTACATCCAGCAAAATAACATTTTTTACAATTTTTGTTTGTCTGTCTGTCTGTCTGTTTGTCTGTCTGTCTGTCTGTTTGTCCCGGCTAATCTCTGAAATGGCTGGACCGATTTTTACGGGATTAATGAAAATCCCGGCAGGTAGCTAATGTAATAAGGAGTAACTTAGGCTACTTTTATTTTAGAAAAAGTCTTATTTTAGAAAAATAAAGTAATGTTGCAATGTCCAAGTACTGTAATAATTTCAAGGTCGTCTGTCGTAGTTTAGTAATTGGAATCATTGCTTCGTGATTGGAAGACAAACAAACACACTTTCACACATTAACTCAACGCAGACGAAGTCGCGGGCATCAGCTAGTGCTAAATAAAAGCAGAAGTTACTTTAGGGAAGTCTACGCTATACAGTGAACATTAAGATTATTTCTTTATTTGGATTAGGTACAGCAAATCTTCATTGTAAGCCTTGGTTCTAAGATAAATAAATAATGTAATAAAAAGATAATAAAACCCTCAAAACATACCAAACGTTCAAACTAGCGTATAAAAATAAACAACTACCAAAGTGACCCTTCCCAAGGATGCTCTGTTATTTTATGAGCATTTCTTTTTCGCAAGTTGGTTTGATACTGTGGGGTAATTCGGTTGATGTTCCAATGGCCTTCCGACTTCAAAAGAAGTGCATACGAGCTATGTGCAATGTTGGGCCATTGGATAGCTGTAAACCACTGTTCAAGAAATTAGGTATTCTACCACTGCCATGTATGTACGAGTACATAAGAGATATATGCGTATTTGTTAAGAGATATCCGAAATATTTTAAACGAAACTGTGATGTGAATACCAGCAGATCCCTTCGATATCCCAACAGGCTTTGTGTTTCAAAACGTTGCAATAAAACTTATATGAAAAGTGCGGCATGGCAGTGAGAATATACAATAAGCTACCAACGGACTTTGAAAATTTAAATCTAAATATGTTTAATAAAAAATTTAATAAAATGCTTCTGGAAAAATCATATTATGCCATTAAACAATATTTAATGGATAAAACTTAATATCTAATGTATAATTAATTATTTTTGCTGACATCTAATTTATTGTATTTATTTTGATTTGATCGGAGATTCAATATTTTTCATAATGTTAATAATTTATATAAAAATTTGCACACTATTAATTTAGTAGAATGTAATGACCTCTTAACCGACGTGAATAGGTTTGCAGGACACAGCTTCACGAATCACACAACACGCGGTTCAATTTTACGTGTTTATATTCCTAGTGAGATGTTCAGCGTTACACCTACTATTTGACTATGATCGCGATTATCATGGTGTCAATATGACAACATGCCGTGGAGAACGTATAACGAGCAATGCCTAGTGGTTAGGTCGTCCGCCTCCTAATCAGAGGTCGGAGGCATGCACCTCTAACTTTTCGGAGCTATGTGCGTTTTTAAGCAATCAAAATATCATCTTCTTCATCGTGAGGAAACCTGTATGCCCGAGAGTTCACCATGATGTTCTCAAAGGCGTTCGAAGTCTGCCAATCGCACATGGTCAGCGTGGTGGACTATGGCCAAAATATTCTCATATTGAGAGGAGATCCGTGCTCTGTAGTGAGTCGGCAATGGGTTGATCGTGATAGTGATGATGATGATGATCAAAGAATACACGAGGACCTTCCGTTCAAAACCCAAAGCATGTTCGAATAGTAATACGCGTTTGTTTGCTTGTTACGTGGTATCGGTACCCTAGTAAGACATTCTTGTTCGCACGTAATTGGAAAGTTGGGTAATAAAACTTTTTTATATTACTGTAAAATATGTTATTCATCTTTTAGTCTAGTCTAGCCATCCGCAGTTTTGGTGGCAATTTTTTTCAATTACATCTCATAAACATTTTTTTGCCTTCGGATTAAAAAATTGTAACCTTCTTTCAAGTATAAAGTAGACGGAAAATAACTCATAGATTATATAATTTCCTTTTAAAAGGTTCCTTTCACAAAGGGTTGTCTGGAGGAGATCGCTTTAAACGATAAGACCGCCTTTGCGAATTATCATTGTTATTTATTTTTGTATTTTTTGTGTGCAATTAAGAATTTATCTATCTAACTATATGAAATCATTTTTTATATATATAATTAAAACCAATCGAATTATTAATATTAACACAACAAATTTTCTCCCTTATAGAACAATGACTACTTTCCCCAAGGGTTATCTGGAAACGATTGCTTAAGCAGTAAGACCGCCTTTGCATACTAATGTGTACGAAGTTTCCCATGATGTTGTATGCTACTAATTTACGTGTAATAAAGAGTGGCTACCTATCTAAAGTTTTGTCTATATAAATAAGTCTATTTAAAAATCCTTACACAACGATTATTTTCTTACTTGTTGAGTTTTAAAGTAGTTTTAGGTATAACGAACTTGTAAAGGCTATCAAGTTAATTACTGAGGGTACATCTTAAAACTTTCTTTAACTCGAAAATTGCCTGCCCAATGTTGAATTGTATCGCACGTGACCACGCAAGTTAGCGCGGCCTGTACTATTTATCAATATTATATTTATAGACAAACTTGTTAATGCCAAGGAACTCGATGAGTTCAATAGTTTTAGCGTACGCAATCGTATACGAACGTGACGAAGAAGTGGACAAACGTAATAATACGTGCGTTTGTTCACTTCTGCAGCAAGCGTACCTAGCGGTACGTTTGTTGAATACAAGTATAATCCTGCCAACCCATTACCGGCTCACTACAGAGCACGGTTCTCTCAATATGAGAAGGGTTTGGCCATAGTCCACCACGCTGGCTATGTGCGGATTGGCAGCCTTCACACGCCTTTTAGAACATCGTGGGTAACTCTCAAGCATGCAGGTTTCCTCACGATGTTATCTTTTTATCGTTATAGCAAGTGATATTTTAATTGCTTGAAAACGCACATAACTCCGTATAGGTGCATTCCGGGATCGAACCCCCGACCTCTGATTAGGAGGCGGACGTCTTAACCACTAGGCTATTACCATTACCATATCAGTATGATGGTACAGAATATCGATATTCATAATCGACTCAAGCATGCGCATAAATATCATACTAAGGGTGCAGGGCCCAGGTGAGATCGAAGCGAACCGCAAACCTTTTAGCAAGAGTAAAAGGTAAAAATGAATAGGCATTTTGTAGGCTTCTATCAAACGAGATTCGTTTTGGTCTAACAAGCAATATGTTGTTTATTTTGCGGCGACGAAAATAGAGAATACATTTTTTGTAACATTTCTTTTAATAACGCGTAAAGTGTCACTTTTGGGGAACCGTGGAACTTTTAACCGTCACAATAAGCGTGCGTGGAGGCAATATCTCTTAATCCCATGAATACAGGATGACAGCGCGAATTCATGAGGTATAAGGGTGTGTGTGGTACAAACCATAAGAGGTTGGGATTCATTTGTCGAGTAGTCAACATAACCCATTCAAAGGAAATTGTATTTTATTCTATAATAAATTACCTATTGATATCTTGGAGATGTCTATCAATAAGTTCAAAGTTTTTATAAAACGAAAGCTTGTAGAAAAATCATATTACGATATTAAGGATTATATAAACGATAAAAAAGCTTGGGTGTGAATTGCTCTATCTCCATAGGTACTATAGTTTATTATTAATTTTATTCATTATGTAAGATGGTGATAACGAAAAAAAAGAAAACCCCCGGCTAAGTTTGTTGTGGGCTTCTTCTTAGACCGGGGCGCGCTTGGAACCCTCATAGCTTTAGTTTTAAGTTTACGAATATAGTTATCACCATGAAATAACTACTATGTAAATTATTGACGCGTCAAAAGTGTCTTTTTAAGGACTTTTTGAATAAAGATTATTTTGAATTCGAATTTGAATTTGAATTTAACCGTGACGGGCAAAAAGTTCCTAGTTAGCAAAAAAAATAAGTTCCTCTGTTCACTGAAAAAGAAATGTTAGCAGTGATATTTAAATCGGGGAACATAAATCACTTTGTTATTAGCAATAGTTAACTTTATCACAGATTTTACCACTTCATGCAACACCATTTCAGCCTCACCGTTATACTAACCAGTTTGCAATGATTTGAAAATTACCCTATTTACTAAGAATGTTTTAATTTTAGTTTTTTTCTGTGGAACAATACACACTGACTGAGCTAATAAATTAGCTTTGTTCCACCTTCGAGCCTCAGAACAAATTAATCCGCTGGTGACGGATTATCATTAAGTTTGATAATATTGCGGGGTATCGTAGAAGGTCTGTATTTTTTGAGTTCTTTGAGAAGGGAAGTATCTATGAGTAAACTCTTCATTAGCTGAAGATAAATCAATAATACTTAAAACTATTTGCCTGTTTTGCTACATGATGCAGGATGAGACTGAAAGCTTAGAGGGCTTATGAATCAACAATTGGAACCATACCATTGAATTACAAGAGCTTCTATACCAAGAAGGCTTGTGTTAAAAGTACGACGATTATTTTAGTGATAATTATGATAAAAGTAGTAGTAAGAATAAACATAAGGACACGCATACATATAACAATATAGACAAAATTAGTATAAATGACTTTAATTGTAATTTTTAATTCCTGTTGAAACTATTTATTATTTGCTATAAAATAATACATGCTATTTCGGTGTCTAACTTCTTTCGGTTCAGCGATTGAGACATTTTTAAAAATAAATAGCACTTTCATTTTAAATATATATTATTAAACTCAATAAAAATATGAGATTTTCAGAGCTTAGGAAATCTATATAACATAATATTTTACTCTGTAATAATAACAATATAGTGTCGTTTACCGCACGCTACCTCTTGTGACTAAGGCCTCATAAATATAGAGGTGGTAGGAGACGAGCACGCAAGGTGAACCGTAAAATATCGCTGTAAAACTGCAGTAAAACTCCTATGGCCACTAATTTCTTCGAATGTTTTTACCAAAATCGGTATAAGTTATCCAATAGGTTACTACTAGATGGGATTTATAAATGTATTATGAACTAGTCCAAAATTAACTGTTTATTTAACAATTGAACTGCTTGCGTGTAATTGAACCTAGATTTGGTTGTAGGTTGGTAGCTTCATGAAATTACCTAAACGAAAACCCCTTTCAGTATCCAAAATATCCAAATAGATTAATTTCCGATAGCAATCAATCTTATAAAACACTTCAATTAAAATGTGCTTAAATAACTAGCGTTGCTAAGAAAATAACCCATGAGGGCTAAATGTTAAACACTTAAAAGGTTCATCAATACCAGCAGGTGAGATGGTAGTCGAGGGCAAATTTTTGGTAAAATAAAAAAGAACCTTCATTGATCATATTTCGGAATGTTTAAACTAGACAGTGATACCAAATAATAAATTGATATGCTGTATTACATCCGGCTGTTCAATTTAGAGAATAAAGGTGATTAGATATAATTAAATAATATGAAGCGGTGATAGCCTAGTGGTTAGGGCGTCAGCCTCCTAATCAGAGGTCGGCGGTTCGAATCCGGGCACGCATTCACGCACGGCGCCATTAACTTTTCGGAGTTATGTGCGATTTTAAAACAATTAAAATATCACTTGCTTCAACGGTGAAGGAAAACATCGTGAGGAAACCTGCACGCCTGAGAGTTCTCAATAATGTTCTCAAAGGCGTGTGAAGTCTGCCAATCCGCACATGGCCAGCATGGTGGACTATGGCCAAACCCTTCTCAAATTGAGAGGAGACCCGTGCTCTGTAGTGAGCCGGCAATGGGTTGATCATGATGATGATGATGATTTATATATTCTCGATGATTTATTAAATTAGTTTATTGATGATTTATTATTTAGTCGTGGCACTACAAGCTTGACGTCACTAGGAGCTCCGTTTATGATTGAGCAACTTATATACTGAAAATCATTATTCATTTATCAATTAATTTACATTTAAATACTATAATTCTAATTTAATTGTTTTATTTTTAGGATTATTCTAATCTTTTTACACAAAAAAAAAAAAATCCGGAAGCTAAATATCTTAAACATCTTGTTTGTTCAGTTGTCAATTTTGAGATATTTTGGCGGGAGGATGCAGGTATAAAAGTATAAAGCACGAATTTGTGATTGTCTTTGCTATTCAGTTAATACCTAATTCTTGATTTCATTTTAGATTTCTTTTCGACACATAATGCGTTATTAACAAACAATATCAGTAAATAATGGCTTGCTTAAAGTGATAGGCACATTGTTATGAGGGCTTGACTAGATATATATATATATATATATATATATGAGATTCTCTGGGGGCTAGATATATATATATATATATCTAGCCCCCAGAACCCGAGAATAGAATTTGTACAGTGTACGTTGCTAGGCGTCTCTGTATTTGTAAGAGCCTTGGAGGCTTCGTATACATATATACATCAATATATATATTGGCGCGTACCCCTCATAGCTTTACTTTTAAGTTTACGAATGTAGTTATCACCATCAAATCACTACTTTGTAAATTATTGACGCGTCAAAAGCGCCTTTTAAAGGACTATTTGAATAAAGATTATTTGAATTTGAATTATATATATATATATATATATATATATATATATATATATATAACTATTATATAAAATATCATATATATATATATATATATATATATATATATATGATATTTTATATAATAGTTTGCCGAGATCTATATATATATATATATATATATATATATATATATATAGATCTCGGCAAACTATTATATAAAATATCAACAATTTGCACCGCTTGAAACAATTTTTTTTTCAGAAACCTCGTAAGTAAGTCCGCATCTGAGTTGAAATGGCAGCCTCCGAGGCCCTTACAAATACAGAGACGCCTAGCAACGTACGCTGTACAAATTCTATTCTCGGCGGGAAGTCACAATTTCCGGTGAGCGCTTTCTACTACAGTTGTACTCTGTCCTAGCTACATTTGCTTTGTGACGATTTATTACTGTCATAGAGATATATGGCCTCATAAGGATCTCACACCGCGGGCGCTGCAGAGCTAGCTCTCGGTACGTGATCTAATCAGACGAAACCCTACACTAATTTAGCCACCTAAGTACCTAGTTTTATATGGCGCAAGCGGAATGGAAGCAATGGAAGCGGTGATAGCCTAGTGGTTAGGGCGTCAGCGTCCTAATCAGAGGTCGGCGGTTCGAATCCGGGCACGCACTTCTAACTTTTCAGAGTTATGTGCGTTTTTAAAAATTAAAATATCACTTGCTTCAACGGTGAAGGAAAACATCGTGAGGAAACTTGCACGCCTTAGAGTTCTCCATATGTTCTCAAAGGTGTGTGAAGTCTGCCAATCCGCACATGGCCAGCGTGGTGGACTATGGCCAAAACCCTTCTCATATTGAGAGGAGACCCGTGCTCTGTAGTGAGTCGGTAATGGGTTGATCATGATGATGATGATATGGTGCAAAGCTGACTGTCTCGTCGAACTCACTCCCCGAAAGACTCATGCTGATTTGGCAACGACAGACATAACCACGTTTATATATATGATGACGACCTCCGTGGCGCAGCGCGTGCGCTGTTGCATTTTAAAGTTGGAGGTCCTGGATTCGATTCCCGGCTCGAGTCTGGTCTGGTGGGAGGCTTCGGCCGTGGCTAGTTACCACCCTACCGGCAAAGACGTGTCGCCAAGCGATTTTAGCGTTCCGGCACGATGTCGCGTAGAAACCAATTAGGAGTGTGGGTTTACCATGCCCCTAACAGTTTAGCCCGCTACCATCTAAGACTGCATCATCACTTACCATCAGGTGAGATTGCCGTCAAGGGCTACCTTGTAGTGGATAAAAAAAAAAATATATGATGAGGCACTGAACTTTTGCAGGCGTCTCCGTTATTATATTTTATCTGCTCACTCATCGTGAAATTTGAATCATAATCTTAAAACTAGTTCGTACTTTATATGGAAATACTTTTAAAACAATACAAAACACAATCTCACAAAATGGCGTTTGTATATTGTGTTTTCTTTTAAAGCAACTCATTATTTTTAAATCGTTACAATACAGGAGGAAGGCTTGTTGTGGGGGGTGGGGGGGACAGCTATCCTAGGCTGATTGGAATCTCACTTGATTTTTTTGTATAAAGGATGACATAACATGTCAGTTAATTTTGGATCAGCTGATATTTAATATTATACTGCCATTGTTCGGTCGCCAAAGCCTCGTTGTTGGGTCGGTCAGGTGAGGTTGGCATTTCGAAAGGCCGACTTGTACGAGCCCCCATACATCGCTGAATTCAGCTCGAGTGAGTAGCTTTTGGGAAAAGCCAAAATCCCTCCGAACCGTTAGACTAAGTTCGAACAGCGTGTATTTCCCTTGATAACTTGCGGCTCTGAAATACTTACTACGTACTTCATAGAGCCACTCAGCTGGAGATGGAGAGAGCTATGCTCGGAGTATTTCTACGTGATCAAATCAGTAATGAGGAGATGCTTAGAAGAACCAGAGCCACGGTCATAGCTCAGCGAAGCTGATGTGGCAATGGGTGGGGCACATAGCTCGTAGAATCGTTGGACGTTGTGGTCTCAAGGTGCTGGAATGGTGACCCCGCACCGAAAAACGTACCGCTGTTTGACTACATCAAGCGAGTCGCAGAGAGCTGCAGGAAACAAGGGGTCCAAGACCGTGGACATTGGAACTCCCTACAAATACGGTTATAGTGGACGTCAATAGGTTGATGAAAATGAAGAAAATGAGGATGAAAACTTCATAGCTGACAGTGCACATTGTGTTTTGTAAGAGGTTGATAAAATACATGTGAAAGTCTTCAACGGCTCGATCTTATCCAAAATACCGTATAACACAGTCGCTTTTAATGCATTAACACGGGAAACTTCTTAAGTAGGATACCTGCGAGTATGTTATCAGATAACTTGTACCCAATTACAAGTTTTAATATCGCGTCGATGTTAGCTCTCCCGACATGCCGACAATGGAAGTTTCTTATTGCTGCGGAGGTCGTAAAAAGTTCACCTTATTACCAAATAACTTTATACCAATAAGCCACGATGCTTGAGCCTGATAGCTCATTAGTCTTTTGTGGTAATGGTACCACTGGGACCCAATTACTGGGGACTATAGCTTATGAATCTTCCTATTATAACTCTGTATGTTTGTAGCAAATATCACCTGTTCGGAAGGTTAGGTTCTAATGAGAAGAAGCCGGCAAGATATTCTCAGTTGCTCTTTTCTAACGTTAGGATATGATACCCATACACCCAAATGGGTGCTACGCGATACACTACCTAGCTCGGTCTAAACGACGAGAGAAAATTGATAAATTTCCAAACTGTTGCTGTCGAGGGTTGAACCCGGGATCTGCCACTGCGCCACAGGCTTACTGTAAGACTTCGCTACACACCGTCTTCGCCGGCGAAGACGAAGTCCCCACTATCTTACGTCATCCGGACGTGGGCTCCATCCACGGCCTCGGAGACGTACGGATCACTCACCGTCCGACCCCCCCGTTATTCCAAACGTCGCCTAAGCCGAGGTTCAGCCTCAAAGGAGGCGCCCTCAGGCAGACGTTCTAGGGCTCAAAATTTCTTCTGGCAAGGCCAAGTTCGCCAAACAGCCCGGTTCCGCTGTGGCAACCAATAGGGTTAGCACAGCTAATAGCGAAAAAAAATGTAAGACTTGTAGGAAATTAATTATAAGAAGTAAGAACAAGAATAGATGATTGATCCCAAAGAACATGTCAAACCAGTCAACGGATAGGAATGAGGAAATTCAAAATCTTTTTTTCAATCATAAATCATAAACTTTACTATAATAATGTTGTGAAAGGCACTTTTGAGGCAAAATAACTTACATAGTAGTGAGTTAATAGTGATAGCTACATCCGCAAACTTAAAACTAAAGCTATCATCATGATCAACACATTACCGGCTCACCACAGAGCGCGGGTCTCCTCTCAATATGAGAAGTGTTCGGCCATAGTCCACCACGCTGGCCATGTGCGGATTGACAGACTTCACACGCCTTTGAGAACATTATGGAGAAGGCTCAGGCGTGCAGGCTTCCTCACGATGTTTTCCTTCACCGTTGAAGCAAGTGATATTTTAATTGCTTAAAAACGCACATAACTCCGAAAAGTTAGAGGTGCGTGCCCGGATTCGAACCACCGACCTCTGATTAGGAGGCTGACGCCCTAACCACTAGGCTCCTCTACTAAACTAAAGCTATAAAGGTTCCTATTCCATGGTATTATAAAATTAGCTTCCTCTAAGAAATGATTTTTTCAGCAATGAGCAAAGTTAGAAGGAAAGGCTAAATTATAAATAAATAATTATAAAAAACACCTCACTCGATACGCCGTACTCGGTACACGTATTCGCGTGTTTGTTTGTTTGTGCGTGTGCGTGAATGCTCGGTTCCGGAGGTACGTGTGCTGCAGACGGACTGACGGCGTATCGCGCGATTGAAATCTAATTCGCCATAGCACTGCGCCAATAAAGGCGGAAAAATCAAATGCAGACCTGGAAACGGACAGAACTGGCTCATTTCTATAAACATTTTTGTACCATATCTGTGATAACAAACACTTATATAAGAGGTATCAAAAAAAAAGCTTACAAGAGATCTCTTCCAGATACCCTCAGACGTGATTTTATAAAGACGAATTGTTCAAATGATGTATAAAGAGTGACTTTGAAAGTGTGATCCGATTGGTTGTGATTAAAAAGTTCAGGTAAAGAATTTCAAACGTGTACAGTATTATATCGTATATACTTGTATATCTTTCTTCTGGGATAGATTGCGTAGTTATGATAACAGTAACCTTCAAGCGATAGGCCAGGACTTGAGTAAATCGAGACCCAAACAGAAAATGACGGATGCCCAGCTACGGAGCTGGCGTCTGCCTTCCAGCCTGGCTCAACAACAAGCTAAACTCCTAAGCATTACCGAAGGACATCAAAAAGTCGAAAAATATGTATAATAAAAAACCCTAGTTCTAATGCTTGAGTTTTTGTTTTTGAGTGCCAGTATAGACTGTTTTTTGTTTTCGTATCGCAATCGAGTGCCAGTATAGACTGTTTTTTGTTTTCGTATCGCAATCGAGTGCCAGTATCGACTATTTTTTGTTTTCGTATCGCAATCGAGTGCCGGTATAGACTGTTTTTTGTTTTCGTATCGCAACTGAGTGCCAGTATAGACTATCGGCAGTTCAGCAGCCGCGGCGGGCTGCGCCGTCCTAAGTTAAGGTTGATTATATTGTATCGGGAAGTTTCGCGTGCCACGGCGCACTGATATTATGGGAGCGAGAACAAAGTGTAGCCAGCGGGAACATACGGGAGTGAACATTATATATAAACGTGTCGGTTTAAATTGTTTTTCATCTAAATGTGCCTTAGACGAAGCGATCATTACTGTAACTTGAATTTTGGAACTACCAGCTCTGTATAATATAGTGGACAGCCGTTTGATTGAATCAAACGGCTGTCACAGATCTTTAGATTTACGTGTCTTGTTCTTACACAGCTTTACTCTTGTCTGTTTTGTTTTTAATTCATACGGTAAAGTCAAAGGATAAACTTTTTATTCAAATATGATGCTTTTACACGTTTATAATCATAGCTATGTTGACTTTATTCTCTTAAACCAAAAATTATGCTTTGTTCTAAGAAAGAACCCACGCATTTCCGGGATATTTTTTATATTACTATCTCCTCTTTATTACAATTCTATGTAAAACCAACCTTTTTTAATTGTCATTCATGCAATAGAATTTCTTTACAAGCTAACGTTTAATTGAAATATGAAGCTATTATAATCATTTGAAAGGTGATGGTATCCTTATTTAAGTTCTAAATCATTATTTTCTTGTGATGTATAAAGTGACTAAACAAAAATTTATCTGACATTTTGCTCTAGTTCTGAATAAGCGGGTAGTTGGCGTTATATTCAAAATACGAATCTGTATTTTACACAAATGCTAGTAAGTCGGTCGAGGGTTTGATTTCATTGTACGTCGCAAGTTGCCATAACTTAATAAATACGAGCAGCTCCGGATATTGGGGACTTAAGGAATAAGGATACACTGGCGCGTGCAGCACGCTGTCTAATTATATCTGCGCTGGAAACTTCTGGAAGCTTCCCGTTCAGTTATTGATGATATTGCTAGATGCATCCATCCACACATTCTTGGCGAACAAGTTTCATATAGAGCATTAATCTGCCTACGAATTCACCCGTGTATACTTGTATCAACTTTTTCTAGTATAACGTCTCATTGCTGGGCACTGCCTGTCATAAGAGACTGAATAACAGCTTTGACAGACCATGCTGATACATTTTTTTTATCCACTACAAGTTAACCCTTGATGGCAATCTCACCTGATGGTAAGTGATAATGCATTCTAAGATGGTAGCGGGCTAACCTGTTAGGGGTATGGTAACCCCATACTCCTAATTGGTTTCTACACAACATCGTGCCGGAACGCTAAATCGCTTGACGACACGTCTTTGTCGGTAGGGTGGTAACTAGCCACGGCCGCAGCTTCCCACCAGACCAGATTCGAGCCGGGAATTGAATCCAGGACCTCCAACTTTTGTAAAGCGATAGCGCGCGCTCTGCGCCACGGAGGTCGTCAAAATGTCAAATGCTGGTTTAAAAGGATAATGATTACAAAAAAACTTACTAAAGATTGCAGTCTTAGAAGACGTTTTAAGTGGCACGTGAGATGGTGATAACAAAAAGAAATTTACCTGGCTAAGTTTGTTGTGGGCTTCTTCTTAGACGGGGCACGTTTGCTTTAGTTTTAAGTTTACGAATGTATTTATCACCATCGAATCACTACTATGTACATTATTGACGCGTCAAAGATGCCTTTTAAAGGACTTTTTGAACAAGGATTCTTTGAACTAGAAGTTGAAATTCTTCTTTAAGAATCTGGTTTAAATGGATGGACTTATAAGATGGGGGGTATTTTATTTGCCTGGGCCGTATCTATCGCTCGGCGCGGTCTGCCCGCTATCGCAGTCGGCATTAGCATATGTGTATCGTATTGCTGCAGTCGCTTGCACGGGACGCGTCGCGCGCAGTCCACGTCACAAGCGTTATGTCATAATGCTTATACGCTTATCATTATAATCAACCCATTATCGGCTCACTACAGAGCACGGGTCTCCTCTCAATATGAGAAGGGTTTGGTCATAGTCCACCACGTGCCGTGTGCGGATCGGCAGAATTCACACGCGTTTAAGAATTATGGAGATCTCTCAGGCGTGCGTGCGTCTCAATCATGGACTCTGACGAAGCGGAGTATCGATAAGTTACAAAAATTCCAACGAGCGACAGAGCGCAGCATGTTGGGCCTAAGACTAAGCGACCGCCAAAGGAACATCGACATTAGAAATAAAACAAAATTGATAGATGCAGCAGAACTGGCCTGCAAACTAAAATGGCGATGGGCAGGTCACGTGGCGCGCTCTGGAGACGGTCGGTGGAGCGAACGAGTGCTGCACTGGTGGCCGCGTGATTGCACCCGGCCGCGCGGCAGACCGCACGCTCGTTGGAGAGACGACATCGAAGCTGTCGCAGGTCCCACTTGGACTAGGCTCGCAACAGATTGGAGTGCGATGGAGGAGGCCTTTACCCGAAAATGGGTACCCAAAGATATATACAAGAAATAACTATTATTGGTTAAAATAGTCTAAATTCATTTATTTTTGTATCTTCATTCAATCTTACAATTATTTGTTATATTATTTTTACTACTACTTTCGAAATTTGTAACTAGATTAGATTTGGGATTAAATGGCTATTATTATTATATTATTATATTATTATCTCAGGCGTGCAGGTTTCCTGAAGCAGCATTTTCACTTAACATCAGGTGAGATTGCCCTCAAGGGCTAATTTGTAGCATATACATAAAAAAATATATTAAAATGCAAACTTGATAGAGTAAAAAGTTATATAAAATAAAATATTCTATAAATAGTTATCAGAAAGTGTATTACGCAAGAGAGTTGGCATTTTTCGCAAAAAGTCGTTTTATATTCGTGGGGAATTGTTGTTCTAATATTAAAATGACAGTTATAATAACTCAGATAAACCACGTTATTGTATCAAAATTTGCTTTTTATATACTTATACTATTTACAACTTACTCTCACGGCACTGTCATTCAAAGGCAAAAATTACCTTAAATTTAATCTATTGATACATCACAAAACAAAAGCTATATATTAAGTAATACGACATATTCGCACGCTAGCCTGTTCCTGAGGTCATATCGTTCGACAAAACGGTTTTCAGTAGATAAAAAACCACAATGAGTTTAAACCAGGCATATTAAAGTAATCTCTAAGGGTTTACATTACGGATTTTCAGAAAATATATTTTGAATACGATAAATCTACACAAATAAATAAAATTGGAATGTCTGTTTGTAATATTGAAATAACTGTTTTTTGCTACATGCATATGAATATGTATACGGTACATACACCAAATCAACATTTTTTACTATATTTGTCTGTCTGTCTGTTTGTCTGTTTGTTCCTGCTAATCTCTGAAATGGCTGGACCAATTTTTACGGGACTTTTATTGGCTACCTGCCTGCTGATGTAATAAGGAGTAACTTAGGCTACTTTTATTTTAGAAAAAGTCTTAGATTAGAAAAATAAAGTAATGTGGCAATGTTCAAATACTGTCCAGTACCGCGCGCAGCTCACCCGCATGCCACCGCCTGTGCCATCATGTCTCGGGCACCTCCCACAACTTCTAACTACGAATCAATATCCGATTTCAACCATTCTTTTTTTTTTAAAAAAGGAGATACTTCAATGTTTATTCTGGAATTATTTCAAGTAATTCGGGTTAGTAATCTATTGCTTCGTGATTGAAAGAGAGACAAACACACTAACTCAACGCAGACGAAATCGCGGGCGTCAGCTAGTATAAATTCAAATTCAAAATCAAAATAATCTTTATTCAAATAGTCCTTAAAAAGGCACTTTTGACGCGAAGACACTTTTTATATTAATAATTGTCGTTTAGTATTTTATCTCGCACATCGCTTGTGACTTGGACCATAAAAAATGCATCTATTCATCAAGTTACGCCTTCACAGAGCATCGCGAGTCAGAGGGCGCTAATGTGTTTTAATAAAAAAAAGTGCTCCCTCCATTCAAATGGCTCAAAAGCCTTCCCCTGTCTATCTGAGTTATTCTGAGCGATGATACGTTACTCTGTGCTCACTATCACGTGGAACTGATCTGGAACCTTTTATTGTGAGCAAAAGAGTGAATGGTACAGATACCTTTGTATTTTTTTGCACTGTTTTTATTCAAAGCAAGAGCGTGATTCGTGTTTCTACCTTTTAGTGATGAAGTTAGAAACGAAGAGGTCCGTTGAAGAACCAGAGTGATGGTTCAATAAAATGGATCAACAAATTGGCATCTTAGTTGGGAATAGTTACTACAAAGTTAACGTGCGGAGATTTATTGCTCTCATAAGATATCTCGTAACATATTTTTAGGAGGCATGTGAGATGGTGATAACAAACAGAAAATTTACCTGGCTAAGTTTTTTGTGGGCTTTTTCTTAGCACATAACGCTCTCCTTTGGATGCATTTGACTGGTTTTAATGTAGGAACAAAGTTTCTTAACTCTGTTTACTTTAGTTTCTTAAAGGCGTGTGAAGTCTGCCAATCGGCACATGGCCAGCCTGGTGGACTGTGGCCAAACCCTTCTCACAATGAGAGGAGACCCGTGCTCTGTAGTGAGCCGGTAATGGGTTGATCGTGATAATTCAATGCTCATTGCTATAATGTTGCGCAACTTTCTCCATCTCTTATCGAGTTCCAATAAAATACATGTTTAAAGAAAGAGTATTTAGTATTGGAAGCTTAAACAGAATAAATAGTTGCGAGGCGGTACTTAGCTGTGACCCATTTACCGGGAGACAACCGATTGTTCTTAGTCCGCTGCAACAATTGTTTGCCTTCAATGTATGTTGCGTTGCACCAGTTTACTGTGGGGGAGCGGTCATACACTTCACCGCAAAAATTCGCGCGTATTCGGCTGTTTGTTCTGGATATCACTTTCAAGGTGCGTTTCGAACCCATTCGGTTTTAGTTTATGAAGGAAAGTTATGGCGAAGCGGTCATTGCTGCTAGGTTGACGCTCATGGCATCAGCCATTATTGGTTCTAGATAGTACCGTTCTCCAATTAATTAGTTTTATGACAGTTGGTAGCGTTATTGGAATCTTATTTAAAATAGATTTTCTAATAAGCAGGTGAACTCCACTATCAACCAAACGATCAATTAACTGGCTAAAAATATTTGGTACCTATCAGTTTTTCAATTCTTTTAAAATTTAGGCACTTCTTTGTGCAAAATGTATTTCTAGATTCTTTTATAAATATGTCCAGCCATCTAAAAGATATATATTTTTTAAATACAAGCTCATAGACCGAATAGATAGACAATTCAGAGCCAATTTGAAATTCCGGGGGTGGCTACTATTCGTACTTGAAACCATAATCTACCATTATAGAAATTATATTTGTTAGTGCCTCCAGTGAACGGAAAAATGAATGGCTGTGTTAGGCCCGCTCCAATAAAGTTTTTAAGGTTTGGTTCGGAAGAAAGCTACTTAATTTTGTCAATGACTTTCTAGTATCATACGTGATATATAATGTGATGTAATTACTCATTGTCTTTTATCTGTGTTCCCCTCTCAGCATGGGACGGGTTTTGGTCGTAGTCCACACCGCTGTCCCAGTTCGAATCTGTAGTTTTCACATTATATCTCTTTCAGACATATATAAAATAGGTAGGTAAGTAGGTAGGTGCAGTAGGCTTTCCTTCATTTATTAAAGTTAGCGATATGCAATTTATATTACGTGTATTACAACGTACATAATTCTTAGAAGTTAGAGGTGCGTGCCTCCGAAATAGAGGCCAAAGTCTTAACCAGTAGAATAAATCATTTTTATTAAATTATATGAGATAAAAGGAGAATTGCGGATAAGTGTGTTCATTCCCCTAAAATAGTGAATCGAACCGAATAATGCATGTCCATTCGCGTCTGCACTCCGGCATTTAAACATTTTAAACCATCAATGGAGTGTGTACACTTTGTTTTATTGGAAGCGCAACGATCACTGAAATACCAAGGGTTTTTTTGTATAAACTAACGCTTATTTGTGTTTAATTTATCAATCAACTAAAAAAGATAGCAATCTGCATTTTTTATTCAATTTCTGGTAAAGTTATATTCAACATATTAAACATAATATACATAATTGTACATATATCGTTAACAAAATAAATAGTAAACATTTTCACACATACATACACACATACACACACGTACACTGAAAATTATACACACACACTCATAATTGTTTTTTTTTTCGTTTAATTTTGTTGTGTAAATTGCTATTTTTGTGAATCGCATATTGTTGTGCCATAGATATAGGGACGACCTGAAAAGGATCGCTGGTGGCGGGTAGATGAGGAAGGCTGAGGTCTTTGTGTGGTGGCACGCTCTCATAAAGGCCTATGTCTAGCAGTGGGCGTCTATAGGCTGATTGATTGATTGATTGATTGAGATATAGGGAAAACACTGTCTCCTGTATCACAGTTTAAACTATCGCAGGAGACAGGGCTTTATACTTATAAAATGTAAATTATGCTTTTGATTATATTATTTTCACTATATATTAGCTCTCACGCCCGTGTGCAAAATAAATATATATAAAAAAGCAAAAGAGATATAATAAACTTAAATAAATAAAAATAAATAAACCTACATATACATTACATAGATACATATTTGCACCGGGCGGAGGATTACACCCCGGCAGGGGAGACCAAACGGCCGGGGGTCAGGGCGACAGGTTGAGAAACCGGCGGACTATCCTAGCCGAGTCCAGCAAGACCGCTTTTTGCATCTTGGCTGCGAGCGAACTGCCACGGAACCCCAGTCGCCTCAGATGGTGAGCGAGGCTGACTGGGATCAACCCATTCGCAGATATGACGATATGATTATATTATTATTATTATGGTTTCTTTTAATATCACCGTCAGTAAAATCGCTCCGATTCAGGATGACGGGCTTTAATGGCATGCCCCTGGTGCTTGGAGTTGTCAAATTTTATCAGACGCTAATCTCAGTGACCGGGATAGACGGACTAACTTGCCCACTAAAAAGCCATGCAGGTGCACTAAATCTTCATTAGACCTTCTCCCGCTCAAAGGTCGGAGCTAAATATCTCTATCAATGATATTGAAGGCCTATTCTATATAGACGGCATAAGATCGAGAGGCCGCTTACCAACCAGATGGGCAGACCAGCTGAGGGATTCTAGTGCAAATTGCGAGGCTAGCCTCCGATAGAAGCCGGTGGAAACAATTAATCCGCACGAGGTTGCAAGGACACCAGGTCCACGATCTTCAGTAATGAAGGGACGACTGGAGAGATGCTGTATAGAGAATTCTTAGTTGTAGCTTTTGTAAATCCACAACGAAAACAACTCCAGTATTTATGTCAAAATTCGCGTCCGTATGGAGGATTCGTAATTAATAAGAGAGAGGGAATTAGAGCCCGCCTTACTCTTCCAACACAGGTTGATGGGTCAAAGGTTATGACTTTGTTGAAAGTAACAAATAGTACGTTGTAATCGTTCAATCCATTCATACGATATGATGGAACAGTTATGAAAATAGACAAAACAATATAGAACGTTATTTTTGGTGTGCGTTTTTATATTGAACTAGCTGTTACCCGCGAGTTCGTCTGCGTAGAATTGCTAATTTTACTTGAGATTGAGGTTACCCGTGCGGCTAATGCCCTGCTTGAGAAAGCTACAGGCAAATGTCAAATTGCCGATTTTCGTATCTGTAAATTAAAAAAACATAGGACTTTCATACAAACTTCAAACGCCTATTTTGCCCCCTTCGGGGTAGATTTGGATGAAAAAAAATTTTAACCTTATACTTACGCCCTAAAAAAAACCTATTTTCTAAATTTCAAGCTTGTAGACTTCATAATAAAAAATAAGCAAAAACTGTCATCCCCTTTTTTACCAACCTTAACAGGTAAAATTTAAAAAAAAATATGTACATGTTTTTTATTTATTATTATTAATCTTGATGCAAATTTTTGTGTCTCTAACTCTAAAAACAAAGAAATTTTATACAAAATTCCAACCCCCCTTTTACCCTCTTAGGGGTGGAATTTCCAAATATCCTTTCTTAGCTGACATCTCTTAACTATCAACTACCTACTTCCTAAGTTATAGCTTTATACGTACAATAGTCTTTGAGATCTCGTGTTTAATCAGTACGTCAGTAAGTCAGTATGTAAGTATGTAAGTGACCTTTCGCTTTTATATATATAGATTGAATTCGTGTTACGTGAATATAAAAACGATGTCAAATTATAACGTTACCTTCATAAAACGATCGCACTAAGTCCCGGCCGAGGAAAGGTACTTAATTGGTACTTTGATGTAAACTCGTCTAAGCAATATTACTTCCTCTACCATGAGTCAACTTCACCCTAACATTTAACGAAATATGCAAATTACCATATACATTGCTGCTTGCTTCTTATGATTTCAAACCTTTTCCTTTATAAACCATCCACGGATATGCTTTTAGAGTACACAGTGAGAGTATGTTATGAGATGGGCTGCGCAATAAAGGTATGATTCTCACGTTTAAAAGTCAATCTTCTACCATAAATAAATGTCATTCATACATTGCGGTACTACGTCTATTACTACTATAGTCTAGCCTAATGAAGCTAAAATGTGTTTTTAATTAGGACAGCCATTGTGTACCCATTTCTGTACCAATATTTTTAGGGCAGATTATTCTATTATTCACTTTTGTGACTTTGTGTGTGTGACTAATAATTTTTTAACTATGTTCTACTGCTATAGGCACTGAATAGCAGTGAGGTTTAATCTGTGGTTTCAAAACGATTTTAATAAGGTAAAATACGCAATGGATGTTGTTCTTTTTTAACGTTCGAGATGAAGTCGAGGTTCGGGTGTGCCGTGGTGGGGGTAAGATGGTAACTGCTTCAAATCCGATTTAATCCTCGCATAATAGTTTCGTGTGTAACGCGAGACTCTTTGTTAGGTTTCCATGTTGGTTTTCCACTGAAAAGTATACGCTATCTTAAGGATAAACTAGGCAAGAGTTATCTATATATATTTTAATATTAGAAAGTTCTAAAAGTAGTCGGGAGTAAGTGAGTACTTACTTATCATCTCCTAAGCCACTGTAAAGATTGCCATAAAATTTGGCAGGAGATTGAATATAAATTTCCCATACATTGCATACTATTCTTCCGTAAAACTGAGTTCTAATATGACTTTTTCTGAATATCAACTACTATGCAAAAAATATTTTTAAAGCTCACCAACCCAGAATGTACCTTCTAAAACCCTCTCTAATTGATGGATTTTGATGATGGTTGATTATAAAATTAACGCCCGCATTGAATATGTTTTTGAGTAAAGAATAATCACTTACCATCTGGTGAGATTGCAGTCAATGCGGGCATGAGAAGTTTATTTATTTTATTTTTATTTTATTTGTCCCAACAAACTCTTATATAAGAGGTATATACAAAGGTTAGCTTATCTATAAGAGATTTTTTCCAGCTACCCTCAAATGTGAGTGATGATTTTTTGAACTGGGATGGGTTAGAAGTTTAGAAAGAAAATAGTACTCCGCGCAGGGTTATTTCAGTGTTAGGATAAGGAAATAACAGTAGACAAGTATTCATATCAAAATAAACGGATAAATTAGCTGTGTTGGTATTAAACGTAAGTGGGGTTTTGATGACGACAGAAAAGGGCCTTAATAATAATTAAATGTGTAGTTTTTATTTTTATTTATTTGCCATCAATCTCTCGACCTTTTGGGTTTTTTTTATTTTATTTTTGCATGACACAAGCTTGCTTGTTTAGAAACTGTTTCTTTTACGGGACTAATTCGTACGATTTATCAGTTTTGTTCATTTGTTTCACCGTGGAAAAGTGACAGACAAACACAAGTAGTGTTTGTCTGACGAATTTATAATAGTAGTCTGATACCAAACGATATAAAGTCAAACTTTATCCGAAAATATTAAGAGTTTTAAACGTTCCTTAAGACGGTTCTTCCATACATTATTCATATTTCCATTTCCATTTTTGCTCCATTTCACAACATATAAATGTAATTTCTAGGGCGCCTTTTTCACAAATCCCGCGAGAACCATGGATTTTCCCGGAATTAAAAATAACCTATGTTAGTCAAACAGCATTTAAGAAAAATTTCTAATTTGGTTCATTAATTATTGAAGAAGTAATAAACTCACTCACAACCACACATACATACTCCCCCTTACATACATGAAAACTTTACCATTCATAATATGACCAGCGGATGCCAAAAACTCTTAAATATTCTGAAAGAAAAAGTATCCCATGACCAACTCCAGGGTCCAATCTTATTGCCAAATATTATTGAAATTAAGTGTGAGATTGTAACAGTTTGTCTGTATTAAATTTTTTGACGACCTCCGTGGCGCAGCGCGCGCGCTGTCACTTTATAAAGTTGGAGGTCCTGGGTTCGATGCCCGGCTCGAGTCTGGTCTGGTGGGAGGCTGCGGCCGTGACTAGTTACCACCCTACCGATAAAGACGTGTTGCCAAGAGATTTAGCGTTCCGGCACGATGTCGTGTAGAAACCAATTAGGAGTGTGGGTTTACCATACCCCTAACAGGTTAGCTCGCTACCATCTTAGACTGCATCACTTACCATAAGGTGAGATTGCCGTCAAGGGCTAACTTGTAGTAGATGAAAAAAAAAATAATAGCATGAGGAGCTATGGGAGAACGTATACACCGTTGGCTTTTATAACGAGTAATAATTTTATGTTTTGTTAGCCACTATGTTGTTATACCCCTCATTTTGCGTTATCCGAGACTTAGAATGTTAAATTTTCAACGTGCAAACTTAATTTTACCGGGAACTGAAAACTCGGTCAACCATGTTTGGGCAGAAAAGATTAATAAATGAACTGCACCGAGAACCTGCGCGCTAACACGAGTTACATAAATTAGATTTAACAGTTTGTTATGCAGCTACAAACGGCTTGGATTTTAATGGCAGTGCTTAGTGATTAAAAGGCTTGAATTCTTACATGAGATGCAGGTTCAAAGCGATGTTATCGTTGGTAGTTAGCAAAACGAAAAAAATAAAATTATTTAAAATTAAAATGAAAAACCAAGATTAATGAACTAAAATCCATTCTCCATTCAACTTTGAGTACAATCCGCGATGTTTCATTATATCTAGCAAAAAAGTGAGCGAATGGAGCTTGCTTCCCGAGATGCAATATTTGGGTTGTAATATTAAGATTCTAATATTAAGATTGTAATATCAAGAAGCGGTGATAGCCTAGTGGTTAGGTTCTCTTGCTTCAACGGTGAAGGAAAACAACGTGAGGAAACCTGCACGCCTGAGAGTTCTCCATAAGTTCTCAAAGGCGTGTGAAGTCTGCCCATCCGCACATGGCCAGCGTGGTGGACGATGGCCAAAACCCTTCTCATATTGAGAGGAGACCCGTGCTCTGTAGTGAGTCGGTAATGGGTTGATCATGATGATGATGATTAAGATTCAAGTTATATTTATGAATATTTAATACTAAACTTTTTTGTGGCAGAGAGGACCTGCCTAGCGTCGTGATAATAATTCGCATAAAACAATGAATATCCAATAAAAATTGATTTTGTCCCAATGAAATGATCACCTACTTTAAAAAATATGTGATTGCAAACATTACGTACTTGATAAGTTTTTCATTTTATTATTATATAAGTATATATACTGTATTGTTTGTCAAATTGATTCGCTGAAATAAACTACTTTCTTATGTCATTTTCCGTGTGCGAGTATTATTTTGCGATCTATCGAAGAAATGCTTGTGTAAGATGTATTTATAAGTGTAGACGCGTTGATATATTGAAACAAGGTAATTGCCTGATACCGATTCGCAACCTTTATTACTTTCTTTGAGGAAAGAAGAGAATGGGATAATAATTACTCTGATTATAATAACAATCATCATCATTATCTTAACCGATCGAAGTTACCTGCCAAACTTAGGTTTATTTTAACTCTACGATTTCTAATCTTAAGTTTGTATCTAACGAGCGTACCTTGACTCTGCTCAGCAAAAGCCCGAAAGCATAATAATTTCTTTATATGCTTCTAAAATTGATATTAATTGATTACTAATGCCAATTAACATCTGAAGCACCATGAAGAACGCATCCAGGTTTCCTCACACTGTTTTCCTTTCTTCTAAAGGGAGGCTAAACCCACAAATACCGATCTTTAAAAAAAAATTAAGGATTCAATATAACCAGTAGCAGTATAATAGTTTTCGTTTACCCACTTTAAGTTACATCTTGACGATTTTCACCGGGTGGTAAGTGCGTAAGATGGTAGCGTTAGGGGTATGAAAAACTTATATTCTTGATTGATTTATACGCGTCATCGTCCTGGAATGCTAAATCACTTTGCGACACGTCTCTTGTCGGTAAGGCGGCAACTAGCCACGGTCGAAGCCTCCACTAGACCAAATTTGAGCTGAGACCTGTCACAATATAAACAAGAAACCCGTTAGCCCCTTATTAAGATTAATAATATGCCGCGTCTATTCCTAGAACGTCACAATGATTATCGGACGTTTTTCCTCATATTTAGCTTAGTAGCTCTTACTTTGCCGTTTTTTCGGGATGGGATAATAACATACGGACTATCGGAGTATACCTTATTATGATTTTCGTATACATGGATGCCCTGTGGTTTTGCGTGCTTTGTTTTATCTTCACTAAGCCCTTCAATTGATTGGCAAATGACTAATGTTTTACCATAACTAGCCATTTGTAAATCAATTTAAGATCTTGCGTTGTAAAACAGATTAGTCTATTTGTCCAGTTATTTTTATTAAGTATAGTATGTTCAGGTATTTTGATACCTAAAAATCCTAACTTAGGAAACCCTGGTGTAAATCTTTTAGGTTAACAAAGTCACGTAAAAGTTAGCGATAATCTCGCATTTATAGAGTTTGATCTGCCATATAAAATGACTTTTTAATAAAATTCGCGGCCCAACAACTGGGCTCACCTGCTGTTAAGTGATTATCTGCTAGTCCGCCGTCCATGAATATCTGCTACACGAGACGAGCCACCGTTGCGTTGCCGGCTGAAGTAACTCATCAGTTTCATAATACCAGTACGCTAAGTCGCTTAGCGGTATATCAGTAGGGTGGCAATTAGCCGAGGCCGAAGCTCAGTCTAGACCAGAACTTTGAGCTAGCGTCTAGACTTACATGGCAAGTGATCCTACTATATACTAACCTTTACGATTTAGGTTCAACTAATTCTGCAAGAAACTACGGTACTACAAAAACAAATATTTGAACTCCAGACGGCAGTAAATATTTTTGGCAGCAAAATGAAAATAAAAGAAAAATAGGTTATTTATTGAATTTCGCCACACCAATTTTAATTTAACTTACCTACCTCTTCTTAAGTATTATGTCTCAGTATCACGCGTGACACAACAGAATCGAAAGCGTAGTACTCAGCAGCAGCACTAATGATGCGGCACCCGAGTTCAAATCCAGGTTTCCTAATTTCGGATGCCCAGCGCTGATTTTCATCCCCATCCCTCCCCGGTTGCTTCTCAAATACACTTAATGCACTCTTGTTTTTAAAGCTATAAAATGCGATTATACATTCCCTCCGGGAGCAGCGCAGACAGAACTGCGTCGCTTCCGGAGGGGGAGGGGGATGGGGGACTCACCGGCGCTCAAATACCTACTAAGCCCCAGCAATCCTGGCTGGCTCACGGGAACACTCTTACACTCGTCCCCAACCCAGCCATCACCGCAAGATGCGCTGCACCGAGTCCTGAGCCACACTCATGGCCCTGCTCCGTCGGCACCCGAATTGCTACCTCAAGGTCCCACGGCGATTTTCCTGCCGACTCACTCTAAGTTTTGTCCCAATATCGAATCATAACTGAATTTAATCAGTAGCAATAACGCACCACGCTGTACCAAAGAGAGCAGACTACAACGTCACACAGTGCGTCACTTTTGTCAGTAAGCTAGAGGAAAAGTTAAGGTTATATTTGACCTTCATTTGACAAGTAACCAACATGCGGCTTATTAACATCTATATCCAAAAAAAACAGTCACCTCGTTGATTTATAGAAAAAACCGAAAACACTTTTGCATAAACATTTTTTGTTGGCACAAATATTCTTGAATATAATATTGAATAATTTATGAACATACCAAAAAGACTTGCATAATTAAACTGACTTTGGTTTTGTAATAAAGCGCGAAAATAATTAAATTCAATGTTGGTTCGGTTGCGTGCGTAATAAATGACTTCAATAATAATATTAATAATTAGTTGTGAATAAAACGAGCTTTATTTGAATATTACATGCTTTGCCGCTGCGATCTGAATTAATTCATGATGGTGACGCTTTTGTGGGTTTTGTTTCACTCACAAAATAAATTGTATAGATTAAATCAGTATCGACTAAATCGGTTTTTAGTGACGTCAGCATTGCTGAAGTCACGCTTTTGTTAACTTTCGCTCATAGTAATTAAAACCACAATGGGATTACACTTTTATTGCGACCATAATTAAGAGGTCCGAACGGTCCAACATCTCGAGCGAGAATGCCACGAAAGGCATCGACCGACAAAGGTATTTATTGTAAAGCTTGCTTGTACAAAATTGATTGCTACCTTCTAAATACACTGATTAGCAAAGAATTGATTAATTTGTCATTTAAAGAGTTCAAATGTGGGTAATTATTGGATTCTTGATTTTCTTGGTGCCGCTGAATGAAGATATTAACTCTCTCGCGCCGACATACTACTATCCTCTTAATAGCCTCGCGCGCATACTACTATATCAATATTCACAATGCTTATATAAAAATATGTCAAATTAAAGCCCACTTATTTTATCTATAATGGTTTAAAATTATACATTAAATGAGCTGTTATTGTAGCTATTTAAATTTGTTTCAGTATTTTACGTTGATATTATGCTATTTTGTAACTACTGTTATTCATTAATATGTATTGTGTATTATATTTTTACTTTGCCTTGTATATCATATCCTCCACATACCTTGTTTTTATTTTTGTGGAAGTTCTGGCTATAGTCTGGTTGTGGTTTTCGCTGTTTTGTTAGTTTTTTCTATGTTCTATACTTTCGATAGATGTATAATAAAATAATGTTAATTTTTTAAAAAGGCAATCTTATAGATTCCCTCATCGTTAGAGTTTGAGGTGATGTGTGGAACCAATTGCGTGTGCATTCGCCGTCGGATCGCGTACCAGACGCTGCGCGTACGCCGGGCTCGCATTACCAAATATGGTCATGTTTTGCCGGTCGGCGAACTATGGTACTCTGTACAGCGCGCGACGCCCCTACAGTGATATATATCATCTATCAAAACACTTCACGATCTATATAGTAACTAAAATTTTAATAAAATTTAAACATCATGAGAAACATGATAAATCTTAAATTAAATATATTTTATTTATATCCAAAAACCAATATGTTTAAAATTAAAACCAGCCCACTACAGTTTATACATATATTGGTCACTTAAGTAAATAAAGAAGTTCAAATTTCCATCGCTTTTGAAAATAACGCGTGCGGCGATCAACGCACAGAGGCAGAGTTGCCATTTATTAACTTCCGGTGACGAATAGCGAATTGGCGCCAACCGTTGTGCGTACAACCTGCGGTGTTGTTCACAAATCGTTGTGCAATATTCAGGTTATATTAAGAACACCTGGAAATTCCAACTATCACAGACGAAGCAAAACGCTTTACAGTTAACTATAGGGATCGCCTGACTTCGCATCAAAATTCAAATTCAAATTCAAAATAATCTTTATTCAAATAGTCCTTTTGACGCGTCAATAATTTACATAGTAGTTATTTTATGGTGATAACTATATTCGTAAACTTAAAACTAAAGCTATGAGGGTTCTAAACGCGCCCCGGTCTAAGAAGAAGCCCACAACAAACTTAGCCGGTGTTTTTGTTTTTTCGTTATCACCATCTCACATAATGAATGATAAATTATAGTACCTATGGAGATAGAGCAATTCACACCCAAGCTTTTTTATCGTTTATATAATATGATTTTTCTTCAAGCTTTCGTTTTATAAAAACTTTGAACTTATTGATAGACATCTCCAAGATATCAATAGGTAATTTATTATAAAATAAAATACAATTTCCTTTGAATGAGTTACGAA
Organism: Lasiommata megera; assembly: GCA_928268935.1. Lineage (NCBI taxonomy): Eukaryota > Metazoa > Arthropoda > Insecta > Lepidoptera > Nymphalidae > Lasiommata > Lasiommata megera. Next base: position 11,455,973 of record OV743331.1, read on the forward strand.
TTTTGTGCAGCCTACTAAACGGTACCATCCAAATCTACTATCACACACTCTGCTACAGCCTCTCTCCATCAAGAGACTCAGAAGAGCCGATGTGCTTCGTTATTAAGGGGATCTAGGGCACTGGTCCTAAGTTCCCCCAAATGTTCTCATACCTCAACTAAACTGTTTATAGTATAGACTGATTGCAGATGAATGAAATAAAAAAAAAAAAAAAATTATATTAAGAACGACGTCACATAAACAATGACATCATTATTTTTCGAAACTCAGTTAATTAAACAATGAGACACAAAGCGCGCAATTAGCGCGCGTCTGCAAATGAGCTCGAGACAAGGAACTTGTTAGCACAAGTCGGTAGTTGCCGCGGTACAAACGTTTGTTATTCAAAGTTACCGCCGCTATCGTCACGGGCTTCGAAGTCGAAACACTGACTCTAACATGCTTGTTGTCAGTTATGATTTATAATATCTATTCCATTAATCTCCTAATCAGAGGTCGGCGGTTCGAATCCGGGCACGGACCTCTAACTTTTCGGAGTTATGTGCGTTTAAAAACAATTAAAATATCACTTGCTTCAACGGTGAAGGAAAACATCGTGAGGAAACCTGCACGCCTGAGAGTTCTTCATAATGTTCTCAAAGTCTGCCAATTCGCACATGGCCAGCGTGGTGGACTATGGCCAAACCCTTCTCATATTGAGAGATGACCCGTGCTCTGTAGTGAGCCGGTAATGGGTTGATCATGATGATTCCATTAAAATGAAATTTGTATAGAAATAGAATTCTATACTATGTGTAAATTTTTATTTTTATTTTAAATTATTAAATATTTCTGTCATGACATTCCATACAATTTATGCTGAGTTATTTATCCAAAATTCAACAAAGGAATCTACGGCACAACAATACAAGAAATATTTAACATAAATATTACCTAATTTTAACTAAATTTGATTTGATGATTTTAATAAGGAAGCTTTGTATTTACATCTAAATTAAACAATACTTATTTCAATATCGACTCAATATCGTTATGATATTCAGGTGGATAACGAAACATAATAATAAATACGACATCATTATCTTATGCATAACAAGACTGAGTTAAGTAAACAAATCAAAAAGCGCGTAACTAGCGCGCGTTCTTCAAATGTATATATATATAGGATGACTACAGGGCGGGTGCGTGTCTTCGTCGGTAATTTAGGTAGACGTGGGTAGTTTCGGTCAAAGAGACCAGATACTCTTGGTAGAACAAAATTACAATTATAAGTATGGGAATATGTAAGGAGCAGACTATACGCTCCATCAAGCACGACTATGCACTACCGCGACTCGACCACCGGTCCGAACCGACCGAATGCTATGAATGCATTCGGTCGGTGACAACCTGCATACGTCACTTAGTGTTAAAAGAGTCTCTTGTCTGTCATACATGACTCCAAAACTAGATGGCGCTGCTCTCTGATTGCCGTCATATATAATATCTTATCAGAACAAGTCGTCACAAGTTGCTGCAACACAAACGTTTCTACAAACTTATTTTTGCCACAGCTTTCGTTGCCGGCTTGAAAGTCTAAGTCTTAACACTGTAATGCATGTTGAAACTTGTTGTGACTCGCAGTTATGATTTTACATAGACAGTTTACATAGATGTTGTGAGGATTATATATAGAGTGAAGTATTATTCGTCGTATTACTTCCAACTGCACAGGAATCTATTACACACAATAAATGCATTAGATTTCTTTCCTGTCATGACAATATAGTATGATATTTTACACCCAATAATTGAAGTGAAAACTTCTTTAGCGGCGTTGAGCACTTTTTCTGTAATGGGTATAAAATCTTAAACTCGCGTCAGGACACGTGACCTGATCGAAAAAGCGTAAGACGGATGGAGAGTAGACAGCTATCCCCTCTCTACGGCGCGGCGAAAATGTATGCCTGGGCCTACTGTTTCGTTTAGGCAGCGCAGGGCGCTTGCGCGAATGTTCGTGTATGTTACAGCGTGCCACGCGCATCCATGGATAGTTCTGGTAATGATGATGGTGAAAAAGTCGTTGAAATTATGGATGAAAGTTGATTTTTCGGAGAGATAAACTTTTTAATGTAAAATAAATTGTCATGTTTGTGTACGATAGCGCAATAAATGAATATTGTATTCTACCACATAAATGATAGTACTTTTATACTGATAAAGCAATTGGTGCAAAATTATTCCCTAACCATTCCAAAATATCAAACATGCTCAACGTTAATAATCAAGTTTTCACTTCTGCCGGCACTCCCGGAGTGCAACCCGTCTTTTTTATATATATAAAGTATTCCAACGACTGTTATTAGATCTAAAACGCTGTAATAAAACAACAGAAAATGCAAAAGTTATCACGTTAAATCCACAAATAAAATTACAATTCATAATAGAGTTGTAGTTAATGTAATAATATTATATTCAACGCAATTGCATCGTTACAACCAGGTCACAGAATAACAAGTACGAGTATGTCACATATAAACAAGTCTGTCATTATTTTACGCGTCACAAAACTGAATTAATTAAACAATGATACACAAAGCGCGCAATTAGCGCGCGTCTGCAAATGAGTCCGAGACAAGGAACTTGTTAGCACAAGTCGGCGCGAGTTGCCGCGATACAAACGTTTATTTCTACAAAGTTATCTTTGTACCACTGCTAACGTCACTACCTTGTCGAAACATAGGTTTTGGTTGGTTTTTAACAAGTTCACTGTTTCACTCTCGTGACTTTTGGAACGAATTTCCTTATCGCGCGTTGTGAAAAGGGGGCTAGACGGAAAAAATTCTTACGAAAAGTTGTCACGACACTTTTTGATATTGTAAGCTGTGCGGCGTCGCATGTTTCTCTGTCTGTCTCTCTCTCTCTTATAGAAAGCAAGCCAGATATTTTCATTTCTATTTCGCATTGAACAGTGTGGTGTCGCGACGATTATTTTTGTTGAGTGTATACAGGTTTTTTGTAAATAATAAATGAATCCTGACAGTGTTTCTGCACAAGTTCCGGATATTGCTGATGGAGTACAAAATTGAGCCTACTGATTAAGTTTATATAACATTATATTTGTTAATAATAAAAAAATATTATTATAACTTAAATAAAATAAAATTTTATTACATTCTTGACTTGTATATCTGATCTTAGCAGGTGTTTCTAATTGTCATCAGATCTTCTTCGTCAAAACAAGGTTTAACTCTCCAAAATTATGTAGTCTCACAATGCTGAATTTCCATTATAAGATTTAGTTCCTTAACTTTTAAAGATATGGAACTTAATCCTGTAATGGCTTGTAGTCATAAATCTTTCTAACCACAACAACAAAAAAGGCACCACGTCAAATGCCTTACCACCCATATGGGTGGTACCTTCATATCAAGCATGAAAAGGCATATTCGAGCTGTCAAAGTGTTATTTTGATAAAGTGCCATTGTAATAATATTATCATTCTCAATTTAAAGCAAGATAAGACGTGATGTTAAGTAATTTAAACGACATATTTATACACTAGGAATATTAAAACGTAAAATCACATAAAATTAATAGAAGAGCGCTTTATTTGTAGGTTTTTTATTATCTACAAGTTAGCCCTTGACAGTAATCTCACCTGATGGTAAGTGATGATGCAGTCTAAGATGTTAGCGGACTAGGTTAGCCCGCTACCATCTTAGACTGTTTGGGGTGTTAGGGGTATGGTAAGCCCACACTCCTAATTGGTTCCTACTCGACATCATGGTGGAACGCTTAATCGCTTGGCGACACGTCTTTGTCGGTAGGCTGGTAACTAGCCACGGCCGAAGCCTCCCACCAGACCAGACTCGAGCCGGGAATCGAACCCAGGACCTCCGACTCTATAATGCGCCAGCGCGCGCTCTGCGCTACAGAGATCGTCAAAAGTAGTAGTAGTGCATTTCTCGGCAATTTTTCTATACATATTCAAAGTATACCTTAAGTCTTCAGCAGTCTTGCCTCAAAATCGTCTGGTCTATTACATGTAATAAAAAAAATCTAAGTCAATAACGAGATATGTGGTTGTTTTCGTAGTAGATAATTAATTAAATTATAACAGTAATTTTCATTTCAGCCGTTAATAAGTAACATTATATTTGTTAGTAAAAATATATAGTTAGGTGTGATTTTCTGGAATAAGCTAAGTTTATGTATTAAAGATACAAAGTATAGATTTGCCATATCTTGTAAAATCCCAAGTAGTGTTCGAGCCGAGAAAGGTTAAAAATAAAAGGTTCGCATTTCATTTTATTAAATTACGAGTCGGCGGCGCAGACTGATTGCAGGCTCCGTGTCATAGTTTAGTTAAAGGTATATATATACCCTTTAATTAATGCGAGCTGGAATATAATGATGAACCCATTATTCTTTACTAAGTGGTTCTACGTCCGATTGTAAGCCTTGTGCATGCTAACTAACATTGAAAGTGCATATTTTAAATATGTTGTAGTATTTCTTTTTATACACTACAAGTTAGCCCTTGACGGCAATATCACCTGGTGGTAAGTTATGTTGCTGTCTAGAATGGTAGCGGGCTAACCTGTTAGGAGTATGGTAAACCCACGCTTCTAATTGGTTTTTACGTGACATCGTGCCGGAACGCTTAATCGCATGGCGAAACGTCTATATCGGTAAGGTGGTAACTAGCCACGGCTGAGGCCTCCCACCAGATAAATTAATTACATTAATATATAATATTATGTTTACCGCTATCTATATAAAAAAAAACTTCAGAGGTGTCAAGGGACACCCGGATGGAACGAAGTTCCTTTCGATTAATTAGTGAAGGAATTGTAATAAAATTTTATTTTATTTAAGTTTTAATAATATTTCTTTTATTATTAACAAATATAATGTTATATAAACTTAATCAGTAGGCTCAATTTTGTACTCCATCAGCAATATCCGGAACTTGTGCAGAAACAATGTCAGAATTCATATTATTATTATTTTTTATTATTTACAAAAAACCTGTATACACTCAACAAAAATAATCGTCGCGACACCACACTGTTTAATGCGAAATAGAAATGAAAATATCTGGCTTTCTATAAGAGAGAGAGAGACAGACAGAGAAACATGCGACGCCGCACAGCTTACAATAACAAAAAGTGTCGTGACAACTTTTCGTAAGAATTTTTTCCTTCTAGCCCCCTTTCACAACGCGCGATAAAGAACGTCGTTCTAATATATTATATATTCAGCGAAGTATTTTTTCGATAAGGTGCTAAGAGTTGCGAATTCCTTATTATTGACATTTATGGCCCGACGCCTCAGTAAGCGGCCACTATAATGAGTTAAAGTTGAAAGATATTTTATGAATGATTTAATGGGCGGTTTTAAATCTTGGCTGTGAATCTGGGAAGAGCTGGTGTGCTTCGTACTTTGTTAAATCTTCAACCGTTGCGTTATGCAATATCTACGAGTAAGTCTGATTGTTCAAGTAGATGTTTTGAAATAATGATTTTTGTATGTCATCTTGCCTGACTGTTTTGCTTGTATTATATAAAAACAATGTATATAAGTCTAGACAAAAGATACAGTTTTTAACCAATTATGTTTCGGCTCTGCGCACAACAGGGTTACCGGCAGAGTTAGCGAGAAAGTTGGAAGGTCGGTTATTCGATCGAGTGAGACGGTTGACCGGAGTTAGTAGATTAATTTTATAAGTTACTTAATGGATTACCAGTTTAGTGGTGCGTTCATCAACAATTGCTGGACGAGAGTTTTTATCGTTAGCTTTTATTACTTGTGATGATGCTGTCTAGGATGGTAGCGGGCTAACCTGTTAGGAGTATGGTAAACCCACGCTCCTTATCGGTTTTTACGCGACAACGTGCCGGAACGCTTAATCGCTTGGCGACACGTCTTTGTCGGTAGGGGGGTAACTAGCCACGGCCAAAGCCTCCCACCAGACAATACGTTTTTCAAAGACACTTAAGTTTTTCTATTATTGTAAGAACTAGGTCTTGAGATCCGCTATGTAACACCTGCTTCATTCTATCATTTAAAAAGTTCAGTTTAATATAAAGCTTAAGAATACACTAAATTTCGATAATTAAATAGTTTGTCAAGTTCCAGCTCCTCGGGCCGGTGTAGCACGTCCGACTAAACTCATTTCGAGACGAAAACGGTCGAGTCTCCTTTTCACTTCCTTAAGAATCCATTAACTTAATTAAAGTGCGCTAAAGCTTGCAATTTAGTTAAAATTAACAATTTGTTAAACGCTCTACAAAAATGTCAATACAAAAAACTCCGTAGCTAATGCTACGCGCTACGTGCTACTACAGGTGCTACGCCGTAGCATCTAACTAGCTAGGGAGCTAATAAACGATTTCAAGAAACTTGTTGCTTTTAATTTCAATCGTGGTGAATTTAACTTAGTTAACATTATTTGTTTAGTGGTTTGCATTTTTAATTAAAGGATGACAATTTGATCACTAGGTTCTGGGTACGGGGTTCTATAACATTTGAGAGATTTTATCATATGAAGTTTTTTTATTTATTTATATGTAGGATGACTACGGGCGGGTGCGTGTCTTTGTCGGTAATTTAGGTAGACGTGGGTAGTTTCGGGCGAAGAGACCAGACACTCTTGGTAGAACAGAGCTACAATTATAAGTATGGTAATTTATAAGGAGCAGACTATACGCTCCACCAAGTACGAATGCACCACCGCAGCTCAACCACCGGTCCGACCCGACCGAGTGCTATCAATGCAATGCGCCGTCCCGCGCCGGTGAGTCTTATAAGAACCTGCATACGTCACTTAGTGTTGCGTAAAGAGAGGGGGCGATGCCACTCTCTTGTCTGTAGTACATGACTCCAAAACTAGATGGCGCTGCTCTCTGATTGCCGTCACGGCCTTCCTGACATTCGACCGTCCTCGGGCGACAACTAGTCCTCAGAAGTCGGTGCATCTAAAACAAAACAGATCAACGAAGCCATCCGTTCGTCCCATCCTGACCCAAATCTTGACAGTACTTCAACACTCAGCATCATGATCAGCCCGCAAACAGGACCAGACGACGAGGCCGATTCAACTGCAGCGAGGCAGACGTGATCGTCCCTAAGCTGCTCACCGCAGCGTTGGAAGATGCCTCCAAGCCTCCGGACTGAAACGAACTAGACACCACTTCAATGGCGAGAACATCAATCACTCTCGGTTTGCCGACAATGCAGTTGCAATGGCAGAGACTCTGGAAGACCTCGACGCAACGCTCAACGACCTTAGCAGACCCTCTGAACAGGCGGGCCCACGCATGTACATGAGTAAGACAAAGGTTACGTCGAACGCTAGAGTTCTGCCTTACCCTGCAATGGTTGAGAGCTCTGCACTGGAAACTGTAGACGACCACGTACACCTAGGACATACGATTCAATTAGGCAAGTCCAATTTCGAGAAGGAGGTCAGCCGCCGAATTCAGCATGCGTGGCTGCCCGTTCGGGAAACTCCGCGACATCCCAAAATCGTCCAAAGTCCGTCATCCATCAAAATCCTTAGTGCCTGAAGACCAAAGCCCTCGAACAGTGTGTGTTGCCAGATGACTCACAGCTCAGAAACGTTGTCGCTCACTATGGGCCCCACAAGAAGGCTTAGAGTCACTCGGCGGGCGATAGAGAGAGCCACGCTAAGAGCATCTCCACGTGGTCAAACCAGAAATGAGGAGATCCGTAGAAGAACCAAATTTATCGACTTAGTTCAGCGAGTCGCAAAGTTGAAGTGAAAATGGACGTTGGTATCCCAAGGTGCTGGAATGGCGACCCCGCACCAGTAAACTTAGCGTTGATCGACCCCCAACTAGGTGGACAGGCGACATGAGACGAGTCGCAGGCAGCCGCTGGATACAAGCAGCCCAAGACCGCGGACACTGGAACTCCCTACAAAAAACATGTTATAATATGTGGCCCATACTTCTTTACGGATGCTAATCCTGGTCAGTCAAAGAGGACCCAAGAAAATGTCTAGAGGCATTCGACATGTGGGTTTGTCGATGGATGCCAAGTATCAGCTGGACCCAAAACGCCAGCAATGAGGATGTCCTGCGACGTGCCGGCCGCCATCGCGAACTTTGGAAAACTGTCAAAAAGAAAAAAAAAGTTGCTTATCCGGGGCATGCGCTTAGGCAAGACAGATACGGCCTCTTGCTACTCATTATGATAGGCAAAGTAGCAGCAAAGAGGTGTATCGGTCGCAAGAGGAAGTCCCGGCTGCGAAACATCAGGGAACGGACCGGTATCCCAGCTTCTCAGCCTCGCGAGAGACAAGGCAAAATATGCCACTCCGACTGCCAACCCTCACTAGCTGGAGAGGCACCTAAAAAAGAAGACAAAAAAAACGTATGTCCAGCAGTGGACGTCAATCGGCTGAAATGATGATGATGATGATGACGTCACGCAGAAATCCGAAAGATGTAATCTTAAACTTTGAATCTCCAATAGACTGAGCGGGTCTCTTCATGTGTTGGCCCTTCAGATCCCACTTCTGATGTAGGATGACTACGGGCGGGTGCGTGTCTTTGTCGGTAATTTAGGTAGACGTGGGTAGTTTCGGGCGAAGAGACCAGACACTCTTGGTAGAACAGAGCTACAATTATAAGTATGGTAATTTATAAGGAGCAGACTATACGCTCCACCAAGTACGAATGCACCACCGCAGCTCAACCACCGGTCCGACCCGACCGAGTGCTATCAATGCAATGCGCCGTCCCGCGCCGGTGAGTCTTATAAGAACCTGCATACGTCACTTAGTGTTGCGTAAAGAGAGGGGGCGATGCCACTCTCTTGTCTGTAGTACATGACTCCAAAACTAGATGGCGCTGCTCTCTGATTGCCGTCATATATATTTATTTACACACTTTTATTGTACACCACGAAAAAGGAAAATAAAACAAAAACAGACAGAAAAATAAAAAAAAACAGTAGTATACAATTCAATTAAGAAGTTATTCCGTCTTTAAAATTTAAATATAATAGCAGTATATTTATAACCACTATACATCTTTGATAGCGTTTGGAATGTATTTGTTGGCTTATCGTTTATTTGGTATTTAAAATATGAACTAACAAACGTTGTTAGCGATTTTCTAACTTTATGTTTCATGATATTTAATGTCTCTAGGTAAATTCTAATTTATCTATAGTTTTAACATTGTTTTAGATAATATATTACAAGTCACCTCCGCGCAGTGCGATTTCCGACCAGGGGATGCAGACTACATAATACCGAAAAAATCTATCGTATCTTTAGGGTAGGCAGTGCTTATTTGTCGGGAAATACACAATAATCTACATGTTTCTTCATGTTTCTGTTTTTTGTAAGAATGTACTGAACTTTGGAAATATTGTGTACTAATAGTGTAAAATGATCAGAATAATATTTTCGAACTGTACAGAATACTGCAGAACAGTAAGCAAGTACCGATGAAGCGTTCCCGCACGATGTCGCGTAGAAACCAAGTAGAAATATGTTTTTAGCATACCCCTTACAGATTAGCCCGTTACCATCTCAGACTGCAATCATCACTTACCATCAGGTGAGATTGCCGTCAAGGCCTAATTTGTAGTGTATTAAAAAAAATCAGTTCTTAAGCAACAGTGAACGAGTCGAGTGAACGTTGACAAAATCTGTTCACTCGCTCTTATCCTAAAGTCTGTTAACAACTGTCTAGTTATTCCAGATATTTAAAAATACTTGTGAAAGCAAAGCGAGCTGCTGCGTCGACCGTCCCGGTATAATGAGCTCGTTACCGAAATGAAACGTGTATGAGAATTTAAATTAGGTTAACGTTTGTTGTTATATTTGAATAGGCCAAGAGCCAGCGGCAAAGTCTGAAAGGGTATTTAACATTGAATTACTATTTGCTAAATTTAGATATACTCGTAGTTATTATGATTTTGCTAACTTAATTATATTGATTTTTACATTACATGTTTTAATATTCTACCTAGAAACTGTTCTAGTATCCTCTTATAATTTTCGGTATATGTGGTTCATAAGTATTACTTAATGGATATGCGGACTTTAGACATCATCATCGTAACCCAGATATACGTTGCTGCAAAACAATCATCATCTTAATCGTGCTCAACCAATTCTCGACTCACTATAAAGTGCGGTTCTCCTCTCAATATGAGAAGGGTTTGGCTATAGTCCACCCCGCTGGCCAGACTTCACACGCATTAGAAAACATTACGGAAAACTCTCAGGCGTGCAGGTTTCCCCACGATGTTTTCCTTCACCGTTGAAGCAAGCGATATTTTAATTGCTTTAAAAACCCACATAACTCTGAAAAGGTGCGTGCCCTGGTTCGAACCCCCGACCTCTGATTAAGAGCCTGACGTCCTAACTACTAGGCTATCACAGCTTGCGCAAAATAATATCCGTATAATATAAAGACTGACTAGCTCATTTAGTCGTATATCAATACTCAGCTCAAACCACGGGATGAATCAAAAATATGGGTTTATATGTTAATATGAAGGTCTAACAGTTTTGAAATCACAAATACGAGATCGGCGAGTTTAACATGAGCAAAGCCGCGGCCAACAGCTAGTAAAGTAAACAACACGTCAAAAATGATCATGATTATCCCCTTATCACTGTTTGACCACTGATAACAGGCGTGCTCTCTCTGAGAACATAGGGCTTTAGAGCATATACCAACCTCATTGCTCCAAAAAGGGATGGCGACCTACTTCCGGATAGAAATTGTGTTAATTTTAGAGAAAAATACGATATTGTTTTTTTTTTCGCTTACATAATATCTACTTTAAGATTTGCCCCACGTGCTCACTGACTATAATTTTCATAATAATTAACATCCTTTTAAAGTTAACTAGTATTCGGTACGATTTCAAGAAAAGTTTTGTGTCAAATGTAAATAAAAATATTTGACGCGCAAATAATTACGAGTCCGACATGATGAACCTTTGTGGCTTTCACTCACTTTGAGTTTGAAGTGATTATTTTATTTCTAGAACGAAGCTCCTTAATGCGGCTTGCGGGAGAAGTTAACTTATAGAAATCGTCACGTTGCGAAAAAGAGTTATGCGACTGGGTCGGTTTTGTACTTTGGATATTATCCCAAGCTCTTTCTTTTTTTTATATATACATAGCAAGCAAACGAGCTAGTGGGTCACCTGATGGTAAGTGATTGCCGCCCATGAACATTTGCAGCACCAGAGGAACCGCCAATGCGTTGCTGGCTTTTGAGTAATTTGTTTATCCGCCCTTTGAAGATCCCCATATTATAAACATTAGGGAACACAGAAGATGGAAGCTGGTTCCACAATTTGCAGGTACGTGGCAGAAATGACCTGGAATAGCGGGTGGTGGAATAGGACCAGGCATCCAGGTGGTGAGGATGAAGTTTGTTTCTGCGACGAAAAGTGCGACTGGAGAACACGGAAGGTGGTATAAGATTAAATAGCTTTTGCTTTTGTATACGAGTAAATAATGTTTCTATATAAGCAGCTTTGCAAAGTTGATTATCTATTGAGGATAAAACTATTGTAAGCCGGAGATGTCTTACATTTATTTTTATTTTATTCATTTATTTTTTTACCAAATCTGTGATAACAAACACTCATATAAAAGGTATAAAAAGGAAAGATATAATAGATCTCCTCCATCTACCCTCAGATGTGATAAAGATGATATTATAAAGTGGAATGTTAAATATTATAAACTTGTTATGTGTATTAAATATTTTATAATGGGAAGAGAGAGTCCTTCTGACACAGATTTTACGACGTCCGTGGCGCAGCGCGCGCGCTGTTGGATTATAAACTTGGGGGTCCTGGGTTCGGTCCCGGCTCGAGTCTGGTCTGGTGGGAGGCTTCGGCCGTGGCTAGTTACCACCCTACCGACAAAGATGTGTCGCCAAGCGATTTCGCTAAATCGCTTGGCTTGTGCGTTCCGGCACGATGTTGCGTAGAAACCAATTAGGAGTGTGGGTTCACCATACCCCTAACAGGTTGGCCCGCTACCATCTTAGACTGCATTATCACTTACCATCAGGTGGGATTGCCGTCAAGGGCTAACTTGTAGAGGATAAAAAAAAAAAATGTGTGCGTGTACTAGTGTACACACGTAAGAAGTGAAACTTCTTTATGGCCTTATTTTTCGAAAAATGATCTACATGCAACTTTCTAGAAATTGGTTAAATAAAGTTAAATTAGATAAAGTTTCAACAAAAGGATTTTATTATCATAGACATGAATACAAATAATACAATTATTTCACTTTACCTTTTTGCTACTAAGATTATTACAGCATTTCATTAATTGTAATAGAATTATTACTATCATTGTCATCGTCATTATATATTTTTGTAATTAATGGCTTATGGTAACTGAAATATGAAATATATAGTTTACATTCCACGAAATTTAGTGACCGAGTAAAAACTCCATCAATTGTAGTGCCAGATCTTGTTGTTGACGTTTGAGGACTGTTTTTCATGGATAAATTCAATTTATCTTTCAGAAATTCAACTAGCTTCAAAGATTTTTCCGATGCAAAATTGACATTAAAATCTCCACTTAAAATCATCGGTATTTTATAATTATTGTTACCGAGTAAAGAGGCACCTTCACTTGTGTACGGCAACAATGAATGGTGAAGAAAATTAATAATATCGTCCAACTTCTGATTAGGAGAAATATACAGTGAAACAATCAAAAGGTGGGAGTGAGTCCACTTAAGCGACATGCTATCCCTACTCCGTTGGAGAAAGTGAAAGTAATCTTCGTCTGAACCAACCGTGGTAGGGGCAAGAAAAAGATGGCGCGTAACGGAAAAATGTGACGCGTAACCGCGTTTTTTCCAACGCCGATAAAGAAGTTTCATTTCAAAAAAATACTTAACAAAAGGTCTCAAACCTTATCGGATACTGTAATATGTGAACAAATAAAGTTTCATTTCATTTCATTTCAAAATGTGATGGAATAGAAGTAAAACAAAATATTTTAACGACTCGATTAAGACCGAGTAAGGTATAAGAATGCATTAAGTAATGACAAAGAAAGTTGTAAGTAGGACTTTCAATGTGCTTCTAAGTTGAAAAAGGTTTGAACAAGATAAGTATGCAGGAAAAGCGTACGGGTCTTGTGTTGTGTCATGTTTACATATTAAATAACTCTTATAAAATGTGTACTCCCGACTTAAAATATTCCGTCTCTTTTAGTGGTTTTTTCAGACTAAATAAAGAACAAATTAGTTTTATGCTAGTAAAAATAGACTCCGAATTCGTGACAGAGTTTTCTAACTAACTTCAAACCCACCGAATTATGATTATATTCGTAATATAAGCTAAACTGTGATAGCCTAGTAGTTAGGATGTCCGCTTTCTAATCAGAGATCGGGGGTTCGAACTCGGGCATGCACCTATAACTTTTCAGAGTTAGGTGCGTTTTAAAGCAATTAAAATATCACTTGCTTCTACGGTGAAGGAAAACATCACGCCTGAGAGTTCTCCATAATGTTCTCAAAGGCGTGTGAAGTCTGCCAATCCGCATATTTGTCCAATGGCACCGCCAGCGTGGTGGACTATGGAAAACCCCTCTCATATTGAGAGGCGCCTCGCGCTTTGTAGTGAGCTGAGAATGGGTTGCCCATGATGATGATGAATATAACGTGTAAAATGTCTTATCATGTTATGGAAGAAATATATTTGTGTTGTGTTATATGATGGAACACATCACATTCACAGCTTCGCTACGCTAGCATGCACCTTCTAGTTATCTCGCACCGAGGTTGTGGAAAGCCTAAAACGCGCACATAAATCAATCTCAATAACATGTTATGATGTAACGCTATGAGTTGTTTGCGTTGCTGGGAATTTATAAATAATATACGCGTTTGATATTTCGGTAACACAGATAGCATCGCAGCTGGAAATAGGTAAATATCTCAGATTTCACAGACTACATGTCTCAGATGAGAATATTCAGCGAAATTACGTTTATACTTTGCGATTCTCTAATGTATATGGCACGATATATTTAAAACATAACTCGGAATTATGTTAGTTGTCCGTTTGATAAACTTGCAGGTACCACTTTTATTTAAAATAAGTTATAAATACAACCAGTTGAATACGAGGTATATAAAATCAATGGTTTCAACTCATTTTGGAGAAGTTTTCCCTTGGGTGTTCCTCAAGGATCATTACTTTGCTTATCAACTTATTCGTTCAGGATTACAAGAGTTCAGCCTTGTTTTCTTTATTCTAACTCTCTCTATATGAACGTCTATGATATGAACATCTTTAAAGTTTTCAATAACATATCCGACATATTATGAAGATCCACAGGCAGAATTAAAAATCAAGATCTCAACTAGATATCAGAGATACGAGTATTTGATCAAATATAAATTGAAATTTACATGCTTTCTGTGCCTTGGTGAGGAGCTACCATGAATATGCGTGTCATTCATGGTGTACCAGGTCTCGCTTTCAAAAAATAAATTTAATCCTAATAACGTATGATACTCTTTGAGTTAAATTTAAGGTTATAATTTTACAATCTTAATAGAAATTTGGAAAAAATTCATCTCTGTTATGTCACTGCCACCTCTGTACGTACAACTCCGGATAGTTTTAAACTTTCAACTCATACAGATTGAGTTAGGAAAAGCTGTCCACTGCCCAAAATTTTTTTTAAAATTGTTTATTTAGGTGTACCAACAGCTTAAGACATTGTAATCGGACTAAAAGAATTTATACATAATATAGCTAATTATAGGTTAGGTAAGACCGCATGCAAAAGGCGTATTACAAAAGGAAAACTAATTAATAAACAGACTGAAATATGTGAAATAACAACAGCAAAAAAGCAGAAGTGAGTAAAAAAGTATTAAAGTAAATAAACTAATTTCCTTAATCCTTATTTTATTCCTGTTTTAGTTTTAAGCACTCTCAATGTTTCCTATTTGACTATTTATCAAATTTGTATCTACTACTATATCCATGTTCGCTCACTATGGGCCTCATAAGAAGGCTCACAGTCACTCAGCGAGCAATGGAGAGAGCCAGCAGTGGACGTCTATCGGTTGAATTGATGATGACTATATCCATGCAGCATCTCCCTTTATTTAATTATGTTCTTAGAAAATGTTTTAATTTTGTAGAAAAGTCCCATTATAGCGTTAAGGGCTATGCAAATGATAAGCAAGCTTGGGTATGAAATATCGTTCTTATTATGATAAAGCTCTTAAATAATTTTAAGTGGCATGTAAAATAGTGATAAGAAAAAGTAAGTTCGGAACCTTCATAGCTTTAGTTTTAAATTTACGAATGTAGTAATGACCCTTAACTCACTAATATGTAATTGATGCATTAAATTGTCTTTTAAAGGATTATTTGAATAAATATTATGATTGTTTGTTTGATTGACTGATTGTTATTTTTTATCCCTCCCTACAATAGACCTATGTACAGCAGTGGACGTCAATTGGTTGAAATGATGATGATAGTATGCAACCCACACAGATTTTAGACCAAATTATTTGTTTGACTATAAATACATAAATATTGTCTGTAGATACATAAAGACTAGTCGCGTGGTAGCCGCGTCGGCGGGTGTGAGGCGCGCCATCGCCGTTCTCCAGTCGGCGCGTTTGATGTTGTCATCCAAATGTATATTTATCATTTCCCACATTCTTCAGCTGCAACAAACAGAACGGCGCTGGCGGCTCCGTGTTGTGATGATGTACTCTCCCGCCACTCGGAGTGCCTGTATTTGATAGAACAGTGTTTATTTGCTTATGATACACACAACTAAATGTAATGAATAGGCGTTACTTTGCGGAAGTCCATGATAAACAATAAACAGCAAGTATAATTTGCTATATTCCACCGACAACCGGGAGATTAATATAGTATAACACCAACAAAATCCTCCACTAGAACCTCTACGCACGTTTCGACCCGACACCGGATCATCCTCAGGAGATGATGACTTCACAAGCGTGAAAAGTAAAGTTTACTTTTCGCGCTTGTTTACAACTAAATGTAGTAAACTAAACGGAATGCAGCTGTGATAGCCTAGTGGCTAGGACGTCCGACTCCTATTCAGAGGTCGGGGGTTCGATCCCGAGCACGCACCTCTAACTTTAATTATCACTTGCTTCAACGGTGAAGGAAAACATCGTGAGGAAACCTGCAAGCTTGAGAGTTCTGTATACTGTTCACAAAGGCGTGTGATGACTGCCAATCTGCACATGGCCAGCGTGTTGGACTATGGCCAAACCCTTCTCATATTGAGAGGAGACCCGTTTGATCATGATGATGATAATGTATGTTATCAAGAAGAAGAAGAATCGGGGTAAGAATTAAAAACTAAGCACGAATTGATGTGTTTAATCGCCAAAAGAGCAATAAAAGAGGCAATATATAATTGGTTTTATAAGTTTTATTAATAATTTCTTACTACTCAACAGATAACTATCATAGAAAATAAGAACCTGACACCTTTGCCGCTCGATGTAGCATAGAACAATGAAAATTATGCTTAAAATTTTCTATATCATTATCTTTTTTAAATTAAAACAGTTTAGAACAGTGTCGATACGAAATTTCTGCTTTAACACTGTAACAAAATTAATGTTTAGAGACGATAACTAAAACATTGGTTATCGTCACTAAACATTTTGTAATTTCAACGACGACGACCTCCGTGGCGCAGTGCGTGCGCTGTTGCGTTTAAAGTTGGAGGTCCTGGGTTCGATTCCCGGCTCGATTCTGGTCTGGTGGGAGGCTTCGGCCGTGGCTAGTTACCACCCTACCGCAAAAGACGTGTCGCTAAGCGATTTAGCGTTCCGGCACGATGTGGTGTAGAAACCAATTAGGAGTATGAGTTTACTATACTCCTAACAGGTTAGCCCGCTACCATCTTAGACCGCATCATCACTTGCCATCAGGTGAGATGCAGTCAAGGGCTAACTTGTGATGAATAAAAAAAAAAAGCACACATATCGGTAAGTCGTTCCAGTCTTGTTTCAATCTTTACACGCACTCACTCACAGCTCGTGTTGTGTCTTCGCCAAAAATCCTGTACACAAACCCTATTCCAAAAGACGCCTGTTCCCAGAAGTGGGACGCCAATAACCTCACGATGATGATATTAATGAATAAATTAACACAACTCTCCCCCAATTATTTAACCTAAATATTTCCTGTTCGCATGGTCTGCGCGTGGAGCCGGCTGGTGAACACCTGAGCAAGTCTAATGAATGCTTAATAAGCTTTCCTCGGTGCATGTCTAACAAACCCAGAGGGAGAAAAGTTTGAAATTAACTTGTTACTTGCCGGCTCCGCCTACTGTGCAAAATAGGAACAATTCCATCATTAATTTTATTTAATGTTCGACTTGATTGTTGGCGTGTGACATGGATCCATTTTTGTTGTCGACATGTTGACTTCATAACGCATATTTACTATATAATATATAGATATATATTTAAAATATATTTTTTTATATACTACAAGTTAGCCTTTGACGGCTATCTCACCTGGTGGTAAGTGATGATGCAGTCTAGGATGGTAGCGCACTCCTAATTGGTTTCTACGCGACATCGTGCCGGAACGGTAAGTCTCTCGGCGACACGTCTTTGTCGGTAGGGTGGTAACTAGCCGCGGCCGAAGCCTCCCACCAGACCAGACTCGAGCCGGCAATCGAACACAGGACCTCTAACATTATAATGCACAGCGCACGCTCTGCGCCACGGAGGTCGTCAAAATACTCCACTGCAAGTAAGCCTTTGACGATTATTAGACCCGGTGGTAAGTGATGATGCATTAAGGTGGTAGCTGGTTAACCTGTTACATGTATGGTAACAACCCACATTAGTTTCTACGCGACGTCATGCCGAAATCTGCGAGATCCAGATCAATATTAAATTGAATATCACTCTGTTTAACATGGATAGAAAATATCATTAGAAACCTGCAAGCCTGAAAGCTCCCCGTAATGTTAAAGTGTTCGTACTCTGACAGAAAAATGGCAGAGTCGGACGTATGGCCGGTAAACACGTCGACCTTAAATCGCACGCTCCAAATATCCTATAATCCTTCGCAAAATATTCAAAATGGCATTCAAAGCGAAGTTCACAACAGCGTCACAATAGTTTCACATTAAATAACAGTTCACTTCATAATAAATAATGAAGTTTTAATCTCGCTCGTGAACTCCCGCTCCGAGCGCCTGAATAATAACTGAGCGAACTGTAAAACTGTACATGACTCAAATCTCTGCTTCCGTCAGAGCTGACTGAATTATTCAGAAACAGCCCCTTTACAGCCGACGATCACATCTAATTAATAATTAGTATTTGACGATTGGGTACGATTTTTCCCTTACGACCTCTATGTATAAAAAACTATAAGTCGCAAGGAGAAAAAATAAATATTACACCGCTTTTAAATACTATCCTCTAGTTCACAGCAAATTGTGTACTCGACTATTTCGCATCTTAAGCGAACGCTATACAGCTGTATCCATTCAAGTTATTGATGTTTTTAAAATATATTGACGCGTCAAAAGTGCCTTTTTAAGGACTATTTGAATAAAGATTATTTTGAATTTGAATTTGAATTTATAAATGAATATATTCAATTTAAAACATTTTAATATGAAATCACATTATAATATTTTTTTGTTGACTTACCTTTTAAATTTGAAATGTATTTTTATTTCTTCAGGTTAATTTGGAGTTTAAAGTTTCAAAAATTTTATTCAAATTAAATTAAAGCAATATAATTCAAATTAAATTAAAGCAAGTTGTCGCAGATAAGCAATGCTCATTATTTGTATTAAATTTAAGAATGATAGCATACTATCAATGTAGTTGAATGTTTTGGAGTCGCACATAATTGTAAGACCAAATATGTACGAAATTCTTGCAAATATTTTTTCTGTTCTATTATTTTTAATAACGGAAAGGTAACCCACACTATTCTTACTTGTAAGTAATCTTGATTTGTAAGCGCTTCCAAGGACATTCCTAATTATTTTAATTTTTTTATTCACCACAACTGCATCTCACCTGATGACAAGTGATGATGCAGTCTAAGATGGTAGCGGGCTAACCTGTTAGGGGTATGGTAAACTCATACTCCTAATTGGTTTCTACACGACATCGTGTCGGAACGCTAAATCGCTTGGTGACACGTCTTTGTCGGTAGGGTTGTAACTAGCCACGGCCGAAGCCTCCCACCAGACCAGACTCGAGCCGGGAATCGAACCCAGGACCTCCAACTTTAAAATGCAACAGCGCACGCGCTGCGCCACGTAGGTCGTCAAAATACTAATACGTCCTAATACCGAAATCGACTGTTTTCTGCAACTTCTACCTAGTAATGGTTTGGGTGGTATCGATTATCGATGTGAGGTTTGTCTCTCATAAGAGCTTATTTATCTAAACAATAAGCTTCAGATTGCTAGCTCGTGTAATTGTGGGTTGAACAGTGTCCGGTAGCGTCATATGGAGTCGATTGATTAAAACTATTGTAACGATTATGGATTGATATAAATCTATATACATATAGTACTTATGTATACTCAGGGAAATGTTCTAAATACTGGAAACTTATTATTTTTCCTAATTTATAGCTAAATTCGGCTCTTTATATAAAGGTTGCGAAGTATGGCAATATAAAGATATTACTTTGAGAAAGTGTGATTTTTATACCAAAGCATTTGAACCATCTCGCCTCTGTTATAAGGCGAGGCGATGCGTATACGTAAAAGATCTAGTAGTGAGTTCATTACAAATATAAACTTTCTATATGATGCAAATAATGCATCGAATTTTATTGAGATGAAATAAGTACTTTCGATGATCTGAAATGGTATTAAATTCCCTTTCCTAATTTAAGCCTAAGAAAGACGCAATGTATATATGTCGAATCAAGGGGGTCCGAGTTGTTTTTTGTAAAGGTGACGTCACGATTTTGTTTACTTTCGCTCATAGTAATTAAGACCACAACTTGCCGGTTTACACTTTTATTGCGATAATAACTTAGAGGTCCGAACAGTACGACGTCTCGAGCGAGAGAATCCGTGAAAGGCATCGACCGCCCGTATTTATAGCACAAAGCATGCTTGTACGAAATTGATTGTTACTGTCTAAATTGTGTTAGCAAAATCATCAATAATTAAAATGTGGGTAATTATTGAAATCTTGAAGTTTTTGGCGCCGCTTAGTAAAGTTAATTACTTCTTCGCGCCGACATATATAATAAGGTTTACACTCTTACTGAAAACTCACTCTAGTATAAGACCAGTACAAGAAGGAAAGCCTTCTTTCTATTAGAGAGAAAGAGAAAGGAGAGACATAAATAGATTGACTTATGGGTTTGGTAGGAAGACACTACAAGTAGTCTTATAATAAGAAAAGGAACCTAGTGTTATGCTTTTTTTCTCATTTTTATGTATTTAAATTTAAATACGAGCGGTGATAACATAGTGGTTAGGGCGTTAGAGGTATCAGAGGTCGGCGGTTCGAATCCGGGCGCACACCTCTAACTTTTCAGAGTTATGTGCGTTTTAAAAATATTAAAATATCACTTGCCTCAACGGCGAAGGAAAACATCGTGAGGAAACCTGCACGCCTGAGAGTTCTCCATAATGTTCTCAAAGGCGTGTGAAGTCTGCTCATGGCCAGCGTGGTGGACTATGGCCAAACCCTTCTCATATTTAGAGGAGACCCGTGCCCTGTAGTGAGCCGGTAATGGTTTGATCACGATGATGGTGTATTTAAAAATAAAAATGGAGTTTTTCTGGTCTGAATGAGCTCCATAGCTCTGACGTTCAGAGACCACTTATCATTAATTATGGACATAATTTATTTGAGGTCCTCGCCTCGATAATCACACGCCAGTATAAAACATGAGATATGTGTTTTATAATTTTTTTAGTCTATATATAATGGTTTAAATAAATTGGTTACACTATCCATTGAAAATATTTTTAGTAAAAAGTATTTGGTACTAGCTGACGCCCGCGACTTCGTCTGCATTGAGTTAGTGTGTTTGTTTGTCTTTCAACCAGGAAGCAATAGATTACTAACCCGAATTACTTGAAATAATTATTACAGGATAAACATTAAAGTATCTCCTTTCTAAAAAACAAAAAGAAGGAGTAAAATCGGACATTGATTCGTTGGTGGGAGAAGTTGTTGGAGGCGCCCGAGACGTGATGGCACAGTCGGTGGCATGCGCGTGAGCTGCGCGCGGTACTGGACAGTACTTGGACGTTGCAACATTACTTTATTTTTCTAAAATAAAAGACTTTTTCTAAAATAAAAGTAGCCTAAGTTATTACATTAGCTACCTGCCAATAAAAGTCCCGTAAAAATCGGTCTGGCCATTTCAGAGATTAGCCGGAACAAACAGACAGACAGACAGACAAAAATTAAAAAAAATGATATTTTGGTGTATGTACCGTTCATATGCATGTAGTAAAAAACGGTTGTTTCAATATTAAAAACAGACACTGCAATTTTATTTATTTGTATAGAATAGATTAGGTTCATTAGTGAATGCTAATTAAATTTTCTTGTATCCCTTTTTAATTGATCATTCAGGTAGTTTTAAAATAAACAGTCGAGCGAAATTTATTTCTACTACGCGGTAAAATTTAATACTCGTGCATTCTCCATTTCTCGTCGCTAGCAGACCCGAGTGTAAGGGCCGGCCACAGGTGATTTGAGGTTATTTATTGAACTTTTGTTGCGATGGAACGCATTCTTTGGAGTCATTTCCAGTCATGCTCGAAAATATACGTATGTACGTATGTATATATATAGTGTTTTACCATCTACCAAGTATCCATAGCATTTTCTTTTTGCGCTCTTGGTTGCCTGGAAGAAAGCGCTACTTGGTATTTAGAGATAAGGCCGCCAAAATGTACCCTATCTAACAGGTTATTATTTTATTATTATTTATTTATTTATTATTAATATAATTAATTATACAATAAAGGCACCGAAAAAACCAAAGAGGTTTGTCCTCGGTGCTAATCTATTGTCTGTTTTAATATCTAAGGTCTATTGTATATGACGAGTTAAGGACGCCCGAGTTGGTTTTTAGTAAGAGTGACGTCAGCAGTGCTGACGTCACGCTTTTGTTAACTTTCACTCATAGTAATTAAAACCACAACTTGAGAGATTACACTTTTATTGCGACATTAACTAAGTGGTCCGAACGGTCCGACGTCATGAGCGAGAATGCCTCGAAAGGCAACAACCGGCCGTATTTATAGAAAAGGATGCTTGTACAAAATTGATTGCTACCTTCTACATACACTGATTAGCAAAGAAATGATTAATTAGTCATTTAAAGAGTTCAATGTGGGTAATTATTGGATTCTTGATTTTCTTGCCGCCGCTGAATGAAGTAAGTAACTCCTTCGCGCTGACATATAATTAAAATGTTGTATACAATTAAAAGGTGCAAGGTGCTGGAATGGCGACCTCGCACCGGTAAACGTAGCGTTGGTTGACCCCCTCAAGGTGGACAGACGACATCAAACGAGTCGCAGGGAGCCGCTGGATACAAGCGGCCCAAGACTGTGGCCATTGGAACTCCTTACAAAAGACCTATGTCCAGCATTGGACGTCTATCAGTTGAAATGATGATGATGATGATGATACAATTAAAGTGTATTAATTCAAGAAACGTTGCAAATTTTTCGCACGTCACACGACGTTTTAATTGCTTGTGTCGCTACAGAAAGATGTAATCAAAGCGTTCTTGTTAGGTTAACTAAAATGGTCTGAACGTATAAACGTCCTCGCGACGCTCAATAGCCTTCCAAATACATTTCCTTTTCATCTCCGCGCAGTCGGATGACTAATTAGGCGGCGCGAACTAACATTACACTGCTGCCAGTTTAAACCTCGCACCCCGTTGTACGAGATATTGTGTTTTTAATTAAGGACTTCAAGGAGCCACTGAAGAGAGCGCACGTGTATCGAGCTAAACTACACTTTATGACAGACTTTAAATTATAATTTCATATTGTTCTTTTCGTGTTTGCATCTCCACGCCGATAGTTATGAATATCATCTACTACAGAGCACAGATCTTCTCTCAATATGGGAAGGGTTTGGCTATAGTCCACCACGCTGGCCGTGTGCGGATTGGCAGACTTCACACGCCTTCGAGAACATTATAGCGAACTCTCAGGCGTGCAGGTTGCCTCACGATATTTTTCTTCACCGTTGAAGCAAGTCATATTCTAATTGCTTTAAAACGCGCATAGCTTTGAAAAATTAGGCGTGCCCGGGATCGAACCCCAGACCTCTGATTAGGAGGCGGACATCCTAATCACTAGGCTATCATAGCTTCAAATCATTAAACAACATTGACATTAACTATTACTAAACAATATAATATAACAAAGCTTGAATAAGTACTTACTTCTTATTTTTACATTAAGTAAGTTAATTCCTCGTAGCTTACAGATTTAGGTTAGGTTAGATTTGTTTTTTTTAACACCGGCTAATTTGGATCGCTAAAAATACATAGTCCATAAAGATTACTCTTTTATTTTTCACATTTATACGTTTTTGCGTTTAAAAACTTATTAAAAACCGATTCAGTGAACGTAGCTGGAAAGGTTTAATGATAGTTTTGATCACGTAGTTCAATTATATAATTATATGTATACTAATTCACTAATTGCAGCGTCGTATTATATTATATATGTTAACAAAAGTAAACCAAATTTATCACAATATGGTGACTTAATATTAATTACTCTTATAGATGTGAAGTGATGTAGGTGGTGAAGGAATGAAGACATTTTACCGTACAACAAACGAAAGCAAATATTTTTGTTATGTGAAATTTTTCATTATGAGCGCTTAAACTGTGCCTGTTTGGATTCTTCCACAAGATGTTTCATTCGTTGGAGTTTCTTTATAAAATAGGTAAATAAAAGACTTGTTTTTCTCACAAATCTTTCCTCAGGTCCCAAACCCCGCAGTGTGCAGTGCAAGCGTCTAATCCCCGAACAAATAACAAGTTCGTTCGCGAGTTGGCTTTCGGAGCTCTTCGCTGATAGCGCCTATTTGTTGCAGCGAGCTGGCGGCCGCCTGTCCGAGATATTTATATCGAGACTTAGCTGAGTGCTGTGTTTAGGTGGCATTTTATGAGGGACACCGGGCGTCCCATTGGTATTAAGTGTTTATTGTTTTTATCGACTATACTACTTACCTACTTACTTCTTCAATCCTGGCAGGGTCGCCATGAGGTGTGTTGTTATCGGGAGGGCCGTATAAATGAAGACGATAAAGGACGTTTAATTTTATTCATTATGTGAGATGGTGATAACGAAAAAAAAGAAAAACCCCGGCTAAGTTTGTTGTGGGCTTCTTCTTAGACCGGGGCGCATTTGGAACCCTCATAGCTTTAGTTTTAAGTTTACGAATGTAGTTATCACCATGAAATAACTACTATGTAAATTATTGACGCGTCAAAAGTGCCTTTTTTAGGACTATTTGAATAAAGATTATTTTGAATTTTGAAGAACGCCCAATCTTGTTAAAGGTTAGTTTATTACTAGTACAAAATACTCTCTGCCCTACAACCTACCTACTTACCCCGTAGGTTAGCCTTTGATGGCAATCTCGCCGGTAACAAATGCTTATATGGTAGGTGTATGGTAACAACCTTTACACCGTGTTGGTATCTACGCGACATAATACCGGAACGCTAAATTAAGTGGAGACACGTCTTAGTCGGTGTTTTTGGTTACAAGCCACGACCGAAGCCTGCCACCAGACCAGACTTGAGCCGGGGATCGAACCCAGCACCTCTTATAATGGGATAGTGCAAGCGCTGCGCCACAGAGGTCGTCGATAGTGTCAAAATAATAACAGTAGTAAACACAAATACAAACCTGTTAGGAGTATGGTAAACCCACTCTTCAATTGGTTTCTACGCGACATCGTGCCGAAACGCCAAATCGTTTGAAGTCTGCGTCGGTAGGGTGATATAGCCACGGCCAAAGCCACCCGCCTAGAGCCAGGAATCGAACCTAGGATCCCCCACTTTATAACGACACGACATCGGACCTACTGCGCCACGGAGTTCACCTTCTGTATAGCTCCCTAATGTTAACACATAAATATTAAGGGCCCAGAGAGTCAGTAATCTCCGCCCACGGAGGAATAAGTTGTCCGTGGTTCACATTGTCCGAACAATGGCACAAACACCGCGTTATTAGCGTCATTCAACACGATCTTGGACAGTACCTAATGGACGAAGGGTCCCATTCAAAGTGGAGAACCGTGGTTGTCGAATTACTAAGGATTTCTAAAAATATTGGATAATTACTAATATTCTCAAAACCATAATTACCCTCATGTTAATTCTATATAATCTTACTATAAAATTGTTGATGGTTTTATGTTTATTTTTTCTATTTTTATGTTTAAATAGTAGTTAAACTTTATACCTTACCATCTAGTTAGTGTAAGTGACAACCTCCGTGGCGCAGTGCGGTCCTGGGTTCGATTCCCGGCTGGAGTCTGGTCTGGTGGGAGGCTTCGGCCGTGGCTAGTTACCACCCTACCGACAAAGACGTGTCACCATGCGATTTAGCGTTCCGGCACGATGTCGCGTAAAAACCCATTAGGACTGTGGGTTACCCTTATAGGTTAGCCCGCTACTATCTGACACTGCATCATCACTTAACATCAGATGAGATTTCCGTCGAGGGATAACTTGTAGTGGATAAAAAAAGTGGTACTGCCGTTCTAATTAGATTTAAATCAATCAAATCAAAAATAGCTTTATTCACATAAGACTGTTACAGACATCTATGAATCGTTCATTTCATTATTTCTATTCGTGAAGTGATGGTGATAACTACAATCGACAACTTAAAACTAAAGCTAAGAGGGTTCAAATCGCGCTCAGATCTAAGAAGAAACCCACAACAAACATAGCCGGGGTTTTTTTAATCACCATCTGACATAATCAATAATAAATTACAGTACCCATGGAGTTAGAGCAATTCACACCCAAGCTTTTTTATCGTTTATATAATCCTTAATTTCGTAATATGATTTTTCTATAAGCTTTCATTTAAAACTTTGAACTTATAAATAACAGCTAGCTGTTGCCCGCGACTTCGTCTGCCTAGAATTGCTGATTTTACTTGAGATTGAGGTTGCCCGTGCGGCCAATGCCCTGCTTCAGAAAGTAAGCTACAGGCAAATGTCAAATTGCCGGTTTTCTTATCTCTAAATTAAAAAAACATAGGACTTTCATACAAACTTCCTTTTTTTACCCCCTTCGGGGTAGATTGGTATGAAAAAAAATTCTAACCTTATACTTACGCCCTAAAAGAAACTTATTTTCAAAATTTCAAGCTTGTAGACTTCATAATAAAAAAACTAAGCAAAAACTATCATCCCCTTTTTTACCACCCTTAACAGGTAATATTTAAAATAAATTTGATGCACATGTTTTTTATTTATTATTACTAATCTTAATGCAAATTTTTGTGTCTCTAACTCTAAAAACAAAGAAATTTCATACAAACTTCTAATCCCTATCTTATCCCCTTAGGGTTGGAATTTCCGAATATCCTTTCTTAGCTGACATCTCTTAACTACCAACTACCTACTTGCTCAATTATAGCTTTATACGTGCAATAGTTTTTGAGATCTCATGTTTAATCAGTATGTAAGTAAGTATGTAAGTGACCTTTCGCTTTTATATATATAGATAACTGTAGGATTACTTAAAAACATCTCCGCCGCCACACCTAAAGCTATATCGAGCTGACGAGTGCTGACGAATTTGTTATTTGTTGTGGGATGTAGCGAAGCGGAGCGCGGCCATTAGCGCCGCGGCGGGCTCGCTTTGTGCAGTCCGGGGGAATTCATTTAGCTTCGATTGTTTTACAAATAAGAAACGCGGCGAGCGGCGACTTATTTGCCGTCGTCACGTTGTATAGAAATGTTTCACTTGAGAATCGATTTCACTCAACTTGTAATAGCTGTTAACGGGGAAATCGTTTACAGCGGCGTGTTGTTCTAGTGGTTAGCGAGTAGTTTGCCGATCGCAGAGACCTGGCAGTTGCCTAGACCGGTTATTGTTAGGTATGCAACAACCTAGGTATACAAAGTAATCTAACGAAAAAAAAACTCCGGCTAAGTTTGTGGTGGGCTTCTTCTTAGACCGGGTCGCGTTTGGAACCCTCATAGCTTTAGTTTTAAGTTAACGAATGTAGTTATCACCATCAAATAACTACTATGTAAATTATTGACGCGTTAAAAGCGCGTTTTAAATGACTATTTGAATAAAGATTAATTGAATTTGAATTTTGAATTATGTAGCAACGTGGACTGTTAAATAGCCTTATGGGGAATGGATAACTAAAACACCAATTGCTATGCCTAGTGAATGATTTAATTACGTGTAATATTAATGGGTGCGGAGTGCGGGTGCAAGCGACATACGCCTTGCGTCGGGTATAGGTTACGACTGAATGTTTCAAATCAAATCAAATCAAATCAAATCATTTATTTGCATAGATTGTGTAGTTGATTGGTGTTACATTTAATTAGAGTTTCTGACAATCTGCCGGGTAGGCGTGCAAAAATAATATTGCAACTACATGTAAATCATTTAAAATATGTCAACAAATAAACTAAATAGCGATAATAATATTAAATATGTCATTTTGTATTTAAAAATTCATTCAAACAATAAAAGCATCTATCCAACAACCATTGGTGCAATCTTCTTTTAAAAACTCTTAAAGGCAATTCCTTCAACTCCTTAGGCAATTTGTTGTATATTTTAATCGACATGCTGTAACAACTTTTACTGAAAGATACAGTTCTGGAGTTGGGCAATAAGAGTCTGTTATGATTAGGATTACGTATGTTAAAAGTAACCGTATGGCTTTTTTTTTGATACAATTCAGACATATGTTTCTTAACAAATAGGCTTATCTCATAATATAAACGAATTCTATAATATAAACGAATATTTATAATTAAAACCTGTTTAAAAAAAAACATATATACCTTATAATTTATTTTCTTGCTGTTAATTTAATTCACTATCACTTAATAATAATTTGACTTTGAATAATAGATTTGTTGAATAATTAATGTTGTAATTTTAATTAGTACTAAAGTATATGTTTGCATTTTGCACACAATTTGTTTAGTTGAATGTTATGGTCGATTTATTGACAAAATTGTATACACCATCTAATTATTTACTAACATTCTTGCAAATAAATGATTATGATTATGATTGAAGATGGAGCGCGCGCCGAGTGCCGTGGTGCGTTATCCCGATCCTTTGATTTGATCAGGAGGCGGTTGGATCACGTACTTCAACTTTTCAGATTTACATGCGTTGAGGAAAACATCGTGAGGAAACCTGCACGCCTGAGAGTTCTCCATAATGTTCTCAAAGACGGGTGCAGTTTGCTAAACTTTTCCCATATTGAGAGGAGACCCGTGCTCTGTAGTTAACTGGCAATGGGTTGGTTTTTTTTTGTTTTTATCCACTACAAGTTAGCCCTTGACGGCAATCTCACCTGATGGTAAGTGATGATGCAGTCTAAGATGGTAGCGGGCTAACCTGTTAGGGGTATGGTAAAGCCATACTCCTAATTGGTTTCTACACGACATCGTGCCGGAACGCTAAATCGCTTGGCGACACGCATTTGTCGGTAGGGTGGTAACTAGCCACGGCCGCAGCCTCCCACCAGACCAGACTCGAGTCGGGAATCGAACCCAGGACCTCCAACTTTATAATGCAACGGGAGGTCGTCAAAAGATCATGATGATGATGATGAATGATATTTAATATGCGGCTGGCGAGGCCTAAAATTCAAATCAAGCATTCGAGGTACACACATCTCGTAGGCAGGTACGTACGCGCAGCTCATGAATTCGCAACGCCGGCGGATGCTGCTGCAGGTAGACGCGTCGGTCGCGACGCTCGGTTCAATGAGGGCAATGAAAGTTTGAGACGCGTGCGGGTCAGATTACCTTATAAAAAATACACAAAGCCCTTTTTTACGAGCGCGCCTACCACATCGAAATCCTAGATACACAGTTCAAAAGTAGGAGGCATTTTTAGAATAAAATTGAATTGAATTTATCGGAACAACAAAACACAAATATGTAAATGTTAAATTGGTAAGTGGCCTGGACGAACTCTACGCGGTACGCGTAGAGTTCGTCCGCGTAGCTTTAGGGGTTTCCAAAAACTCCTATGGAATAAGCTGAAACTACCTTATATGCTTAAGCTTAAAAGTTAAGCTACGATCTATCTTGATCAAAATAGCTTGATCTAAGCTAAGCTATCTAATCTAAGCTTGCAACAAACCTAGCCGGGTGGGTATTTTTTGTTATTTCATAGCATTTTTTTTTTGTTTTACTAATCTGTGTTGATGCAGTTAGGGCTAGATAAAGTTAGCTAGCTATAATTAGCTAAACCGTTAGGGTTACAACAGTTCCTATAGGTAACTTACTTACTCCTTCTCCATTTCTACACGACATCGTATCGGAACGCTTAATCACTTGGCCAAG
Source organism: Lasiommata megera (assembly GCA_928268935.1). NCBI lineage: Eukaryota > Metazoa > Arthropoda > Insecta > Lepidoptera > Nymphalidae > Lasiommata > Lasiommata megera. Next base: position 11,485,596 of record OV743331.1, read on the forward strand.
TCTCAGTCGGTAAGTTTGTAACTTTTTGTAAAAGTTACTGAATCGTCAGGTTTCTGAAGAAAGCGTAAACAAACTTAGCAGGGTGCTCCTTGGCTTAAAATTGTCTTGTATCACCATATACTGCTCGGCTTTCATCCCAATTTGGGGTCAGCCCTCCTACTACTTCTTCACCCCACGGCATCCTATATATCCTACGTCACATAACTGAGAAGTTCTTAAAACAAGAAGTACTTTTTCCTCACAGAAACATTCCGCGTGTGTATCTAAGTCGTTATATATCAATGGAGCTCATCACAAATTTGTGAATTAACTCCATTCTTTGTCTTCTGTTGACAAAATGGAGGAAAATTTTCTCGCCGTCGTTTGTGCCGACCCCTAGTGGTGCGCATTTTGATTGCTCAAAGCTGAGAAAAACAGAAGGTGCCTGAAACCTTACACTTGTGGTTTCCCGCGAATTGGTCCGCGTACAAACTTTAATCCGCTTTTATCTAGGATGACTTATACCTATACTAAATAGGACGTTATGTGCCAAATCTTGTATATCTTAAGTTTTTTTTTTCTATTTTAACCCTCGGGTAATACAAGTAGATAATTGGAAGTGCATACATTGTTATATAAATATCTTTTACCGCTATAACAACAAATTACAACAATATGACAAAGTTATATATTAAAGAAGCACAAGAATCGAGCTTTTTATCGATTTTAATAAACGCAATAGTATGTAGTGATTGGTATCTATTGTATCTTGTTTTTAAAACGCCTGGTAGTTTCAGTGAGATGACAAATCTATACCGCAATCACACTCTCATATAAACCGTTATATCAGTAAAATCTAATTTTCGTTCTATATGTCGTAATTTTCATTTCGCCTGTCAGTACCTACCGTTCTTATAAATTGTATGTAATTTTTTGAACTTAAAGAAATAACCATTATTCAAATATGAATTAACAAATTTACGACAAATTATATTGGTGGTATTTCTAGATATTGATACCAGTACGTTAATAATTATGTATAGGTACATACACAAAAGAACAAGAAACAAAATAAATAACAAAAAGTTACATTCATTTTGACCTCTCGCACTAATACGTATGAAAAGGGCCTAAAGCCCTGTAACAAACAACTAAAAAGTCAAGGTAAGCCCGAAAACTGAGTAAAAAGCAAAAAAAAACCCGACAAGGTATCTTATTAATGTTTAATACGGCCACCGAAAATCCTTTTAAAGCGAAAAAACCTAAAAGCTCTCCCGCCGTCCCTTAGGGACTGCGAAGCAGAATTTAACCCCGCTACGTTGTGGGAACACAAGTTACTGTGCGCTAGTGATCAAGTTAAAGCCATTTACAGAAGCACACGTTTTTTTAACTTTGTCTACAAATAAATATTCGGCCGCATTCGGCTCACTAGTTGTAAGTGATGGCGTCTAGGATGGCGGCGAGCTAATCTGTTGGGGTGTGGCAGTTATATTAAACTCTTAACCCTGATCAGTATCTACGCGGAAGTAACGCTTCATCTGAATCACGGATGAAGCTTTCAAGATCAGAAAAAAACAGAAGTTATTAAATTAGTCATTTAGTGCAATCATGATCAACCCATTACCAGCCCTCTACAGAGCACGGGTCTCCTCTCTCTCTCAATATAAGAAGGGTTTGGCCATAGTCCACCACGCTGGCCGTGTGCGGATTGGCAGACTTCACACGCCTTTGAGAACATTATGGAGAACTCTCAGGCGTGCAGGTTTCCTTACGATGTTTTCCTTCACCGTTGAAGCAAGTGATATTTGAATTTTTTTTTAAACGCACATAACTTCGAAAAGTTAGAGGTGCGTGCCCGGATTCGAACCGTCGACCTCTGATTAGGAGGCTGACGCCCTTACAACTAGGCTATCACTGCTTTTCAAGTGCGATACATAGAATAAAAGTTTCGAGACTCGAGTCAGGAATCGGTCCCTGGACCTACCACTTTATAATACGACAGCGCACGACTGTGCCATGGAGGTTATCGAAATTAAATAAACTATAATCAAACACAATAAGAAACCCTAGCTTGCTGTTACAATTTACAATTGTGTCCATTCAAATCCATGATGTGACATGACATTTTTATGCCAACGTTCAAAATGGTTATGGAAAAAATAAATAATACATTTTTAATTTTAAGTTTGTGGCTAGTTGTTATATTCTTAATTTTGTTTCTTTATATTAATTTTTCGTTGCTATTAAAAATTTTAGTGAAATAATACGTTTGTTAATTTATTTTTGTAATAGTTTGAGGTCAGTATTGACTGTCGATCGCCAGATTTGGACTAAGTAGGGAGGGACTTTACTAGGGAGTTGTAGATTAAGCTAACGTACTTTAGGGGGTAGGCAACGTACAATGCTGTGTAGGGCACCGGCTAGTTTTAATTTTGTTTAATAACTAGTTTCTTCTTAAATATGGTAATAAATTTTAAGTTATGACAAGTTTTTATTTTTGTTATTTTGGTTACGCCTTCTGTCGGTAAGTATATTACTTTGACACAAGACGTTAAGGAATTTTAATAACGTTTTAAGCATCTTGAATTTCATCAATCTTAGTTCCATAATAATTAGACAGTGTGGCCTTGAGTTCGCCTTTCGGTTAAATACTAACACAATCTTTTTTAATATTTTTGTTTACCTAGATTAAATATAATTATGTATTTTTGGTTGCCTGGAAGAGATGGCTATTCAAATTCAAATATTCTTTCTTCAAATAATCCTTTAAACGTCACTTTTGACACGTCTATACATGTCACCTTACATAGTAGTGAGTTGATGGTGATAAATAGATTAATAAACTTAGAACTAAAGTTATGAGAGTTCCAAACGCGCCCCGGTCTAAGAACAAGCCCACAACAAATTTAGCGAGGTAAATTTTCTTTTTGTTATCACCATCTCACATGCCACTTAAAATTATGTTTATTAGAGCAATATTTCATACGAACATATTTAAATTAAATAATTTTAAAGTTTTTATAAAACGAAAGCTTATAGAAAAATTATATTACGATATTAAGGGTTATATAAACGATAAAAAAGCTTGGGTTGGGTCGCCAAATTGTATCCAGGTAACCGCTCTATTGTTTTTGCATTTTGTATTATCTGTGGTGTACTTTAATTGTTCATTCACTTAAAATTGATTGACGTTACTATTATTATTGCTTTTACTATATATTACTGGTAAATTTTATAGATGAATGATGGCGGTGGCTTGTATATCTCATGCTCGTAGTCGGCGTTTGCCAAAACTCGACGAAATATACAAAAACAACAACTACTATTAGCAGCCGACTGGCGATATCAAATATCATGTCTTGTCTCGACTTTGTTATTCAAATTGTCCTTACATCTCTCTTATATTCACCCACAGCCAAACTCATGTGCACCTTATGCTATACTTCATTAAGTTCAATTTCCTGTGGATCATAACACAATAGCTTCATGCGCATTAGTCGCGGAGACAGCTGTAGGGCTGGCTGTGGTATTTTGAAATTGTTTTCTAATATATCTGTGAGGTGGTCTTATTACAGAGAGATATTTAATGTGTGAGCTCATTTTTAGGACGTCCGCCTTCTAATAAGAGGTCGGGTTTTCGAAGTTATGTGCGTTTTATAAGCAATTAAAATAACACTTGCTTCAACGGTGAAGGGAAACATCCTGAGGAAACCTGGATGCTGGTTGCAATCCGCACATGGCCAGCGTGGTGGACTATAGCCAAATTCTTCTCATATTGAGAGGAGATTCTGTAGTGAGCCGGCAATGGGTTGATCATGATGATGATGATAATGATATTTAATGTTACGTGATCAAATAAGGAAAAAGCCTTTATTTATGTTGGAATGTTTATTTGTAAATGTGTGAATGTGTAAAATGTGTAATTATAAATGCTGGAGCTTTATGTAGGTATATCAGAAAACAACTAACTATTGTAACCTAACCTATTTCTAGACGTGGATGACTTTCACCAAACGAAAAACGTGTTCAAAAAAGAAATGTAGATATTTTGTAACCTAGAGATATCTCCGCAGCGTCATCATTTATCAGCGACAGACGCAAAAGTGTAACATGACGATGATTTAAAAAAAAATGCTTATGTTTCTGGGAGTGACTTCGCTCAAGTGTACGGTTGAGATATAGATACTGTCTCTCAGACTACACATAGTAGAGGAGGACTATATTAATTCTTATTTCGGCAAATATGTGCGCGTGTGCTGACGGGGCGATCTCTTTGTGCGCGCCGCCCGACGCGCGGAAATGATTTTCAAAATATCGCAAATGATACACAATATCTCGCTATACTTATTTATAGATTTCATTGTGCCTAACACTTTGGAAAATACTCATATTTTTGGTTGACAATATTTTGATTTATCGCCCATATTCACCTACTTACGAGTATTTCAAATATACTAGCGGTATTTCGGTCATACTGCTCCCCGACTTCTCGATTACTTGGATAAATTAGTCGTCGTTGCCACGTTCAAGGCAAAAGACCACTCGGCCGTTCACCTAGGCGACGCGCTGACCGAAACTTCCTTTTCAAACGGCTATCAGGAACGCTGAAGATTAGACTGTATGGAGAGAAATAGCTAAAAACTTCAGTACTTACACAAGCTTCGGTAATGTATGTTTTATTTTTGTACGATAATTATCACATATTATTGATAAAACCTTTTTAACGTTATCGCCGAGACTTAGGTGACATAACCTTACAATTTCTCGCTAGATTCGGGAATGAACCCGTGAACCACTAGACATAATCAGACGTAGGAAAAAACCCACGTCTAAAACTATTTCCCGCCCGGATTTCGGAAACTGTAACCTAAAATATAAATACGCAAGTTGTTTTGCAAAAAAACATATTTATTACTTTATTTATTTATATATCTTACAATATTTTGTAAATAAATTGCTTGCTTATATAAAAATCTTACAACATTTTGTAATTTGTAACAGCTTGCTTATTTAATATTATTTTTATGTACTTAGCATAGTGTTTAGCTCGAAAAGAGTTCGCAAATTATCTCAATGGAATCCATAAAAACGTGGACAACGCCTGCGCACATTACATTGTGTGTACATTATAAAGTCGGATGTCCTGGGTTCGATTCCCGGCTCGAGTCTGGTGTGGTGGGAAGCTTCGGCCGTGGCTAGTAACCACCCTACCGACAAAGACGTCTCGCAAAGCGATTTACCGTTCCGGCACGATGTCGCGTAGAAACCAATTAGGAGTGTAGGTTTACCATACTCCTAACAGGTTAGCCCGCTACCATCCTAGACTGCATTATCACTTACCACCAGATGAGATAGCCTATCTTGTAGTGAATAAAATAAAATAAAGTTTTGTTGTTTATATTTACTCTGAACCAGCAAGGAAACCCTTTCCCCTCGAGTCCGAGCCGCACTCGAGCTGATGTTTTGGAGAGGCAATAATAAGATAAACTAATAACAGTGTTTCTGTCTGTTCACACGACGTCGGCGCTGACGGAGGTCGGCCGTTATTACTACAAGTAACGGCGTTCGCAACACGCGTCTATAGGACTCTACGAGCTGACACTTTATTGATTAACATGTAGACATGCGGTACACATCATTATCATTATTATCATTATTTTTGATGGTAAAACGCATCTGCTGTCGCTTTGTATAGTTGGAGGCCCTGGATTCGATTCCCGGCTCGATTCTGGTCTGGTGGGTAGATCAACCTACCGACGAGGACGCGTTGCCAAACGATTTAGCGCTCTAGTACGATGTTACGTAGAAACCAATTAGGTGTTCGCACTATGGGTTTACTATGTCATGAGATATATATTTTTTCTATATTACTTTAACTTTTTTAATTTTTAGTTATAGCGGCTATACAAAGCGGCCTTCTATGAAAATCTTAAGATTGATTGAAGAACAAGAACGTCAACTATATTAAAATAGTACCTACTGCTGCAATTGATGGCAGGAAGTAACATTGCGATATACAATAATTGAAATAAATTCAAAGGTAATTGCATACAATTTTATAACAAATAACAAAATTAAATTAACTCTCAATAAGTTCAAAGTTTATTTTAGACGTAAGCTTGTAGAAAAGTCCTACTATAGTGTAAAGGATTATGTAAAGGATAAAAAAGCATGGCTATTAAATATTGCTCTTTTAAGATAGCTCTTAATATAATTTAAAGTGGCATGTGAGATGGTGACAACAAAATGAAAATTTACCCGGCTAAGTTTGTTAAAGGCTTCTTTTTAGAGCAGGGCGCGTTTGGAACCCTCAGCTTTAGTATTAAGTTTACGAATGTAGTTATCACCATCAAATCACTACTATGTAAATTATTGACGCGTCAAAAGTGCCTTTTAAAGGACTATTTGAATGAAGATTATGATTGATTGATTGATTGATTGCTGTCTGAGTAAAACGTGCGTAGACAATTTACTTTGGAAGATCAGCGTGGTGTGAAGTAAAAAAACTAGCTATACTGTAAAGATACGGCTGGTTGTCAGGATTATTTTGAATTAAGCTTAATATACTTGCTTGTTTTTTAGTCAGTTATATAGTGAAACAATTTTTTTTTCTATTAGCTGTACAAACCCTATTGGTGCCATAGCGTAACCGGGCTGTTTGACGAGCTTCGGAAAGAAGCTCTGCCAGAAGAAATTTTGAGCCCTAGGGCTCGAAGAAACTAAGGGAACGACTGCCTGAGGGCGCCTCCTTTGAGGCTGAACCTCGGCTTAGGCAACGTTTGGGATAACGGGGGGGTCGGACGGTGAGTGGTCCGTACGTCTCCGAGGCCGTGGATGGAGCCCACGTCCGGATGACGTAAGATAGCGGGGACCTCGTCTTCGCCGGCGAAGACGGTGTGTAGTGTATGATTGTGTGGTAGGTGGTACGAGTATGTTGTCAGTAGTCATCTGATCGTCGGATCGTGAAGGATATGTTTAGGTCTCCTCTTTCGGAGAGGAACGCTTAGGTTGGGGGAGAGTGAAACAACGCTGTGTCATCGTTGTATTAACGTTATTATGCAATCACGTGTTAATGTTATCGTCCACTTAGCTACAAGTCCGCTGAGTCCGACATGTCGAAACGTCACCCACACCAGCAACATGACGGTCTTATGCGAGAGGCGCATTTAATTTGTGATATTTAAAAATAATAGCAAATTTAATCTTCTTATGTTTATCTAGTTCTTGAAGATTATAAAACAAATCAAATAGCTCTTGAAATATTTCTTCGATCTATCAAATGAAATTATTTGATAAAACTTTTGTTTCGTCAAACTGAATTATCTGGTGCCTTATCAAAGTGCCGGTTACATTGAGGCTGCATTTTTAGAGACACCTTATTAATTAGTCGTTTTAACAATTTGTTAATCGCTTAGGGGTTTCTTAATTTCGCAGGATAAATAGTACCCTTGCTGTGTCAAATGACAAATTGAGCAAATGACATCCAGGAAAGTAAAGTGGATCAGCTGGACATCGGTAAAAAGCAATCAAATATTATCCCATTATACATCGAAGGTTTTTAAGAATTAAAAATTTTGTAACTTTCTTTTATTTAATTTGAGAAAAACTTCAGTATAAGTAATCTGCAGTATATGAATATTCATCAGCTGACTGACTTTCTCTTTCAGTGAATGCAATGTGACTTTGTGGAGTTTTATGACAAGCTAGAGATAATAACCGGGTTTAATGGCTCAGCATGCTCTCTAATGTCCGGAGGAAACGACAATTTCTAAACTCCGGTTGGGTACGAGAAATAACTACGCAGGAACCCCAATGCCTAAATAACGCATGGTCTGGCACGAGGCAAAGACTTCGTTGTTCGTAGTCGATCATTTAAAAACTAGTACTACAAAACAAAAGCTTAGTTTAACATCAAGATGATATAATTTTTTATTTAAAAATATTTTTTAATGTTTCACTTTTACGTAATAACGATCAGTGGACAGTTCCTGCCTACCCTCATCACAATACTACCCAACATATCTATTATGAAAACCATATGAAACCATAATCGCTAAGACATAAAGCACAAATTGCTTTGAACACTTCGAGTTAATAATGAATTCTACGAGGGTGCTACCGAGAATGTCCTGGTTGACATTGTGAATGTAACATGGAAACAATTGTTGGTTTGTCCGTCACACTCTGTGATATCATCTCTCCTTTTTTAGGTTTTTAGGGTTGTGGACCACACAAAGGACATAACTACCTTCGCAGTAATATTGCAAAGTGCACGCCGTGTGAGGTGTCAGATCTTAAGCAATGTACCTCTAACTTACTAACAGTTTTTATAGGATTTTATTTTCAACATATTGTCATGGTCGACTCCTTCAAGTGCTTTCTGAGGCAACAAGAAAAGGTAAGGATAATTTTTGACCATCGTACATTGTATGTTGATTGATTTACTTCTTTGTAGCCCTGTCACGGTTTCTTCCCCATCATGATCAACCCAACCCTCATTACACCACACCACAACCCCAATTACCTCACTACAGAGCACGGGTCTCCTCTCAATATGAGAAGGGTTTGGCCATAGTTCACCACGCTGGCCATGTGCGGATTGGCAGACTTCACACGCCTTAAAGAACATTATGGAGAACTTTCAGGCGTGCAGGTTTCCTCACGATGTTTTCCTTCACCGTTGAAGCAAGTGGTATTTTATTTGTTTAAAAACGCACATAACTCCGATAAGTTAGAGGTGCGTGCTGGGATTCGAACCGCCGGCCTTTGATTAAGAGGCTGACGCCCAAACCACTAGGCTATCACAGCTAATTCTTTAGCTTTCTTCCGTATAGAAGATAAAATATAATCCATATGACTTGACCCTACCGACAAAGACGTGTCGCCAAGCGATTTAGCGTTCCGGCACGATGTCGCGTAGAAACCGATAGGAGTATGGGTTTACCATACCCCCCCTAACAGGTTAGCCCGCTACCATCTTAGACTGCATCATCACTTACCATCAGGTGAGATTGCCGTCAAGGGCTAACTTGTAGTGGATAAAAAAAAAATTGCTGATAGTGAAGCTTTCCATAGGTAAAATAATATTTAAACTATTTATTAGTTAACGTTTAAGTCGGGACGAGTGAACTTCGAAAATTATAACTAGTGACACATAGGAAGGTGTCCACATCTTAATCTGTGAAGGCATCTCAAGTTATTGCGAGAAACTCACACACTTACATAATGATTACACTGTATAGATCCAATACAACGGATGGCTAGGTTTTTTTTTTTGTTATTTAAGATCGTATCTGTAAAGTATAAGAAAAGCCATAAAGTTTATACCGTACGAGATAACAGCAGCAATGGCGCCTTGAAGCCATAAAATTGTATCCAGTGCCATGAATTCACCATAACTTATGACGTCACGGATTTAACTACCCCGGCCACTCGACTGAGAGTTTCACTATTATCCTTCTGAATTAATTGTGAACGCCATCTCGATTTTATTCGTTTAATTATTTCGTTTACTTTTTATCTACAATAATATCCCTGTCAAGGCATTGCAAGGAAATTCTGTACTTACAAGACTGTAAATACAATATCACAATTTAGTATAAAACCATTAAAATGTCAATTTAACTGATTAAAAATATGTTAATGTTATTAAGAAATACAAGGCCTACATTTTTTATCAAGTGTTGTTACGTTTACGCTTTCACCAACGTGGCATATGATTTTGGTTTTATTTAGACATTATAATTGTGCGGCTGTCTATAGAATTTGCTCAATGTTGAATGATCAGAAGAACACCTGAGACATCTCATGCATTCTGTGACCTCCGTTAAAAACCATTACGACTACAAATCACTCGAGTAATTGTTCCATATAGTTTTTTTTTTTTAATTTAATTGTCCATTACTGCATTATTGGTATTAATTGAATTATTTCGATTTAGATGTAAGGTTAATTTTAATGATGCATGCTCATTCATGATCATTTCAAGAAGGTCGCTATCTCATGTTTATTCTTCTTTCTTCTGTATTTGGCTTTTATATGTTGATTGTTACCAGTTTAATTATCCAATAAATAAATTATCCAATAATTATTAATTTTAGCTTTTCGCGCTTGAAAAGTCAACATCTCCTGAGGATGATCCGGTGTCGGGTCGAAACGTGCGTAGAGGTTCTAGTGGAAGATTTTGTGTGGTGTTATATTATACAAATCTCCCGGTTGTCGGCGGAATATAGCAAATTATACTTGCTGTTTATTGTTTATCATGGACTTCCGCAAAGTAACGCCTGCTTCTATTCATTATTTAATAATTACCCTTTTACAAAATTTAATTACCTCCGTGGCGCTGTACGTGCGCTGTTACATTATAAAGTTGGATGTCCTGGGTTCGATTCCCAGCTCGAGTCTGGTCTGGTTGCTGTTACCACCCTACCGACAAAGACTTTTCGCCTAGCGATTTAGCGTTCCGGCTCGATGTCGCGTACAAACCAGTTATGAGTATGGGTTTACCATACCCCTAACAAGTTAGCCCGCTACCATCCTAGACTACATCATCCCCTACCACCAGGTGAGATAGCCGTCAAGGGCTAATTTGTAGTGTATAAAAAAAAAAAAAAAGATTTATATAATTTTATGTGTACAGCAGTTAGAAATGCGGAGTCCTGCGTTGAAGTCCCCCGCCTCCCACCTGGACAGGTTCCCTGTACAAGTTTTTTACCATCTCGCATTTAGATGAACTGATGATTAGCATTGTGACGTAATATAGCACCTAGTGTTCCAGTAAAGCTGTCTTGTACAACCAAGTCGCCATTCTAAATGATTGAGATAGCTATCAAGTGCTAACTTGTAGCACATAGCGTTATAAAATATATACGGAGGTTGAGGAGCCGTACAACGCCATACAAACTGTGGGAAACCGCACGTAATAAAAATAATCACGAGGTTTAGCTATAAGGTTCAATAAAACACGAGATGCTGTGAAGTGGGTGTGATTATTGCAAGTTTTTGCAGTAATTTGCCGGGTGCGGCATTAGCGCAGATGCAGTTGACGCGGAGCAGCCATTCCTTACGAATGCAGCGTTCTGTTTATTTGCACGTCTGTTTATTCCGACGCGAATGTATTATGTAGTTGTTGCGAAACACTCATTTATTTAACGCCAGCACTGAAATGTTGGTGCTGTGGAAATGTTCGCAATTTTCTTTTCGGAAAATAGATTAATCTCAAAGTTCAGCAACATTAAGCTTTTGTATACTAGCGGATTGTGAGGTTCAGGATTCGACTTCTAGTTCTAGCCGAGATGGTATTGGTCGTTTTGATGACGTAGACGCATCACGTTTAATATATTATAGAGGTCCTGAGTTTGACTCTCGGCCCGAGTGTTGTTTGTGAGATTGTCTTTAAGGGCAAACTTAGTGGAATAAAAAGCACGTTAAAGTATCGACCCCGGTTCTCATGCCTCATACTCTGAATTTCCGCCAAACATGGAACATATTGACATGTTTTTGACGACCTCCGTGGCGCAGTGCGTGCGCTGTCGCATTATAAAGTTGGAGGTTCTGGGTTCGATTCCTGGCTCGAGTCTGGTCTGGGGGGGCTTTGGCCGAGGCTAGTTACCACCCCACCCACCCCACCGACAAAGACGTGTCGCCAAGCGATTTAGCGTTCCGTCACGATGTCGCGTAGAAACCAATACGAAGCGTGGATGTACCATAATCCTAACAGGATAGCCCGCTACCATCATAGACAACATCATCACTTACCACCAGGTAAGATAGTCGTAAAGGGCTGACTTGTAGTGTATGACAAAAATGGTATAAAAATATGAACTAGCAAATATTTCTATCGATTTTTTTTTTTTTTATTTAAAGGAACACTAACAATATACATATTACACACTATTACACACACTGATACGTATATCTATAAAAAGTGTACGCAACATTCACAAAGCGCCTAGTAAACATACAACAACAACAACAATTAAAAACAATTACAACAGGTTTAAGATTAACAAAAAAAAAAAGCAATAAATCTAATTAAATACAACTAAATTAAATACAACTAAATTAAAACATAATTAAATAAATTAAAATAAGACATAAAAAACAAAAAAGAAAGTTGAAATGTTCTAAGCACACAATTAACAATTACTGATGGGATAGATGATCAGTCAGTTTTTTCTTAAAAGTAATAGCCGAGTCATGAATAATTATGAGTAATTTTATATGGATGACATTTTTAAATTTCATGATATTTGCATAATGACTCGGGTAAATTGTATATTGTAGTTTTGAGAATGTTTTGTAACTTTAGCAACATTAGTTCAAGTCTCAAGCTAATTACAAGTCGTTCAGTGCGATATCTGCGTTATTTATTCACGGTTCGTATAAGCCTGTTACAGTGTATCTCGATCCCACTTCACATATTATGATCGCAATGTAGATGAGCCCCGCGGTACATCTGGAGTGCCCGTCGCGCCGCTTCCGCCGGCGACCTCACTTGAATCGGAATTTGTTCTGCGAGTTTCCATTGTTCCGAATCTAGGAGCTGGTGGCAACATCATTATCGGATATCTCTCTCCAGTCGTTCCTTCATTACTGAAGATCGTGGTCCTGGTGTCCTTGCAACCTCGTGCGGATTAATTGTTCCCACCGGCTTTTATGAGGCTATTCTTACAATTGTGTGAAATTTGCATTTTCCCTCAGCTGGTCTGCCCGTGGCCGTGGCTGGTGGCCTCGCGATCCTTTGTCGGATATAGTAAGTTAGTTATGTGTAACAGTTAGCTGTGATGGCCTAGTGGTTATTACATCCGCCTCCTAATCAGATGTAGGGGTTCTAATCCGGGCACGCAAATCTAACTTTTTGGAGGTTGTTTTTAAGCGATTAATATATCACTTGCTGCAACGGTGAAGGAAAACATTGTGAAGAAACCTGTACGCCTGAGAGTTTATAATGTTCTCAGAGGCGTATGAAGTCTGCCAATCCGAACATGGCTAGTGTGGTGGACTATGGCCAAATCCTTTTCTTATTGAGAAGAGTCATTAAGAGATAAATTTAAAGATTATAAAATAATAGCCAATATATATGAAAATTTAAAGATCAATCAATTACATTTTCCTTAAGAAATATATATTTATGAATTTCGAAACATTTCTATAAATGGATATTTTCTGCCACAAGCTCTTTGACTCGGGCCTCTTAACGTTTCTATTGACGCCCAGGTAATTAAAACAATTGAATTATTTACATTTTTCATTTACATAGGCGACTGTCGGTACTCGCCTCTGGTTTTTATTAATAAGTATTCAGAACAACTATAGTGAGTCTACATTAGTCAAGAGATATCAAAATTATACACCGCTTGACTCACGTGAATTACTACTAACTAGACTAGTTTCTAAACCAATCGGGGCCCTTATTCATGAGCGCTCGCGCGCAATATGGAGCAGATTGTATAATTTAGCTATAAATTTCACTCAAGACAGTTATAACCATCATTATGTTATATTTTTCGAGAAACCTGAGATAATGTAAATAATTACTACATAAGATACAGTAAAGTAATCAATGAATACTGAAAGTGTTGAAACAGTGAATGAAGGATCTGAAGATGGTATCTAAAGACTGTGTAGGTAACGTATGCATAACATTTTCACGGACAAAGGTCAATAAGTAGTATACATAACGATGAAATCCAAAAAAAGTTTAGCTAGTTGAAATACAAATACCCACACACAAACTAAAATATGTTATAACACATTTTACTTTCTGTGTGTATTTACGAATGTTGTTCACATACCAATTTAATTAATTTAATTTTAGTTTTATCTCATACGATGTTTAATTAAAGACATTAAATACCAATAGATAAAGCGAACACGTAGCCTCACATACAAACATCACTAAACAAGTTATTTTTTATATATAGGATGACTACGGGGCGGGGGCGTGTCTTCGTCGGTAATTTGGGTAGACGTGGGTAGTTTCGGGCAAAGAGACCAGATACTCTTGATAGAACAGAATTATAAGTATGGTAATTTATAAGGAGTAGACTATACGCTCCACCAAGTACGACTATGCACTACCGCGACTTCACCACCGATCAATGCAATGAATGCAATCGCCGTCCCGCGTTGGTGCATCTTATAAGGACCTGCATAACCCACTTAATGTTGCGTAAAGAGAGGGGGCGATCCCACTCTCTTGTCTATCGTAGATTCTAAAACTAGATGGCGCTGTTCTCTGACTGCCGTCATATTTTATACAATATTTACACTAAATGTTACTAGACACAAAAAACAACACGTAATTCTGAAACTGCCAAACACCAAAAGAAGCAAACTAAATACTTAGTATACTTCCTCGTTCCTCGCTGAAGATGAGGAGGAGCATATACTTTCGCGCGAACTACCAAGTTTCGTTAGTTGGACTAAATTGTCAAAGCGTTCATAAGCAGTGTATTGGAAACGGGCGTTAGTGGCATTATTCATCGGAGTGCGACTGAGTTGCACTTGGAGGGTACAGTGCACCGCGCAATTCTTTACAGCTCCACGCCAATTTAGTCTTTATTACATTCCTATAGGGTGTAAGAGGTTTCCGTGTTGCCTCGCGTACATCTTTTCACTCGCGCCAAACTATCAAATGAAGTGGGGTTTGTTTTGAGAACGCAGGACTTTATCACCGGCCTTTGGCGCGCCTCTCTCTTGCAGTGGTAATTTTATTGTTTGTCGGAAAGTTTCTGCAGTTTTGGGGACGTGGGGGGCTTTAAGTGGGGGGGTTTTGTCGTGCTTTTTTAACCGACCGCTGAGAAAGAGTAAGGTTGCCTATAAGTTTTGATATTATTTAAGAAATTGTAAGTGATTATTTACCTCGAGCAGATCGTTAAATCTGCTAAAATTTAAACGCTGTTGTGTCTAATTTCTTTCATATATCTGTCAATTTGTGTTAATGTATTTAAAAATGTGTTTACTTACAAAATTTATACGTTGTATTTATTTTCTTTCGTCCTTCTGTAATTGTGTGTGATGTACAATAAAAGTGTGTTTATTTAAACATATTAATTTCATTTAGGTTTGATAAGAATTTATAGATAAGATGTCCCAGCAAGTTTTTTTTTTCTGTCTGGTTTAGTCTGGTCTGGTTTTGACCTTTGGCTATGGCCCTGTTAAAATACTACTTCGAGTGGTTTAAAAACGTGCTTAGGCAGGCGCGCGTACAGTTCATACTATTCAACATAATCATGATCAACCCTTTGCCGGCTCACTACAGAGCGCGGGTCGCCTCTCAATATGAGAAGGGTTCGGCCATAGCCCACCACGCTGGCCATGTGCGGATTGGTAGACTTCACACGCCTTTGAGAACATTATGGAGAACTCTCAGGCGTGCAGATTTCCTCACGATGTTTTCCTTCACCGTTGAAGCAAGTTAACTATTTACTATTAACTACTGCCTACCCTATAAAATATTGTGTCGACATTTTTATAACATTGCTTTAAAATTGCTTATGTCCTATGATAAACGAACTAAATGTAGAACTACGAGTAGGTATATTGTCATTTGAAAGGGTGATTTTGTGCCTAATATCTATTATACCGTTTACCGACGGGGCTATGAAATATTGCTCTAATAAGACAGCTCTTAATATAATTTTAAGTGGCATGCGAGATGTTCATAACAAAAAGAAAATTCTCCTGGCTAAGTTTGTTGTGGGCTTCTTCTTAGAGCGGGGCGCGTTCGGACCCTCACAGCTTTAGTTTTAAGTTTACGAATGTAGTTATCACCATCAAATCACTACTATGTAAATTATTGATGCGTCAAAAGTGCCTTTTAAAGGACTATTTGAATAAAGATTATTTGAATTTGACGCGTTCTCCTACATAATATGTCCCATTGTCTCACAGCTATTAAACGTGTTGTTGATACACGAATTCAAGTAAAAGGGTCAAACTGCACTAAACAGCCAGCCCACCGAAATGGTAATGCGATCGCACAGCAATAATCAGTAGGCAAATCGTTTATGGTGATGAAAGTACCTTCCCCTTTTAACAGCTTTATCGCCGTCGGGCGGACCCTTCGCGCGCCTCTTAATAGATTGTAGGCGCTTATTTATAAATGCCCCTCAAGAAATACTTTTATTGGCGTTTTATGGTATTTTGCCTTCACTTGAATAGTGAGTGTTTTTGGATTAAATTCTGTAAATGTTATCTATATATATAAAAGCGAAGCGGTGATAGCCTAGTGGTTAGGGCTTCAGCCTCCTAATCAGAGGTCGGCGGTTCGAATCTGGGCACGCACCTCTAACTTTTCGGAGTTATGTGCGTTTTTAAACAATTAAAATATCACTTGCTTCAACGGTAAAGGAAAACATCGTGAGGAAACCTGCACGCCTGAGAGTTCTCCATAATGTTCTCAAAGGCGTGTGAAGTCTGCCAATCCGCACATGGCCAGCGTGGTGGACTATGGCCAAACCCTTCTCATATTGAGAGGAGACCCGTGCTCTGTAGTGAGCCGGTAATGGGTTGTTCATGATGATGATGATGATAAAAGCGAAAGGTCACTTATTTACATACTTTGATTAAACACGAGATCTCAAAACTATTGTACGTATAAAGCTATAATTTAGCAAGTAGGTAGTTGGTAGTTAAGAGATGTCAGCTAAGAAAGGATATTTGGAAATTACACCCCTAAGGGGGTAAAAGGAAGTTTGTATGAAAACCCTTTGTTTTTGGAGTTGGAGACACAAAAATTCACATTTATCAATCTCACGGGAAATCAGCAATTCCACACAGACGAAGTCGCGGGCAACAGCTAGTATAACATAAATTTAAAAGGTCTGTTGCTATAGATGTTTGAATACCGTGGGTCAAAACTGTATTTACCTCACTTTTATGATGTAAAACACTTGTGTCCACGCGTGGGACTTAAATAGACTCAGGATGGTGGATGTTTTAGTCCGTATGTTTGAATGCGCTTATATCAGGAACTTTTACTGTATGACTCTTATGAGTAATATACAATATTACTTAATTCGATATGTAACCAAATTTAGTACACCTTACTTAAAGACAAAACTGTTTAGTGAAAGTTGAACTCGCTAACCTTCGTGCCGGAACGCTAAATCGCTTGACACATCTTTGTCGGTAGGGTTGTAACTAGCCACGGCCGAAGCCTCCCACAAGATCAGACTCGAGCCGAAAGTCGAACCCAGGAACTGCAACTTTATAATGTGACAGTGCAAGCGCTGCGCCACGGAGGTTGTCAAAATCCCAATAGAACGCTTGACGGCGTCACCCCGAGAAATGACTACGTAATAAGTCATATACACGGAAGCATTCTCGTATAAACGAATGAACACACTTTTATTGTACTCCATGGATAATTAATGATAACAAAATACAAAAGAGAAATAAGGTAGGAGGTACACACACAGACACTTATGAAACGTTCATACGTACGGGTTATCACATTTTTTTTTATACACTACAAGTTTGCCCTTGACGGCTATCTCACCTGATGGTAAGTGGTGATGCAGTCTAGGATGGTAGCGGGCTAACCTGTTAGGGGCATGGTAAACCCACACTCTTAATTTGTTTCTACGTAACATCGTGCCGGAACGCTAAATCGCTTAGCGTCACGTTTTTGTCCAGACCAGACACGTTTTTGACCAGACCAGACTCGAGCCGGGAATCGAACCCAGGACTTCCAACTTTATAATGCTACAGCGCACGCACTGCGCCACGGAGGTCGTTGCATTTTTGTGTGGTGGTGTTGCCCAAATTCGTGTAAAAACTTATATAAATACCCCAGTTAAATTGAAACCTTTGCCTCCAAAATATCAAAAAAAGTTATCGCAATATCCTCGTGGCGTCCATTGCTATTGCTATTTTGCGTGGACCAATCATTAGCCACCGTTTTGGCGGGAACCAAAACATGGCGACACGACATGATGACAACAATAATGGTATTCTAGTCAAGTTTTATACTCTTTTGTACGTATACAGATTATTAACATGTTAACCCTTAAAAACAACTTGTAAAATATGTCTTAATTAATAAATAGCTTCTTAGAATCGCGGCGCTTACATTCGTTAACTTAAAATCTGAAGAAGAGGGTTCAAAAAGTGCCCTGGTTTAAGAAGAAGCCCACAGTAAACTTCGCAAAGTATATCAGTTTTTTGTTGTTACCATATCACAGTTGATTGTTACTTAATAAGATATGAATTAAGACTAATTGGTATCTGTTGAAGATTAAAGTTAGTAGTTCATGTTAAATGTCGGTAGTCAGAAAAAACAAAGTAAAATAAACAGTCACTATATACTATATCCAGTCGTTTCATTACAATTCTTTCTAACTCTACGTATTTTCAATGTAATCCTTTATATTAAAATAAGATTTTTTTACGAGTTTACGTTCTATAAAAACTTTGCACTTACACAAATGCCCTTTAAACTTAAGGGGAAATTTTATAAAACAGTCGTAGGACCTGTCGTGTTGTATGGAACAGAATTTGGGCGGCAAAAAGAACGGATGAAAGAAGAGTTCATGTGACAGAAATGCGAATGTTGAGATGGATGTGTGGTGTGACAAGAATGGATAAGATAAGAAATGAATATATAAGGGGAAGTCTAAAATCTCTTTTCTCTCATCTTTTCGTTCTTGACAGAAAATATGAGGAGTAATATGTTAGCATGGTATGGTCATATAATGCGGAGGAAAGAAAGTGATGTCACCAAAAGAATGTTATATATGAAGATGGAAGGGCAAAAGAGTAGAGGAAGACCAAAGAAGAGATGGATAGATTGTGTAAAAGAGGATATGTGGGTAAAATGTGTGGGTAGTGAGGTGACGGCTGATAAAAGTGAGTGGAAGAAGAAGACGTGTTGTGCCGACCCCACATAATGTGGGATAAGGGCAAGAAAAAAAAACTTTGCTCTTCATTCGGTAATTCATGATGCTTTATGATTATAAAATAATTTATCTTAATCTACCGATTGTGATTCTCATTATATGTAGGTTGTATCTTAGACACCCTTTTCGAATGCCCTTGTTTAACAAACATCTGTTGTACAAATCGTCGCACAGTTAACAGTAGCTTTGCCGATAACTGCTCTATACCGATCTGACCCTTCGAGCCCTTAATGGGTTTCAGGGTCCCCCCGACAGTGTCGGGAGCTTTTATTGGGGGCTTATCGCTGTTTAAGCTGCTCGTTTATTGCTACGGGACTCCTGCCTACAGGTGCTTTTAATTGATTACCTTTTTTGTTTATACAAAAGATTTCAAACAAAAATGAAGATTTTTGAATTTCTGCATATTTCTGTCTGAGTAAAAATTTACTGCCGCCTAGAAAATAGTAAATTGCAATTCATCATATATACTCAACTGAATATGTGAAATATAAAATATGTTTTATAAACTGATGAAATATAGGGTAGTGAAATAAAGCGGGTCATAGATAAAAAATAGTGAGTCATAGATTTCCATTGTGATCTATGACTCACTATTTTCTTAACGCAAATGATTTATATATTTTTTTTAATTTGTCAGATGATTAGGCGTGTGTAAAGAAAAAAAAAGTTTTTTATTTGGTGCGATATATACCTATATTTCGCACCAAATAAACAACTTTTTTTTTCTTACTTTAAATTATGTTATGTAACCTATACATAACATAATTTGAAGTAAGGTTATCTTACCTAAGTAATCTAACCTTAAGCTGTGATAGCGGTGAAGGAAACGTCGTGAGGAAACCTGCACGCCTAAGAGTTCTCCATAATTTTCTCAAAGGCGTGTGAAGTCTGCCAATCCGCACATGGCCAGCGTGGTGGACTATGGCCAAATCCTTCTCATATTGAGAGGAGACCCGTGCTCTGTAGTGAGCCGGTAATGGGTTGATCATGATGAAAATGATGATCTAAGCTTATGCTGATTTTGGCCAAATAAAGGTAACCCATTCAGCATCAGCTGCATCGCTGGTTTTCAGTGGGAGCCTAAATATTGGTAAAATTGGTAAAATTACGGAATATGAGACATTATTGTCATTCTTCTTCTTATTCGTTCACTCTCGGCAGAGTGGTCGTGGTTATGATTTGGCCTTCACAGCAGCTCTTACGATCTCCCTCCAGCGATTTCTGTTGGTGGCATCACGGGAGCACTCGGAGATCGATAAATCTGTAGCGGAACGGATTGAGTCCGTCCATCTAGTAGGAGAGCAACCACGTGGACGTGTGCCCCCGACTCTACCTTGTACCACGAGATGTTCGATGGTACCGGTCTCCCTTGTTATAATATTATTATTATTGTCATAATATGTTTGAAATAATAACTGGATTGAGCTGAGTTGGAACTTAACGTGATCTGCAAGGCATCCGATTTTTTAAACCGAGCTGGTTTAAACTTATTGGTATACCTGGAAATCGACAGTGATCCGTGGCAAAATATGCATTACACAAATGGAAAAAAGCGAGCAGACACTTAAATCAAGAGGAATGATCTTTTAACATTTCAGTATTTTTACTGATACCGGAGTGCTGCAGGCAGACACTCCTCATTAATGGCAAAGCAATCGATACTTAGGAACTTTAATATCGAGGCCTTTTGAACTTGGAACTTTTAACGAGAAATTACACTCGTTATAAAACGCTGCGTATTTTTGTTTCATAATATCAGTTCTGGTAGATATATGTACCTTCCTTGCATCGCATAAAAAATTCGCATATTATCATCAGCATCATTATTATTATCAGCAGATGGATCACTCATCTTGACACCTTTATACATTTCGCACTTGCCATTCCATTCATTGCTATGGGCCTCATAAGAAGGCTCAGAGTCACTCAGCGAGCAATGGAGAGAGCTATGCTAGGAGTATCTCTACGTGATCACATCAGTAATGAAGAGATCCGTAGAAGGACCAGAGTTACCGACATAGCTCAGCGAGTTGCGAAGTTGAAGTGGCAATGGGCGGGGCACATAGCTCGGAGAACCGATGGACGTTGGGGTCCCAAGGTGCTGGAATGGCGACCCCGCACCGGTAAACGTAGCGTTGGTCGACCCCCAACAAGGTGGACAGACGACATCAAACGAGTCGCAGGGAGCCGCTGGATACAAGCGGCCCAAGATCGTGGCCATTGGAACTCCCTACAAAAGACCTATGTCCAGCAGTGGACGTCTATTGGTTGAAATGATGATGATAATGACGATTCCAATGAACTCCATCTACGTACAAATGTTAATACACTAAGTTTTAGAACACATTAGATATAAGTGGTCAATTTATTGGGAGTAAATAATACGAAGCGACAAAGTTGTGCGCACGGAACAAAATAACTCAGCTGTTATAAGTAATGGCCCATTAATATACCGAACGAGACAGTAAGCTAGTTGCCCTTTATGAAACTACTTGATAACTACTGTAATGCTATGAGCATCTCCATGTAATATCAAGAAATAGCCATCGTAATGATAAGAACTTGTGTTATCAATAATAATTTTGTATTGATAATTCCCCATTCCTGAGGAAGAGAATTGTTTATTTATACGTTACGAAACTTGGGAGCCGCAGGCGTGCGATGCAACGCGGTAGGTTGTAGAATAGGAAATGAGTGTATGAATGAAAAAATTGTACTAATTAAAAGTTTTACTTGGGTGGAATAACGGGAAATTGCTATAGATGACAAGAAAAATATCAAGAATTCACAAATGGATTGCCGAGATGATCTAGTTGTTCGCATGTTTGACAGATTATGAGAGCGATGTTCGATTCTTAAGTCGGGTCAAAAATTTGGTTAGATATTGCATATTCCGCATACTTCAGGTTTTTATTGGTATTTTTGGTATCTGCATGAGTAGTGAATAAAAAGTATGAAAAATAGTTTTTATTAAAAACTATGGCATTCATTTTATGCATTAGACATTATACACCGAGCTTACGTCTATGATTAAGATATCCGCGCGGTTAACATTAGGCCTATTATATTAATATTATTATAAAATTGCGACTCCTTATTAATCTACTTACACTGAAACAATTACCCTGAGCAGCTCGCGAGCAAAAACAAAAGGAACAGGCGTTGGCCGACACCTGAGTGTTGTTTTTCATGTTTCCATATAATGTTCAATATTCGTGATATATTTTGATGGCGCGGCCAAATTGTTTTGGCGCGATAAAACTCCGCTCCCGATGTTTATGTGTTTGTTTGCGCGGCTGCGACTTTTTATCAGATTGCTCCTCGACTTTTGTTTTATAGCTCGTGGGATATTAGAGGGGGCTTCTGTTTGCCCCAACCACTAAAAAGAACATATACCTAATGTTACTCTATCTATAGTCTAGTAGCTGTGATAGCCTAGTGGTTAGGACGTCCGCCTCCTTATACGAGTTCGGAGGTTCGCAACCGGGCACGCACCTCTAACTTTTAGGAGTTATGTGCGTTTTTAAGCAATTAAAATATCACTTGCTTCAACGGTGAAGGAATACATCGTGAGAAAACCTGCACACCTGAGAGTTTACCATAATGTTCCCATAGGCGTGTGAAGTCTGCCAATCCGCACATGGCCACCGTGGTGGAGTATGGCCAAACCCTTCTCATATTGGGAGGACCCTTGCTCTGTAGTGAGCTGATAATGGGTTGATCATAATGATGATGATGATTCTATCTATATCTGCTAGCAGGCGTGCCTTGTACTAACTAACCTTAATCGTAACGTGTTGTTATATACCTTAAACCTTCTTCAATAAACAGTGTGTGTGGCGAAAAAATTCTTTTAACATCCATGGCTCAGTATAAAGTGGATTCAGGGCTTGGGTTTGATTCTTGGTTTGTAAATATAATCAATCAATCATATCTTTATTCAAATAATCCTTTAAAAGTCACTTTTGATGATAATAGTGAGTCGATGGTGATTACGAAATTCGTAAACTTATAATTAAACCTAGGAGGGTTGGACTGCTATTCTTTTTGTTATCATCATCTCAGATAATGCGAAGATCGTCAAGAATCAAATCATATACACCTTCATTCAAACTTAAGCGCTTATATACACAGACACGCGCATTGAAAATACACAACGCACTCACGTGGCATGTGGTATCCTAATTAATTTACCTTAATGCTCATTAATTGCTTCCGCAATTTTGTGTTTTATTCTGTTGCACAATAAAGTCTCAAATGTTGTTGTTTCGTCATCTCTGGATATTCGTTTCCTCGGCAGAACGAACGACGAGAACTTACTGCTACTTTGTCCAGTGAACAGAATGACCTAGACCAAGAACTATCAAAATAATCCTTTTTAAACTGGCGTACGTTTTTACGTAAAAGGGCTATGTAGTTTATACGCAGGATAAGTGTACGTGAGCTAGGAGTGTAGCCACAATAACTTGGCCTGGTGAGATCATCTTTTTTTTTATACACTACAAGGCAAAACCATCAGCTGAGATCATTTGATGGTAAGTGATAGCTAAGACGGGCTTACCTGTTAGGGCTATGGTAAATCCACACTCCTAATTGGTTTCTACGCGGCATCGTGCCGGAACTCTAAATCGGTAATCGGTGTCGGTAGGGTGGTAACGAACCACAGCCGAAGCCTCCCTCCAGACAAGACTCAGCCGGGAATCGAACCCAGGACCTCCAACTTTATAATGCGACAGCGCACGCTCTGCGCCACCGAGATCGTCAAAGCCTGTAAGTCCTATTTTAGAACGAGTTAGTGAGGGTGCGCTATCAGGGTCCTACCACACCTGGCGGGGAGGGAAAGGTGAGCATCGAAGGTGAGCGTTGATTCGCGTCGCAAGGGCCTCTTAAACGAATTCGCAAGTCTTGCGGCCGCGCGCTTTCCGCCTGCCACATGCTTCAGGCTTTTAATTTAACTACCGTTATAATTCAATTATGTTTTTATTTTCACGCTGGCAACTTTATTTTTAAATGATCATTATCGTGAATAGGATCTATTCCGCTGATTTTACTGCCGTAAGTTTTTTGGTGCGATTTTCTTGGAGCGCTGAATTTTCAGAACAAGAAAAAAGGGTGTGAGCTTGTGAAAATAAAGAACACTTGTCATAAAATACAATATAAGTGCAAAACAATACAATATAACCCGGCTAAGTTTGTTGTGGGCTTCTTCTTAGACCGGGGCGCGTTTGGAACCCTCATAGCTTTAGTTTTAAGTTTACGAATGTAGTTATCACCATGAAATAACTACTATGTAAATTATTGACGTGTCAAGAGTGCCTTTTTAAGGACTATTTGAATAAAGATTATATTGAATTTGAATTTATAAAATAATACGAAATCAATATAGCTTTATTCATGTAAACCTCTTACGTGCATCTATGAATCGTTCATATATATCACATTTTCCATTATTTCTATTCGTAAAGTGATGGTGATAACTACACTCGCCAACTTGAAACTAAAGCTAAGAGTCTAAGAAGAAGCCCGCAAGAAACTTTGTATTTATCCACTACAAGTTAGCCCTTGACGGCAATCTCACCTGATGATAAGTGATGATGCAGTCTAAGATGGTAGCGGGCTTACCTGTTAGGGCTATGGTAAACCCACACTCCTAATTGGTTTCTACGCGACATCGTGCCGGAACGCTAAATCGCTTGGCGACACGTCTTTGTCGGTAACTTAGCAGATTTTCTCACATAATCAATACTGTACACAGTTATATTTGAGTGGTTACAAATTTGCATAATATATAAGTCTTATCGCATTCTTACTCCAGCCCAAGATGCAGCCGCCGCCCGCATCCGGGAATGCTAACGAGTTCGTCTCATGTTCAGTATAAGGGTAATCGATCATTCACTCATACTAATAGCTGTCGCCGACTCTATCCATTTACGTTGCGTTTTTTATGGTACAAATTTCTGAGGGATCTGTATTATTTACTTACGTATTAAAAGTAATAATCTAAAGTCTATATTTGCATGATGCGTAAATGAGATATCAACCTCATTAATTCTTTCTAAACTTCTTTACCTTTATTGACCTCAATTAGCAAAGAAAATATATTTTGTTTTATTTATTTATTTAATATTATATACCATCGATACACTGTATTAGCATTAAAAATATTACAATATAATAATTGTTTAAGCCGAGTACAGTTATCATTGCAGGTATATACAGCATTCTAATTTCTCCGGTTAAACCTTCTCGTAGTTGCGGCTTCTTTTTACTCCCCCGACCTAAGCGCTCCTCTCCAAAAGAGTAGACCTAAACATATCCTTCATGACCCTGACGATCAGATGACTACTGACAACACACTCGTACCCCCTACCACACAATCATACGCTACACACCGTCTTCGCTGGCGAAGACGAGGTCCCTGCTATCTTACGTCATCCGGACGTGGGCTACATCCACGGCCTCGGAGACGTACGGACCACTCACCGTCCGACCCCCCCGTTATCCCAAACGTCGCCTAAGCTGAGGTTCGGCCTCAAAGGAGGCGCCCTTAGGCAGTCGTTCCCTTAGTTTCTTTGAGCATAAGGGCTCAAAGAAAATCTCCAGTTAAAAATTTACATTACAGTTATTAGTAACATTTATGTTAAACAATATAAGTAATATTCGGACTTAATAATAAATACTTGGATTATAATAATTAATTGAACTATGCATGAAGGTATATTTTTTTCTTAAAACTAGTTAGAGTGTCGTGAAAGATATCGATGTCATGGTTCGTCAAGTTATTGTATACACTAATTATTCTATTAAATTGGGAAAATTTTCCTAATTTACTCTTGGAAAATTTAGGAACGAAGATTTTTTGGTTAGGGTGTCTAGGAATACGACGGGGGACGTTGATGCTTACGTTAAAATGACTTACTTTCTGGGTCTGTGAAATTAAATTGTATTAAGATTCGAAGCTCATCATTTCTCTCACGCGCATATCAGCCATAGGAATAACAATAAGGAGCTACCCTCGCCTCCGCAGAAAAATAATACATTCCATGGAACAGTGCTAATAAAACTTCCCCCGCCGTCCGAATTTACGACAGGTAGGTGCCGGGTGCCGGAGTTACGGGGGTGAATCGGAAATCGACTATTCGGTACTTTATTGTCTACTACTATATACTATAAGTAAGTTGGGAGGTTTGTTTGTTTTATCTACTTTCATCGAATTACCCCATCCTCTTTTATGGACATGCGAAGCATATTTATTTTATTTTTATACACCACAAGTCAGTCCTTGACGGCAACCTCACCTGATGGTAAGTGATGAAGCAGTTTAAGATGGTAGCGGGCTAACCTGTTAAGGGTATGGTAAAGCCATACTCCTGATTGGTTTCTACGTGACATCGTGCCGGAACGCTAAATTGCTTGGTGACACGTTTTTATCGGGATATTAAACAACACGTTATGATGCCGAGGAGGATGGGTTCAGCCAGAAACGCATTGGTGGCGCCTTTGGTGCTGCTTTGGTGATGTTCATGGGAAGTGGTAATCAGGTGACCCCTCTGCTCAGTGGCCTGAGATATGACGTTAAAAAAAATTATATACATAACATGAAACTGAAATGATGAAAGGAATATTCGATAATTCAAGGGCAAATAGGGTTAAATTTGAAAAACTGAATGAAACGTATATAATCGAACGAATCCACTACTGCTCTCGCACTGAAACACTAAATTGCTTGGCGGTACTTATCAGGCCGGACTCTTCTACAATACAGAAATTATAAAATCTCAAAATCCCTCCGGGATACGGACCTAAGAACTCCACCTTATACAACCATAGCGCTCACCACTGCACCGGGGAAGTCATCAAACAGTCGTTGAGTAGATAAGGCGTGAAAGCATAACAAACAAACTAACTCACATTTGCATTTCTAATATTAGCATAGTCGGGACCTCCTATATCGTTTAAGAGATCCTTCAAAGATTATTATCACATGACAGTGATTACGACTCCGCCCGTCGGCTTAACTGGCGATACGCGCCGCTCGAATACTTAGTTGTTGAGCCTTCGTGTTCAAATTGAACAAAATGTGCAAGCCCAGAGCAGTCTAGACCGTTTTATGGCGGGAATTCTCAAACAGGAAACTTTAAAGGTAAAATTTAGAATTCACGAGCCCAACTTTTCTTTTAAACTCCGCAATTTTACCTGTTATTTAAACATTTTCAACTCAATCCACTTTGCGATCTCGCCAGAACAAAGGCTGCAATAATAGGATTTCCTTTATGGAACAACTCAAAAACGGACTTTTCGTTTTTAGCCAATTACGTACTTACTTCCGATCCTGGTTTTAGATAAACTAGATTCAACAAAGTATCGCGGTCACTGAAAGGTTTTTAAAATGGCATTTCTTACTGAATAATTTGTTAAAAGGACTAAATTAAAACATGAAACGTAAACTTGAAAACGTTGAAACATGACAATGAAGTTAAGTTTACGGTACAAGTGTAATATGATATTTCTTGCTAAGGACCTCGATTAATTCAACGATTCATTTATCAGCGTTTGATAAATAGATCTGCACTCTGGATATGGACGAAGTCAAATGAAAAATTACGGGATTCAAAGTTAGCCTGCTTGTTCAACGAGCAAGCGAGCGAGCGCGTTATGCTTCTAAAAAAATATAAACGTGTCGAAATATCAATATTTTTGTAAAAAAATTATATTTTTGTACATGGATATACAATATCAGCAAAAAGTCTTAAGCCTCTATAATATAATCTAATACGATATATTTCTATTGATCTGATAATCAAAAGTTTATTGTCACAAACGTCTACTCTGCGAGTCCATGGTGAGTGAATTCTTCTAGTGCATTATGGTGTCTTTAGGAATAATGGTTTTCACGAAATTCTGTGTAAAATGTAACCGTGTTGCATGGTCTTATTCGTTGATAAATATCCGCGTTTAAAAGCTACATGCTTGTTCACAAGGCTTCGCCATAAATGAGGTAAAATAGTTGCATTGCATGGTTTATAACCATCGGCGTATATGAGCTATATCCCTATTCACAAAGCTTCATTAGAAATGACGTAAAATAGTTCCTTAACACACTACGGTCTTGCGTGTGCTGTTGCCCTAAAGTTTGAAGAATCGATGGATCTAAATGCATATCTGTGGTCAACGCGGCTGGATCGCTTTGACCAATTAAGCCGCAGTCGTCCCGCCCGGCGATGCCGAAATTCCGTTATGCATTTTTTTACCCCGATGGCCTCCAACGTCCGCCGAAATAACGCTGCGCTGTGACTAACGTGATGGTGTGGCCTCGTGCGATATCTGCGTAAAATCGTTCGCGCTGGTATATATATTTTTTTTTCGGACTGTCTATTAGCTGTACAAACCCTATTGGTTGCCACAGCGTAACCGGGCTGTTTGGCAAGCTTTGGAAAGAAGCTCTGCCAGAAGAAATTTTGAGCACTAGGGCTTGAAGAAACTAAGGGAACGACTGCCTAAGGGCGCCTCCTTTGAGGCCGAACCTCGGCTTAGGCGACGACGCTGGTATATACAATGTTGGATACTGACTAAACTCATGCAGCTTGGCCTATCCTATATGCCCCACAAATGTATCTTTTGTGTCTAAGACATCATTACACTCGAAATTGGTTGGTGCAGTGCGCGCTGTCGCATTATAAACTTGGAGGTCCTGGGTTCGATTCCCGGCTCAAGTCTGGTCTGGTGGGAAGCTCCGGCCGTGGTTAGTTACCACCCTACCGACAAAGACGTGTCGCCAAGCGATTTAGCGTACCGGCACGATGTCGCGTAGAAACCAATTAGGAGTATGGGTTTACCATACCCCTAACAGGTTAGCCTAAAAAAAATGTCACTAAATTCCTGATATTTAATTTAATATGACTCAGAGCGTTATACTATACCTGACTAGATATTGTACTTACTTTCTTGGGTTAAGAAGTTTTTATGCCTGCCGTTAGGGTATCTATTTTGTCGATGCGTGCGCTTTTTTTGAAGTGAAAACTTCTTTAGCGGCGTTGAGCACTTTTTCTGTAATGGGTATAAAATCTTAAACTCGCGTCAGGACACGTGACCTGATCGAAAAAGCGTAAGACGGATGGAGAGTAGACAGCTATCCCCTCTCTACGGCGCGGCGAAAATGTATGCCTGGGCCTACTGTTTCGTTTAGGCAGCGCAGGGCGCTTGCGCGAATGTTCGTGTATGTTACAGCGTGCCACGCGCATCCATGGATGGTGACAGCTGATGGCTCGACCGTCTGTGTAGTGATCACATTGTTGTGTATTCGTAAAATTCGTGAATGTAAAGTGCTTAAAATATGGAATTTTAATGTAATATAAATTGTCATGTTTGTGTACGATAGCGCAATAAATGAATATTGTATTCTACCACATAAATGATAGTACTTTTATACTGATAAAGCAATTGGTGCAAAATTATTCCCTAACCATTCCAAAATATCAAACATGCTCAACGTTAATAATCAAGTTTTCACTTCTGCCGGCACTCCCGGAGTGCAACCCGTCTTTTTTTTAAATTAATTTGTTTCGCCAACAGCCAAAACTGAAGTACAGTACAAAAATGCTTAACCACAGGCAAATACTGCATGCAAATAGTGTTAAATTGGCCTTACTACTAAATAAGGTAAAAATACAATTATGACACAAAAAAATGTTAATTATTAATTAATAATGCATTAATTATAAAATTGGAGGACCAGGGTTGAATACCAGGCTCGAGTTTTGTCTGGTAGATGGCTTCAGTCGGGGCTAATTACTACCCTACTGACAAAAACGTGCCGCCAAGCGATTTAGCGTACCGGCACGACGTCGCGTAGAAACCAATTAAGAATGTGGGCTTACCACATCGCTAACAAGTTAGCCCGCTACCATCTTAGACTGCGTCATCTATTACCACCAAGTGAGATTGCCGTTAACGGCTAACTTCAGTCCAAACATTTTATCAGGATCAGTTTCACTGCCAAGAATATAAATCTAAAGTTATATTCTTTAATATCACGGGAATGGTCTCTGAGATTTACTCATATAATCTAGTTCACAGGCTACAAATCATCCTATGGGATGGTCGAGCTGAACTGGGTAATTCCATCTTTGAACCCTGTATTTGAGAATATAAGTAAGAGAAAAGTTCACAATTTCATCAATTTGAATTAGTTTTCATTAAAGAAAATTCATTTTTAAACAAAAGGTTTATTTTATATTTTAATATGGCAGTGTCGTTATTTCGTAATGTTATTTAAAATTGTATAATTATTACAATTTTTTAACATCTGCCGGTCATTGGTTGATCAACGGTTATTTATTTCGTTACATATTGTATACACATACCCAGTTTGAGTGTTGCAACTTGGTCTGGAATCGACCGTAGGAGAGTTAGCGGCTCATCGAAGCCGAAGTAGAAATAGAAAAATATTTGACAACATCTTAAAATTAAACAATTACTATATAAATAAAAAGGTTCTGACTAAATTTTATTTGAGCTAAATTTACTACAATCACAATTTTACAATTTAAAATACTTGTTCTTAGCATAAAAATTTTACCTGTATCACAGGGTCCGAGCAAAATAAACTTAACCTTGGTTTAGCTTTGGATGGTTAGAGCGTATTTCACGTTAGTTTAAGTTATTACATTGGAAGGGTTTTCGGTGCGGACAGCGGATCCCTATTCTGTCTGTTCTGTCTAATCATCTCACGGTGGAAAGTTGAAATAGTGGTCGCTTGCTTCTCAAGTTAGATATGGATTTCAATAAAACCTTAATACGTATCCAATAAAATAAATATAATTTGTAGAAATAGAATGATCATAATAGATTCCTTTATAAAAGAACTTTTACGGATCCATCAAATGATATGTGAATAGACCCGGCCGATGGCAATTTTATTAGCTATTTCAATGAATATATTCCTTGGAATCTCCAGGAAGGTTTTTCGCTACAGCTTTTGGCCCTTTTCAGATTGAACGGCCCTTTATGAAGAATCTAGTGGACCGTTTTGATTTATTTGCATACCGAAAATATATGTCGTTAAAGGAAGTCAATCTCAATTCACTGGATGGGTATCTTATCTTTACTGGTTGGATGCTTCGGCCGTGGCTAGTTACCACTCTCCTGACAAAGGACAGCTTTCACTGATGCGATGTCGCGTTATAACTGACCTTTAATTTAACTGCATACCCAAAACCCTCATCAAGTAATACAGGGAGATATTGCAGACAGCCCTTAACTGTAGTGAAATATATATAATTAATATTTTTTACATAATATAGTATTTGCGGCAAACACGCAGACGTGACACTTGATGTTAAGTGATTCAGCCGAAAATGCGAAATTCATGTTGCAATGCTGAAGCAACCTCATTTCAAACATCATATCGGCTAAGCTAAGCTAAATCGCTTTGCGCTACTATTTTGCCCATAGTATCCCACCAGACTAGACTCGAGACGGGAATCAAACCCAGGACCCCATATTTTATAATACGATAATACCTCTACTTCCATGTTATATCATCGAACTGCTTTATAACTTGTGCACCGCACTGACACCAGAGCATACCTCTCTCCGACGTCCGCTGGGTTCCTCTAAGCTTATCAGGTCTTAGTTAACGATCACCGACCAGTATAAAATCACCTCATCCTCATAACGAGCTCGGGTCGCTGACTAGTACACTCACTCCTGGCTTCGCTCCAATTCGTTGCTTTATTGTAGGACCCTTCTCCTCCTTGAGAAATAACGACCCTGCTTATGAACAAGTTCAACCGAAATTAATCCTTACGCTGTTGATATAAGTGCCGTATCAAATGCACATAAAATTGGCAAAGATTGATTCTCGAAGACAAGCGGAATCGTAACAGGAGCAGATGATATTGTGTCTTATATCTATCGGCGTTAAGGTCGCTAATAAGGAAGCTGTATCCTTTTAAATTGAATAAGAGAATCGGATCCGAGTTATCCTGGATTGTATTCAGGCAGCGCGAGGTTTTTTAGTCGGAGGTGTATTTTACATTTCGACGACAAATCGCTCGGAACGACTTCGTTTTGTTTGGAGACTGTGTTTGGCACAAATTTGTATTCGGCCTCCAAATTGATAAATAAAATGATACAGTCAATAATTTATTTTTGCATTTGTTCTTGGGTTCTTAGTGGAAAAATATATAAAATCGTCCGCCTGTCTGTTTATCACAGGTCCCAAATACTGTCAAGTTTATTATACGTCAATCAAATAAAGGCCATTTTTTTTATGGGACGACCAACAGTCGACGTAAGCTTATGTACTAAAATTATATAAATTGGTGCAGGACAGTAAAAAAGTATCGTGAAGGTATTAAAAGAATTATAAATTTTTAATCAATCATAATATTATGTCTATTTTGCCAAAGCGTGCATTGTATGTCTGTGTCATTCTAAGAAGCGTACCGTCAGTACCTACATAATATATATTATATTATATTTTAAATGAACAATAAATACGTATGTAGTTGAAACTTTATATATATATATATATATATATATATTAATCCACGTTAGTTATAATAATGCATACTAAGACTTTTTTAATTTATGACTTACTGTAGACCAAACTGAAAAGCTGGGTTTTGAGGTAAGTTAATGAAAAATGCCAGGCGAAGGAGCGGTAAGTAACCACAGTAGTGGTGGACATTGACCGAATTATTAATTTCAAAGCCAAGCCAGTAGCTGGCGTTACCACTTACCTTCTCAAATTTGAATCACTTTGAGGATGTTGCATTTAAAATTTTCACGCCTTCACGCCTCATAACGGCCTGATCAGATCAATTGAAAATTCCGTACTCTCGAATGAATTGACCATAATCATAAAACATCTAACCGATTCAATTTGTTGTTAGATTGATCAAACTAAACGTTTGCATACATTTATTTAACCAGTTATATTAAAACCATAGATCGGATTCTACACGACATCTTACAGGATCTTCATATCTTTGGACGTTCTCTTTCTAGATGCTTGGTAAATTCTTATTAGAAACTACAGCGATACAACAAATAAAAGAAAAACAGTATTAAATTTTCGAGTTATGTCACCGAACCGTTTAAAGCAATTCAGCGAAGTACCCAGAACAAACTCAATATCTGGAGAGGGGCCCATTACTGCGGCATCGGCTCCGCTGGCGGCGTGCCAGACAAACAGCCAACACGACGCGGCGATACCGGCTATCAGGAGAGAGTGAGCCGCCCCACTTCGTGACTCTATCACCTCGGGAGACTTTGGAAACTGCAGGCCTTCAATTTTTTTAGACTTATACCAAGGTACTGTACTATATATTCCTTTCATTTTGTATTAGTGTAACGAGGCATAGCTCGGAGAACCGATGGACGTTGGGGTCCCAAGGTGCTGGAATGGCGACCCCGAACCGGTAAACGTAGCGTTGGTCGACCCCCAACAAGGTGGACGACATCAAACGAGCCGCTGGATACAAGCGGCCCAAGACCGTGGCCATTGGAACTCCTTACAAATGACCTATGTCCAACAGTGGACGTCTATCGGTTGAAGTGATGATGATGATGATGATAACGAGGCAGGGAGCTTTGGAACAGAGCAGAGTAAGTTTGAGCCCAAGGGCTGGAAGAAAGACAAACAAAGACGTTCTTCGGGCGTGGTGCTGCTCCTTCGCCGTCTGATTCCGGGAGGGGCCTGCGACCGCCAGGTTGTGTGGGTGAGCTGTGCTCGTCGATGCAGTACAGATCAAGAACCTGTCTAGGTTGCCAGTCCATTTCTTGTCTCCACTGCCCGACGCATCAACACCTAAATTCTAATCAAACTAGCCTTACAGTCCACTAGCTTCATTGTGATGGACAATGGCGGCAGTATTAAGCCTCCAATTGATATATATGAAAATTATTTTATATTCTATTCTAATATTAAAGATTAGTTGCGTTACAGTAAGAATTAAGTTGAATTATTGACCGTATGTCGTTTTAAATAATTTTGTATGATATAACCATTTTCTATGAATAATGTATTTTTATTTTAATAAAATTCGTATTTCAGATTAAGAACCCCATAAAAGTCATCATTCCTTTCCCCCTTCACCCCGTGTGCAATATGCCATACCTTTTACATAAACATTCGGTTCATCCACCAGGTTAGCGAAGACAGCTCAGCGAAAAATCTAGATTCTACTTTACATTTTTATGAGTTGAGTCTGTTCCATAATTCCACACTCATATTCAGCACTTGGGCATAAACCGACTGCGAAAGGGTAGAGTTTTGGTTGAAAGCACGCGTTACTTTGAGGAAGTTCGTGATACAAAATAAACTTCACGTTTAATAAACTTAATAATATATTTAAACAGTGGTTTATATATTATAAATACGAGAAGAGAAAAATACATAGTATCCCCATTTTAAACAAACCGCTGTGACAAGAGTCTGAGATTTGCCTTAGTTTAAATTCACACTTTATCCTACTAATATTACAAATGTGAATGTAAGTTTGGTTGTTACGCTATCACGCGAAAATTATTAAACCGATCGTCATGAAACTTTGTACATAATATATTCTTGGAGAAGTAACAAAAAATAGTTTGTTTGATTGAAAAAATAGGTATTATATGATCACTGATACTTATTTAACGGCTTCAATGCGAACGAAGCTAATTTGGCTGAAATTCTGAATGAACATATTTTATACCTTAAATAAACCCTTTTAGCTTTAGTTTTAAGTTGTCGATTGTAGTTATCACACTTCACGAATAGAAATAATGAAATGAACGATTCATAGATGCCTGTAATAGGTGTATAGGTCAAATGATTTGAATAAAAATAATTTGTTACTGCATAGGCCACTTCTTATCTCCGAAAAATCCGTGGTTTTTTTCAAGCTAGAAATACTACGTGCTCGAATCGACTGACAAATGGCATATTTTTTAGAAGAAAGGAAAACATTCCTTGCTTTTGTGTTAATTCCCATGCTAAACTAAAGTATACTTTTTGTGAATATACCACAATTTTTCAAGAAAGAGGTAAATAAATTCGCGAGAACTAGATAAATTTGTAAAATGTAATTTATACTTCCTTCGGTGGTAATCTTAAAACTAAATTTAGGTTTCCGTAACCGAACCACTTTTGACGACCTCCGTGGCGCAGTGCTTGGGTTATTTGCTTTCCAGCATAAATTTCCCGGGTTTGATTCCCGTTTCAAGTCTAGTCTGGTGGGAGTCATCGGCGGTGGCTAGTTACCACCCTACAGGTTAACCGTCAAGCGGTTTAGCGTTCCAGTTAGATGTTGAGTAGAAACCGATCATGAGGATGAGTTCAGTCGGCGACTCATCTTCAGGTCCCCCAGTGTTTCAGATGTTCATAGACAACGGTGATCACTGACGACGTAAGGTGATTATTGCCTATGTCACAGCCCACGATGTAAATCATTTTTTCCATCACTTTATTAAGTGAGGTGATGGTGATAGCTACACTCGCCAACTTAAAACTAAAGCCAGGAGGGTTCCTTAAGGCTTAAAACCCGGTCTAAGAAGACACCGACAACAAACTTAGCTGGTTTTTTTTTTGTTAGATATTAGCATCTCACACAGTCAATTATAAATAATAATTCCTTAATATCGTAATAAGATTTTTCCATACGCTTACGTTTTATAAAAAACTTTGATCTCATTGATAGACATCTCCAATATTTCAATAGGTAATTCGTTATAAAAAAAGGTTCATATTTGTAATATAAAGTAAAGATACCATATGAGGTAGCCACTTTATTCAGTGCTTAATATACCATATCTTTTACATAAACATTCGGCTCATACCCCCGGGGCATCCTCAGGTTAGCGAAGACAGCTCAGCGTAAAACTGCAGATTCTACTTTACATTTTTATGAGTCCGTATATTTCAGTCTGCCGAGATATCCGTGTCTTTGAAATACAGTTCATTATCAGAGCTGGGGCCGCGTTGATTTAAAGGATTTTCTTGGATATTACGGTATTATCTTAAGACATCCGACGATTATATATCAAGACATCCGATGGGTAGCGCTTGGTGGGTTTATGATTTTTCTTTTTATTATTATTCTGTAATGGTTTAATAAACAAGCGGTGATAGCCTAGTGGTTAGGGCGTCAGCCTCCTAATCAGAGGTCGGCGGTTCGAATCCGACCTCTAACTTTTCGCAGTTATGTGCGTTTTTTTTTTTAAATTAAAATATCACTTGCTTCAAAGGTGAAGGAAAACATCGTGAGGAAACCTGCACGCCTGAGAGTTCTCCATAATGTTCTCAAAGGCGTGTGAAGTCTGCCAATCCGCACATGGCCAGCGTGGTGGACTATGGCCAAACCCTTCTCATATTGAGAGGAGACCCGTGCTCTGTAGTGAGCCGGTAATGGGTTGTTCATGATGATGATGAATGGTTTAATTATAGGTCCTCTATAGGAAACATATTATCTCCTTTTAGAGTTTTTGGCAGTAGGTCGCCAAATTGGGCAGGTGGCTTCAGACGCCTTTGAGATCAATGCGGAGAACTCTCAGACATGCAGGTATCAATATTCCTTCACCGGGCAAGTAAGTGATATTCAAAAAAATTACATAGAACTCCGATAAGTGCGTGTCGAGAATCAAAGTCGGTCCTCCAAAAATGGAGGCCGAAGACTTACCCTATCATACGTTCAAAGTGTATATAAAATGCTACTTGGTAGGAAAAATCCTATTATAGTGTAAAGGATTATGTAAATGATAAACAACCTTGGGTATAAAATATTGCTCTAATAAGAAAAAGCTGTTAAAATCGTTGACACATCAAAAGTGCCTTTTAAAAGATTATTTCAACGAAATTTATGATGATTGATCGATATCTATTTTTTATAAATGTTATTTATATTTCTTTTTTATCTTTTTTTACAAATTCGTAATCTCACCTCTCACATTTATTTATATTTTGTTTTATGTTTTGAATTGCGCCATTACCCTCATACTTTAATTAATTCTTTCACCAAGGGTTGTCTGGAAGAGATTGCTGAAGCAATAAGACCGCCTTTGCATACTTAAGTGTTAAATGTTTTTGTATAGTTGTTTCTTTAAAGTTTGTGTGCAATAAAGAGTATTTATCTTATCTTATCTTATCTCACCTGTTGGTAAGTAGTGATCCATCCAAGACGTTTTTAGGCTAGCTCTTCTAAATTCTTCTTACCGATGAGAGAGGAGGGCCACTCCTAAGGGTTAGATTGATGATGGTGATCGCATGCACAGTAGAGTATTTACTGGGCTATTAATAAATATACAATACAATATTAAAAAAAAATACGTTTGTCATTAGCACATCAAGTAATTTACATTCACTGGTGGAAGTCTTTTGTAAGGAGTTCAAATTTCCACATTCTTAGGGCACTTGTTTCGATACAGCGTCATGTCGTCTGTCCGTCTAGTCAAAATTTCTTCTGGCAGAGCTTCTTTCCAAAGCTCGCCAAACAGCCCGGTTACGCTGTGGCAACCAATAGGGTTTGTACAGCTAATAAAGACAGTCCGAAAAAAAAAATGTCCGTCTAGTTGGGGGTCGACTAAAGTCACGTTTACCGTCGCGAGGTCAACGCATTACTTTAAATAATGCTTTTCTACAAGGAGTCTTTCAAAAGATTCAGTTCAGCGAATGGAAATTAGGTATATAACAACAGCAGTAGCCAACTTCGAAAGGTTATCTCTCTGTTAGTAATCCACAAGATGTATTTCGGGTATGAGATGAAGAATTGTTTGTCAGATCTCCTCACTCATCTATTACAACCGAACTGCGAGGCATAGTTAAGATATGTGCCTTAATATAATTAATATCCCTTATATTTAAATAGAAGCAGGCGATGATTTGAGGAAGTCCAACGTAAATAATGTACATTGAGCTTAATTTGCTGTACTACAAACTGGCAAATCTGCGCGATGCAATTTATAATTTCTTTGATTATTATATACCATGCCATAAAGATTTTCGAAAATGTGCTCTCTACACACGTTTCTCTAAATCACCGGAGCATCCTCAGGAGATGTTTTTGTGTTTTAGGTTTACAGCATTATTTAGCTTAATGATCATTGAAATTCCCCAGAGACGTACGAAGTGCTTTGCTTTCTGGTACGAACCAAAAAAAATACATGAGTAATTGCAAATCCCGAACCAAATGGAATTTTCTGGGCATACTCGCTTCATATCACCGTAGTCTAATATGTATAATAAAAAAACTCGCTCAGTATGGGTTTCGTATCAGCATTATTAAGACTGGATAAAAATACGATTTTATGCTATTTTCATTTTATTTTCTTGTTCTCGGCAATAGATAAATACACTGAAATTAAAATTTTTAAAAGAAAATTTCTACAACCATTACTGTACAAGATAAACCGCCCGCTGACAAATCGACAAACGGACATCGATAGGTTAGTATATGGGTCTAGAAGTGGCACCCTTCGTGTACGAAACCTTGTATAAAACTATTCAATAACAAGTCATATTCGAACACAAGAATGGAAATAAAACGAAAACATTAAGTAACTAATAAATTTATTTACATATTCACATATAGTATTTTTAACATTGAAATAAGTATCATATAACTTATAGCTAGTACGGCCGGCAACACAGCTCTCAACACAATAATCATTAATAATAACATCAATCAAATTGACCCTATCGTCATTTATTTACATGACAATAAAAAAATTAACTCGCATCTCCACGTATAAACTTTGGTTGCCGATTGTACTTATCAACTATTTATTATTAATTTAGCAAGACCAATACGACGGAACCCCAAATGTTTGCCAAATACATTGCCAAGCTTCTCGCGAGTAAACAAAGGCCACATTTAACGATATTGAAGCTTACCACGACTCGACACGACTTGAAAGACTTTAAGAGTGTACAAGACAGACACTCACTCGCACTATACAAGTGAAAATGAATACTTAGCGGAAAATACAGTATCACAATTCATAGTGGCGTGAACAAGCGTTCAAGAGTAGACATTTTGGGTAGCTTATATAAACATTTGACACTTGAAAATTTAATTGAGCAAATATCATTGTTATAGTAAATGTATGCTTGATAATCAAAGATCGCGGACAGACAAACTCATTTGGCTCCGACATATTAGTCCTTAAGGTCTATCACAACATACAGTTTCCTTAAGATCTTACGGGATGCTGCGGCTCTGTAATCATAACGCGGCGAGAGAAGCGCACGCGAGGCTGGTGAGTAGCACGCTGTAGCTTGCAGCTGTACCTGGAACGAAAGTGTTTTTAATGTCGACATTTGGCGTTAATAGTCTGATCAAATTATCAGATCTCATCATCATCATCATCATGATCAAGCCATTACCGGCTCACTACAGAGCACGGGTCTCCTCTCAATATGAGAAGGGTTTGGCCATAGTCCACACGCTGACCATGTGCGGATTGGCAGACTTCACACGCCTTTGAGAACTTTATGGAGAACTCTCAGGCGTGCAGGTTTCCTCACGATGTTTTCCGTTGAAGCAAGTGATATTTTAATTTTTTTTTTCTCAGATCTACTAGTCTCAAATTGAATTGGCAACTAATTCTGATTAATTTATGTACATCTTACAGCTAAACCTATGCCGAAATAATATTGCATGATCTAGTTACACAACCTACATTATTGACAAAATAGACCGCTTCACTATGACCCGGCACAGACATGCGAAGTTAAAGAGCTATAGGTAACGAGGGTTAAACTTTTAATCACTTGTAAATAAATGATGCCCAGCTATGAGACGTTAATAAAACGTAAAGATAATGATAAACTATTCGTTTATTCACAATAGCTTCAGCCGTTGCAAAGCTCAAATCGTAAAAGATGACAAGAAATTGAATAAAGGAACTTATTCTTGAGTCATGCTTTTTGAATAATTGTTTATCGAGCATAATATGCGACCAGCTAACTAACATGCGGATCCTTAAATTATATAACTTACTTACACATAATATATAAATCAATAGGTTAAATTTACTCATAAAACAATAAACAGCAAGTATAATTTGCTATATTCCGCCGACAACCAGGATATTTGGATATCTTGCTGTTTATTGTTTATCATGGACTTCCGCAAAATAACGCCTGCTTCTATTCATTATTTAAATTACTCGTGTTTTTTTCAAGCGCTTAGTATGAGCATATAACTCATTCAATAATTAAACTACAGAACGAGCATAGATGGTCATTAGCTTACCTGACGAGTCTTCTCCTGTAACGGATGCTGGATGCGGCGCTTCTTCTCTGATGAAGACGGGCTCGCTCTTGCGCGCGTAGATGTCGAATATGGTGGCCACACAGCCCAGCGCGAACTGCCCGCTCGGAGGCGGCACCATTGTGTATCTGGCGATCAGCAGAGTACACATAACACTCCCAGTCAAAAACTAAAAGGTTAAAGCTAAACCAAACATGAAAGCTATATGTTAGAGAACCAGGTAACATGCAGCAGAACATGGGCAGAACGATGGGCTGTTGACCCGCCCAAAATATGAATAATGATTTACCGATATTTTCACTCTTGAAACTATGTAGAACCAAAAAAACATATATTCCTGTTAGTTATATAATTTAAAGACATATCAACGTCACAGTAAATTGAAAAGTATTCACCTAGTTTTAAGACTCTAATTCGTCCACACTCCCACAGCCCGGTAAACAGTGTAAAATTAAAATATACCCGCAAATGAGAGTAAATTAGAAATAAGTACGGGAATTTCAACTCTAGTTTGAATTATTAAGGTCAATTTCTTCACTTTGACGTTATAATCTATTGATACTCTAAAACTTATACTAATTTTACTGGAAAATATTATTTGACAAAAGTTTAATGTGAAACCTGTAATAATAGATCGACCCAATTTCAAACTTTAACTATTATGGCAGTTTTTTTTAATTTACTACAAGTTAGCCCTTGACGGCTATCTCACCTGGTGGTAAGTGATGATGCAGTCTAGGATGGTAGCGGGCTAACCTGTTAGGGGTAAACCCACACTCCTAATTGGTTTCTACGCGACATCGTGCCGGAACGCTAAATCGACTTGCGTCACGTCTTTGTCGGTAGGGTGGTACCTAGCCACGGCCGAAGCCTCCCACCAGACCATCTTACCTAACGACATCCCGATCATCCTCCATCTCCCGGTCGTAAATGTAGTGATCCTGGTACACCCGGTTGAGGCTGGCGCTGGTGTACGTCAAACCCACTTTGTAATGCTCCGCCTCGAGGATCGTCAGTTCCATCTGACTGAAGGCGCCGCGCTCCTTGAAGTCCTGCTCTGACGTTCGCCACGATATGGTCTCCGCTATCTGTGGGGACAAGAAATTTTTTTTTTTTTTTACTCACCACAAGATAGCCCTTGACTGCATCTCACCTGATGGCAAGTGATGATGCGGTCTAAGATGGTAGCGGGCTAACCTGTTAGGGGTATGGTAAACTCATACTCCTAATTAGTTTTAACACGACATCGTGCCGGAACGCTAAATCGCTTGGCGACACGTCTTTGTCGGTAGGGTAGTAACCAGCTACGGCCGAAGCCTCCCACCAGACCAGACTCGAGCCGGGAATCGAACCCAGGACCTCCAACTTTAAAATGCAACAGAGCACGCGTTGCGCCACGGAGGTCGTCAAAACTTGAGAGACTTCTTAGGGTACAATCGCAGATGTTTTCATATCGAGTCTTTTGTTTTTTCGGGTCTGGTCTGGTGGGAGGCTTCGGTCGTGGCTACTTTCCGCCCTGCCGACAAAGACGTGTCACCAAACGATATAGCGTTCCGGTTCGATGTTGCGTAGAAACCAATTAGGAGTGTGGGTTAACCATACCTCTAACAGGTTAGCCCGCTACCATCTTAGACTTGTCGTATCTATATATATAAAAGCGAAAGGTCACTTACATACTTACATACTGACTTACTGACATACTGATTAAACACGAGATCTCAAAAACTTGTGTACGTATAAAGCTATAATTTATCAAGTAGGTAGTTGATAGTTAAGAGATGTCAGCTAAGAAAGGATATTTGGAATTTCCACTGGGGTAAAATAGGGGTTAGAAGTTTGTATGAAAATTCTTTGTTT
Organism: Lasiommata megera; assembly: GCA_928268935.1. Taxonomy (NCBI): domain Eukaryota; kingdom Metazoa; phylum Arthropoda; class Insecta; order Lepidoptera; family Nymphalidae; genus Lasiommata; species Lasiommata megera. The sequence goes on from OV743331.1 coordinate 11,527,594, forward strand.
TTAGAGTTAGAGACACAAAATTTGCATTAAGATTTATAATAATAAATAAAAAACATGTACTTCATTATTTTTTTAAATATTACCTGTTAAGGGTGGTAAAAAAGGGGATGATAGTTTTTGCTTATTTTTTTATTATGAAGCCTACAAGCATGAAATTTTGAAAATAGGTTTCTTTTAGGGCGTAAGTATTAGGTTAGAATTTGGTTTCATCCAAATCTACCCCGAAGGGGGTAAAATAGGGGTTTGAAGTTTGTATGAAAATCCTTTGTTTTTTTAATTTAGAAACACGAAATTCGGCAATTTGACATTTGCCTGTAGCTTATTTTCTGCAGCAGGGCAATCACGGGAAATCAGCAATTCTACGCAGACGAAGTCGCGGGCAACAGCTAGTATACAATATATATAGTTTTTTTAACAAGTTTTTTTTCAGACACATTTAATTTCTTAAATAAGCCTCCGTATTGATTCTTCCTATTTTTTCTATAGTTTTCTTTTCAAATAAGCTTTTTTACTTTCGCGTGTAGGCACTTAAACGATCCAAAAACTAGTGGAGTTTTGTTTCAATTGGAGATTTTTTATTTCCTCTATACTAACAATATTCTATCTGTTTGACATTGCAAAAGAAACGTCTTCATTAAAGCACTTGCAGGTATTTTGTATCGACCTTTGGACCGTCAACAACCACCCTTTTTGAGTATTAATTATGCATTCAATTAAAATTACAAATACGACAGTCAATGTTACTCTACGTATTGATTTTGTAAAAAAAATCTTACAAGGTTAAAGTGAGAAAGAAAGTTCGTATAAAAGGGTGTTTTCTATTTCCGGAAAACAATAGATACCTACGGGCATTACGTAATATTTTTTGATATTACGATTTTATAGAGCACCAAAAAGCCGAGGGCTGCTGTTAAAGAAAAAAAACTTCAAACAAAGATAATAAAACAAATCTAATGCTATAAATATTGAATATTACGTTATAAATATAAACGGGTGCGTACGCCATTTATCATACGGACGAAAGTTAGTAAAAAAAATATATGTAGAAAACCTTTATTTATACAAATAATATTGAACCTAAAAGGGAGTGCAAACTTAATGGTTTTATAGACGGGGAGACATAATTATTTCCGGAATCACTGATTCTATGTGAAAAATAGCTTCATGATTTGTGTACAGCTAAAATCGTTATTTCAAATGGGTCAAATGTATATTAAAAAGCTTTTTATTGGCTTTGTTATATTGACATCGCAGGCAATTGACGGAGAGATCATCATCATCATGATCAACCCATTACCGGCTCACTACAGAGCACGGGTCTCCTCTCAATGTGAGAGGGGTTTGGCCATAGTCCACCACGCTGGCCATGTGCGGATTGGCAGACTTCACACGCCTTTGAGAACATTATGGAGAACTCTCAGGCGTGCAGGAATACATAGTGAGGAAACCTCACTATGTATTCCTTCACCGTTGAAGCAAGTGATATTTTTTTTTTCAAAACGCACATAAAAGTAAGAGGTGCGTGCCCAGATTCGAACCGCCGACCTCTGATTAGTAGGCTGACGCCCTAACCACTAGGCTATCACCGCTTGAGAGATCACTTGATGTTAAATGATTACCAATCCACCTAATCTTTGGCTACTCGGTACCATAACGGAATGTTTTAGCGCCGCGGGTGAAGCCTACCACCAGACCAGACTCGAGCCGGGAATCAAACCCAGGACCTCTCACTTTATAAAGCGACAGCATACGCATTGCGCCGCGGGGGTCATCGACTCATCAATCATAATTATGGCAACCAAGACGGAGATTTACATCGTTACAGTTTCATAGTTTTAACGCTATATGCAAATATATAGCTTCCTCATTCATAGCAAATACAACTTCGAGACTAGGTCTCTAACTTTTCAGCTTAAAAATAAAAGAGATATTATTCCAAGGTAAACCTTTCTTTATGAATATCATCTCTGGATTGAACCTAATTGGTGCGGTAAAAGTCTAATCCAATTTCCATTACATCAGGGCCAAATAAAAAACTTAATAATCAGCCTTCAGCGGGAACAAATAATCATAAAAGATTAAAGAGAACCGCACACTTGCGGCAGCTACTTCTCGCATGTCGTTTTAGTGTCGTCCCTATAATGCTCTGTCATTTTATGTGAGCGGACAAGCGAATATGACTTCCTCTTACAATGAAGGAAAACATTGGAAGGAAACATTAGAATTCTCTATACTACATAAACTACCAATCCACACTTGGCCAGCGTAGTAGCCTTAGTAATATTAAAGATAATATGAATTAGTGTTATAAATAGCCCTTCTCATGCTGAGGGAAGAAAGGCCCTTGTGCTGTAATGGGTTGATTCATCATCATCATCATGATCAACCCATTACCGGCTCACTACAGAGCACGAGTCTCCTCTCAGTATGAGAAGGGTTTGGCCATAGTCCACCACGCTGGCCATGTGCGGATTGGCAGACTTCACACACCTTTGAGAACATTATGGAGAACTTTCAGGCGTGCAGGTTTCCTCACGATGTTTTCCTTCACCGTTGAAGCAAGTGATATTTTAATTACTTAAAAACGCACATAACTCTGAAAGTTATAGGTGCGTGCCTGGATTCGAACCGTCGACCTCTGATTGGGAGGCTGACGCCCTAACCACTAGGCTATCACCGCTTCATATTATGGGTTGATTATGATGATATAATCTTTACTTCACTTATGTAGTGCACGTGTGCGATGATTTAGTATTCCTTAACGCAAATGTACTGTATCGCAACTGTATCGATTTTGTATTAGCTTTATACACACTCCGCACGAAGACAGATCCGCCCATTATAATTATCATAACTTATTCATAAAAATATATGTAGCTACATTAGGATGGTAAATTATAAAATAATGCTAAGTACACTTTGCGAATACTACTGGTGTATATATAATATTACTAGCTGTTGCCCGCGACTTCGTCTGCATAGAATTGCTGATTTCCCTTGCGATTGAGGTTACCCGTGCGGCCAATGTCCTACTTCAGAAAGTAAGCTACAGGCGATTGCCGATTTTTGTGTTTCTAAATTAAAAAACATGGGATTTTCATACAAACTTCAAAGCCCTACTTATACTTACGCCCTAAAAGAAACCTATTTTCAAAATTTCAAGCTTGTAGACTTCATAATAAAAAAATAATCAAAAACCATCATCCCCTAATTTAGCACCCTTAACAGGTAATATTAAAAAAAAAATTGATGTACATGTTTTTTATTTATTATTAATAATCTTAATGCAAATTTTTGCGTCTCTAACTCTAAAAACAAAGAAAATTCATAGAAACTCCCAACCCCCCTTTTACCCTCTTAGGGGTGGAATTTCCAAATATCCATTCTTAGCTGACATCTCTTAACTATCAACTACCTACTTGCTAAATTATAGCTTTATACGTACAATAGTTTTTGAGATCTCGTGTTTAATCAGTATGTATGTAAGTATGTAAGTATGTAAGTGACCTTTCGCTTTTATATATATAGATTCAAACTTTTCGGTGCCATAAAATAATTCACTTAAGTTTTATTATAGCAAGCTTGACTTTGCATCACCAGTCGTCTCTGACAGCTGCTTTTCTCGTTCACTTACTTATGGAGACGATTAGCGCAGCCTTTGCTTTGTCCGTCGCTCATGAGCGATCTTTAGCGCACTCAGATGCCCTCAACTCTAACTTGGACAACTAGACGTTCGATGAAGACATTGTCACGTGAGAAAGAAAGCAATAACCATAATAAATTCTCCCAATCTTAACATAAACTTAAAATAATTAAACTTAAAATTCAGCAAAAATGCCACTTGGCTGTACAATTTTACTTTTTTTAAGGTTTTTATTGTTAGGTTAATCTAAGGTTTATTGGGACGAAGTATAAGTTAGAAGTTCCTTATCGCGCGTTGTGAAAGGGGGCTAGACGGAAAAAATTCTTACGAAAAGTTGTCACGACACTTTTTGTTATTGTAAGCTGTGCGGCGTCGCATGTTTCTCTGTCTGTCTCTCTCTCTTATAGAAAGCAAGCCAGATATTTTCATTTCTATTTCGCATTGAACAGTATGGTGTCGCGACGATTATTTTTGTTGAGTGTATACAGGTTTTTTGTACAAAATAATAATAATGAATCCTGACAGTGTTTCTGCACAAGTTCCGGATATTGCTGATGGAGTAGAAAATTGAGCCTACTGATTAAGTTTATATAACATTATATTTGTTAATAATAAAACAAATTATAATATAACTTAAATAAAATAAAAATTTATTACAATTCCTTCACTAATTAATCGAAAGGAACTTCGTTCCATCCGGGTGTCCTTTGACACCTCTCAAGTTTTTTATTTTAAGTTTTATATTTATTATTGAAAAAAAAAAAGAAAAAAAAATTACTACATAAATACCTATTCATATTAGATATTTTTCATATCATAAAAAATGCACTGGCGTAGGGTCCACTAGGTGATGACCTGTATCGTAGGGTCAACCTAGGTTTAACTTTGTTAACGGCTTACACGGAAAATTTGTGTTCTAAGGATTCTAAGTGAGAATGCGAGGCAGTGAAATGGAGGCTAGACGCTGCAAGCCGAGAGAATGGACTCGTTAGTCCGTAATGCATTCCAGGCTACTCTCAATAGAATTCTTCTGCAGGACCACATCTTAAGACTGTGCTCTCATTTTCCAACGTCCATCCGAAGATGTACTGTTTGCAACGTTAAATCAGTTGTTACTTATCATGAAGTAAAATAACTTATTCATTGCACATGACTCATTCGCACGTTTTTAAAATAAATACGTTTTATTATTGCAGGGTCTTACTATCAACGCTTAATTTTATGTAAATATAATATTGGTTACGTTTATGTTTCTTAGTATTTCATATCTTATTTACAAAATCAAGATACCTAGAGATATAAAAGTGAAATTTTCATGAACAACTCTTGTAGTCTTGTAGTAGTTAGGTAGTTTTTATTAGTTTCTTATAAATAACTTGCAGGAGCAAATTCAGACAACACTGGCTTAACTGTAATGCTTTGTAGAGTAACAAAAGCAGTTTTTTAACACGCAAGCGAGTTTCAAAAGCGACCTCAGTACATCTACGGCAAGCAATATTTATATCCACTAATATTTTTTTTTACCCACTACATGTTAGCCCTTGACGGCAACCTCATCTGATGGCAAGTGATGTTACCGTCTAAGATGGTAGTAGGCTAACCAATTTGCCCTGAGGAACTACTTAAGGGATCGAGTTAAAAAGTAGCCCAAATTCTTTTCCATATTTAAAACTACATTTTTTTTTATCCGCTACAAGTTAGCCCTTAACGGCAACCTCACCTGATGAAAAGTGATGATACAATCTAAGATGGTAGTAGGCTAACCTGTTAGGGATATGGTAAACCCATATTCGTAATTGGTTTCTACGCGATATCGTGCCGGAACGTTAAATCGATTTGCGACACGTTTTGTCGGTAGAGTTGTAACTAGTCATGGCCGAAGCCTCTCACCAGACCAGAGTCGAGCCAGGAATAGAACCCAGGACCTCCAACTTTATAATTTATAGCCACGGACGTCAAAAAGAAGAAACCATAATTACAACCAAATTGACAAACAGAATAAATTTCGCATTAATAATATAAGCTAGTTTTAAGCCCACGCTCTCAGGAAACTGGCTAAAAGGAATCTTGCTTTGTAACGAAAAATAGTAGCGGCAAATATGCGACCAGAATTAGATTTAACCATCGGCCCTTGTTAAAAACCTGGAGTTACAACGAGGGGTAAAAAAACATTCTGTTTATCCGGAGCAAATTGAAGAAAAACATAAAACCTTTCACGATAACGAGTGGACTCGATCCGGGAACAAAGCGGAATGTAAACGATCATGAAGTATAAAAACTGGTCAAGTCTGACACAATTTTGCTCGAGAAAAGCGATCTCGACGACTTGTTTTAAATGGATTAAAAGTGTGAATTTATTCAACTCGTCCGATTCTAGTCGTATATATCTATGATTTGTTCTCGATGTTCAAAGATCTACTCTAGCCTCTAGACTAAACAATTCGGGATGGCAAATAGGTTGGGGCGGTTTTTTTTAATGCCGAAGGTTTTATTGATGAAGCTATTTGCTTTGCTTATATTTTGACGACCTCCGTGGCGCAGCATGCGCGGTGTGGCATTATAAAGTTGGAGGTCCTGGGTTCGATTCCCAGCTCAAGTCTTATCTGGTGGGAGGCTTCGGCCGTGGTTAGTTACCACTCTACCGACAAAGACGTCGCCAAGCGATTTAGCGTTCCGGCACGACGCCGCATAGAAACCGATTAGGAGTGTGGATTTACCATACCCCCCTAACAAGTTAGCCCGACCTAAATGTACCTACATATAGAGTGGTTTAATAAAAAAAGATTAGCATTTATTGAATGTTATTATATTAATCGAATAAATGATTCTGAACATTACAATGATCTATCAATTTGACTTTCAAATATATAAGAGTATATTTATATACCATGTAAGTGGCAGAAACGGGAAAGCAAGTAATATTTATATATTTAAAATTTCCGATACTACCGGCGAAACAATAAACATTCAATTTTATTTAAAGCATAAAATGGAGGATAATAAAAAAGAACAAGAGAAAAAGCAAACTACAAAAGATTCGTTTCAAAAGTGTATCAATAAAAGAGGGTTCAGACAAAATATTGATAATCTCATCTGTTGAAGTTGATGCAGTAGTCACGAACGAGGAAAAAATCAGTCTGTTTATTTGGGCCAAATTGGACAACGAAAATACAACCTTTCCGCTGCTAACGACTGGACTGGCGGAACAACAAACTGTCATAGAAACACTCGTAGTAAGAAATAGGAAAGTGTACTGAATTACTAACTTTTAAATATGTTTCTTATTCTCTTATTATTTACTAACGATGGGATGGAAATGGTTTAATTGTTGTTGTAAATTTTGTATGTAAGTGATGCTAACATCTGACTGCCTCGTTGATGATCGACTACGGATCATAGTATTATGGATTCGATTTCCGGGTCAACAAATACATGTTAAATTATTGTGACTAATTTGTCAATATAAAGTGTCACGTAGACAGTGAGGATATTTTATACTACTGCCACACAAGCATTTTAAAGTTTGCTTTATGTTACATAACAAATAAATATATAGATATATATTTTTTTACACACCACAAGTTAGCCTTTGACGGCATCTCACCTGATGGTTAGTGATGATGCGGTCTGAAATGGTGGCGGGCCAAACTGTTAAGAGTATAGTAAACGACATCGTGCAGGAACGCTATATCGCTTGGCGACACGTCTTTGCAGGTAGGGTGGTAACTAGCCACGGCCGCAGCCTCCCACCAGACAATATGGTAACTAGCCACGTCCAAAGTCTCCCACCAGACAATAATTAGACCATATCCCAATGTTTTAATTGAAGCCAAGTCGGTATTGGTATCTTGTGCAACGTTGTTAATCCTAATAAACAAATATTTAATATATAGACTTAAAACTTATACTTGAGTAAATAATAATGATTTAATATGATTTTAGAAAGTTCAACTAACGCATTGATATGGCTGTACAATTTGAAGATATCCCTCAATTTCCATGGGATTCCCTCATAAGTTTACCTTAGTTAGGATGACAATGGGACCAACTCTCGAATACTTTAACTAAAAAAAATTCTTTTTCAGAATCAGCCGCCAACTGTCGAAGAAATCGTTGAATAAATACAAACAGTTGTACACTGAAACCTCCTTATATCTCGAACATACCTTGGTAGGTATGGTGTCCATACGGCCGTTAACCTCTGGCACTTCATTAAAAGCAAAGAAAAGCACTAAAAATCTTTTATTATTGCTTTATAAATGTTATCGAGTGATTGCCGACTTTAGTTACTTACAACACTTACTTTTATTCGCAAAACGGACCTACAAATGGTCTTTCGGCAATTTGTGCTCAAGAGGTCAGCTTATTGTTGAGCCGAACCGGTTCCGTAACTGGGCAGTAATTCGGCTGATATTGACTGACTGAATATTATCGAAATTAGACTGCCTGTACAAAGAGACATATTGCTGATCCGACCGTATTATAACACAAACAATAGTAGAGTGTAAACAATATATATGAGTTTGTTAGTATTTTAGGGATGTATCAGGCCGTTTGACTAACACACACAGATCAAACAACCCCAATTAAAATGTTGTGAACCGACCGTTCTCTCACCGAGCTTCATAGCGGAACACCGGAACACTTGGCAGAATGGCTTTTATAGACAATAAGCAACTTAGTCATACCAAGTCGACGCCTTGAATCGAAGGTGTCTCTCACAGAGGCAATTAGAAGAGTAGCTCGTCTGGAAATTGACCGGGAGGAGGCGTGTGAGTGATGTTACCTTTTCAGCTTTCATGCTGAGTGAACATCATTTTGCATTTTATAGGAATCTTTTATTCTTCTGGGTTAAAAGTAGCCTATGTAACTTTCAGGTACCAAAACTATATCTATGGTAAAAATGGTCTCGTCATCTCGCTTGCTAGGTGGATAACAGACTACCCAGCCAGTACACATTCTCATACGTACTACAATTATAAATATAAAAATTCGTATGCTTGTTTAATTTTTAGTTACCATATTCGGCTCAAACACTATTCTTATCTGTACCAAATGGCACAGGGAGTCTCACCATCCGACTCCCCCGTTATACCGTCCAACTCCCCCGTTATACCGTCCGACTCCCCCGTTATACCGTCCAACTCCCCCATTATACCGTCCGACTCCCCCGTTATACCGTCCGACTCCCCCGTTATTCCGTCCGACTCCCCCGTTATTCCAAACGTTGCCTTAGCCGAGGTTCGACCTCACAAGGCGCCCTTAGGCAGACGTTCCCTTAGTTTCTTCCAGCACTAGGGCTCAAAATTTCTTTTGCAGAGCTTCTTTCCCAAGCTCGCCATCAACCCGGTTACGCTGAGGCAACCAATAGGGTTAGCACAGCTAATAGACAGTCCGAAAAAAAACAGGGAGTCTGTATCCTGAAGACGATCCTAGCGTCCTTTTTATAATGGGGAACGCTCCTGCGGGATTTAAAAAAAATATGTTTTTTTTTTCAATGTTTTGCTACATTGATCTTAAGATAATGTGATTCAGTTAAACCGTCGAAAGCTGTACTTTTCTTTTTACAAAAATTAACGCGGTTATTACCACTAGTAGAAGTTTCTTGTGTTTTAAAGATGCGGGCAACACCTTGTTATCTTAATATAAATATTATTAGAAGTGAAAGCATGACGCGTACACACTCCAACGGAAATATTAAGAAAAAAAGACTAGTTTATCTCAAAGGATACCCTGAGGTAATGGATACTGCCACACGCATTCGAGCTTATAGTGAATGAAACGTCTTCAATCAAAACAGTTGCCCAACTGTGAAATATTATTAGGATCGGGGATCAAAAAGGACGTGTTACGTCGAGACGCAATATCGCAGAAGAACTTTCACTTAAAGTTCATTTGTTATCAAGATTTCCTGCTCTATTTTACACAACGTATCTTACAGCTTATAGTTCATCATGAACAACCCATTACTGGCTCACTACAGAGTCTCCTCTCAATATGAGAAGGGTTTGGCCATAGTCCACCACGCTGGCCATGTGCGGATTGGCAGACTTCACACGCCTTTGAGAACATTATGGAGAACTCTCAGGCGTGCAGGTTTCCTCACGATGTTTTCCTTCACCGTTGAAGCAAGTGATATTTAAATTTTTTTTTTTTTAAATGCGTTACTCCAAAAGTTAGAGGTGCGTGCCCGGATTCGAACCGCCAACCTCTGATTAGGAGGCTGACGCTCTAACCACTAGGCTATCACCGCTTCATTATATTATATTCAGCATATAGTTGATTAGCATTAATGCAATGTCTTACGACATGAAGATGTTAGGTTTTTAATATAAAAGACTTACTAATTATCATTTGTGTATGTCGTTGTTGATTCGATAATTTCAGTTCAGCTTTCACCGATCAATATCTAAAGAATGTCCTTCCCAGCACACGCGCAATGTAGGGTACCTACCATTTTACTTCGCAAGTTTAGTTAGTGCAAATGCGAGCCATAAAACCAAATTTCATCATTTCAGTAATAACAGATGTCTGAAACCGTATGAATGAGTCTTTTGTATGAAACTTGTCTGCAGCGAGTACTTCCGCCCGGCGCGGTATGGTAATGCCGCGGATTCATGAGGAGCGATTGCTCGGACTTCCGATTGTTCATGAATTTTAAATACGTCGGTGTTTTTGTATAATTCAAGAGACGGGACTACTTCGGAATTTTTAACTACCGAGTCTAAAGGAACCGTTTATGGAAAAAGTTTATCAGGCCTTTATCATTCAAAGCGTTTGGTACTATTTTTTATTACCAATTCACATGTTTACAAAAGCGTTCCAGTCCAGTATTATAATTCAGAGAGTGGCGTGGTATTGGAAACACATACTTGTAATGTGGATTACAAGTATGTGCTAGCAGTACTGGTGACCGAGTTAGTGGGTCGTCAATTGGCCTTTACTTTAAATCCGAACTTAGGAGAGCACCGTCACGTCTGACGTGGTCGTTAGCTACTATCTACTAACACCTGATAATATAAGAGATATTTTAGTCCTTTGTATCAGGGGTAAGCCAATTCTAAAAATATTCAAAAGATATTGTGTAGTTTTTAAAGTACTACGAGTAATTCAACTCTTCCAGGATAAAAATACAAGTATCTAATTTCCTTGTACAAGTTTTGATCTGTGTTCCATTTTGTTCTGAGTCAAATATTGTAGGGCTAAATAAAAATGTGGCTGAAATGGGTTTACCAATATACAGACAAACAAACACACATTGAAATTTATAATATTAGTATGCATATGGATTTCTACTAATAAAGCCAGGCTCTAATAATAGGTAATGTTATTACGATAATATGTTAAAGTCTAGTGCTGGAATCAACTCGCTTGTTCCAGCGAGTGGAACAATGTGAATCGGGAGTTACCATCCAAAGCGTGTTCGGTTTTAGTTTTTATTTTCTGTAATTGAGGGAAATCTTCAAGCAACTTCTGCGAAAGAAAATTTAAACTCCAATGTTGTTTTATTTTGTTCGACTCTCATTCTAATTCATGAATTTTAATGTTCTTGTATTGTATGGAAGTTATGGTTTTGTCTGAAATAAGCCAATAAGCCAATTGAATTGTCGGTGGGAGTGCATATGCTGGCTTGCGGATTTGTACGTCCTTCTTCAACGTTAACATTGCGTTGTTGAGGGTCTACTCCATAAGAGGGAAACACACTACTTTCTACAGGTATCAGGAACAGGTTTCTTATATTTTCAAAGAGTCACAGAGTTCAGGGAAAGAGAAGCTGCTTTGCTATTGTTAAATGTAAATAGAGCTATAAAAGAGGAGCAATCTTATTGGTTCCGAGCCCAGCCAGGGTGACGCACATCTCTAATGGACAGCCACCTTAATATCCTATTTTTGTTATTCTATTACCTAAAGCACTAAAAACGTCCCTCAAGATCCTCCGGAGTGAATCTAAAATTACTTACGTCTCAAAAAATAAGGACGTTAAAATATTTCCCAAGAACAAGATGGCGTCGCGAAATATAACAGGTCCTTTGTACTGCGATCACGTACGTCTTTTATTTGATAGTATTTCATCTGTACGGCCATTTTGTTATTTAAATTACGACGTCATTTGTCGCCACTGCCGCTGCTTTCCCTAATGGTATCGCTAAATAGGTTACACGGACAAACCTGACTCGCGAAGTGCTTTTTTAACAACAACAAAATAAGAAGCTTGCAGGTTCAACCATCTTTTCACTCCGTGCTTGTGCTTGTTCAGTTTTACATAAACCTCTCAACTAAACTCAACTGGCATGCTTAGAAGTAGTTTACAGATTGCAGTATACTGATTTGTTTTGTTAGAATGTTGGTGGCTTGTAACTTAACCATTTAAAATTAAATAGTATAAAATTCTTTTACTTTTAAATGCATAGAAATTCAAACCAGTAAACTTTTGATAAGACCAGTTAAAGTATCTTCCTAAAAACTCTTTCTCCCTCTCTGATAGAGGAATAAGCTTGGATGATATCTTAGTTCTTTAAAATGATAGAGATGGTTGCCCGCTCCACGCACTCAGTGCCTCGGTGGTGGACTCCTGTACTAGCCTAGCTATTGTACCCCGTCAGTTTATAAGGAAATATATCAAATAATAATTTTATATTGTCATCCTTAAGTATATCTTGACTTTTATTTACTTTTTACTTTCTGGTACTTGTCAATTTTTATAATAGGCTTGTTAGCGTATTAGCTTATTACAATTACTGATTTGACAGAAAGAAGAAAGCGGGACTAAGGAGAAAATGTAACAACTTCTAGTCCCGCGCTCAGTAAACCGCGTTTAAAAATAACTCGCAGTTCTGTGCAAGTTTCCAGCTATGGGACATACGCTGACACTAAACTGTCAGTTCCGTTGGTCAAAATACGAAAGATAAAGTATACGTAAAATGTACATAATATACGTTCTAAGGTTGGGCAGGTTGATTATTTACGATCATCATTTAACCCATTCTCGGCTCAATACAGAGCACGGGTCTCTTCTTAATATGAGAAGGATTTGGCCATAGTCCGCCACGCTGGCCATGTGCGGATTTGCAGACTTCACACGCCTTTGAGAATATTATAGAGAACTTTCAGGCGTGCATGTTTCCTCACGATGTTTTCCGTGCAAGTGCAAGCAAGTGATGTTTTAATTACTTAAAAACGCACATAACTCCGAATTATAGGTGTGTGCCCGGGTTCGAACCCCCGACCTCTGATTAGGAGGACTGACGTCCTAGGCTATCACAGCTTTTTAGGCTATTACAGCTTTTTTACATCATAATATTACGATCATATTATCGTTTTATTTGGAAAGGAGTCAATGCTCATGTAAACATATGAAAGTACGTTGGCTCAAACGGGAATTACGTAACAACTTAATAAAAGTTAGTTGAAATGTAACAAAGCCGAGCGTCGCACAGCACTTCCGAAGAATTATACTCGCAGTCGCTTGTAGTCAGCTCCGTGCGCGTCTTGTATATAATTTACACTTTAAATACTGCAGCATTCAGACGTGCTTTAAATTTTTACAGAATTCCACTCCGGAAGCATTTGGAGGACAATTCTAAATTTCCCGAAGGTGTTTCTGTTTGTTAGGAACTTCGAATTGATACTTGATTTCGCCAATACGTTGCAAATCTGTGCAAATACACGAATTTTGATTCCAAACAGACCGTGTAAAAGTATGTCCAAAAATGATTTTTCAAATTATCTTTTTAACTTGCATTAGATTTTTCTTACTAGTTACGAAATAAGGAATGCTGTTAGAAAAATAAAGCCTTTAATGTTTACATTTCAATAATGGAAATCATGGTAATACAGAACATAACGGGTAATTAATATATAGGATGGCTACGGGGCGGGGGCGTGTCTTCGTCGGTAATTTGGGTAGACGTGGGTAGTTTCGAGCAAAGAGACCAGATACTCTTGGTAGAACAGAATTACTATTATAAGCATCGTAATTCAGAAAGATCAGACTATACTATAATAAATAAATACGCTCCACCAAGTACGACTATGCACTACTGCGTCTCGACCATTGATCCTAGTCGACCGAATGCAATGAATGCAATGCGCCGTCCCGCGCCGTTGCGTCTTTTAAGAACCTGCATAACCCGCTTAGTTCTGCACGTAAAGAGAGGGGGCGATCCCACTCTCACATGTACATGATTCTAAAACTAAACTGTGACTGCCGTCAAATATGAGGTAGTAATATGAGCAGAACATGGTGTAGGAACCCTAAATCGCGAGGAGACACGCCTTTGTCCGTAGGGTGGTTGGACCGAAGCCTCCCACCATATTAGATACAAACCGGGAATTGAAACTTGAACCACCAAATTTATAATCCGAAAGCACTGCGCCACGGATGTCGTCAAGAATTGTACTGGAATAATTTTTTTTTTTTTATAAACTACAAGTTAGCCCTTGACGGCTATCTCACCTGATGATGAAGTCTAGGATGGGAGCGGGCTAACCTGTTAGGAGTACGGTAATCCCACGCATCTAATTGGTTTCTACGCGACATCGTGCCGGAACGCTAAAATCGCTTGGCAACACGTCTTTGTCGGTAGGGTGGTAACTAGCCACGGCCGAAGCCTCCCACCAGACCAGACTCGAGCTGGGAATCGAACCCAGGACCTCCAACTTTTTAATGCGACAGCGAACGCACTGCGCCACGGAGGTCGTCAAAAAAATGAACCCGCTAACCTGCAGTCAAACCGCGCGGTTGTGCCAATGGCATAAATAATGAATTTATGAGAGAACGTCTGTGCCCAGCATTTGGGCTATTGTTCCACTATGATATAAGCATCATCATCGGAAACATTACGGTGATGTAAATAATGGAAACAGTAAACTCAATGGACAATATCTGTAAGTATTTTAGAAAACCATTCTTGTATTTGACTTTCATACAATGCAATGCTGTTGCAATTTCTACTGAAAGCTAATACTTTTCACTGCAATTGAAAGGATCGAGAGTATGTTTCATGAATGTCTACTCCAGATATTAGATGCGATATAACCACAACTAAAGGCTTGAACACACTAGAGGCTCAATTCTGAGCAAATAAAACTTACTTTTCATAATTATATGTATATTTTAATTTTATAATAACGATAATAATCTTTATTAAAAAATATGGGTTCAGTTAAAACATTATGTAATTAAAATAAAATAATAACTGTCAATTAGAAGGACTACTTTATATCCATAGTCATTTTCTTTTTGCGCTCTATTTAGCGATAAGGCCGCCAAATTGTTTAGACAATCTATTGTGTTTTTGTATTATCTGTGGTGTACAATTAAAGTGTATCCATTCATTCACTATTACTACATAGAACAAAGCGGGGTAATTGTTAGGTAAAAGTACTTCTGGTACCGGTTTGTATGATTAAGATCTAATTCTTAACACCACACCTAATGCACTGAAAACCAGTTCTTGAAAATTGAATAGTGAAGAATTTTGAAAATATTGCGATTCACTAGCTCATGATCATAAAGAAATCTGGTAATCTGGGTAACCCAACGCGCTGATACCTTGCGCGCAGCTACCTTGGCAACTTCATCAGGATACGATGGATTTGTTATTTACTAACGAGCTTTAATGACAAGATCTTGGTTGCAAGAAACAGAAGTCGGAAGGGCGCTCCACACCTTACAGGTACGTGCCAGGAGCGGTACGTGCCGTAAGACTTGATTGGATATTAACCACACAAGGATGCCGCGAGCAAAGCGTTCTCTTTTTTCATAATAAGCAAAAAAAGGAACGAGATGGTTAAGATGAATAAAGTAAAAAAAAAACTTGAGAGGTGTCAAATGACACCCGGATGGAACGAAGTTCCTTTCGATTAATTAGTGAAGGAATTGTAATAAAATTTTATTTTATTTAAGTTATAATAATATTATTTTATTATTAACAAATATAATGTTATATAAACTTAATCAGTAGGCTCAATTTTGTACTCCATCAGCAATATCCGGAACTTGTGCAGAAACACTGTCAAACACATTCATTATTTTATATCATTATATTATTTTTTATTATTTACAAAAAACCTGTATACACTCAACAAAAATAATCGTCGCGACACCACACTGTTCAATGCGAAATAGAAATGAAAATATCTGGCTTGCTTTCTATAAGAGAGAGAGACAGACAGAGAAACATGCGACGCCGCACAGCTTACAAAAAGTGTCGTGACAACTTTTCGTAAGAATTTTTTCCGTCTAGCCCCCTTTCACAACGCGCGATAAGGAAGTTCATTCCAAAAACAGTATTGCATTATATGAACTGTAAATCTGTGTTTTTGTAGTGTGGTTTATGAATTTATTTCTATGTAGCGCAGTACCACAGATGTGATAGAAGTGAAGCGTCTTGAATTAAAAAACCTTAAAGCATTGCCATCACAGCAGATCTGCGTGATTTGGTAAAGCTTTTAATGTCATTGTTTCATATGCCTAAAATATACAGGACGCCTACACTTACGTTAGATCTCCTGGTCACTTATGGGACAATAGATGTCGAAGCGTGACCTTGAAACTCAAGCTCATCAAATGATGGGTAGAATGTAAGCATAAGGGATCTCTAGAAATAGGGCTTAATCTAATATTTAGAGAGACCCCTAAAGAGCTAGCTTGGCAATTGGTTCACGCATGTACAAACTAAGAAATACCCCTGTAATGCTTTTTTTTGAGCAAACGAGCAGGCGGGTCACCTGATGGTAAGTGATTTTTTTTTTTTTTATCCACTACAAGTTAGCCCTTGACGGCAATCTCACCTGATGGTAAGTGATGATGCAGTCTAAGATGGTAGCGGGCTAACCTGTAAGGAGTATGGTAAACCCATACTCCTATCGGTTTCTACGCGACATCGTGCCGGAACGCTAAATCACTTGGCGACACGTCTTTGTCGGTAGGGTGGTAACAAGTCACGGCCGAAGCCTCCCACCAGACCAGACTCGAGCCGGGAATCGAACCCAGGACCTCCAACTTTATAATCTGACAGCGCGCGCGCTGCGCCACGGAGGTCGTCAGATTACCGCCGCCCATGAACATTTGCAACACCAGAGGAACCGCCAATGCGTTGCTGGCCCAATATAATGTGGAGAAATATATGCTCCACCGTTGCCTACAATCCCCAAGGGAACTGGCAAACAGACACAGACACACACACAACTTCGACAGCTTAACAATATTAGTATGGATGTAAAGATAACAAGCAGTACTTCTGTATTACATTTTTCCAATATTCAAAACCCGGTGCGGTCTGGAAGACAATTCCAGATTTCCCGCGGGAGGCGCCGCGCTGTATTCTGCGGGCACCATCCCGTTTCACTTTTAATTCTTTATGTTGTAATACATACTGAAACATTCCTGTTCTGTGCACAAACGACGAGGTTATGGCGACGTTTGTGCACAAAAATCAGGATGAGGTGATATCCAACGCGTAGAGTTAGGTAATAAGTTTTAATATGATGTTACATTATGTAACTTGCTATAGGCTATAGAGTACATTTTTTTAAGTGATAATTTTCTAGAGCCCACGATGTTAAAAGGGTCCCAGGCCTTTTATTAATAAAATGTATCTACTAAAAAGATACACGATTATTTGTGGAATAAATTGTTATACTAAAACTAAAACTCCCACTGTAGCCACGTTCAGGGCTTGATACCAGGATCGCTTGGAAACCCACTGGTTCGCGTCTTGGCACAAGGCTTGTTGAATTCTTACCAGCATAAATTGATTACATTTTTTTTTCTTTTATATACTACAAGTTAGCCCGTGACGGCTATCTCACCTGATATCGTCATCTCTCATTTTATCATAATCATAAGTATTTTATATATTTTTTATTATCCACTACAAGTTAGCCCTTGACAGCAATTTTATGACCTGATGGTAAGTGATGATGCAGTCTAAGATGGTAGCGTGCTAACCTGTTAGGGCAGTATTGTAAACCCACACTTGGCGACCCGTCTTTGTCGGTAGGTTGGTAACTAGTCACAGCCGAAGCCTCCCACCAGACCAGACTCAAGCCGGGAAACGAACCCAGGACCTCCAACTTTATAATGGGCCAGCGCGTGCACTGCGCCACGGAGGTCGTCAAAACATGATACATTAAATCCTTTTAAACTCGCTAAAGTTCCCCACTTTAGCGAGTGTTGAGTAGGTGAAACTCTCTGTTATGGAAACAGAGAGTTTCATCTACTGTAAATTTTATAACGGAGAGCGGAGAGCGATAGTTATGAACTACGACTTAACTGTAATGAAACGACTATACCCCTTAAATAACTTTAACGTTTTACTCTAACACTAAATTCTTCTCAGATGGTTCGGAGCACGGGTCTCCGGAGTGCTGCATCGTTCATACTATTTGCAGCTTCCTCCGCGAGCGGCGCCACTACCCGAGGTGCTCCCCCGCCGCGCTCCCGGGGGGCAAGCGAGTTGCATGGACACAATGAACCTGTTGGAATAAGCTTCATTCCTTTTTATTACTGGAACTTTTTTCAATATTTGAAGTCTCAGTAAGATATTCTCAGCTTCAAATATTGAAAAAAGTTCTCCTGGAATATTTTGAAGTGATATTCTTGGGTGGCGATTCGAAACACATTTTGGACCGTTACCATATAAGTTATATAGTTGAAATTGCAGCTAAGGGCTGCGTTGAATAAAAATAAAATGCTCGAATTCATTAACGACGCGTTGTGGTAATTTCAAGGTTAATGAGTGCATTAAACAAGTTTTGCATCATAATGATCAACCCATTAAAGGCTCACTACAGAGCACGGCCTCTCAATATGAGAAGGGTTTGGCCATAGTCCACCACGCTGGCCGTATGCTGTTTGGCAGACTTCACACGCCTTTGAGAACATTACGGAGAACTCTCAGGCGTGCAGGTTTCCTCACGACGTTTTCCTTCACCGTTGAAGCAAGTGATATTTCAATCGCTTACAAACGCACATATCTCCGAAAAGTTAGATTAAGTAGTTAGTGCGTGCCCGGGTTCGAACTCCCGACCACTCATTAGGAGGCTGACGTCCTAACCACTAGGCCATCACAGCTTCACTAAGCCATCACAGTTTTGCTCTTCATGCTAATTTTATCTTTCTCACTTGCAGCAGTAGTCTTGACCTTGAACTTGTCTCAAATAATTAGTTTGATAACCACAAAGGTAGCCAAGGAAGGTGCAAGGATCTGCGTCGTGGTCTTTGTTTTATATTGTGTTTTTATTTTGTCGTTTTAATCAGTATGAGTTACAGATTATGCGGTTTTAAATCAAATCGTTTTGAAATTGAGACTCGCACGTAGCCAGTTTAAATTAATATCATCATCATCATCATTTAGGCCTTTACGTCTGTTCTAGACGGTTCAAACATTGTCTCGGAGGCATTTTCTCCGGTGACTGTGGAGACCAATCCGTGAATGACAGTTACGTCCGCACTTACTGCAGCAAAACCCAACGACCACAGACGCAGTCCCGCCGCTGGAACGCCTTCTCGCTCTCTTTTGTTGGTAAAATGGTTTTTAATGTGCAATTAATTTATCAAACATTTACTTAACCATTTCAAATAAGTCGTTGATAAGTTATATTATGTCTATTCAAGTATCAGATAGAAATTGTTGTAACATATGCGTTCGATTGCCTTTTAAAACGTTCCAACAACTGAGTGCGTGCATATTTAATACTAGGGTAATATATCACTGAAGGAAGTAATAATGTACTTTATAACCTTATTGTAACATATTGTTAGACCTTTACAATGAAATCTAGGACACGGAATTGTGTAGCAACGCCGTCTGACTTTGATATTAACAGCTCAGGGGAATTCCCCTGCTACCTACATCTTGTCCCGCCGTATGAATGTGTGCGGCGTTAGAGGTTGCTAGTGTGTGTGTATGAATCTATATATATAAAAGCGAAAGGTCACTTACATACTTACTTACTTACATACTGATTAAACACGAGATCTCAAAAACTATTATAGGTATAAAACTATAATTTAGCCAGTAGATAGTTAAGAGATGTTAGCTAAGAAAGGATATTTAGAAATTCCACGAAAACACGAAAATAGGCAATTGGCAGAAGCAGGGCCATGGCCGCACGAGAAACCTCAATCTCACGGGAAATCATTAATTCTACGCAGATGAAGTCGCGGGGCAACAGTTAGTGTATATATAAGTGTGGTAGTTTTCTTCCATTTTTTATATTTATTTACACGTATATTTATGAACAAATTAGACATCTAATTGTGTCTAATGTGCAACACTATACGTAAATATTCGTGTAAAGTTAATCACAATTATAAGCTAATATTAGGCTATCAAAAACTGGTTATATTAAAGTAGAGAAGAAGATTTCCAGGTATTAACATAGGTATTTTTTTAAATTGCATCATTTCATAAACCAAAATTCGCTTTAATATTAAAGAGGGCGGCACCCTCCTACACACAGTTTAGTATCTTCCCGGAAACGACTGAGCCAAGGAAAGAATCTATTTAGTTGGTACATCAGTGTTCGCGAGCGAAATCTATTTAGATGTTCACGAGCGCGCCCGGGGAATGGAGCGGTTTTATGAAATACAGCTGGCTTAGAGGAATTATTAAAGTAAATGTGCAAGTGCTGGTAGACGAAAGACTTTTGATTAATTTGCGTCATATTGTGAATACCGACTAGCATTATGAAACCTTAAACTAAAACGATATAATATCCCCTTACGTTATTACCGTTACGTATCAATTCCACGATGTTAGAATGATGTCTTTCTACTAGTAAACATAGCGCTGGTCGAACTCTTCCAAAAAGTGAGCGGGTGACATAAAACGAGTTGCGTGACGCGGGCTTATCAATCAAAAGAAAATCTTGCTCTGGGTTAATCTATTAGTATAGCAAGGATTCTTTTAAGTCAGTAACCGTTGGCCGAGGGATTTTGGTCACATTTCCTTATTGCAACTCTTGGTTGTTAGAAGTATTTCCAGAACACTTAGAGGTGCTACTGGGTCCGATTATTCCATCTTGCATCGAATCGATCATATAGAAGTCAACCTGTAAGCATTAATTATACTAATTGTCTATGTACATTAAAAAGTTGGTCATACCTTATGATCATCCAGGATCCACGTAATGTTGGGTGCGGGGTAGGCTTCGTCCACGGAACAGTTGGCCCTGATGGCATCTCCTCTGGCGTAGCTCCTCTGGGAAACTGACAGGCGAGGCGCTCGAAACGGCGGATCTAAAATCATTTGTAGGTTTTAGTTTCTGCAATAAATATGAAACATTTTGTATTAACTGCGGTACAGGAGTTACTTTTCAACAAAAGTTTATGTACAATGAACATTTAGGTTCACTTGTTACTATCCGCAACCGTGTAGTTTAAAATCTCTTTATTCTTGATATGTTATACCACACAAATCTTCCAAAACACTCTGTCTTCGCACATCTCGGTTCGTCACTCCGGAGAATCCTGAGATGTTTTGTAAAAATGTGGTAACCTAATAGTTGAAATCGTATCGTAATCTTTAGTCCAACAAAACCATAGTTTGCCATAAAACTGTTAAACTTATTAAACAGTTTTATGAATGAAATCACGGATAACAGCTATATTTGAACACCCCTATTACAGTCAGTCAATGTTTTAATTCGTTTACAAGAAACATAAAAACGTTGGCTAATCTTTAGTACTAATTAAAAACCATTTTATTTTAATAGTCGAGTTGTTTCATCGCAAAGCTAAACTGGAATTACTGCTGTTGAATAATTCATAAAGCATTCTCAGAAATCTTGCTTTCTTCAAATGGGTTTCTTAGCGAAATTAAAGCGAATGTCTTCAACGGTTTCGAGTTTGCAATTTACAATTACAAACAAAAATGAAATGTACCAAGCGATCAGTCAGAAAAGAAATATTACAATATCAAGCAGAGGATCAAGGAAGACGAGCTAAATTTGACTTGGAAATTAGGCTCTCGCACATTGCCGAGGACTACTGGCAGATCGAACCAACAAAAACATCACGTCATGCAGTTCATCGCACCTGATGCTTACTGGCCTCATAAACTCCACTTACTTTTAATTAATCCTTTAAATAATTACGGGTCCGTACAATACCGTAATTATACCGTAATTTGAAAAACGTAAATCGGTTCTAATGACGAAAATATAAAATTGAAAACATTTTTAAGAGTTTTTTTCTTAGATCTATTACCCCCGTTTGTAACCCTCCGAGCTTCAGTTTTAACTTCGAATGTAGTTATCACTATCACCTCACGAATCAGCATCATCATGAACAAACCATTACCGGCTCACTACAGAGCACGGGTCTCCTCTCAATATGAGAAGGGTTCGGCCATAGTCCACCACGCTGGCCATGTGCGGATTGGCAGACTTCACACGCCTTTGAGAACATTATGGAGAACTCTCAGGCGTGCAGGTTTCCTCACGATGTTTTCCTTCACCGTTGAAGCAAGTGATATTTTAATTTTTTAAAACGCACATAACTCCGAAAAGTTAAAGGTGCGTGCCCGGATTCAAACCGCCGACCTCTGATTAGGAGGCTGACGTCCTAACCACTAGGCTATCACCGCTTAATAAAAATATATTATATGAACTCTCCAAAGATGTCTGTATTCAAAAAGTGTCACTGTATTAGAAATTATACCGGCCGCTGTGTCAGGCCACTGACGGACAGCATTATCGCCTTGTCGCTGTCGCGGCTGTTCATCGCCTGTGATGGATTCAAGCCTTAATGAATTTTCAACGAGTGTTCATAATCTATCTATATAAAAACATTTTTGCAGACTGACTGGTCGATCAATGCACAGGTCAAACCATTGGACGGAACAGGCTGGGATACAAATAGCTGTAACGTACATGATATAAAACGTAGGCATCCATTAATAAAGGATTCTTTTAATTCATCCACCAAACTTTAAACTTGAAAACCGCCGACAGTTATATTACAAAAACAAAAGTGTCTATGTTTGTATAAACAATAAATAGCAAATATAATTTGCTATATTCCGCCAACAACCGGGAGCTTAGTATAGTAAAACACCACATAAAATCCTCCACTAGAACCTCTACGCACGTTTCGACCCGACACCGGATCATCCTCAGGAGATGTTGACTTCACAAGCGCGAAAAGTAAAGTTTTACTTTTCGCGCTTCGGTCGGTTCGGTTGTTTATCATGGACTTCCGCAAGGTAACGCCTGCTTCTATTCATTATATGTTTGTATATCCTTCAATGAATGCCAGACACGTAGCTTCTAAGTGAAAAACGGAGATTGAAAGTATAATAAACAGCTATCACAAGTCAATAAGCTTATTTAAACAATCGCATATTTTAAATATCCTAACTGTTAAAGCCTTTAAATATCGTTATTAAACTTGAGTTTGTAACTGCTCTCTTTAGTTAACAGTTGGTCTTATTGACCAACAAAGACACAAATATATAACAAATTCTTCTTCTTTGTCGTTACACTCTTGACAGAGTGGTCGTGGTCATCATGAAGCAGTGTCTTTGAGGTCAGATGTTATACGCCTCACGAGCATCCGCCACTTTTCTCGGTTGGCTGAAAGCCTGGTGCACTCGTGCAAAGGACCGCCCACAGCAGACTTTATCTGATCGGTCCATCGCATGGGTGACCTTCCTCGACCTCTAGTGCCCTCCACATATAACAGATTACTAAAGTGTTAAATATGTTTGTAACTCCTATATAGCATACAGTTGGTCTGAATGACCATGAGGTCACATCTAATGGAGAAAAACAAATAAAAACTAACATCAATTTAAATTGGGCCGAGTAAAACAAGATTGTCTCGGATACCGGGAAGATAAGAATTCCGTTCGACATTCCTGTATTTATAGCACAAGTTTCACACACTAACAAAAATTCTAACCCCTCAGTCTAGTTCCGCACAAATTCATCAAAAATGTAATGTCATGCATTAGATAACATTTCTGACATATACAAAACACTTTAGTGTATTTGCCAAAAGCCCTCCATCCCACAACTAACACAACACTAATTAAAACAAAATGACTAGTTCTTGCTCCAAGAACTCTTTCCTTTCTTTTGTCTGGCTTCTTTTTCTTTTTGGAGGCTTCGGCCGTGGCTAGTTACCACCCTACCGACAAAGACGTGTCGCCAAGCGATTTTAGCGTTCCGGCACGATGCCGCGTAGAAACCAATTAGAAGCGTGGGATTACCATACTCCTAACAGGTTAGCCCGCTACCATCCTAGACTGCATCATCACTTACCACCAGGTGAGATAGCCGACAAGGGCTAACTTGTAGTGTATAAAAAAAAGAGATGAGGCCTGCGTTTCACGTTGCTGCCAAGTTTCATATTAATAGGCTGAAGATGGTGATGAGCAAATTCACAAAAACAAAACATTTTGCATCGATGATGCAAACTTAGAAGTTGTACCAAGGCTTCAAGCTGTTACTAGGCACTCAGTACAAGCGAATATAATACCTTATGCTAATACAGAATTGATCTTGATCAGTACTTCAGAGAGAGTCAGTAAGTCACTGAGTATGTTTGAGTATATCTATGAAACCGGATCGCTTTGAGCCACAACAACGCTGTACAAAAGCCAAAATCATAAAACATTTAGTAGGTCACCAGGCGTTTTGAAACTCGGGAAGTTTCACGAAAATGAAAACACCTTGAAAGGCTGCACGGACCACGAAAATATAAGTCCGCTTTATTGTAAAACTGAATTTCCCCACAAATGTTTACTTTTTGAATGATATTCAAGTAAATTCGACCACAATTTTTAGAAAGTCAGTCAGCTTTTAAAACTCGCTAGTGATTCTACAATTGTAGGAGAAGATGAAAGAAAAATTCCAAGTTTAATTTTCTTGAGTGAGAAAGGAGTCCCTAATTGCTAGTTAGCAATGCGGTCACCAACTGACTTTAGCAGTATTTTATTATTTCTTTAGCGGGTTTTCTTTTATTCTGTGTCCAGTTTGTTGCACTGCGATTACATCGGTGTTTGAATTATCAAGTTAATTATTCCACGACGGATCTATTAATGAATGTGAAATGAGTAGCAAAAAACAGTGTAACAACTAACACCAATACACATGTTATCACAGGTCTCACTTTCTAAACCCATGTAGATTTCGGTGATACTGATTTCGAATATTTATCAAAAATAAATAACAAATAAGTAATCTGATAGTTAAGTGACTAAATTCTATTAATGATATGAGATAACTTCTGGGGTCTTAAGTCACTACTTAAGACCCCAGAAGTTATCTTTGCCCTGTCAGTCACAACGCTGGAGTGTACCCTTAATGCACACGACTTTACCAGTCGCGTTGAGACAAACACTATTTTGTTATATATTTTAAACTATTCAATAAATAAAATATAAGTGTTATCTTTTCGAATGCTCATCAATCAAGCTTTACTCATTGTCAACTAGCTTTTGCCCGCGACTTCGTCTGCGTGGACTTCAGAATCGGGTTTCGCTTCGCTCGTTAACAATTTTTAATCTTCCCATTGGAACTTTTTGAGAGATCGGTAATAACATGACCTTTTCAATAGTATAGGTGACATTCATAACAAATTTCAAAGCTGTCTGTCCGCGGCTAAGCTTGTAATAATTTTAAATTTGCCCTGAGGAACTACTAAAGGATTCAAAGTTAAAAAGTAGCCTTAATTCTCTTCCATATCCGTTTAGCCGTTTTTGCGTGATTGGCTAACAAACATCCACACTCTTACATTTATAGGATATAGGATAATATTATATTATTGTCCACTTCCATCGTCATATACATCATGAACAACCCATTACCGGTTCACTACAGAGCACGGGTCTCCTCTCAATGTAAGAAGGGTTTGGCCATAGTCCACCACGCTGGCCAGGTGCGGATTGGCAGACTTCACACGCCTCTGAGAACATTATGGAGAACTCTCAGGCGTGCAGGTTTCCTCACGATGTTTTCCTTCACCGTTGATGCAAGTGATATTTTTTTTTTAAACGCACATAACTTAGAAAAGTTAGAGGTGCGTGCCCGGATTCGAACCGCCGACCTCTGATTAGGAGGCTGACGCCCTAACCACTAGGCTATCACCGCTCTATGGCTATGTCCGGCTATGTCCACTTTACATAAAAATAATTATGTTCCAATATTTGCCTCATACGTGTATTAGCTATCTTCTATTTTATTGACTTTTCTAAGACAAAGAGACGTATTCAATGAATACTGTGGTTATTTTACTGGTGAAGTTAAAAGAGGCTTTTATGGTCTCTGAAGTGTCCTAGAATATGGTATAATTTTAATATTTTTATGAAAGTCAGGCACAAGTCGACATTCCAATTAACAAGGATCAAGGGTACTCCAAGTCTTGTGCACGCTACACAGTATCCGCGACCCTCAAGTATCAAGATATAAGAGATATAATATTGAGAGAATGGAATACTTTTACGAGGATTTACTTTATACACGATTTTATGAAGGCGACTTGATACATTCATCGCTTGCTAGTCCAACCCACCGCTGGGCACCGGCCAGTGGCCTCATCTCGAAGGAAAGAGATTACTTCTGTTTGAAAACCAGTTAGTGAAACCCATAACCTCGTGATCTGCAGTAGAACAAGCTAATCACTATACCAAAACGGCTCACAAAATAATCAATCATATTATACATAGTAGTGAGTTGATGGTGATAATTACACTCTTAAACATAAAACTAAAACTACGAGGGTTCCAAACGCGCCCTGGTCTAAAAAGATGCCCACGACAAACTCATTTTTTTGTTATCACTATCTCACATAGTTTACCAAAACTACCCCAATTAAATAAAGTATTCATTTACATGAACGTAGGATTTCGAGCTACTTTACTACTTACGTAATTAAATTAACTGTGCTGTGTTCAGAAACTTTTTTCCAAAACTAGAATGTGGTAATTACCAACAACAGTGAGTGGCGCTGAGCGGATATCAGTGTGGAAGAGCGGCGCATCAGCAGACACCTCGCACTGGTAGTCCCCGCTGAGGCGCCGGTTCAGGTTCACTATTCTGACTTGCTGGTGGTCCGACTGTGCTAGCTAGAGAACAGGAAAAACTTGAAAATAAATAAAGCACGCGGCACTGTGGCACCCTGTGGTTCAAAGGCTATATAAGGTTCTTTCGCGTCGTCCAATTCTTCCGGCGAGGGTAGCACAATATTCGGCGGTATCTTTTTCGGCACGTATCGGTACAACTTCTCAACCTTGTACCAGTGGATGGAGTATGTTGTTTGAATAACGCAACTTTAATCAGTCTCTAAGATACTCTTAGCTACATATAAGTGTAAGAAGCATTCACTCACGTCCACCGAGGCTCCCGGCAAAGGGAATACCATAGTCGGCGGCATCTCGCGGGGCACGTATCGGTAGAACTCCGTCTCGGCCTTGTACCAGCGGATGGAGTACAGCGCAGCGCCCTCCAGGTCGTACGAGCAGCGCAGCACGGCGGACTGGCCCTCGCCCGACAGCACCGCGCGGGGGACCGAGATAGACAGGTTCCGCAGGGACCACACTCCTCCTGGAACAAGCATTATTTTCATCAGTGAACATTATAATGTTTTATTTGTTCCTAAATAATAGCCTAGTGGTTAGAAAGCTGTGATAGCTTAGTGGTTAGCACGTCCGCCTCCTAATCAGAGATCAAGGGTTCGAACCCGGACACGCACCTCTAAGTTTTCGGAGTTATGTGCGTTTCTAAAAAATTAAAATATCACTTGATTCAACGGTGACGAAAAACATCGTGAGGAAACCTGCACGCCAGAGAGTTCTCCATAATATTCTGAAAGGCGTGTGAAGTCTGCCAATCCGTTCATGGCCAGCGTGGCAGACTATGGCCAAACCCTTCTCATATTGAGAGGAAACCCGTTCTATAGTGGGTTGATCACGACGTCGACCTAAATAATGGAGATATGAGGTTGAAATGTTACGCGGTGTGTAAGAAGTAAATAGATGAAAAGAAAAAGGCTTCAACGGGACCTGGGTAAAGTCTGTTGTTGGTGCCTAGATTATGTCACGACTATTAAGTCTGATGTGGTGATAGAATTCATGCCTGTTATTACAGATTATTTAATATAGTGTCGACTATGATAATATTATCACTATATCACACGATATTGATAAATTATTAGTCATAAAACACTTCTCTAATTGAGTGCGCGTATCAATATATGATCAATTGTAATTGTTTAATAAATTTTAGTGAATCCGTTTGTTTGTTCAGCTCAATAAAATTGACTGAGCAATTTGGAGAAATTCTTTTTTTCCTATTGTCTGTAGTTATCTGTGAAAACACATGACCCGTTCGTTTTTAGAACGCCGGCTGTATTTTATTTCTTAATATTTTAACAGGAACTCAATGCTTTTATTAAATATCGATAAAAGTACCAATATTAATAAAATTAGGTTAAGAAAACCAAATATCGGCCATTATGTCCACTGTATAACAGTGTTTTTGGTAAAACAAATATTTTTCATTCATTTTCACTATAAAATGCTGTGTTCGGCAAACTTCTCACTAATGTTTTAAATGTGAAACAGACGAACAACTTGTAAACTTAGTGTTGCAGTTTCGTGTTGATGATGATTAGTAGGTTTTATTTTCTAGAATAATCTAATTTAAATCATGTACCTAATATGTAATCGTAGTAAATTTCTAAAAAATAAGATCAACAATTTAAACAAAACGATTATACCACGATTTAGATCTATTCCAAAGAAACCGTGGAATGGTATAATGAGTCTATTTTACTAAACGGACTGCAAAACTTCGTTACAGTGTTGCTACGGACTTACAAACAAAACACACTTACACAATGTATTGTAATGTATTGTAAACCGTTTTGGCAAACAGGTTTACAACCCAAAAAATTGTCACATTCTTCAACCAAACGCAGTCGTGAATACCTTATACGATATTCAGAAAGCTAATTACTAGCGCGGGTTATTTTACTGCTAGCGCCATCTGTCTCTCCAACGTGAACTCAAACTGTACCATGTGTGGGACCAGATCATCATCATCATGAACAACCCATTACCGGCTCACTGCAGAGCACGGGTCTCCTCTCAATATGAGAAGGGTTCGGTCATAGTCCACCACGCGGGCCGTGTGCGGATTGGCAGACTTCACACGCCTTTGAGAACATTACGGAGAACTCACAGGCGTGCAGGTTTCCTCACGATGTTTTCCTTTACCGTTGAAGCGAGTGATATTTTAATTGTTTTAAAAACGCACATAACTCCGAAAAGTTAGAGGTGCGTGCCCGGATTCGAATCGCCGACCTCTGATTAGGAGGCTGACGCCCTAACCACTAGGCTGTCACAGCTTCAAGGACCAGATATATTGTATTATTTATAGTTACTGGCAACTTGCTGCCAACGATAGTTTATTAAATGTGTATTAATATTAATTTAGTTTGCTGTTACCCGCGATTTTGCGTCATACAATGTCTTGTTTCCCGTGAGGTAGTTTTTACTTGCGATAGCAAGGCCCGTCTCTAAAGGGCAAGCTATGATTGAATGCCCAATCCAAATTCCATTGCCGAACTATTCTTAACTCCGTGTGTTTGACTACACGCTTTTCAAGCAATCAAATATACAAAAACATCGCAAGGTATCCTGATTGCTTGAGAGTTACCCACAATGTTTCAAAAGGGATTTAGTGTGTCGATCCACACTTCGACCACAGACCCCTTCCTTTCTGCATAAAGTCCGTGCTCAGTAGTGGGCCTATTTGCTATATTTATAGATCTACATGAAAAGTCCCTAAATGAAAGAAATACAAAAAAAAACTTTTATAACATTAATTTAAGCTTTATATCACAGCAAGGAAGAAATTGTACAATTTATGTTTAGTTCAAAGGCGCCACATTACGCCGCTTCGCGAGTGCCCCGGGAAAAACTATCGTTTAGTCCGCGAGGACGTGTAGCGTGAAATTGTTAAAATAACAAACAATTTGTCTTCATCCCTCGGGTGGTATAAAAAAGTTTTGCACCACTGAGCCAAAAACATCCGTAAAATTATCTACCGAAGTTTCTTGCGAACAAAAATCCTTTCCAAGTTTCCCCCTGGAGGGATAGTGGCCATCAATCTGCTACTCAGCTAAATAAATGAAACTAAACAAAATTGATGTGCACATATTTTATTACCGACTTAATTGTTCTCAACATTTTATTACATTAATCATTTCTCAATGTCATTCTTCTAACCTAATTTATGTCCACTACTTGGTAGGACCCTCATCTTGGGAAGAGCGAGCGACCCAAGACGCTACTTAAAAACGGGTTGGTGGGCTACAGTATTTATTTTATTTTATTTACACACTTTTATTGCACACCACAAAAAAGGAAAAATAAAACAAAAACAGTAGTATACAAATTGGCGGCCTTAATGCTACATAGCGATCCCTTCCAGGCAACCAAATATGTAGAATATATAGAGATACAGTAGTCATTTTCTCGCTGTAAGTGACAATAGCTCCTCTATTATTCTCCTGTATTCAAGGACTTAAATAGCTCACCGAAGCCCGGTTAGGACAGTGCCAATGGAACTAAATTTACTTCAGTTTTATCAAGTATTTTTTGAAAATTGTATATCTCACCTTTACATATTGATTCTGCAAATGTTATTATATTGTTCATCTGATAAAATAAGATGTGGTTAATATTATTGTAGAATAGCTACTTTGGCGACGTATATTCCACATTTTTTTTTGTATATCTTTGTATTGATCAAAAGAATTCATTCATTCATTCAAAGCACCCTACCCTTGAAAGCAGATACGACATATGGTATCCGCTGTAGAACCTTGTACCTTAGAAGTTTTTATTTATTCAATTATAATTAACAACTAAAACAATGTAACTTTAAACACTTAAAAACTTAAACCTTAAATTGAACCTAAAACTAAAACTATAACTAAAATATATTATTAAAAGGAGTCCCTTTAGGCAAGGTTCCGAAGATACTGGCAGCGTTTCCTCTTTGGATTTTTTATTGATGTCATAATGAATGAATCTCTGTTGTCTGAGAAATCAATCCATTAACGCCGTAGAAGTATTCACGGCGACTACTTTCGTAACACTGAACTATCTAACAAACGGAAACTACTTGTTTCCGAAAACTACAAATAATAATGAAGTGTTAGCTGTCGACATCTCAGTTAACTGCGGCCGCAGACGTCCGGAGGCTGGGAAACAACTAAATATTTAGAGGTGTTTGTGTTCACTGCTACAAACACAACTTCCTTCACTGGCGTACGGCGGAGTAATGCGGTCTACCTTTTTCTCATTTCAGTCAAGAATAAATTCAAATTTAAATAATCTTTATTCAAATAGTCCTTTAAAAGGCGCTTTTGACGCGTCAATAATTTACATAGCAGTGATTTGATGGTGATAACATTCGTAAACTTAAAACTAAAGCTATGAGGGTTCCAAACGCGCCCCGGTCTAAGAAGAAGCCCACAACAAACTTAGCCAGGTAAATTTTCTTTTTGTTATCACCATCTCACATGCCACTTAAAATACAAATAGAAATTAAATATATTAATTGAATATAAAAATTATTAATATTCAAAACGAAATGTCTCCTGTTTAGTACAATACGTCAGCTTTTACAACGGATTTTAAAAACGAGAGTGAGAGTATGCAAGGTTTAGTTTCTAGATACGATGTATGATTATTATCGTCATATTAAACTTAAAATAGACGTCCACTGTTGATCTCTTGAAAGAATCCCACACCCCACGGTTATGAGATCAACTCGTCCAGTGTTCTCCGGGCTGCAAACTATTGTCACTACAACTTTTGAAGTCGTTCAAATATGTCTGTGATACTGGACCTTCTTTAGAAGTCCTCATTTCTAATTTTATCATGCAGAAATACTCCAAGCATAGCTCTCCCCATTGTACGCTAAGGAACTCTGAGCCTTCATGAATCCAGTAGTTTGCGATCAAGTTTCGGAGCCATAAGTCAATCGCACTGTTCAAAGACTCCAGATTTCAGTCTTCAGGGGACCTAAATTTGGGTTTAAGCCCGGCAACTAGCATTGCAACAGCTTGCAAGGTATAAACTCTAAATCCCTTTAAGACTCTGATGTCCCGTCTCTAAATCCAGTCGCATAAGACAGGCTGAAATACAAGACGCTGTGGTTTGTATATTATAACTCTTTGTACTTTTATTTTTGTAAATAAGGATTTTTTTTTGTATTTTAGTTATCCTACACAACATCTTATGTGTTATAAGAAAGATATTATTTGCACGCGTATTCATGTTATGACTACTATTCAACAGTGCAAATTAAAAAAAAACTCCCTTTGACGAACCGTGAGAGTGAACCAAGTGTGCCCAAGATCAATAAATAATTAATTTACCAATGAAACCAGCTCACAGACCACACATCTACATTCCACTAAATTAACATATATTATCTAAACAAATCAATCACAGAACAATGAAAACCTGACCGCACCATAGCAAACCTTATCCTGTTGCACTAAAGATTACATTTGTTTGCGGGTAGTTGATAAATCAAGATACGTGTAGAGGGGCGTGCATACTCCGGGAAAGCAAGGAACAATTTAGTCGCGGTCAACTGGAACGGTATTAGCTCCTTTGTAAGACGCTGTTGCTTGTTGGCGGATGCTAATGCGACAATGCTGTGGTATTATCATATAGATGACATTTTGTAACGCGAACCAAGGCGAGGGGGGGCAGTCGGGTTGTTAGAACGCTCCCCTTAAATTCCTTGACAGACACACTGTTCATCATGTAGATACGTTTAAAAATATGTAAATAATGAACTATAACATAATTAACTTTGGGTAACTGACATGCACTTTTCGTCTGGTCCAAGGCTCGAGAACCTAAATGAACCATGAGAACTTCTTAGCATTCCATAGATTCACTGTGTGAGTGCCGGCTCCATCGCGTTGAATTGCGACTTAATAATAATAATAATAATAATAATAATTTTATTTCAAGCATCAAATACAGCTCATATTTTGTTAGTAAATACTTAGCCTATGTTAGTAACTTACGTATAAGAGAGGGATATGCGAATCACCGCCGTTCTAGTCCATTTGAAATAACACAGCAGTGATTCACATATCTGCAGTCCAACCTGCTGGCGATCATCTTTAGGATGCTGTTGGAGCTACCCCGCAACCTGTGCACCAGGGCGCCACATCTTTTGCGCATTGTGGCGAAGAAGCAGTCAACTTGTGCATCCGCAAACATCCCCGATGCACTACAAAAGCGGGGCAACTTCAACAGCACCCTAAAGGCATTATTATACTGTATACGGAGCGCGTTATACGATTTTTGAGAATACTTAGCCCACAGGCTGCACGTGTAGAACGTCATACAATATGATTTAAACAACGTGATTTTAATGGCGTTGGTACACCGCGCAAACTTAAATGTATCAATGGCAACCTTCGCTTTTGCTTCTCAAGTCAGATTTGGTGGGACCCTGATAGCGCAGCTTTACTTACCCATTCTAAAATAAAACTTAAAGCTGATCTAGCCTGAGCATATGTATAGATTTTATATTTCATTAGTGTTGTTTTACTTTTTCTATACTTTTGGAGAAATATTTAATATATAAATTTTATATAAAAAAAACGCCCAATGAACATGACGAATGAAGAACTCCGAGATTTGTTGTTCTCAGTTCTCATCGCCCAGTGACAGACACTTAGATTCGTGATAACGCCTATACACAACAATAAGGTACAATAACCTTTTTTTCTTTTTTTTTCTTTTTTTATTTTATTGTCCAAAAAATAATTTAAAAAACATTTTAATTGTAAAGCTAACCGCCCTCCAGAAACTTTACGTTTATGGGGAGGACGGCTCTAAAGTTACAGTAAAATACACTTCCACTTCCAATAAAGTACTCACATTTGCCAAAGGTACCTGCAGCAGGTGCGCCATGAGCCTGTCACTGTGCGACACTTTCAGGAGACAAGGGCTCCGCGCGGGATTGGAACACTGGGTGTCACAAATGTTTTACTCACACCCACTCTGTCTAATACCTGTGTAGGTATATCGTACTACCTACATTACAACCACTTGTACATTTCACAATATAATATACTACTCTAGACATCAGTAATGTTTAAATGCTATTCAGTTAACTTAGTTTGTTTTAGCTGATCTAAAGCTAAGATGGGCGTGCAATATTTTGTTCATAAATTAATATTTATAATTGAATAATATTAGAACAGGACCGGAAATATTAATGATCATTATAATAATTATAGTCATTATAGTTATTGAAACAAAACATGTAGGTAAGTCAAAATTAAGTACCTAAATACAAACAGGCCAAACTATTCACACTGTCGTATTGATAAAAAATTATACATTACTAATTTTGCAGGTTTACAATTATTTAAAGGCGTTATATTAGACAGAGTTTTGTTATGTGAATTGACAGTGCTCTCATAGAATTGACGTCCTGAGATCTATGACTCCTCTACAAAATGACTAAAATTTAACAAACTGTTAAGTAACAACAATTTTGAATAATTTTTAGACCCATATAGCTTTCACCCAGGAGACGGGTATAAAAAGAACGCGAGAAATGGAGCCATGGAAACGTTACTTATTTTGTAAGGTATGTGCAGCTTATTTGCAAACTGATCATGAGAAAGTCTTATAAAGAGAAAACTCTCATTCTGGGATACGACAAAAACTAGTTTTGAACCGGAAATATAAACGGTTCCCGCGGAATCAAAAAAAAACAATAATTAATTTACCTTTATTATATTACAGATAATACGTATGAGAAGACTGACAGTAGTTCTTTATTGTTTGTACAGTTGTTGCTAAAAAGATTGTCATCGTATTTTTTGTACGGTGTAACTTAAATTAAAAAAAAATGAAAAGCTAATTTTGTGTAATTGTCATAATGTTACATATCAAAGACTATCGAGGTCGCAGATATTAGAATTGTGATTTAGTTTTTACTGAAAATTGGGGCCCAGGCATGCGAATCATTATTTTGCTTAGCGTTACGACTACTGAATGTTTTTAGTCTTAGAACCTTTTACTTGTTAACCCGGCTAAGTTTGTTGTGGGCTTCTTCTTAGACCGGGGCACGTTTGGAACCCTCATAGCTTTAGTTTTATGTTTACGAATATAGTTATCACCATGAAATAACTACTATGTAAATTATTGACGCGTCAAAAGTGCCTTTTTAAGGACTGTTTGAATAAAGATTATTTTGAATTTGAATTTGTAAAGTAATAAGATCAAAATAAACTAGCACAAGACATAGCAGTCCTCGGCAGCAGTCTACAATAACTATTTCATTTTCTTGCTCGCGGGAAAATTATATCTCCAACATGTCCGCAATTGTCCGCCTCATTGTCCCGCCCCGCCCCGCCACCCGCCGCCCCCCACATGAGCACATGAACACTAGTTCCAGACATAAAGGGCTTTCTTCATAGCACCCTAATTTGAACGTTTTCTTCCACTAACGTAACTGCATGGCTTGATATTGACCGACTTCAAAAATGAGTACACATTATGTTTGACTGCTTGTATATTTTAAGTGTTTTTTCCGGTTTTCTATTAGTTTTGTATTTTGAAAATGATTTTAATGTGTCAGTAATTTCACTCAAATCAATTTAAATCTGATACTAATGAAAAATGCATCTTTTTGAAATTGGTGGACTCAATGTTTTTAACTTTAGTCAAAGTTTTTGATATAATTTCTGAATTGTAATTCTTATTTATTGATCAATATCATCTTCATAGTTAATCGTCCTCCTATGAAGTTCACAGGGCTCTTGCTGGAGATCCCGCGCCTCCTGTGACATGTCACTTGGTATAATGAGGTCTTTTAACTCTGTGTTTTCCATTTCAGTGGTCATCATAACAACTCGTACTATTCTTACTTATATTATCACTGAAGAAAACACCGCCTGAGAGATTTCCATGTAGTTCCCGAAGGCATGTGGAGTCCACCAATGTGCAATCTACCAGCGTGTCGGACGTTAGCCTATACACTTTCTATTCTTGGAGGAGATCCGTGCCTTGCAATAGCGCCGGAATTATGATGATGTCACAAGTAAACGTCGCACGTCACCGCCCGTGGTTTACCAATATCGCATATGCATATTGTGTAGCTTGCATTAATCCACACAAACACGAGACAGACGCGACCTGTTCCAGCTAATTGACCGCAGAGCCGAGATTGTCTGCGACAGTGCGCGCGGACGAGCGGGCACTGCCGGGGCACAAGCCTTAGTGTTCACGAAAACAATCGAAATAGAACGTGAAATAACAAAATAGGCGAATACCAATACTATTAAATTATACTTGTCTAGTTATTACCATTATTCAAAATCATTGGTTTTGGGTGTGAATTGCTCTATCTCCATAGTTACAATAGTTTATTATTCATTATGTGAGATGGTCATAACGAAAAAAAAACTCCGGCTAAGTTTGTTGTGGGCTTCTTCTTAGACCGGGGCGCGTTTGGAACCCTCATAGCTTTAGCTTTAAGTTTACGAATATAGTTATTACCATGAAATAACTACTATGTAAATATAATCTTTATTGAAATAGTCCTTAAAAAGGCACTTCGCGTCAATAATTTACATAGTAGTGATTTAATGGTTATAACTACATCCGTAAACTTAAAACTAAAGCTATGAGGATTCCGAATGCGCCCCTGTCTAAGAAGAAGCCCACAACAAACTTAGCCGGTTTTTTTTTTGTTATCACCATCCGATAGAAAAGGCTTCATTTCCACATAATATCTGTTTATGTTTAGGATTAGTATAATAACGCGCTTATGTCCGCTGTCACGATGATCTGCCGGAGAGCAGAATATCCAATTAACAGCAGACACTAATTGGCGGAGACGTTATCACAACGGCAAACAGCGCTGTGCACACACTCGCACGCGCTAATTATTTGTGTATACGTATACTACAAATAGGTAACTGACTGACTGACTGACTGACTTTTTTATACACTACAAGTTGGCCCTTGACGGCTATCTCACCTGGCGGTAAGTGATGATGCAGTCTAGGATGGTAGCGGGCCTGTTAGGGGTATGGTAGACCCACACTCTTAATTGGTTTGTACGCGACATAGTGCCGGAACGCTAGATCGCTTGTCGCGTTGTCGGTATTGTGGTAACTAGCCACGGCCAGCCTCCCACCAGACCAGACTCGAGCCGGGAATCGAACCAAGGACCTCCGACTTTATAGTGCGACAGCGCACGCACTGCGCCACGGAGGTCGTCAAACTGACCAATGAATGAATTGGACTGATAGGAATTATATGACGCAGACATCCGCTTGGAAAGGACTCCAACTTACTTTGATAACACAAGAATGACAAATTAAACGTAAGCAAAGCCGTGGGCAAGTGCTGGTTAAAAACAAATAGGCTTATCTGAAAACTAGCAACTTATTTAGTTTTGGACTCAACTTTACTGCGAATGTTCGAATGAACACAAATGTGTAAAGCGGTGATATCCTAGTCATTAAGACCTCAGCCTAGCTTTCGGAAGATTGAGTTCTATGCCCAGCGCCCTATTTAAACTTAAGACATTTTAAATATAATATAAATTGCTTTAACGGTAAAGGAAACATCGCGAGGAAACCTGCATGCCTGAAATCGTTCCGTAGTGTTCTCAAAGGCGTGTGGAGTCTACCAACCCGCTCGAACCCAGCGCGGTAGAATGCCACAACCCTCTCATGCTGAGAAACGACCCTGTACTGAACGTAAGGGTTTAATTACAATTGTGCTGGATACCGCTTGTGAGAACGTAATCGTTAGCGATTCAGTGCTAATTAACAGTTACTGTTAGTGGCCGCTGAGTGAAATTAACCGGCGCCGTAAACACTTAACGGCTACTGAGGAAACACCCTCCCAGGCAGCGGACGGCTTCAGACATTCTTTAAACTTTATCACCCCATTTTGCACAGTGAAGTATTTTTTTCAGCTTTCGATTCATTATTGTAATCTAAACTTCGAAATAATTGCCTTTTAACCCAAACGTACAATTTTAAATTTTTTATCATCTGTCTGTCACATCACAGCAAATTATTGGGAAATCGTTAATGTGAATTTTCTTATGTGAATTAACTACAGCTATGGTTATGGTAAGTTTTATTTCCTATATCATGGGAATTCGGGAAAATCAGGCAAAGTATTATAGGGGCGGAAATTAGGATCGTCGACGCGTAATGCAAATTATTGTAGTGGTAGGTCCCGGCTTCGATTCCTGG
This sequence comes from Lasiommata megera, assembly GCA_928268935.1. Taxonomy (NCBI): domain Eukaryota; kingdom Metazoa; phylum Arthropoda; class Insecta; order Lepidoptera; family Nymphalidae; genus Lasiommata; species Lasiommata megera. The sequence goes on from OV743331.1 coordinate 11,565,525, forward strand.
CTTGAATCTGATCTGATGGTGCCTGCGAGTAGTTACCTGCTGGCAAAGATATACCAACAAGCGATTAAGTGTTCCGGTGTGATGCTGAGTAGATGTGTTTAACCGACAACGCTACTACCTATTGGTGCGGCAGATGTTCATGGTCAACGGTGATCACTTACCATCAGGCGGCCCCTTTGCTTTAATGTTTAAATTTAAAAATTTAGATATAAAATTTATTGAATGAGCTAAACATATAGTACGAAAATATTGTATTAAACTCAACTGTTTTATTAATATAACTGATAAGGACATCCTGTACAAAAAAAAAACTGCAATACTAAATTTCCTGTTGGAGAATTGAAAAAATACACTTAAGAACGAGACAATGAAAACACACCCCGAGAGCGTACACAATAGAGTTTACATTAGCGCGCAGCAGCTGAGCACGTTTGTTGTCTACAAACCAAACGAAGGCCTTTGTTGAGAGGCAGCGGAAATGAACCTCACAGCCGAGAAGTTTGCTGACGAGAGAAGGCGCTGAAAAACTACCAAAAGGATAATGAAAAATGTTAAGATTCGAGGAAGCTGCAATCCGCCTGTGCCTTTATGGAAATATATTTTTAAATAAGTCCAAAAGGCAAAATTTAAGCCATTTCCGCCGGATGTGAGCCGGATTCAAATGCAGCCTGCGAGTTTTACACATTACGCTGAATATACTTTTGCGAAGGTTTGCAGTTTGTATGAACTCTTTAATCCGCCTCGTGTGATACTACTGGTGATCATGTACATAGGCATGTCGAGGTCTTGGGTTCGATTTCTAGCCAAGAATTAGAATTTCTACCACCAATTTTTTTTATGACAATAACCTGGTAGAGCAATTGGTGAAGGAAAACATCATGAGGAAACTTGCATGTCTTAGAATTTTTTATAATGTTCTCAAAGGCGTATGAAGTCTGCCAATCCGCACATGGTCAGCGTGGTGGACTATGGCCGAACCCTTCTCATATTGGGAGGAGACCCGTGCTCTGTAGTGAGCCGGTAATGGGTTGATCATGAACCTGGTAGAAATGGTCATTGATACTTGATGAAATTACATTCCTTACCGTGTGCTAAGCAATTCTAGCAGAACAGCTAGTCTAATCTCTATATCCCTCATATCAATAAGAGTTATTAAAATGGGTAAGTTTTACTAGGATGTTTTCTCTATGGTGTAAGGATATTCAACGGAAGTCGGCGTTCCTTGCGGAAGTCTATGATATAATTCGCGTTAAAAAGGCAACTTTAATCTTAAACACCACTCCATACAGATCTTCCAGATGCCCTCTCAACGTGCGCTTCACTCCGACACCAGAGCATCCTCGAGAGATATCGACCTACAAATGAATAGTACGTTATGAACTCAAAAGTGAATGCATGAAGTGATCAATGATACAATTACAGCATTTTAAGCTTCATGTTCAAGGTGTGAGGATTCCGGAATGAAAATAGCAATAGAAGTAGGCTTATAAGCTTACACACCCCAGTGCCGTACTTAAGACTTACCCTCAGATTACATCGCAAATAATCAATGCCACTGTTTCATTGTGATGTAATTATGGTGACTTACGTGCACTGTCACATTATACAGTTGTCCTAGGTTCGATTACCTGCTCGGGTCTGGTCTACGTCTAGCTACCACCTTACTGGCAAACATCAATACACAATTTAAGAGATTGAAATGACAAATATAGACATACAACTTAGTCTAAACTCATGACTGTCGGTTCTCCCGTGGGTTACAATAACTTGCAGTCATACGTCAAATTCCCGAAAGAGCACATTGCCCCAGCTGTCTCCGCACTAATAACCTCATTACCAGCCCATTCCGTTATTACGTGGAGTTCGCGATGGCGCGCATACATCGCCGCCCGCCCGACGAGCGCGCACATTCATCATCATCATTAGCGGCAATGAACAGGGGGGGAACTGGCGAGAGGAAATCACCGACATCAAAGAACTCAAAGAAGTGCGAGATTGTGGAATCAATTTGCTGTGAATGGAATCACGCCGAGATAACAATATTGCTTCGAGTGTGTGCTGATGTGTGTCATTTGTATCTCCGCCTCGGTTGTGATGCTTTCCGTTTTCCTGATATCGGTACATAAACTTGTTGTCACCGATGCCAAGTAGAAACGTATCCGAAGACGTTTCACAGTACCAAAACCTTGGGAAAGAACAGCCTCATCCCAACAATCTCTCATTGGTAAATTAAGTTTTTTAAAGTGAAAACTTCTTTAGCGGCGTTGAGCACTTTTTCTGTAATGGGTATAAAATCTTAAACTCGCGTCGTGAATGTAAAGTGCTTAAAATATGGAAATTGATATAGATAAACTTTTTAATGTAAAATAATTGTAATAGTTTTAAAGTGTTAAATTTTTAATGTAATATAAATTGTCATGTTTGTGTACGATAGCGCAATAAATGAATATTGTATTCTACCACATAAATGATAGTACTTTTATACTGATAAAGCAATTGGTGCAAAATTATTCCCTAACCATTCCAAAATATCAAACATGCTCAACGTTAATAATCAAGTTTTCACTTCTGCCGGCACTCCCGGAGTGCAACCCGTCTTTTTTTTTTTTTTTATATATAGCGAGCAAACGAGCATGCGGGTCACCTGATGGTAAGTGATTACCGCCCATGAACATTTGCAGCACCAGAGGAACCGCCAATGCGTTGCTGGCTTTTGAGTAATTAGTTTATCCGCCCTTTGAAGATCCCCATATTATAAACATTAGGGAACACAGAAGATGGAAGCTGGTTCCACAATTTGCAAGTACGTAGCAGAAATGACCTGGAATAGCGGGTGGTGGAAGAGGACCAGGCATCCAGGTGGTGCTTCCATCTTCACCTCTTCTCCAATGAGGGTTGGATGCTGTACCGAACTGTCTATATATATTGCACCTGACATAAATTTGCCTGATTTTAGTCCCAAGGGCCTGTTTTATAGAAAAAAGTTTTCGGGAGATTGTAAGCCGATAAAGGTTTTTCTAGTAAAGTCTGAGCTAAGTCAAAGTACAGTGTTAGATCTCAAACTTGTAATCATCATCATCATCATCATCATCATCATGAACAACCCATTACCGGCTCACTACAGAGCACGGGTCTCCTCTCAATATGAGAAGGGTTTGGCCATAGGCCACCACGCTGGCCATGTGCGGATTGGCAGACTTCACACGCCTTTGAGAACATTATGGAGAACTCTCAGGCGTACAGGTTTCCTCACGATGTTTTCCTTCACCGTTGAAGCAAGTGATATATTTATTGCTTAAAAACGCACATAACTCCGAAAAGACAGAGGTGCGTGCCCGGATTCGAACCGCCGACCTCTGATTAGGAGGCAGACGCCCTAACCACTAGGCTATCACCGCTTCAACTTGTAATTGAGTGTAGTTATTAGTTGTGTACGTATGTTTTTCCTTCGTATATCTAATGAATGGAAGCAGGCGTTACTTAGCGGAAGTCCATGAAGTCTTTACTTTTCGCGCTTGTGAAGTCAACATCTCCTGAGGATGATCCGGTGTCGGGTCGAAACGTGCGTAGAGGTTCTAGTGGAAGAGTTTGTGTGGTGTTATATTATACAAATCTCCCGGTTGTCAGCGGAATATAGCTAATTATACTTGCTGTTTATTGCTTCGTGTATCTGTCTCTCAGAGTTCTTTAACTTCTGAATTAAAAGACGTAGTCGTAGTCACTGATAAAACCGAGAATTAAATATTATTATAATAATAATTAATACAATAAGTGGTGCCTTTGATATTGGAAAAGAAAGACATTTTTACATTACATTGGCTTATGAGTTAAAACAGTGAAATGGATTTATCAATATCGCTGTTAATTGAAACTATTTTTGAACGTTGTGGAACTTTTAAAAAGCTAAACATTCACATAAGCTCACCGCATTAAGAAATGTTTAAAAAAAAAGTATTTTTTATACACTACAAGATTTTTTTTGGCACGAAGTTCCTTATCGCGCGTTGTGAAAGGGGGCTAGACGGAAAAAATTCTTACAAAAAGTTGTCACGACACTTTTTGTTATTGTAAGCTATGCGGCGTCCCATGTTTCTCTGTCTATCTCTCTCTCTCTTATAGAAAGCAAGCCAGATATTTTTATTTTCTTTTGTTATTCTTGTTAATATTGACTTTTGTTATGTCAAAAAATTTTATTACAATTCCTTCACTAATTAATCGAAAGGAACTTCGTTCCATCCGGGTGTCCCTTGACAACTCTCAATTATCCACTACAAGTTAGCCCTTGACGGCTATCTCACCTGGTGGTAAGTGATGATACAGGATGGTAGCGGGCTAACCTGTTAGGGTTATGGTAAACCCACACTCCTAATTGGTTTCTACGCGACATCGTGCCGGAACGCTAAATCACTTGGCGACACGTCTTTGTCGGTAGGGTGGTAGAAGCGTCCCACCAGACCAGACTCGAGCCGGGAATCGAACCCAGGACCTCCAACTCCACGGAGGTCGTCAAAAATTCCGTAATGAATAAATAAATGACATAGTAGTAGTCGGTAACATTTTGGTACCGAAGTGTTTAAGCACACTCTTAACACGACAGTCGGTGTAAACTGTTTAGCGAGCGAGTTCAGAACTAACATGTCAATAGTAACTCAGTAACTCATTAAGTTACAGCTCGGCGGTACTGCGGCGAAATGAGCAGTCAGCACGGCATGTTAACTATCAAGTTATTATAAACTTTACATACCTGCCGTCTTCTCTGCGATCACGGCAGATTTTAACCGTCTATTGTTCAAATCAATTCGAAGGAGGGAATCGTTTTTGTATGGGAAACAGTCTCACTACGGAATGTGGTGAATATTTATAAATCGCATATTATGTCAACTTTATGTAATCCCGAAATGTTTCTAACTAACACCAGTGATTTTATTTAATTGTATTTTTTTCTACCTTTTGATTTTAACTCCTCTCCGTTAGTTTAAAATTACATACAAATTTCAATACCATATTTTGGAAAAAAAAACTTGAGAGGTGTCAAGGGACACCCGGATGGAACAAAGTTCCTTTCGATTAATTAGTGAAGGAATTGTAATAAAATTTTATTTAATTTAAGTTATAATAATATTTTTTATTATTATTAACAAATATAATGTTATAGAAACTTAATCAGTAGGCTCAATTTTGTACTCCATCAGCAATATCCGGAACTTGTGCAGAAACACTGTCAGGATTCATTATTATTATTTTTTTATTATTTATTATTTACAAAAAACCTGTATACACTCAACAAAAATAATCGTCGCGACACCACACTGTTCAATGCGAAATAGAAATGAAAATATCTGGCTTGCTTTCTATAAGAGAGAGAGAGACAGGCCGAGAACATGCGACGCCGCACAGCTTACAATGACAAAAAGTGTCGTGATAACTTTTCGTAAGAATTTTTTCCGTCTAGCCCCCTTTCACAACGCGCGATAAGGAATTTCGTTCCAAAACTTTTTTTTTTTAATGTATATTAATGTCGGGTGAAGGACATGCTTAGGCGGTTTCTTAATGGATAGGGGTTTCCCATAAGGGGTTTTTAATTTACGCTCTTCCAATCCACTCCGAATAAGAAGAACGTAAATTAAAACTACCAAAGCTTAAAATATAGCCCTAAATGTTTGAAAGCTTCGGGTGGAAAGCGGTAGTTTGAATATTGGTTAGGTTGACGACCTCCCAAAAGAAGAAAGAAAGTCGGAGGTCCTGGGTTCGATTCCCGCCTTGAGTCTGGTCTGGTCGGAGGCTTCGGCCGTGGCTGGTTACCACTCTACCGACAAAGACGTGTCGCCAAGCGATTTAGCGTTCCGGCACGATGTCGTGTAGAAACCAAGTACGAGTATGAGTTTACTAAACCCCTAACAGGTTAGCCCGCTACCATCTTAGACCGCATCATCACTTACCATCAGATGAGATGCAGTCAAGGGCTAACATGTGATAAAAAAAAGGGTTAGGTAACATTAACTTTATTGCTGCATGTATAGAGCGTTCATTGCTTTGCAAAATGAATAACGCTGCAGCGCGATGTCTCGCGTCGTCTCACGGCGTCTACCGACTACACGGTCCCTCTAAAACGTGCCGATGAGGCAGACAGCGAGCGATGGCGCGGGACGTCGCGATAGCGGCGGTTTCAATTTTCGCTTATTTCCTCCTTTTCCTGCCTCGCCGGTGTTAAAACACGATGTAAAACAGAGATTGCAACCAGTGGTGGCTTGGCAGTAGATCAGGCTGCAGGTCAACGCGACACTGCTGCCATCTCTGGATAAACCACCAGTAACTCCGATCTCGATAACAGTCGCAATAAATTCCTCCGCGGAATATTCCATAAAACGAGATAAGCTGAATTAATTTCACGTCAATGAGCATCATTCATACCTCTAATTAACTGAACCGACGGTTCCTCGTTAGCGATACGATTTCCCCGGCGCCCCCCGCCCCGCCCCGCGCCCCTCGTCACCCCACTCGCAATATAATCCTAATCTTCGGAATGATAATCTTGAGAGCTTAATTATTTCGTATTTATTGAGTTACAGTTGCCACTCGGTTAGTTACTCAGTTGAGGTTATCAGTTCAGGCTATCAATTTAGGGTTCAACTCGAACTTATTACAAAGAACCCGCTGTTTGTCTGTCCGTCCATCCGCCTATCCGTCTGTCAGCGGGCTGTATGATGGCCTCTAGTAAGTAATAATAAAAATAAGATAAAGCTGAAACTTTTGAATGGTCAATACTATGTGGCATTGTCTTAGTAACTCGAACTGGTTCTAGTTTAATTGATCTCATTTTTATTTCACAACCTCGTTCATGTATTGGTTAGCATGTTAAACTACGGAAAACCGATGCTGAGTTCTATTCCCGGGTCTGTTTATAAATGCCAAATGATTTATGTCTTTTCCAAGTAGCAGTATAGAGTAAGGAAAGCGCCGTTGTTGACCCCGTGCGTCGGTGAGCACGGCACCCGTGCAATTACTAAACGTGTGTCAATAGACCACCGACCAGGTCACTAGAGCACCAAGTTACTGCAGTGTAAGTAGGTGCTTTTCAAGATTAGTTCAAGGTTTGAATCCTTCTCATATAAGAGGGAGAAGGTGCTCAGCCATTGGCATTTGCAACCACGAACGGCGATGTCAGATAAAGGTACTTCTCAACAGAAGCGAACCACTCGCTATCAAGTGTAGCGACATACACACCAGTAGGTATGTCTCTGCCGTCTGAGGCTCACACGAGAAGCTTATCGTTAATGAACCCGAAAAAATATCAAACTACCCTCACACACACACTACACAATATTCTCACTTCAACACACCAGCGTAGGACGACCACCTGCTCGCTGGACCGACGACCTGAAAAGGATCGCTGGTGGCGGGTGGATGAGAAAGGCGGAGGACCGTGTGTGGTGGCACGCTCTCGAAAAGGCCTATGTCCAGCAGTGGATGTCTATAGGCTGATTGATTGATTGATTGAACACACCAGCCTCGAGCGTAGCCTATGGCGGGATAGACGCTGAATAAAATGTGTGATCGTTTTAGTGATTAACAGATGCTAAAACTTATAGAAACGTAACTAATCTGTGAATATATATGTAATATTAATACTAGTAGTATATAAAAAAACAACGGGCAAGAGAAGTTGGCTATTTGAAATTGCAGAGAAGCTATAGAGAGGCATCTGAAGTAAAGATATACCGAGAAAAAATAAGAGCATGGCGGTAGTCTACTACCAAGAATTAAGTCGACATTCGATCAAGTTTTGTTTCTGAAGCTTCAACGAAGTTAAACAATATTTTTAAAACTCACTAACTGTAAAAATTGCTGCACAGGCGTTTAGTTATAGCAGGTATGTTTACCTGTTTAGTGTCAAGTTTCTTAAAAAAATATATCCCCACATACGAGTATATATGGCATGCTTAAAGGAAAATGCCCGCAATTTTGTAACAGGTCACTGTGTCACTCCACTATATATACTTGTAGTACCGTGTAGTAAGCTGCACAAAATTAGTAACTCATTCAAAGGAAATTGTATTTTATTTTATAATACATTACCTATTGATATCTTGGAGATGTCTATCAATAAATTCAAAGTTTTTATAAAACGAAAGCTTGTAGAAAAATCATATTACGATATTAAGGATTATATAAACGATAAAAAGGCTTGGGTGTGAATTGCTCTATCTCCATAGGTACTATAGTTTATTATTCATTTTATTCATTATGTAAGATGGTGATAACGAAAAAAAAGAAAATCCCCGGCTAAGTGTGTTGAGGGCTTCTTCTTGGACCGGGGCGCGTTTGGAACCCTCATAGCTACTAGGTAAATTATTGACGCGTCAAAAGTGCTTTTTTAAGGACTATTTGAATAAAGATTATTTTGAATTTAAATTTGAAATACATACGGCAATCGAAACCACTTGTTATATTTAACGCTGTCGAAGTCGAATTATTAGTTATCACAAAAAAGACGACATTCTGTAGTACTCTCACTAATGTATTTATTTTATGTATTTATTATGTCAAATTCAAATTTTCAAATTCAAATTCAAATTCAAATTCGTTTATTGCATGAAAGTGGTACATTTATATCAAGATCTTAAGATTAAAGGGTAGCCTAACACATTCTGCCTAAAAGGCGTGCAACAAAAATCTTACAACGAAAAAACAATTATGTCAATTTAAAATAAGAATTATGTAATCAATTAATAAAATGAAATTAAATAGAAATAAAGATTTAAATATTAATTTAGGCTAAAATAAATTGTATACTGATTCTGAATACCATTATCATGCAGAAACTCATAACCTACTTACTGAAGGTATTCGGTAATTCCGTAATAGCATTTTTGAATGAGATGCTCTTTTAATTTGCTTTTAAACTTGAAAAAATCGTCTATTTTATGGAACTCTGTCGGTAAACGGTTATAAAGTTTTGGTAGCATGATGTAAGAGCTGTTACTAAATTGTACTGTTCTGGACGGTGGAATACTTAGCTTGTTCTTATGTCTCATACTCCTTATATTTTTATACATATTTATATGCTTTTTAGCAAATAATATTGACTCGAAAATATATAAGCTAGGTAGGGTTAAGATTTTGAGATCTTTGAAGTAGGGCTTGCAACTGTCTGTCTGTTTTAAGCCACATATAGATCTTATGCACTTTTTTTGTGCTTTGAACGCACGATCCCGCTCAACAGAGTTACCCCAAAAGATGACCCCATATCTCAAAACCGAACTTACAAAAGCATTATAAGCAACTAATAGGGTTTCTCTATTTACAATTTTAGATAGCATGTACATGGCATATGAAAACTTATGCAGTCTCGTGCAAACAGACTCAACATGTGCCTTCCAATTCAATTTCTCGTCTATTTGAAGTCCTAGGAATTTATTGGTTGATATTTCAGTGATGCAATGGCTTTTGTGCTGTACTTGTAATGATGGGCGTTTTTTGTTTTTGTTTACAAATGTTATAATTTTAGTTTTATCAAAATTCAATATTAATTTATTTGTCATAATCCAATCAACAATATTCATGAGTGTATTATTGATCATAGCTTGAAAATCGGTGGTTCCATCGTCAATAAATATAAAATTACAGTCGTCTGCAAACATTGATATGTGATGACATTTAATGAAGTTAGGAAAATCATTCATGTATATTATAAATAATAGTGGGCCAAGTACACTCCCTTGGGGTACGCCACGAAGGTTAACTTTAGGGGTGGATATGTAGGTAACCTCTGATTTCGATTTATGGTCAATATTTGTGATTTTCGTCACTTGTAACCTATCACTTAGATATGATTTAAGTAAATTTAACACATTTCCTCTTACTCCGTAATTATTTAATTTCTCAAGTAGAATTTTGTGATCCACATAATCAAATGCTTTTTTGAGATCTATAAATAAAGCGCAAGTCGTGTTCATATGATGTTTTTTTTTATAATTATGCATAACCGCAGTCTGTTTTCCTCACGTTTTCCCAATGTTATGGTAGTCTGGCGGAGATCGCCCCTAAGCGATAAGGCCGCTTATTGCATTGCCCTTCTTTTTTCCTTTTTCTGTTTTCTCGCGTCCGGTCCTCGCTTGTTGCAGTATTAAAATAAATTGTTATAATAATAAACTGGAAAAAATGCCTTATGGCATTACGTTCGCCTTTGTGCCAAGTTATTAAGTACGCGATAAAGTATTATGACATGCTAACAAAACAAACCCATGTATAAGTTTCGTGATGATCAGTGGTAAAGTGAGCTTTAAACAAATTAACATACTTACTTAGGACGTACACATGATTAAAATACTAAAAGTCACGGACAACAGTTAGTAAAAAATAGCTCGTAACAATTAAATTGGTTTTTGCTTTAGTATATTGAAAAGTAAGTAATTTGAAATCCTAAATATTACGTAACATCATAAACATGAAGCGGTGATAGCCTAGGTTAGGGCGTCAGCCTCCTAATCAGAGGTCGGTGGTTGGAATCCGGGCACCTCTACAATCCAGAGTTATGTGCGTTTTTAAGTAATTAAAATATCGCTTGCTTCAACGGTGAAGGAAAACATCGTGAGGAAACCTGCACGCCTCTATAATGTTCTCAAAGGCGTGTGAAGTCTGCCAATCCGCACATGGCCAGCGTGGTGGACTATGGCCAAACCCTTCTCATATTGAGAGGAGACCCGTGCTCTGTAGTGAGCCGGTAATAGGTGGATCAGGATGATAATGACTTTATATTATAAATGTGAATGTACGTTTGTGTATTACGCTTTCATGTGAAAACTACTTGACCGATTATCATGAAAATTTGTACCCATATTCCATGAGGTATAGATTTATTAAAAAAAAAAGAAATATAAAAAATGCTTTTTTCAATATAGTTATCGCAATGATTAATTTTTATTGTAAATAAATCCGATAAATATTTAATGGTTATTTTTTATCCACTACACGTTATCCCTTGACGGCTGTGTCACCTGGTGTGTCATGATGCAATCTAAGATGGTAGCGGGCTAACTTGTTAAGGGTACGATGTCGTGTAGAAACCAATTGGGAGTATGGTACACCTGTACTCCCAATCGGTTTCTACACGACATCGTGCCCGAACGCTAAATTGCTTGGCGACACTTCTGTGTCGGTAGGGTTGTAACTAGCCACGGCTGGAGCCACTCAGCAAACCAGACTGGAGCCGGGAATTGAACCCAGGACCTCCAACTTTATAATGCGACAGCGCGCGCTGTGTCACGGAGGTCGTCAAAAATGCGGGTCTTCAATTCAAACGAAGCCGCGGGTAAAAACTAGTATGTATGTAGTTTTTTATATCGTAATAAAGTGTGGTAATGATTAGTCCATTTAGTGGGCAGTGTTTCGCAGTGAGAGAGATGTCGGTAATCAATCTATCAGTAAGCCGCCGTGAGCCGGCGGATGCACTGAATTATTAGGTAAAGGGACTCCGCAATTTCAATCAAGCTCTACTATTAAATCTGGACGGATTTAATATGCTCTCACAAGCATTAGCTCTGAATTATAATCTATTTAACACCATCGGTGCGCAACTGCGGACTTTTTACACACTACAAGTTAGCCCTTGACGGCAATCTCACCTGATAGTACCTAGGTGATGATGTAGTCTAAGATGGTAGCGGGTTAACCTGTTAGAGGTATGGTAAACCCATACTCCGAATCGGTTTCTATGCAACGTCGTGCCGGAACACTAAATCGTTGGCGACACGTCTTAGTCGTTAAGGTGGTAACTAGTATTAACTAGACACCGCCGAAGCCTCCCACCAGACCAGACTCGAGCAGGGAATCAAACCCAGAAACTCAAACTTTATAATACAACAGCGCGCGCGCTACGCCACGGAAGTCGTCAAACCTTCCGACTCTAACTTCTGTCAAGTACATTTTTACACCGGCTACCCGCGTTTTGTTTTAAACACAAATTAGCCCTTGATGGCAATCTCACCTGATGTAAGTGACGATGCAGTCTAAGATGGTAACAAACTAACCTGCGTACGCTGTTCTATTTTAAAGTCTTTCCAGTTTCCGTTTAGTGTGGAGGCTTTGGCCGCATTAATCTCTCCTGGAAAAGAAATACCGCTAAGCGTTGTGGTAAGATGGAATGTAGAAACCGATCAGGAGTACAGGTTCAGTCAGCGACTAATCGGTGGCTCTTCTGGTGCTAGGGTAATCAAGTGAACCGTCTGCTCGATGTTAATATAAAAAAGAAAAACAGCAAAGTAGAAGGTACAATACGGCTTGTATATACCACCTTGTAAAGTAAGGCCCGCACAAGCGCGAACGTTAACTATGCTCTTTATTGCGGTTAGTATTATCGAGTCATAGAAAATTCAATTTGGGCTCGGCGTTAATCCGCAATAAGCTGCATGCTCTGTGTATTAGCGGGCGGGGGAGGGGGGGCGGCGACCCCGCTGTCCGTAAATCAAGTTCCCATAAAGGGCTTCACCTGAATTTGATCATAAAATTGGTTGAGAAGGGCCCCCTATGCTTAGTTTGGTGCCAATTATTATCGTTATACCGCTTTATTTTTGTTAGCAGCTAGCGAACTCAGATCCGGATCGGATTTTGTTTTAGTATTGCTTGGAATACCAATAATAATGTGAAAGAAAATTTCTTAGTAAACGACGCTTCTTCATGATTGTAGGCGCTTATATTTCTCGTCTAAGCACATGCCAAAATATGCAAGTTTTCTGAACTGAATGGTATACAAAGTTCACGTTGGTTGATGCGTCGCAGATCTTTTATTTTGGACAATTCTGAGTACAGTTGAAGGTCAATATGCATCTGAATTCACACATCTCAAATGCCTCTATACGTTTCTTGAGGTTTTTTTAAATAGTTTCGAGTCGAATACGCAAAGGAATCTCAAGTCTGCAGTTGCAAACTACCAATTTAAACACAAAATATAATAAGAAAACCTATTCTTAGACACCATAAAAAATATTGGTAATCTGATATAGTGTACCATTTAATACGCATTCATGTATATTTATTTTAATAACATCAAATAAAACGAAAAAAGTAACCTCAAGCTAAGAAATATTTTTAGGTCAGTATAAAACTCCGGATGACCAAAGTAGATTAAAGGAGCCGACAGTTGTTGACAGTTGTTGACATATTAACGTTTATTTTGAAATCGACAACAAATCGTGAAACCCCAAAAGTTTCGCGGGAACATTCGCAAACGCTATTCGCAAATTGTAATTGTAATGCAATCATCCCCCGGGACACAGGACTTATCGGCGGCCGATCCCGGCTGCTGGCGTCCCGGATTAGCGCGACCCGGATTCCGGGACACGTGGGATTCCGTCACGCAATTTTCGCACAATTTCGTAAGTGCTTCGTGAGTGCAGTTGTTAAGCGTGTTCAGACGCGTAGGCGATGTACGAAGCCTCCAGACCAGATTCGAGCCGGGAATCAAACCCAGGACCTCCAACTTTATAATGCGACAGTGCGCGCGCTGTGCCACGGAGGTCGTCAAAATCATAAGTCTTCATATTCATGGATGAGAGCGTTTGGACCCTCATAGCTTAAGTTTTAAATTAACGAGTGTGTCTCCCGCGCTGAGGCAGGTTTACTTGAAGATGGCTGACTCAGCGCCGTGCAACCAAGAACACCTTCCCCGCGAGTGTGACAGAGACACCAATAATTTAATCGGTCGCAGTAATCGATCTAAAGTTTAATTAACGAAGCGCTTAGCTGGCAACTGTCGCTGAGTTATTACGTGAAGGGATCGAACAATTTCAATCAAGTTTCTGCTCTTTAAACAATTATTGACTATTATTTTCTTCTAAGTTTTAACTAAGTTAACTATTTTGTGTAACGTAAGAAAGGAATTGTTACCTTTTTCAAATGACCCTCAATAGGAGGTTAGTTTTCTTTCTTTAGGCCGCTTTTAGGGCCCTATTACTAAGATACATAGATGTTTTCTCAGAAAGTCAAAAAAGAAGGTAAAAAAATAAAGCCTAAAACAAAAGGTTCTCCTACAAGAAACGTTTTTTTTAATATCTATTGGTTGGTTGATAACGCACTATTACAAAGTTTTTTTAGAATTGCATTGGACGATGATACGGACACGTCGTGGTTCAGAATATTTGGACATAGGGTTTCTCCGTCTAGTTAGTTATATAGGTTCTGGAGACTTACTTTCTAGGTATTATTTAATAATTATTTGGGAGATTGTTTCTGTAATTTCCAACACTATTTACGTAGTCGTTAAACGGAAATCGCGCAAATTCCGCATTCTGTAAAAGTGTAAAAGTAAGTTCAAAACAATGAATTCGAATCCAGAAACAAGAACAAAGTAATAAAGTCATACTCATTATTCTATCTCTATCTTATTCTTATCTATATATATAAAAGCGAAATACCACTGACTGACTGACTGACTGATGATCACGATATCTCAGGAATTATAAAACATACGATGTATAAATTTGGAAGGTAGATTCCTTTTATGAAGTAGAGGTCAGCTAAGAAACGGTTTTGAGAAAATCTACCCCTAAGGGGTAGAAATGGGCGTTGGAAGTTTGTATGAAAGTCCTATATTTTTGAAGTTAGAGACCTGCAAATTGGCAACTAAGTTTTTTATTATAAATGATAAAGATCTGTATAATCAATGTTACGAAAATCTACCCCAAGGGGGGTGAAATGGAGGTGGAGCGTTTTCATGAGGATTGTATGTTTTCTAAGTTAGGGACATGAAAATGGGCATTTAGGTAATTTGTTTTAAATAATAATAACTTTTATACACAATATTACAAAAATCCACCCCTAAGGGGTAGAAATGGGGGTTGGAAGTTTGTATGAAAGTCCTATATTTTTGAAGTTAGAGACATGAAAGTTGGCAACTAAGTTGTTAATTATAAATAATAAAGACCTGTATGATCAATAATGCGAAAATCTACTCCGAGGGGGTGAAATGGGGGTAGGAAGTTTTCGTGAGGATTTTAAGTTTTCGAAGTTAGGGACATGAAAATTGGCATTTAGGTACTTTGTTTTAAGTAATAAAAACCTGTATACGCAATATTACAAAAATCCACCTAAGGGGTAGAAATAGGGGTTGGAAGTTTGTATGAAAGTTCTATATTTTTGAAGTTAGAGACATGAAAGTTGGCAACTAAGTTTTTAATTATAAATGATAAAGATCTGTATAATCAATGTTGCGAAAAGCCACCCCAAAAGGGGTAAAATGGGGGTCGGAAGTTTTCATCAGGATTCTATGTTTTTGAAGTCAGGGGACATGAAAATTGGCATTTAGGTAATTTGTTTTAAATAATAAAAACCTCTATACGCAATATTACAAAAATCCAACCCTAACGGGTTGAAATGGGGGTTGAAAGTTTGTATTAAAGTCCTATATTTTTAAAGTTAGAGGCATGAAAGTTGGCAACTAAGTTGTTAATTATAAATAATAAAGATCTGTATGATTAATGTTGCGAAAAACTACCCCAAAGGGGGTTGGAAGTTTTCATCATTCTAAGTTTGGGACATGAAAATTGGCATTTGATTTGAATAATAAAAACCTGTATACATGAAATATTATAAAATTCCATCCCAAAAGTGGTGAGAGGTGTGAGGGGTTGGAAGGTTACATGTAAGTTCTGAGTTTTTGGAATTAGAGAAATGAAAATCGGCAATTAGAGCATTACTTTTCAGTAACTATGACATGTAGGTATAAGCTCTTTTGCAAAATCACACATTGAAAGTGGAAACATGAATGAAAAGGAATATGGAACTTAGGCCCTGCTTAGGCGTGGACATCCGCTAATAATTTGTGAAAATCCTCCGCAAAGAGGTTAATACCGGGGTTCATGTTAGTTGAAAATCTAATAAAGTTTTACTTCTTTGAATCCATTGAAATACTTTGTACTAAGAAATCCTTACTATCCAGACAAAATCATAGTAATATTATAAATGTGAATGTGAGTTTGTATGTTGGTTTGTCCTTAAATCACGTCGCAACAGAGCAATGGATCGACGTGATTTTTGAAATTATAGTTGAGGACCTGGAGAGCGACATAGGAGAGTTCCCGTTGGAATTTTTAAAACTTATTCCACGCGGGCGAAGTCGCGGGCGCCAGCTAATATATATATATATATATATATATATATATATATATATATATATATATATATATATATATATATATATGAATAAGATAGAAATAGAATAAGAAGATATATATATAATATAAGAACCTAGATGTCTTTTTTACTTAAAGGTGATATTCTTAAGTTCTCCAGTTTCTTAGAGACGTCTGAAGTCCGCACTTGATCAGTGTTGGACTAAAGCTCTTTTCATTCTATTCTTTGCCCTGATTTTGCGATTGAGTGGGTTGGTAAATGATAATGATATTACGTATATGGGAAGGAAGAGTATATGTTGCGTAGAGGTCTATGAGTAACCCCAATACCCCTTAAGGTTACCCATCTTAGACTTAACGTATTGGAAAATAGAAAATAAAAAGATAATTGTATGTTTCACATGCTCTGTTAACTTCAACAAATAATAATGTGGTTCTTACTGCCTTAGAGGAGTATCATTTTAATTTGAAAGTTCGTGTGTTAAATTGTGCGAAGTATTCTAGTTGAGTGCGATAGGTGATAAATAGAATAGAATATTATTTATACATAACATAGTCTGTAACGATGTTTTTCTGTATTTTGCACGGTGAACAAATGAATGTTTGGGAGAAAGGTGGGAGACTTCGTATATGGCGGGCGCGGTTTTTTCACGCTTTTCTTGAATTAACGTTTGTTGGCTAGTTTTGAAAAGGACTGGTGTTGGTTGTGTCGTGGACAGTTTTGGTGTAGTTTGTGTAGTGGCTGGTTTTCAGAATGGTTAACAGGTATTGATTTGGGAAAGGTTTGAGGGAGCTGCGTCCGCAGAATGGGAAGTTTCCCGCCATTTCTCCCTAACTTTTACATTGCTATAAACTTGACATTGGCTAATCTGTGTAAAGCCATAAAACGAAAAAAAAAAAAAAAATGAATGTTTTTATTCGTCCAATATTGTTAAGAGCTCGCAGCAATCGCATTCCACACCTAATTCGTCGTTATTAGGTTGGCAGGAATAAAAATACAAGGGGACAACATAATAAGCTTAATCTACATAAACTATTACCATTTTATGCAACGGAAAGTCGACAGAGTGTGAATAATAATGTTATCGGTAATATTAAGTAAAACTAAGCTTGTTTTAAATAAATACTACTAAATCAAAATTGGTTAAAATTAGCGGTGTGGGGGGTAATATCGCAAAAAACACTTTGTTCGGAAGCCGGCTTACAAAACACAGATCAGAGGCCAAAGGGAGTGTTTAAAAATGTGAGGCTTAATGAGAGCGTTCATTTGATACCAACCTCATTATATTAATTGTCTTGTATTTTTATTTCACATAACACATTTTATTATTATTGTTCAGACGCAGGGGATAATGGACCCAACCACTGGTTTCCCGGAAGGTTATGTCAAGATAAGTAAACATTAAAAAGAGTAGATCGCAACAAGTCTTCGGTTTAAATACTTCAGGTGGAATCACCTGTGAATAAACGTAAAGCGTCGACCATTTTATGTGACAGTTTATTTTAACGACCTTTTAAATAGCTACCATCTTGTAACTAATTGTCCACCATCTCGTTATTTTTATCAACAATGCTTGCTATCTCGGAAAAATTGTAAGACATACAGATATTGATATCCAGAATAAAACTCCAAACCATGTACCAGGACAACATAAAGGTTAGGAAAAAAATTGCAAAGTTTCTGTAGGTATCAATTCCTGTGTTCTGGTAGAATCATTAGCAAATTGTTGTAAAGTATGACGCAATCACGCAGCTGTAAAAATGGTTTAAAATCCAGTTTCGTTTTTATAATTAAATTATTTTTTAATTTAAAATAGAAATTTTTGAAATGCCAGAATTAAAAAGTGAAGTCTGCGGTACCAGGGCAACAAAACAAGGTAAAAAGAACAGCGTCTTTACTAAATGTGTCATAGGTTTTCTCTCTAATAGGTAGGTATTCGCATTATCTTGTTAACAACGCATCTGATAAATTTAGGTAAAATTTGATTATTTTGCTTACAACTATGTAAGTATAAAAAGCCAGAATTAAGATCTCAAGTAGTGTGGAAATATAACGTAATTGATATCTCCAATGTACCAGGGCAACATAAAGCTTAAGTGGAGGTTACGAGCTACGTGTCACAACACGTGTTAAAGTATTTTTCGGCCCTTAATCAAAACGGCTCATTTTGATGGCAGCGGCTGCAGTTATTGGCCAGACGAGGGCCGGCTTCCGCTGACTGAGCTCGGCTTCAGGGAGATTCATTAGCATATTGCGGTTAACCACGCCGCTGGACCAACAGATTAATAAACTAATTAGTTAAGACGTTTCACAAGTTATACTTGTTCATTCTATATCTATACAAATAAATAAAATTGGAGTATCTGTTTGTAATATTGAAATAACCGTTTTTTACTACATGCATATGAATATGTATACGGTACATACACCTAAATAACATTTTTTTACAATTTTTGTCTGTCTGTCTGTCTGTTTGTTCCGGCTAATCTCTGAAATGGCTGGACCGATTTTTACGGGACTTTTATTGGCAGGTAGCTAATGTAATAAGGTGTAACTTAGGCTGCTTTTATTTTAGAAAAAGTCTTTTATTTTAGAAAAATAAAGTAATGTTGCAATGTTCAAGTACTGTCCAGTACCGCGCGCAGCTCACGCGCATGCCACCGCCTGTGTCATCACGTCTCGGGCGCCTCCCGCAACTTCTCCCACCAACGAATCAATAGCCGATTTCACTCATTCTTTTTTTTTTAGAAAGGAGATATTTTGATGATCCTGTAATTATTTCAAGTAATTCGGGTTAGTAATCTATTGCTTCGTGATTGAAAGACAAACAAACACACTAACTCAACGCAGACGAAGTCGGGGGGGCCAGCTAGTAGCTAATATAATTAATTTATATCTTCATTAATTATACCGAATTATATCTAATAAAGTTTCAATCTCCGGTCCAGTGACCAAAACTTGTTAGTATAGTCTCTGATAAATTTTTTTGGCGCTTTTAATTTTCATGATAAATAAATATATCAAATAAATAAATCACACAGAAATAAAGCTACCAACTTGATATATATTACAACTGCTGATTTCTCGGGAAAAAATTACGTGACTTACTGGTGGTACGTTAACTCGACTCATTAGTGATAGGTAGCATTGCTAGTTGATAGTTTTTTAACTATACTACAAATTAACCCTTGGCTGCAATACCATCTGGGTATATGGGATAATGGTGATGACGCAGCCTAAGATAGCTAACTAGATATATGGCAGTTATATTACATACTTACCCCAGTTACGCGTGTTCTGCTTCTTATTATGGATTAAAATCATCGAATCATAAATTTCTTTTAAATAGATTAGATGTTTAAAATTATTATCGTCATTTAAGCAAACTGAATCAAAAATATACAGTCATGTCGGGGAAATAGAATCGCTCGCAGTCAATCGGAGTTTAAAAAAACTATTCTATAAGTTGGCGTTTTACAGAAAACTGAAAACAAGTTTATTATTAAAACAGCACAAACTCGTTCCATTAAATTCATAGCTTCATAAAAAAGCAAAGATTTACAAAGCCGCTTTGAAATACTAAAATATGCATATGTAGAAAGAGTTGTTATTTAAATAGTTTATTATACTTTTTATGACCTTAGTACAAAATATTTAGTACTTAAATAAAATAATTCAAACCAATATAACCTTATTTTTGGGTAACATAGTCCACATAACACGGAACGCTTCAGTAATTAAAATCCTTTTACGCGTCAAGTTAAGTTGAATAGATGACTTTAAACGTTCAAATTGTGCTAATACGTGGTGATGCAGTCCAACATGCTTAATCTCCTTTGTCGGTAAGGTAGTATTGTTACTAGTGCACCGAAGCTTCCCACCCGAAAAAAAATCCTACCGAATCCTACCCATTAAAACAATTGGTAAAGGATCCTATTGTGATGGATTGTCCAAATAACTACCTCCTAACCTAACCGCATACAAGCAGCATGTTGGGCCTGATCGCTGATGTCCTATAAAAGAGGAAATGATGCCGATAAAGATAAGGAGGATGTTAGTTGGCACACTTTGTTAACCCTACCAGTCTATCAGCACGCCGGTAAGTGATTTGCCGCCACTGATGACGTCACCAGCACCCTCATACAAATGGTAATGCGATCGCCGATGCGCAGTCAGCAGATCGCCGCCCGGCCGGCCGCCGCCGCTGACTCGGCAATACATCACAATATTTGCATTAAACGTTTGCTAATAAATTTATCCTCGAGCTGCATTATCGCTGGATAGAAGCCGACTTTTCTTTGCCATGAACTCCCATTATTAACCCATCAACCCATTACCGGCTCACTATAGAGCACGGCCACTATAGCTTCGGCCGTGGCTAGTTACCACCCTACCGACAAAGACGTGTCGCCAAGCGATTTAGCGTTTCGGCACGATGTCGCGTAGAAACCAACTAGGAGCGTGGGTTTACTATACTTCTAACAGGTTAGCCCGCTACCATCCTAGACAGCATTATCACTTACCACCAGGTGAGATAGCCGCCAAGGGCTAACTTGAGTGCATAAAAAAAAAGTGATATTATAATTTTTTTAAAACGCACATAACTTCGAAAAGTTAGAGGTGCGTGCCCGGATTCGAACCGCCGACCTCTGATTAGGAGGTTGACGCCCTAACCACTAGGCTCAGCGCTTCACTAGGCATTATGTATATACATTGAAAATTCATATGAAATGAAAATAATTAAACACAATACGGGAGCTACTATGTTTATCTCACCAGGGACCATGCTGCTTGCTTACCTGCGACGTACATACAAAAAAGTCTGTAACATTTCATACTGAGCAGTTATCTCCACTATCAGACAAAAAGCAGTGTGATAGCAACATTTAATAAACTTATTGATTGTCATACTAATTAGAATCCATTTATGTTAGAACAACACTGTTCTTCTAACATAAATCGTCGTGTCAGACACTTACACACTTTTTATCTTTCTTCTCTGTCAAGTAATGAAATGTGCCTAGACTAGATGTCAGCACTATCTGAACTATTCTTTGAAATAAAAAAAATATGAGTGAATAAACCTGCTGTACAGCAAAAGTGCGTGAAAGTTAATAAACAATTATATTTCTGGAGAATTCAATATTGAACATTTATTGGCTTGGGAACCACGGACTTTATGAACATACTAACCTCAAATAAATAGGCAGTTGCAGATTAAAAATAGTAAACAATAATTCAAATTCTAAATTACCTCTGGTCGGAGTTAACTCAATAAACTTATAACAAGTGGTCTCGAACTATTCCGATCTAAAACCGACCACGCTTTGTTAGAGTTGGATCGACCCGACCCGACCCGACCCGACCAGCAAACGACCAAACTTGCGCTAATCTTTAATGGCCCAATTAAGGCCCAATTGTGCGGTATTTACACGGAATTAACCCCACTTTATTATTACATCTACCTGCAAATAAAATATATATATCCGGGGGTTTACTCGGATTTGGCGGTTTTAGTTTGTATAAATTACTATTTCATTTTGTCTTCAAATGTTTTCGAGCTTAGGTTTTGTTTTTCTTACCCCTGTTGCCTCCTGAGCCGGGGTCCTTTACTTTGTGTATATTTCGAGATAAAAAAATTTCATGCACACACAAATCATAATTCCACTGGGCACTGATTTCCTCTCAGCGTGAGCAGGTTTGGAGAGTGGTTGAACCACCGCGCTTGGTAACTGAACTGTTCTTTGAGAACATTATAGAAAACTCTCAAGCATGCTTTGAAAGGTTGTTTTCTTCAGCATTAAAGCAAGTGATAATAAAAATCTGCTGAAACAGAGGCTGTTATCTAAATCACTTGCCTATCATTGCACACAAATACATACACACCTATATTATAAGAAGCGGTGATAGCCTAGTGGTTAGGGCGTCAGCCTTCTAATCCAGGCACGCACCTCTAACTTTTCGGAGTTATGTGCGTTTGTAAACAATTAAAATATCACTTGCTTCAACGGTGAAGGAAAACATCGTGAGGAAACCTGCACGCCTGAGAGTTCTACGTAATGTTCTCAAAGGCGTGTGAAGTCTGCCAATCCGCACATGGCCAGCGTGGTGGACTATGGCCAAACCCTTCTCATATTGAGAGGAGACCCGTGCTCTGTAGTGAGCCGGTAATGGGTTGATCATGATGACATACACACCTAAATAATCTATATATAACACGTTTAAATAAGATAACAACATTTGCATTACATACTACTGTATAGCTCAGTAATTAGAATAATATAATAAGGGATTTTATTTGTGCAGTTGTTATAATTTTTCAATAATAAAAACACACAAACCAATTACAAAACAACTGAGAAAAGTTGTATGTGTAAATAAAAGCCGTAGTTAAAAAGGAGTTTGCAACAAATGCCCGTACCTTCTTTATAATTTCACGTACATCCGGACGTATGTCTGTTGCTGAAACTTTTATAATAAAAGGAACTTTGTCAAAGAAAAATCAATAGCAGTACTTACTCGCGCTAAGAAGTTAGAAACGTATCGAGTCTCTTTTTATTGTGTACGTGACTTTACTTTGAGCAGTAAAAGTAGCCCTTTGATATTGTAATGACTAGATAACCATGAATATAAAGTTACTAGAATAAATCGATGCCTTTATAGAACATAGCTAGACTTTAAAAACCACCGATAGGTTCAAACGCGTAGGCGAATTTAGTTGCATAAATATAAGGCACATAGCTCCGACAAGTTAGAGGTGCGTGCTGAGCATCGAACTCTATCCCATCGAAATGGGGAATAATTCTTAACCAATAAGCTATCCCCTTATATTTATTAGAATCGCAATAATTTACGAGTACGTTAACGTTACCTATTATCTAACCAAACGGTATTAAATAATTTGTTTCCGCTTGGAAATTCTCTTCGTAGTATAGTTTTGAAGTGCAGCAACATAGCCCGAAGCCTTTGAAACTGACCGCCGGCTGACTATCTGATCTCTTTTTATTGCGAACTAGAGATTGCTATCGTTGCAAATCCTCTGAGAAGTTAAAAAGTATGAAAAACTTAAGTGTGGTTTAAGTTGCTCGACTTAGAGTTTTTCTATTATAAAGGTTATGTTTATTTTTGAGTTAAACTCAAACCAAATCGATAACTCCAGTGCAAATGGAGAATTAGTGGGTTTTTCACGCTTATTACAACAATACTAGTGAGTTAATGTATATGTATAGTATAGGTTTATAGCCTTACTGCGCTTTCCTAGGCCTGGAAAACGATTTCTATTTGACCTCGGTGAAGCTGTGGTAAACGCATTTCATAAGCTTCTGGTTCGAACCTCGGCTTTAGAAATTTGTGAATTTATGTTTTCTGAATATACTCTGATCTTGGAGGCTTCAGCCGTGGCTAGTGACCACTCGACAACGTGGACAACACCGTAAGCGTGCTGGAATTACAAGTTTCGCCTGCTACTATCTCTGGACTGCTTCATCAGTCATCACTTGCCACAATAAGATTATTGGAATGAACAAAAATCCAAATTATCTTATCAGAAAACCTTATATTATTATCTTTGAAATGATTTTTTTTTTTATACACTACAAATTAGCCTTTGACGGCTATCTCACCTGGTGGTAGGTGATGATGCAGTCTAGGATGGTAGCGGGCTAACCTGTTAGGGGTATGGTAAACACACTCCTAATTGGTTTCTGACATCGTGCCAGAACGCTAAATCGCTTTGCGACACGTCTTTGTCGGTAGGGTGGTAACTAGCCACGGCCGAAGCCTTTCACCAGACCAGACTCGAGCCGGGAATCGAACCCAGGACCTCCAACATTTTAATGCGACAGCGCACGCACTGCGCCACGGAGGTCGTCAAATGAATCTGACAATTACACTACTTGTCAAACAAATAACACAGATATATTATCTTTTCGTAATTGTTGTTCTGTGAAAATAAATGTTAATTAGTGAAGGCAAGATAAACTCCCCAGCGAATGACTAGTTTCATGTGAATAAGGCTTCGAGAGAGCTTTTTTGCACTAATACATTACTCGACACAGCCAAGCGCCTTTGACCTGAGCTCTAACGACTTGAGAGCTAAGGAGCCCTTAAATCTGACATTTCTAAAGAAACTTGTTTCTTATGAAAAATTCTACAGATAATCTCGTTACTTTAAACGCTGAAATAAAGTTTTTATAATATTTTTATTCGGCGACAAGTTAGTGGACTGTGATTTTTACTGATGATAAATGAAAGGTCACGTCTAGAAGTTTTAATGTCTAATGGGGTTCCTCGGGTTCGGGTTTAGTGTAAAATTTATCCAAAATTATTAATTTTATTACTTTATTTAAAACTCCCAACGTGAGGCGACTTTATACATAGGAGTGTTTAGGAAAACGTAAGTAAGGTAAGGTGGCCTGTCCCAGCAGTGGGACGTTAACATGCAATTGATGACAAGATATTTGGTCCCGGTCAATCATAGCATCGCTTTCGTGTATCATAAAAATGTTATATCAATGTAATATAATTGTATTGTTTAAAACGATTTGTCCCTACCCTCTGCACTAGGGAAACCTGTATTGCAGAGGGCAGTTCCTTCCAGGGATATAGTACATTCATTCCTAGAGATAAATTATCTAAACTAAAGCTAACATTATTTAAGAGTGTATGTGCGTGTGCGTGTATATGTGTGTGTGTGAACGAATGTGAATGTGTGTTTGTGTGTTTATATGATATGAAATATATGTTTACAAATATGTGATTAATTTGTTGGCGAGTTGGCGCTCTTAACTCAATGAAACGCTTAATGAAAGCGTCAGGCGGGCAGATGAAGGTAGGTTCACTAAATCATCGTTACTGGTATGAAGTCCCAGTACACAGTTTAAAAATGACCTTTTTTTACATATTTTAGCAATTAGTATTGGGCATTGGCTCTAAGACGTCAATTCACTTGAAGACAGGAGCTATTTCTGGGAACAAAAAAGCTTTCCATTTTGAAGTTAAGGATGTTCCTTTGTGCTTTTCCGTGACACTGTTTTATTGTCTTTTCCAGCTTCTAACTCGAAGGTGCGATTAAATTCCAATGCCGGGTTTTAGATGGCATTTCTTTGTATCGATTTAACTCTGTGATTGAAATTGGAATGTTAAATTCTTATGGTAGATGATGGTTTCAGCATACCTAGCTATTAACCCAACATTTGTTCGCCTATATAGATCGCATATATAGACCGTTCGCATATATAGATGGCACTATCATACAAGTCGTGTTGTTCTGTTCCTCGCAATAGCCAAGAGGAGGTCGCTGTTCTGCGAACTCAGGGCTCCGAGCTTTGAAGCATTTAGACCACACCTTCGTTTAGTTTTAAGATAGATTTAAGTGATTTTAATGTTTTTAATTATTATAGACCTTTTAAGTTGCTTTACTGTGGTAATGAATGTGAATTTTAAATTAATTTAATTCTATGTTTGAATTGTAAATTTTGTAATAATTGTAAGTTTTTAATTGTAATTGTTGTTTTAAATAAGAAGATAATAAGTTAACTGATAAAGCCATAAAGCAAAAAAGGTCTCTTTTACTGAAAGAGGACACCCGTTAAAAAAAAAACATATCTTCGTCTGGAATTTTTAGATTCATCAGACGCCTATATCTCGCGTGTAACATCAAATATAGGTAGATTGGCAAAAAAATGAATATTGAATGGTTTCCAAGCATTATTTCAAAAACTCTTTCGATATATAGAAATGGATTCCATTCCCCCACTCGATAGTCGACAGGCGGCTGAATATACAACAGGACAACTCCACAATAGTTTTTATTGATCAAATAGTGCTGAAGTGTCCTTATAACTTCTATACTAGAAACTTTGCCTGTCCCTGAGTTGCAATGTTGCTTGTTAGGGGAATACTTTTATCGCACTACAGCGTACGTTTAATTGAGTTCTTGTATAGTAAGTAGGGTTCTTTCAGATATCGTCAATGGCAGGCTACCATACTTGTTTATATCATCCGTAAGTTAAATGTGAATTCTTTGTGATGTATAGAGTACAGCATTTAGTTCCTGACGGGGATTTTCCGTTCACTCACTTATTGGTATTCTATTTTTTTTAAGTATCTTCAAACATTCACCTTTCAACTAAATTAGTACAAATGAATTTTTGGTAGGCCTATCACGGGCAAAAATTAGGCGTTTATACATTTTAGTTCCTTTATTGTGAAGCGCTGACTATATCCTTCAATAAACATGTTATAAAATTTGTATGCGTAACAATATTGCCTTTTCATTTAATATTTAAAAGAACAAAAGTGAAAACTTAAGTTTGAAAACGATGTTGCAGCGTTTTCCAAGTCTCAGTTGAAGAGTGCTATCGTGTGGAAACTCTCGCAGCTGCAGAGCGAGACGGAGGCCCGCCGGAGGAGCAGTCGCTGCTCGTATTTATAGACGGCCCCAATACTAATATTTGACGTTTTAACAGCGGCCGAGTGTTTGCGGAAATTAATTGGATTCTCGACGGCGATAACGGATTCATCTCCATTTAAAATATTGCTAACGATTTTCTATTAAGTAGAATAGAATAGAATAGAAATACGTTTATTTATTAGATCAACACAATTACAAATATACACATAACAAAACAAAACAGAGTAAATTATCTATTGTTAACACATTAAATTAGTATTTTAACATTGTGTCGCGCCAATAAAAAGGTACTGACTCAGCTTAATGTTGTGGATACTAAAGTACCAACAACGCTGGTATTCTGTCAGTACCGTGCTGAAGGATGTCCTACTAAAAATAGTAATGATTGAAAATAATAATAAAAATAAAAAACAAGAGCAAAAATAAAAACTACGCTATACATAAAGAAAAAAAAAGTTAAATCAAAATTAAATTTAGACCTGCACGTGCTGCATGCTGCACACCTGTGACGTGGCATCGATAATGGTGGCGCAATAGTTCTAATCTCGTAGCTTGGAAGTACGAGTAACACCATTCGTATTAGGCTAAAATATTTATGAAATTGAAGCTTCCGCTTGACTTCTTTTTTGCCGGGTAAAGCGAGTGACTGACGGTGGAAACCATAAAAGAAATTTCAATGTATCCTCACCAAGCCCAGCCTCCACCAAGTTGATAGAGCAGGCGTCTGGCGGATATCAATCCAGCTGAGCCGCAACGCTACTGGCAGCACTGACTGTATCATGTTCAACCCATTACCGGCTTACTACAGAGCACGGGTCTCCTCTCAACATGAGAAGGGTTTGGCCATAATCCACCACGCTGGCCATGTGCGGATTGGCGGACTTCACACGCCTTTGAAAACATTATGGAGAACTCTCAAGCGTGCATGTTTCCTCACGATGTTTTCCTTCACCATTGAAGCAAGTGATATTTTAATTGCTTAAAAACGCACATAACTCCGAAAAGTTAGAGATGCGTGGCAGGGTTCGAACCGCCGACCTCTAATTAGGAGGCTGACGCCCTAACCACTGGGCTATCACCGCTTACGACTGTATATAAATATTTTTTATGAATAGAAGTGTTCAGATCGAAGGCGCTCAACGATCCCTGCCTCGTAGCCATAACGTGTTACGGAGGGCGATGATGGCGGAACTTCGCGAGTTTGATTAATCAAAATCTAAATTTTGCACCAACTTCCACCGTTAGAAGTGATTTTATGGTGATTCTGACAATTTCTCCCGGAGCAGGGAAATCAAATCGCTTCACTTGGAAAGTTTAAGAATATAAAAGTCACGATTACGATATTTCATTACACGTTCTCTGCACAACTATTCACTGGCTAATCCTGCCGTAATAATTTTTGATGTCAAATCATTTTAATATCAGTCAAATTTATTATAGGATTACAATATGCGAGTGTATTGCGAAGTTGTTAGGTAAATTTTGCCCACACCTCACTACATGCACAGGGAGAATAACGTACGGTCCATACTTGCTCTAGCACGCGGCTGCGACCACTTTAAGTTCGTCGATCTCTTGTTTATAACTTAAATTTTTTTGTTACAAATTTCAACTTTCATACGAATTCTGAAAGAATTCTCCAAAACAATCCAATAAAATGGGTCTATGAACGATATCTGTTAGCAAAATTTCAACCTGAGTAGCAGAATATAATCGGCCAATCAGGTTGAGAAGAGACGTAACGATTTGCCTATTTATGTTATAAATAAATGTTGAATCTATGAAAGCTTTAAGTTCGTCGATCTCATGTTTATAACTTAAATTTTTTTGTTACAAATTTCAACTTTCATACAAATTCTGATAGAATTCTCCAAAAACATTCAATAAAATGGGTCTATGAACGATATCTGTTAGCAAAATTTCAGCCTGAGTAGAATATAATCGACCAGTCAGTTAGTCAGGGACCTTTCCACCAGATTACAGTTCAGAAGAGACGTAATGATTTGCCTATTTATGTAATAAATAAATGTTGAATCTATGAAAGCTTTTAGTTCGCATTGAGCCCGTTTCGATTACGACGCGATAATCCCTGCGAATGCTATAGAATCCCTCAGACAACTCGCACAAAAATTGAGTTTGTACGATACCGTTTCCAATTAATGTTTGTAAACAGATCTCCCACTACGCGGTACGTTGGCATTGTCCTGATATCGATGTCAACCAGTTTCATTGAATCTAAATTCATCTCGTGGATGTTGTGACAGATCGGCGAGATTGGTAAACTTATTTATTTTTATTTCAATGTAGGATTGTTAAAGTGCTCCAGTCCTGTGCAACGCTGATTACTGTTCAGTAACTAGATTATTACTTCCATCACCACTGCGTAATATCTCATCGATGGATCAGGCAAGTGAAGCGGTGATAGCCTACTGATTAGGGCGTCAGCCTCCTAATCAGAAGTAGGCGGTTCGAATCCGGGCACGCATTTCTAACTTTTCGGAGTTATGTGCGTTTTGAAAAAAAAATCACTTGCTTCGACGGTGAAGGAAAACATCGTGAGGAAACCTCCACGCCTGAGAGTTCTCCGTAATGTTCTCAAAGGCGTGTGAAGTATGCCCATCCGAACATGGCCAGCGTGGTGGACTATAGCCAAACCCTTCTCATATTGAGAGGAGACCCGTGCTCTATAGTGAGCCGGTAATGGGTTGATCATGATGATGATAATGGATCAGGCAGAACAGAACTTAAACATGTATGAACAGTAAACTATATTTTATTCAAAAATCTAGTAAGGGCCTCTTTTATTTCCTCTGGTACGATTATTGGCCTTGCTTGTTCCTGTTTTTTTTCAATAAGACCTGTTGTG
The DNA here is from genome assembly GCA_928268935.1 of Lasiommata megera. Taxonomy (NCBI): domain Eukaryota; kingdom Metazoa; phylum Arthropoda; class Insecta; order Lepidoptera; family Nymphalidae; genus Lasiommata; species Lasiommata megera. The sequence goes on from OV743331.1 coordinate 11,594,933, forward strand.
GGTAGACGCATAAAATATTACAGGGGTCATAAATGCAAATTTAAAAAAAAATTTCAAGTAAACTCGTTCGTTAACTTAAACCAAAATATTATATTCAGGATTTTTCTAGTTTTATAAAAGATAGTTATTATTTGATGAGGTTACAGTGACGAGTACAATTGTGAAAACTGAAGCTAAGGAGAAGCGAAAACTTAGCTACGTAGTTAACACTAAAGTTGTTCTATTAATATTAATAAGGGAACAAAATTCACGTGAAACTCGAACGTTGTATGGAACGCGGCCGAAAGAAACTTCGCAACTTTAGAAGCACCGCATCATCACTCTTCATAACACATTGTGGCGGAAAGTTCTGGAAAAAATTCATTAAACCTCGACGCCCTTCGTGCTGAATAAAAATGTCAGCCGACATTACAATAAAATGGTGCGTGACGCACAGGGAGGTGGGTTGCTTTTAGAGTAGTGTGGGGCGAGAACAGCCTCTGTGGTCCAGTGGTTAGTTTCTAGATTTCACGAACTTTTAGTAGACCTAAAGCAAAATAACTTTTTGACTTGTATATACGATATTTTCTCCAGCAAATATGGTGACACAGAAATTTATAATTTCAATATAAATAAGTTCTGACTTTTACGAAATTAGTTCCGGCGCAATGCATGTCATGGATAATGAAAACTTTAGTAATTCTCCACTGAGGGATCACCTCAGAGAGGACTGCTATAATATGATCCCTTGAAGAATGCACTTATTCTTCAAGGGATCACAAATAACTTTTATACAACTACTTAAATAATCAATTTTTATAAATTACTTTAAATCATATGCCCTATATGGTAAATAACAATTTGGCAAAGGCAACGGGGCAAACGAGTAAAATTAATGTGTATATCTCTGAATGGTAAACAAATAAATTATAAAAACACTAAATTACGAAATCTGATTCAACTAAGTGATTTTGCTGCAAATCGCGGTATTATCAAAATAAGTTATCAACTCGGTAATTATTAAATAGAAATTATATGGACATTTCACATCATCACAAATTTCATTTATGCACCTATAAAAATAATCGGGTACCTTGATTCTTATTATATACGAGTAGGTATTAGTCAAGAGGCTTTCTAACATCGGTTCAAGCAGAATGATTTTATTATTGCTGATGTTCTTGTTTTATTAAGATATTTGTTATCTGGTCCCTAGAGGTCAAAATGCATTTTTAACCTAATTAATATTATAAGTATGAATGTAAGTTCGTTTATTTGCTTGTTACGCTGAGTATGTGATGGGAAACAGTGTCATATAAAACGGTATTTAATACAGCTTTACGTAGTGGTAGCTCTCTAGCAAAATCACGACAAAACGAAAGACGAAAGACGAAATAAATCCCGCAACCGATATCATAGCTCAGTCTCTACTTAATATTTAAAGATCTTGTTCAGCTTCACTTGCCAAATTCCAAACACAGATAAAGATACTAAAAACTACAAATAAATAATTTCGCAGAGTCAATTGAACTTAAACTTAATGCAGATGAAGATAAAGTTTTAATTTCAGATACAAGTTCCCCGAAATTCAAAGTGTAGCAGTCGATTCAACTCGTACCTAATGTCGATGGCGATAAAGATTGCTTTTCAGTAACAGTTTGAGACACAACGTTTGCCAAGAAAAATAAAACAACGTAAGAGAAATCACATTTGTTAGTATGATTATATTGCTAACGAGCCTCTGTTTTTACCTCGCCTTGCGGAAGCTGCACGTTTATTCTAAATGTCTTTCTTTGCTCGTCTTTATTCTCAGTGGTTTGTAGACCGGCTAGAAAAGTTGCCGGAAACCTTGCTGGCATGTAATGTCACATAATGCAACAATATTTAAGCTGTTTATTTTACTTAACCTTGATCAATGGTATCTACCTATATCTATGCACTACTTATAATATAAACATTAACAATAGTAATTTCTATCTTTAAAATTTGCTGGCAATTTTGTCTACAACTAAAGCTCCCGGATAAAATTGCGCATTATCTTGCGGCTACACAATTGCGTGAAAAAAGTAAGCGCTTTAAAAATGTTCTTAAACATTAAGGATGTGGAAGGTGAATATTTTATATAAGAGAAAAATTAAAAAAGAAAAATACCTACGTTCTGCTCAAAGGAAATTTAAAACTGTAGAAACTTTTAATGAAAGCTAAAGGCGTTCTTTTAGAGATCATAAGCACAGAACATCTGCAGTGAAGTGTATTAATATCTAGACATCTTTTGCAACTAAGTTTGTTTCCGTGCAGGCACCGTGATATCATCACTGCCCGCCTTGACTTAAAGTAGTTCAGCATAAGAAGGGTTACAGCTGGAGTCCACCACGCGGCCAAGTGCCGATTTGTAGAATTCATACGCTTTGAGAATAATATACTATACTATACTATACATAATAAGTTTCTTTTTGTGTTTTTTGTTATTTTCTGTTTGTTAATTTCCATATTATATTATTAGCGACATATTAGCGTCGACTTAAATTTTTAGGCATGCTGTAGTTACCTCTAAATTGATTTATATGTATATCCTAGCACTTAAGGTTTTTAAAATGGTTTATTTTTTTACATATAAATCTGTTGGTGGCGCTTTGGATGAGTAAATAAATAAATAAATAATATGACATCCGTCATATGAAAGAACCTGCCTCGCTTGTCTGTTTTAGTTACAGTCAAAGACATGTAACATAATATTATATGTTTTTTTTTTTTATCATGGGTTCCAAGGGAAGGAATTTTACGTATATAAATCTTTGTGCTTCCTTTTCTCATTACCTAATCTTGTACCAGAAATATCCGAATACAAAACAATTCTGCATCACTCTCTTTGTTCTTGAGTTCCGCGTAATTATTATTCTAGACTTTAGGTAATATATAAATATACAACTGCAGGTAATTACACACATAGATACATATGTCTATAAGCTTATTAAGCTACTCTGCAGTTATAAATCCTGAGTCATGATTGCATTCTAACGGGGTAATTAGTAAGTTAGTAATTGTATTATTCGATGACACACTCTTATCGCATCTGCGATCACCTACAATAATACTCCGTAGTAAAAGTTATGCAACAGAAACTAATCAAATAAATCTGACGACCTCCGTGGCGCAGCACGCTCGCTGTCAGATTATAAAGTTGGAGGTCCTGGGCTCGATTCCCGGCTCGAGTCTGGTCTGGTGGGAGGCTTTGGCCGTGACTAGTTACCACCCTACCGATAAAGACGTGTCGCCAAGCGATTTAGCGTTCCGGCACGATGTCGCGTAGAAACCGATAGGAGTATGGGTTTACCATACCCCTCACAGGTTAGCCCGCTATCATCTTAGACTGCATCATCACTTACCATCAGGTGAGATTGCCGTCAAGGGCTAACTTGTAGTGAATAAATATATATATATATATATATATATATATATGAATAGACAAATGTGCTAGTTTGTATTTCACACAGAAACGGAATGAATATATCAAATAATGATTTGCATAGTGTCAGCGAGTCACAAAGTCTATCTTTCTGTCCTGGAACAGTTTATCTTGGAAGAAGAAGCGTGCAAAAAATTTGCAATGATATATTATTTCTAAACTATAGTAAAGTTTAAGAATAAATTCGCTAAACGAGGTCGCAAACCCCAAAAGATCTGAGATAGTTCCCAGTTATCGGAGCTCGCTTGAAAGCAGATCAAATATCCCAGCATCCATCGACGGAAGCGTTCACCGACTCACGTCGCGATCACAAAGGAGTTTTACAGTTTAAAGAATGGGTTTAATATAGAATTTTTCGAGCTGCCACAGTTCTAAAATTGTATTCGTTCAATACGGGATCCAATCTGTTTCATTATGACGCAAGGGAACATTTTTAGCCAAATTTTAATAGATCGTGTCCACGGCGGTTCAGGAGTTATTTTAATTTGTCTGAAGTCAATATAAATCTGGCAGCAACTGATAAATATTCGGCAGCTAATTGATCTTTTAAAAGATACTTGTGAGCATTATTCAAATCTACATTCATACACTGTTTAAATGAGAATAAAATATTGTACACACAGCACTTCTATCACGTTTATGGTACGCGTGATAGAAGCGTAAGGTGACTGAACAATCTCGTAATATCATCAAAGTGAAAAACTAGCCGATACCCGCGACTTCTTCCACGTATCTATATTTTTATAAACCCCTAATCTTGGGGATTATAAAACTACTATGGCATAAGCCATGTTTTAACAGCTAGACAGATGTTTATATACATATATTTTTAACAAAAAAAATTTTAAAATTTCATAAAGGATAAAAAGTATCCTATCCAATTTTCAGTCAAATCGGTTTAGCCGTTCTTGATTCATAAATAGTGTAACTAACACGACTTTCTTTTATATATATAGATTGTTTTTAATACCCTTGACATAACAACATAATTTTAAACCGTCAGATGTCTGAATTTGTACCTTACAAATTAGAAAGAATGTGTTTAATACTAAGTCAATAAATCGTTTTTGTATATAAATCCTAAAATCTCGTTCGACCGATATACATGTGAGATGTTAGATAATGAAGCAGATAGCGTTAATGTATGCCGTCAGGAGCCGGGCGCCGCCGGACACTGAGTGACGGACGTTCATAATGTATGTGACACTGTTACGGAGACGTCAGCCCTGAGTGACGCGATGTCAGGGTAATTTAAAGGGGTTGCTAATTTGGTTGTGCTTACCAGTCATACGCTACTTCTAGAGACAACAGCGTCCGGCCTAGCTAGGCCTGATGGTGTCGATAAACAGCAGATGGAATTGCTGGAATGCCCAAAATTTGGGAGTAGGTTCATAAGAGATTATTAGGTGACGTTATTTCAGACAATAACTCTAAAATGAGTCGCATTAATTCGATAATAGGCAAAAAAAGTCCTCAGTTACTTATTTTTTAAGTAATGATTTCGCTAAAACCATTTTACAAAGACACAAAGTTGAAACAAAAACATTTTTTGTTTTCATGATAGACCTTATCATAGGCCAATTAAGCTTGCAAACATACTTTTGTTCATTATTACGAGTTAATGGTGAAAAGTATATAGCTGTCAACTTATTCCTCCAGTCAGCGTTAGACATCAAATCGTCAGCGTGAACCAGATGGAGCAGCATTTAGGGCCAAAGTTCCTGTCTGAACCTGTAGCATGTAGTGGAATATAAAAAGGATGATAATATGATGATTATGTCTGACCTTGTGTCAGGCTCGAGCGTTTAACAAGCGTACTCTAGCAGTTCATACATCTCATTGATGCTAATCATGAATATTTATCTATTGGTCTATTGGATGGTTCTCTAAATTGGATTTTCATTAAATAAATCACAAACATACGAACCCGGCGGACCCGCGGCTGTCGAGTTAATTTAAATCGTATTATTTTTACACCATCTAAAAACAGGTAAAGTGGAATTGAACTTAAATAGTACAAAGGGTTTCGTTCCGGTACAATATGAAAAATTTGATATTCATTATGTTCAACCCATTGCCGGCTCACTACAGAGCACGGGTTTCCTCTCAATATGAGAAGGGTTTGGCCATAGTCCACCACGCTGGCCATGTGCGGATTGGCAGACTTCACACGCCTTTGAGAATCTAATTGAGAACTCTCAGGCAAGCAGGTTTAGGCTATCACAGCTTCATTATATATAAGTTTTATTATGTCTGGACTCCCTTTATTGAGTTGATATATATTCAAAAAGTATTACCGCTGTAATTTATAAAATAAATTTAAATTTTCTTCCTATCAAGATTCATGAAGAGGATCATAAGAGGCCGCTGCTAGATTGCCGGAATGGGACCCGGAAGCCGATGGATGGAAGGACAAACAGCGAAGGTGTAGGTGGTTCCCACCCGCACGCAATCATTCAAAGACAGAGGAAGCTGGAAGTAGTACTAGTATATTAATTTGTTTTGCGACTACAAACCACAACAAGGGTAAACTGTAGCTGTGTTTTTATTGATATACATCGACCTCTACATCGTTTCATATACGTCCAATACTTTCTGAAATTAAATCCAATCACCACTTAGTGTTTGCTAACAGAACCCTAAAATATCTAAAGAAAAGGTAGAAAGAAGCCATTACAGCCACGTTGCTGTACAAACAGTTTTCAAAAAGTTCTCATCTTTATGATTAAATTACCCGACAGTAAAAAAGTTAATGCTCGTAAAGTACTGGGGGATATAAAAAACGGTTGTAACAGTTTATTTGATCGTTTCTGCGGGTCCGCGTGCGTCAAATTGCATTTTTACGGGTTATGTCGGTTGAGGCACAGAAAATAGATAAAAGGGTCTATTTCCGTCCCACAGCTGGGTACAAGCATCCTTCTCAGAGCTAACAAACATACAGCTTTGACCCCTCACGCTATTCCAGCATGAATTGGCGGATCAGCAGCGATCACATGCCATCACATGCCGGTATAAACATCTATTTCACAATATAGTAATAAGGCAATCGGAATCTGCGACTTAGCATGGAACATGCCAAGCACAAAAACAGATTCCTAACTTGAGGCTAATAATCAAATACAGACAACGCCAAATTTTTACCACCCTTGTCCCGACCTGGGAATCGAACACTGGATCTAGTGGCCCTCAGTCGACATGCTAACCACAAGACATACAACGCAAGGGAACGGCGAGTTTATGGAAAGTGGTAATACGCTTAAATATGAGAAGGGTTTGGCCATAGTCCACCACACTGGCCATATGCGGATTGGCAGACTTCACACACGTTTGAGAACATTATAGAGAACTCTTAGACGCGCAGGTTTTCTCACGATGTGTTCCTTCACCGTTGAAGCAAGTGATATTCTAATTGTTTAAAAACGCACATAACTCCGAAAAGTTAGAGGTGCGTCCCCGGACTCGAACCGCCGACCTCTGATTAGGAGACTGACGCCCTAACCAGCGGGCTATCACCGCTTCCGCACTGGGCTGGTAATACGCTTACCTTTTACTTAAAACAACATATAAAAGAATTATAACCTCCCGAATATAATCTCTAGAAACTTTATATTCACATGTAGATATCGTCAATACTGAATCTCTAATGGCATATATATAACCTTTTTTCGCCGACAATGTCACTCCGCCGACGTTAAAACCTCGCGACCACGAGATGAAACTCGATTGGATCGTTAAAATTTAAAGTGACGGACTAGAGTTACTTTGCAAAAGTCCTTGGTATACAATGAACTTTGAGCCTATTTTTATTTGTAATTTTTTCAATCTTAACTAAGTCATTGAACGTTGTGAAGCTAACATCTCGAGCGAAACGTGCGGTGACAGAGCTATGAAAAATATGTACGGTGTGGTGTATGAAGACTGAAGATATTATAAATTTTACGTGGACTACAGCAAATTAACCTTAGAATAAAACGAAAATATCTGGAAATTAAATATTCAAATCGAAGTAATTGCAAGGGATTGGCATGTTTATTAGCAAGTTATAATTATAAAATTCTTATCAAATTTAGGTAACCACTGCACCGAATCTGATGAAATCTGGCGCAGAACTAGCTTGCATCGCGGAAAGAATCATTTTTATCCCGGAAAAGCACCCGGGGTCCATTCAAGTGGGATTTAAGAAAATATACTTTGTTATTTGTAGCAAACCTGATAAAGTTTCCATAGAGATTGCTCTTTTTGGTCCGGAAAATAAACGGTTTTTAAAAAGCCGGAACAAAGGCGGAAGTTATCGCGGGCGACGGCTAGTACATTATAAATTATTCCGTTAAGCTCAGCCTGAAAGCCTCTTTGACCTTAAGACTGTTTGAAAGGTCATTAAAATAAATTATAACAAGCAATTAAGGGTCGCTCTGTTCGGGCGTTAATGAATTTTATTATGTTGCTAATTTGCCTCCTTTACCCGTTGTAATCATTTTGATAATTAATTTTGATAAATGATTTGAAAAAACTTGTTGCAAATAGCAACATTACGGAAGTCCATGATTTGCAATGATAATTAAACTAAGTTCGCTTTAACGCACGACTTCTTATAATTTGAATGACATTTCTAATCTTTGTTTAGCTGACTACGCAAAAGTAACTATTATTCTATATCTTTGTTTAACGACCTCCGTGGAGCAGCGCGTGCGCTGTTGCATTTTAAAGTTGGAGGTCCTGGATTCGATTCCCGGCTCGAGTCTGGTCTGGTGGGAGGCTTCGGCTGTGGCTAGTTACCACCCTACCGACAAAGACGTATCGCCAAGCGATTTAGCGCTCCGGCACGATGTCACGTAGAAACCAATTAGGAGTGTGGGTTTACCATGCCCCTAACAAATTAGCCCGCTACCATCCTAGAGTGCATCATAGCTTACCATCAGGTGAGATTGCCGTCAAGGGCTGACTTGAAGTGGATAAAAAAAAAATATGGATACAGAATTAAAAGTTACGAAGTCGACGTCAGTTCAGAATGTATCCATGTCGACTCGGAACCGACGCTGCCGCGGCAAGATATCGCGACGAAGTTAGTAAATATAGAAGTTAATATTATCATCATGATCAACCCATTATCGGCTTACTACAGAGCGCTGGTCTCCTCTCAATATGAGAATGGTTTGGCCATAGTCCATCGCGCTGGTCAAGTGCGGGTTAGCATACTTCATACGCTTTTGAGAACATTATGGAGAACTCTCAGGCATGTAGGTTTCGTCACGTTGTTTTCCTCATAATCCACATAACTCCGAAATGTTAGAGGTGCGTTCTCGAGTTCGAACCCCCGACCTCTGATTAGGAGGCGGACGTCCTAACCACTAGGCTATCACAGCTTGTAAGTAAGTCTATATATATTATTATTTTTTTTTTTTATAAATAATGTTTTTTAATTACGCAATTAAACTTTTATTGTACACCATGGTTAATAATACAATATGCAAATACAATAGAGCGGTTAGACAGAAGGCACAACTAAATGTTTGTTGTAAATAGTAAAAAAGTATTATTTTATAAGTTTCATCGTCATCTTTAGGGAGTTTTCAGAGGTCTGAGATCATATCTCTCTATGGTTAAGCATAGATTCGAGAGATCTCAGCTTCGAAACCTCGGGTGAATTGTTTCAATCGGTTTCTTTTGGAGGCCATTTTCGCTATGACATCGAATTTGTACGAGTGAAACAACATCAGCTGTCCTTGATGGTGAACGGCCTCTGGTTCTTTTAGCAGTGGCAGTGCGTGTTACTATAAGTTTTCCAAGCCACCCTTCCCCCACCGCATGTGAGAAATGTGAGATCAACTTAATCTACCGTTACGAGGTAGAGTAATCAATCATAGTTCACTTCTCGTCTTATCTAACACAATTAGGACGACATAATTATCTTGAGTCAGACGTGTTTAGCCGCAGTCTTTATCACAACAATTGCAAACAAAATGGTGCAACGAAGCTAATTTCGAAAGAAAGTATAAAACCGCAGACTAGTTCAGAAGCCACACTTTGCTCTCCAGCATCGAGTAGTCGGGAGCCGAGCGCAGTTGAAATTTTAAACTTCTTGATGAATACTTAATGCTGCGGCGAAAATGGGAAATTAGTTCATGTTTGCGATCCAGTGTGATGCAGCCTCGCAGTGTTTATCTTCTGATGTTCCCATCGCTTACAATGTTGAAGAGAATTTGAATATTGCAATTTACCGTTGCAAGCAGTTTATTAAAAAGAGATCGTAATTTACCAAAGAAAAATAACGGCAAGGGAACACTGCACGAATATTTAAATTTAAAAATGCAATAAAGATACAAAAAACAGCCGCCATATTAAATAAATTAAATTTCTTTTGATACCAAAAGCAACATCCAAATTTATTTAGAAATTTAGAAGCTAATAGGAAATAAAGAGTGTCACAAACACGATTACAGAAATTCTGAAAACATTTTACTCATTTCTTTTTGGGGCAGTTGTAAAAAAAGTGTCACACACATCCAGATAAATATAACGTTATATTATTTCGAAGTGCTTTCCAGAGCAATATCCCTGAGATAAGAAGCGCGGGCGGACGCGGTTCAAGCGCCATTAAACTCTATCTTGGATAACTTTTACCGACTTCCGTGATTCACTTTACAGTTGACGCGGGGGCCAACGTGCCTACATAACTGCAATCGCCCAACTTTGGCGCCTTCCCGCTCGCTGTCTTTTGCTACTGTCTTAAAATTGTGTCAACGTCCACACATGGAGCCACTGTTATCGACCTCATATTCTGAAAAAGAAAATACCACTGACTGACTGATCTATCAAGGCACAACTCAAACCACCGATACTACAGTGCATTGCTGATGAACCTATATTCATATCAAAATGCTTACCTATGTCTCGTCTTGAGTATGTGCGGCAACTCAAATATATACTTTTACTAGCTATTACCCGCGACTTCATCTGCGTAGAATTTCTGATTTTCCGTGAGATTGAGGTTTCCCGTGCGGCCAATGCCCTGCTTCAGAAAGTACAGGCAAATGTCAAATTACCGATTTTCGTGTCTCTAAATTAAAAAACATAAGACATTCATCTAACTTCAAACCCCTATTTTACCCCCTTCGGGGTAGATTTGGATAAAAAAAATTCTAACCTTTATAATTACGCCCTAAAAGAAACCTATTTTCAAAATTTCATGCTTGTAGACTTCATAATAAAAAAATAAGCAAAAACTATCATTTTTATTTACATCACCCCTATTTTACCACCCTTAAAAGGTAATATTTAAAAAAAAATTGATGTACATGTTTTTTATTTATTATTATTTATCTTAATGCAAATTTTTGTGTCTCTAACTCTAAAAACAAAGAAAATTCATACAAACTTCCAACCCCCCTTTTACCCTCTTAGGGGTGGAATTTCCAAATATCCTTTCTTAGCTAACATCTCTTAACTATCAACTACCTACTTGCTAAATTATAGCTTTATACGTACAACAGTTTTTGAGGTCTCGTGTTTAATCAGTATGTATGTAAGTGTGTAAGTGACCTTTCGCTTTTATATATATATAAATGATTGTAAGCCTACTCAATATTTAATTACACACACAGACCTATAAATATTTATAATTATAATAAGTTATGTGTAACTCATATAGATTGGCATTTAAATTGTTAAAAATGTATACGAACTAACATAGTTTTTAAGCTGTACCAACAAAAATGGGCCCTAGTCGCCTAACTAAATAAATTTATTATTATTTTTTAGTTTAAGTAGACCTTTTTTTAATTTGTAATCTTCATGAATAATATTAGCATAAGTTGGTAGTCACTAAATTCAAACGTAAGCGAATTATAAAATAAAATAATGACAGTGCATAGCCAATATATATATGAAAATTTAATGTATGTTCATAAAAATATTGATAAATTCAAGAAAAAAATGGACTGTAACGCACTGAACATCAGAAGTAAAAGTAAACTTGTAATACCGTTTAGTAGGCTGCACAAAATTAGTAACTCATTCAAAGGAAATTGTATTTTATTCTATAATAAATTACCTATTGATATCTTGGAGATGTCTATCAATAAGTTCAAAGTTTTTATAAAACGAAAGCTTGTAGAAAAATCATATTACGATATTAAGGATTATATAAACGATAAAAAAGCTTGGGTGTGAATTGCTCTATCTCCATAGGTACTATAGTTTATTATTAATTTTATTCATTATGTGAGATGGTGATAACGAGAAAAAAGAAAAACCCCGGCTAAGTTTGTTGTGGGCTTCTTCTTAGACCGGGGCGCGTTTGGAACCCTCATAGCTTTAGTTTTAAGTTTACGAATATAGTTATCACCATGAAATAACTACTGTGTAAATTATTGACGCGTCAAAAGTGCCGTTTTAAGGACTATTTGAATAAAGATTATTTTGAATTTGAATTTTGAATTTGTATATCGGCGGTAGTTGGAAGATCGGCACGGGGAAGTGATGCGACAAAAAAAATGGACGGATTGTAATTGAGACTGGTAAAATTTAAAATTTAAGAATTGTGAACCACTGCTGTTGAATATTATTTAGTCCTTTAGCTGCCTTTAGATTATTTAAAGTTATTTCTAAAAAAAATAAATAAATAAATAAAATAAGTATTCTAACATTTTTAAATTATTAGCAATAACGAAGCGGTGATAGCCTAGTGGTTAGGGCGTCAGCCTCCTAATCAGAGGTCGACTGTTCGAATCTGGGCACGCACCTCTAACTTTTCCGAGTTATGTGTGCTTAAAAAAAAAATTTAAATATCACTTGCTTCAACGGTGAAGGAAAACATCGTGAGTTCTCCATAATGGCGAAATCTCAAAGGCGTGTGAAGTGTGTCAATCCGCACATGGCCAGCGTGGTGGACTATGGCCGAACCTTTCTCATATTGAGAGGAGACCCGTGCTCTGTAGTGAGTCAGTAATGGGTTGATCATGATGATCAATACTGAACACCTGTAAGAGTAATAGTATTTCTAGCAACTTAGATTACAATAACATCTATACATTATTTTAGAATGCAACAACAATTGAAAAAAAAAACAAAAATGTAACTTTTTCAACAAAGCGGCAACTCTATTTCTATCGCCAAGTGGAACAAAACGGCTTAAAGTTTTATACTAAGGATGGAGTGGCCTAGTTGCGTGAGTAATTTCTAGTTTAGCAGCATTAACCCAGTTTTGTAAGACTAAAGACTCAAGTTTCGCTGTCAAAACCCAAGCTTCAGTAATGCAGGTTGCATTACTGAAGCCTGGAGGGTCGAACTTCATATCTCTTTTCGCTGTAGGGTTAAGGCATATTTCGAGCGGAGGCCGGTGTTGATGAGACCCCGGACTATTTTTTTAATTCAAACAAGCTGGTATCGCCAACTATTGGCTGTGTTTGTATTTAATAATTCGATCAATGTCCACGTTTATTATCCAACTACCCTCCCTTCCTTATCGTGTACTGTCACCGATGTTGGCTCGAGAACTCTGAGATTGCACGTACGTGGAGCGGGTCAATCTTCGCTTCCGCCATTTTTAAAGTGTGGTGTCATGAGTGCTGCCGAGTGCCATCTGATACCGCGAGGTGTCTGTGTTCCGCGCCAGGGTTTGTGCTGGCTGTGCGCGTAATTGTCGCCGACCTGCTAAGATTAGTGCACGATTCCCTTATCCTTGACGCCCCCTTTGCCCGACACGTGGACGCCTAAATTCTAAATTATATACCATACAGTCCACTTGTTCTTACCTTTTCGAAGGTAGTCACGCCTCCACAAGCATTAAATATTATTAAGAACTTAATTGAATCTAGGTACATATTAAGCGAATGAATAACGCGTATTTCAAAAGAAAACTATCCTATAAAGAATTAAAACCAATTTGTAAGAAAATGCACGTTTCAAAGGAAACCGAGAAATGTTATAAAGAGAGGCAGTCAGTTAAGTTCCGGGCGAAATGAGAACATCTCATTATCCTCGGTGGGTCGTCTCGTGGCGTTTTTAAAGAAACGAATAGTCTCTTTCTTATTGTGCGCTAAAGGTGAAATGAGAAATAAAATGCTGGACAATTTAAAATTAATTACGAAGCACACACAAAGCGATTCCCGTTAAAATATCATTCCCACCAACCAAGTAAATAGGAGGTGTCGCCGCTTACTTTATTTTCTCCTATTTCGGGGAGCGGTGCGCTGGAGTGCTCATCATGAACAACCCATTAACGGCCACTACAGAGCACGGGTCTCCTCTCAATATGAGAAGGATTTGGCCATAGTCCACCACGCTGGCCATGTGCGGATTGGTAGACTTCACACGCCTTTGAGAACATTACGGAGAACTCTCAGGCGTGCAGGTTTCCTCACGATGTTTTCCTTCACCGTTGAAGCAAGTGATATTTTTTTAAACGCACATAACTCTGAAAAGTTAGAGATGCGTGCCCGGATTCGAACCGCCGATCTCTGATTAGGAGGCTGACGCCCTAACCACTATCACCTATCACCGCTGAGTGCTAACAGGGCCCTATTGCTGAGCCTCGACTGTGCGTCCATCTGTGTTTTAGATTTACAGCGAAATTCAATGTTAGTTCATCTTAATAGTTTTCTTAAATTGCATTTAGTAATAAACTGTGCACTTTTAGCAAAATTTGATAAGAGTGCCGCAAAATCGCAAAGTATCTTAAATTATCATGTGACGTAACAGTTATTCCGTCATTATTTGATAAAGAGAACCGAACGTCAAACGTTGAAAATTTAGACAAATTTTATGTTACGTTTGTTATATTTGTTTAAAAGTTACTAAAGGGGTTTTGATTGCGTATGCATTGTTAGCCCCTTACTTTTGTCATAGCCAATAATGCCTAATTGATCATAAGCACTTAGCGTTCCTATAATGATGGCGTTAGCTCAGATACAGGACACGGAGGTTGTCTCGTGTCGGAATGGTACAAAGGAAATGTTCGTGAAATCGGCACAAAAACAATTCGCAATTTCAGCGGTTTTATTCCGGACCTTTTATAGGAGATTGTCAAATATTAAAGGCATAAAAACGTCACCTCCACGTTCAAACCAATGAACCTACTTTTCAATTCCGCACTTAAAGTCTTTTCTGACATTGCGGTCACAGATTCACAATAAAGTGCGGTAGGGGGGAGATAGGGGAAGGGGAGGTTTGAATTCACGTTTCTTTTGAAGGTGCCTGTTTCGGTCGCGGCGACTGTGGAATAACAATGGACCGGCGGTTACGATTTTGGAAATTATGCTTGGGGTTTCGCAGGGTGTTTAACTTGCACCGTCATTGAATAGCATTCGTGAATGTAATACCAAAAAGAAAAATTACACTTAGTTTATATACGTATTTTGCAGTATGGAACATAAAAGAAAACAAATGTTATAACTGACGATTACTAAGAGATAAATACGAAATAGATGTTATGCAAACACTCTTGGGTAAAAACACAAAATCTCTATTCAACAACCCTTTACAAGTTAATTTAATGATCCAGTTCATTACTTCCGAGGTAGTTTATATGAAATATGTTGAGTTACGAGTAAGTTATTAAATAATAATTTTACAAACACAAATACGTTCAGTGTAAATAATTTGGATATAATATATTATGGTATAAAAGCATACATATAGAAAACTCAACTTCATCAAGCACATTTAGCTAAACATATCCCTGTACATACAGACACACATGCACACACACACACACACATACACACACACATGCTTCTCTCTGAGGCAGCGCGCTGTTTACTCAATTTATATAAATAAAAGTTATAGATACATAAGTTGGTGCCTGGGCTCCGGGAATACAAGAAAAATATATATATACGAACATATTATTGTATTCTGGTTTCTGGAAACTCAGCGACTTGTATTTTTATTTTGCTCTTAATGATATAGAATATTAATTAATTAATATCTTGTGGTTTCTTGGTTCAATCAAACAAACTTTGGCCGCTGCATTATAAATTTAAATCGCGGAATAATTCCAAGTTAAGCATTGAAGTAATTTCTACATCAAACATTATCTTTCATTACGATTTTAATGAAGCCAGTAATGAATACAAACCGCGACCTCGACCGCGCGACCGCACTAAACTTCCACATTTTACTGCTTCATTTCTATCTTATAATTCTATAAACTCGTTCTGAATGTTTGTTAGTCTCTCATCTATACAAATTTAAGTATTCAGTTTTCAAGATCAGTGTCTGCAATAAACTGTATTTTATAAAACTAAATAATATGCAGAGATTGGTTTTACATTTAGAATCTTTTGGAAGCCGGGTCAAGAGGAATCTTTTTTTAATCACAATTTTCCAGTACATGTTGTGTGTACCGTTTAATGATATAGAAACCGATTTTATGATTGTCTAAATAAAATGTCAAGTTTTTAACTATTTCACATATAAATAAAAATCAGGACTGACTCATCTGTGCTTATTTGTCTTTGTCATATACAATTTATATCGCTAAGCGCAGCGTAAGACGACCTCCTGCTCGCTGGACCGACGACCTGAAAAGGATCGCTGGTGGCGGGTGGACGAGGAAGGCGGAGGACCGTGTGTGTTGGCGCGCTCTCGGAAAGGCCTATGTCCAGCAGTGGGCATCTATAGACTGATTGATTGATTGATTGATTGATATAATTTCTACTAATTAAACCAAACGAAAGCTCGATTATAACTCGATTAAAGTAACGGATCTGGTACTTCGCGCCTGCTTTAGAAATATTTAGACTCCGATGAGAAACACATGATAACGGAACATAACAACACTAAATATACTAAGGAATTTAAACACTCGGATAACATTAAAATTGAATCCAGGGAAAAGTTGTTAAAACTCCACAGAAACTAAACCAAAACAAGATTTCATCGGTCAATATCAAACAGCAGCAACAGAGGCTGAATTCGACAAATGCCCCCATTAAACAATAGAAAGCGAGATCAAATAACTAAACATCGAGGGGAACCAAAATCTGGGATAAAGGCTTTGCCAAACAGACCGCGGGCCAGCAGCTTGCGTTTCACTTGCGTTCCTTAACAAGCCCATAAAGGGAGAATCACCTTTCCGGCTTGCGACATTCCAACTACGAGTAACTACATACGAATAATCGTGAAATTATTACATTTAAGTTAATTAACACCATTTCTGCACTTTACTACACATATTTTTTTAAACGTAATTTGTTACATTTATTTCAAACAGACGGCAATTTATAAAGCGTTGATAAACTCTTGCTATATTATAAATGCGAATGTGACTTTGTTTTTTCCGCTTTCACGCTCAATTATACGAGCAAAGTCGCAGGTAAATTCAAAGCTAGTGTAATATAATATTACAATCAATATAATAACACATAGGCAATGCGTTGGTAAATTATGACGGAGAAAATTAAGTTAGTTAAGCAATATTGGATTGAAGTCTTTAACAGAATGGGGGACCGACTTTGTATATTTGACCGCATTCTTACCTTTGTATTATGAAAAAGCAGTTATATTCTTTGACTCGTATTCATTATTACTAACCTCAAAAATAATACTTACCTAAAAGCCGGAAAAAATGCGCATTGGAGCAGTGGGTCAAAACTTTTTAACCCTCTGGGAAGGAGCCCAGTGCCCGGAAGTGACATAATATAAGAAACTGAAGGTTTGAACATAGTTTTTAATCCGACTACGTCTGAGATGTGGGTGAGGTTTTTTTCGTTATCGTTATCAACCCAATGGTCTTTATCAGCTCATTATTATTAACCCACTACGGGGCTCAGGTCCATTCAGATTCGGAATATGAAAGATTGTGGTGGTAGACCAACATCCTCTCCAAGTTTGGACTTTACAAGCCTTTTAATGAAAGCAAGTGATATTTAATTACTTCAATAAAATACGCACATAAGTTTCAAAAGTTACACCGACAAGACGTGTCGCCAAGCGAGTTAGCGTTCCGGCACGATGTCGTGTAGAAACCAATTAGGAGTATGAGTTTACCATACCCCTAACAGGTTAGCCCGCTACCATCTTAGACCGCATCATCACTTGCCATCAGGTGAGATGCAGTCAAGGGCTAACTTGTGGTAAATAAAAAAAAAAAACATGCCGGGATCAAAAGTGGTCCCTCTGAAAGTTAGACCGAAGTTTTAACCACTGGGCTAATTCTCATTGAGTAGCTATTTGTATTTTTGCTTATTCTTCATCTATAATAACCACGCGAAAGTTCTATCAAATAATAGATCAGTCCCACGTTTAGTGCGGCGTAGCCTTAAGGGTGGTAAAAAAATAAGCCACTTGTGAATTCCGCTCTCGGAACGATTTTAAGAGCCCTTCTTCCTCGTTATTATCTTATTTTTCTTGCTTTCAAATGTGCAGGTATTTTATCCGACGCTTCATGATTTCTATTTGAAGTCCAGAGACAATATTTTTCATTGTCTGGAATATTCTAAAGGTGGATTAAACTACCGCTGACTGTCGGACTATTTCTGCATATACTTTACGCTGATTGATCGAACTACAAGGACTAGCATTACTTGTTCATAAGGGAAGTCGCGCGTTGCAAAAACAAAAAAAAATTTTTAGTTAGAGTATATTTACTTATTTATTGCTGGTTAGTTTATATACTTTTTTCGTCGACATGTTTAAGTACTGTCTGATTTTTGTTTCCGTTGAATTCTAACTTTTTTGATGATGCCATAGATAAACCACTCCCTACAAATAATATTAAACAGGCTATGAATTCAAAATATTTCATCTGTATTAAATTGTTAAATAACACTAAACTATTTTAGTTTAAAAAGAAAATCGTTGTTTGATATTTGTGTCATTCCGTTTTGAGTGAAAATCAACACTAATAATACAAATGCTAAATGTCACCCGATGGTGAAGAAAGATACAGTCGACGATGGTAGCGCACTAAGCTGCAGCGTACCAGAACGCCAAATCTCTTTGCGATACGGAGGACCGAAACCAAACCGGAATAGAGAAGAAATTAAGCAATTATAAATTCTTTGATGCCTTTGCTAGGCATCTGCTGGGATTGAACCTGGGACAACTCACCTATACATAACAGCGCTACATAAGGCAGGCAGAGCAATCGTCTGACTTGACTTTTTCCATTAAAATAGTTCCGTGTGAACAACACGAGCTACTCTTTACCTGATAAAATGCAAGTTTTTATGAGATAATTACTAATATTAACGAATAAATAATATTTGAGCGAAAGGGCAATTTTATTTATTTACCATCTTGTACTGACACATTGGTATGGGTTTTGATATATTAAGTCAGCAAAATAATGCACAGCATATTTTCAATCATAAAAAATCTTAACAATTTTAGTAAAATTATAAATAAGATTTTCAGCTTTTTTATTTGTCCTTATTTCGTACAACAATAGCGCAATGGATCGATGAGACTTCCTGCAAAGAGATTTATGGGCCGGATAGTGACGTTGGCGACATTTCATTGCATAAACGTAACACAGCTAATATGGAAACTGAACAGATGCTGTGATTGTTTATACCAGAAATGCTAAACGTATTTTGGTGTAATTAGAAATGACACAGGATGATGTGAAAATCAGTAATTTCTTTAGTAATTAAAAACCGATAACTGTACTTGTACTTTAAACGATACAAAAACCGTCAAGTGAAATATAGTTTAATGAATAATAATGAAATAGAAAACAACCTACTAATATTGTGGAGGTTTGTTCTTCTCCCACACATCTCCAATCACATTTATACGCTAGTAGGCAAGCCGTCACACGTGAATGGTTGAAATATGCGAGTGAAACTCCCCAACTGAGCTCGTTCTTTGTAAATGTGTCAACGGTTATGATGATCATAATTTCATGCTTCATTATTTATAATAAAGTTCAGCATTGTTGCGTATCCATTCAAGTAATATCATAATGGTAAAATATTACATACATTAAAGGTAAACGGTTACATATTCAACAAAAAGGACAACCAAAGTATTTGATACTGAAATATTAACCAAAACTTAAACCGTCAAAATTTCACCGATTTTAAAATTAATCTGTTTTTTTTTTATACTAGAAATTATCCCTTAACGGTAATCTCACTTGGTGATGACGCAGTCTAAGATGGTAGCGGGCTAACCTGTTAGAAGTATGGTAAACCAAAACTCCCAATTAGCTAAGTCGATCATGACTTTACTGGCCGGAGCCTTCCACCCGACCAGACTCGAGTCGGGAATCGAACCCAAGACCTCCAATTTTATAATGCGACAGCGCATGCACCGCGCCACGGAGGTCGTATTTTGTTTTTCTTACCTACATTGAACAATTTTATTTTCAATGCCACATTAAATTTACATCATGAATAATTTCGTTAAGCACGGCCCCGAGATCTTACCCTGTGGAGCCCCAACTGCCGAATCTAATTTCTGGAGCGGTGACTGTCACCCCATTGTTATTCTACAGACGCCGCCGGTATTGGTTCCGGTACCTTTGAAAGAATCGTGAATTTATTTACGTTCTTTTTTATTGTGAATCTGTGATCGACTCGGTCAAACGCTTTATGGAAATCGGTGTATAAATTAGTGAATGCTATAGATCTTCAAAGGTTTTAGTCCAAAATTTATTTGAGCTATCCAATATATTTTTAGTGTCAATAGAGCATGGTTTTGAATCGGGTCAAATCTTTATCGTTATAATTACGAGTGCAATGTAATTTATTTAAATTTCAGAACGTTTTTTAAAATATTTTGTTAGTCACAAGTCATTTATTTGTTAGTCACAAGTAAAACACCTCATAATAGTACAAAAAGCTGAAAAATTGAAAATTCATAGTATACAATTATATTTAACAACAGAAACGGAAATGCTAAATTTCAAGGTTAGCGGAATAATTATGTTTGGTCTCTGACTTGAACTAGAACTGGATGAATAATTATATTATATACACTAATATAAAACTGTAACTGATTTACTTTAGTGCAATGAAGATATTTAATTAAATAAGTGAAATATTTCATTATGGATATGCTACTGTTCGCCCAGCATATAACATCTCCGCAAGATTTATTTCGTTTCATAAACTACCTTAGGCGAAAATCAGAATTTAAGTTTCGTATTAAAGCCAGAGAGGTCATTAAAGTCTCCTTTTCTTGCACTTGAATTTTGTCTTATGCTTTAAAGTACCCTCTCTCAGATTTCGAACAATACATCTCGATAAGGAAAGAATCTTCCCTTTAGATTTTACTTCTTTGTTTTCGAGATTAACCGAACACTTGGAAACTTGAGTTCAGCTTAAAACAGGCTCAAGTACGCGATTGTGAGATAAAAAGGAAGATTTTAATGTTAAATATTCTGTCTTGAAAATATTTTAGTCCCAATTTTTTTTATCACCGAAATGTTGGTCCTTGGTTCGTTTAGGGTGGACCTTTATTTACGATACAATCAAATCCGACTCGATCAAACGCGAAGCATGTTGAGTCCAAATATTTTTTTATATAAAACTACAAATACTCGACGCGATGTCGCGTCAGGTAAACTGTTAGAGACGGAGATGAACACTACTATATATATGAACCTACTATCGTAGGCTGCATCATCGCTTAGTGCTAGGTGGGATTATTCTTTTTTTTATATTTGGAATCATTAAAAATAGTTGAAGTCAATTCCCTCTTGTAGTGAATTTCATGTTAGAAATAATTTGTATTTACTGTTTTATATATTTTATATCGAAGCGGTGATAGCCTAGTCGAAGCGGTGATAGCCTAGTGGTTAGGGCGTCAGCCTCCTAATCAGAGGTCAGCGGTTTGAATCCGGGCACGCACCTCTAACTTTTCGGAGTTATGTGCGTTTAAAAAAAAAATATCACTCGCTTCAACGGTGAAGGAAAAACATCGTGAGGAAACCTGCACGCCTGAGAGTTCTCCATAATGTTCTCGAAGGCGTGTGAAGTCTGCCAATCCGCACATGGCCAGCGTGGTGGACTATGGACTACTCTCAATATGACAACGGTTCGGCCTTCTCATATTGAGAGGAGACCCGTGCTCTGTAGTGAGCCGGCAATGGGTTGATCATCACTGTTTTATAAAGTAAACAAATGTCAGGTTTTTAAAAGACTGTCACCGTACGGTTCCGGCGCAGAGTTCCGCGTACACTTTTAGACAATTATATATTCGCAGGCAGTTCGCCCGTGTGCCCGAGAGTCGTGAAACGTTCAGCGCGTTTGAAAAATAAACAAAGAGGGACTAAATCGGATTCCAAACACATTTGGATTCAACCCCCGCCCGCACGCCTGACCGCCGCCGAAAAGGGACGCACAAAAATCTTTTTATCACGGCACATCAAAAGATTTTCTTTTAATGCTAATTTACAGACAGTCTGGGGATTCTGGAAAATGTTAATAGAAATCTTAATCCTGGGGGAAAATGACGTTGCCTCTGCCCCACTTACCAACTCGCGCCAGAGCAGAGCGGTGGGTGCAAGTTCTCGATCGAGCCTCTCCTGTTAGAGATTAAATCAGGTCAGGGTATGTAGTAGTCTTTATTTTTTAAACTAGAATCAGAACGTGTTGTTTTTCAATAGCTGTTGTTCAAAATGAAATAAGGAACATTACTTTCACCTTCCAAACTTTTACTTTGATTCTTTGATATTATTTAGTATAGTATCTATTTTTCTTAGATTGACACAGACATTCTCTATTTGTTTAAGATATAAGGGATCTACTGTCATTATTGTGGGATTAAAAGTTTTGTTTCACTTGGTGGCGAATTGAATACTTAATTAAGTATTCAATTAGCGTTTCGCCACCAAATATTTGAAAAAGAGGACACACCACAAGGTTTTCATATTTACACATTTTCCCATCCGTTTTACCGAAACCAAAAGTCGAACCAAATTCAGTAGCTCGTTGGCTTTTTAACCCACTTTCCTCATATGAAGTTACTACGAATTGAAGCTGCGAACCTAAAAGTTCCGGCATTGCTGCAGTGATTATAGCCCAAAGTATCGCTGGATAACAAAAAGCCAACAGGCGAGGTAACAAACGCCGTAACTAAGTTAGCCGAAGTTACCCGACATGTATATTCAGTACCGCGCTAACCGTAAAGTGAATCACGGCGCCGGTAAAAGTTATCCGAGATAAAGTTTAATGGCCCTTGAACCGTGGCTTTACTCCCCTTATCTTCAGCGAGATGGGTTTCACCATTAATTAAATAATAGGATTTAAAAAAAGTCGCGTGTATATGCGACCATAACAAGAGAAAGAAGGGAAATTTCATTGGTCCACTTTCTTACTTGAATTGTAAAGTAGTCCTATTTGAAAATCTAAATTAAATCCTAAATAGGTTTTAGTTTTAATTTTCCGAGCCAACTTTAGTTTACTATCCGACTGTCAGCAAACAAGTGTTTTGTTTTTGAAGGGAAATTCCTTTACGCGGCGCTCGGGTCTGGTGGAATTTGACACGTTAACTGAAAACGTTACCATGTAACACGCTCCAGTTTCATCCGGTGTAGTTCGAATATTATCGTCAAGCGTTGGCCATTATACCCGTTTACATCGTGCGTTATACATTGAATGTTAGGCTCACTACAGAGCACGGGTCTCCTCTCAATATGAGAAGGGTTTAGCCATAGTCCACCACGCTGGCCATGTGCGGATTGGCAGACTTCACTCGATGTTAGTCTTAATTAGCTGTTATCCGCGTAAAATTGGCAAATTTCAAATTTATAATTATTCGACCCTTATAAACTACACCAAAGAGATCTTGCAGAGTACACGCACATTTCACTCCGACATCGGTCTTCTGGAAATGTTAACTTCATAACGCTATGAACGTTATGAAATTTACTAGGTAAATGCTTAGAATTAGAATAGTACTGCGTTCTAGACTGGGGTCGCTCGACTAACTAACAAAACTTCAATATCAGCTTTGTTATCTATCTCTGAAAAAAAAATCAATTTTGTGGTTCTTTTGTTAGATCTATTTAGTATAGTGGCAATTTGAGATGGGGCTGATGTTTTCTTTAAAATTCAGATTCGTATCATAACAGTATTTTTATTTCTTTTCCTGTTGCTGGTTTTGGATTTAGCAAAAATATTGTCATGACTTTCTTTTCTCATCATAAACTCTAAGAATGTTAGTTGACTCAATGACACCATGAACTTCGATTTCAATTTCACTACAAGTACCCTACGCCGTGTACAAACAATTCACTGTGATAAGAAGTCAGCCTCGCCCCCTCCATTCTACCCCTTCTTTGTTTCCGAGATTAACCGAGCAGCCGAGAGTGGGGTAAGGCTAAAGTAGGCGATTCCGAGATGAAAAGAAAGATTTTGAGATAAAGGCGTCGAAAATATTTGAAGAGAAGGTTAAACGGTAACATCTCGACTGAATACAGGCCGGTGGGTGGCGAAGTCTGTCGCTGAAAGCCTTTACACGTGACGACATTTTAACGCAGAATTGTGTTTTATTCCTTGACAAGGTTGGCTCAAAGCAGGCACTTATGAGTTCTTTAATCTTATTAAACAACTGGTACATTCGTTTTTATAATTAAAATATTTCTTATTCAGCTGCAAGTTAGCCCTTGAGGGTAACCTCACCTGGTGGTAAGTGGTGATGTAGTCCAAGACGGGATAACTTGTTAAAAGTATGTAATAACCCAAACCCATATTCCATATTGGTTTCTACGCGACATCGTGCCGGGACGGTAAATATAAATTCATATTATTTAATTCATAAAATAATACTAAACATTTGAACGCCGTGGAGATGCATCTTCATCATCAGAATTGGCACATTCCATTATTGAGTGGATTGATGTCTACATCTGTAATCCAGCTTTCTGAGAGGGCATGAGAGTATAGATCCATCACACTACTCCAATGTGGCGTGGTGAACTTTAACAATTTATATCACATTTGAGTGTATACGCCGGGACCGACGGGCTAACGTGCACTCCGAGGTGAGGGGCTTAAATCGACAATTTTCTAACTGCGTGTTAGGACGACTCATTTTTTTTACATGGAAATAAAATCTGAACCCTACTGAACCACAGTTGAAGATTAAATCTTAATAATAATTAATATCATATACGACGATTTACGATCAAACAAATACGACAATCAGTGAATCTTTACCATACAACTTATAATTTACACTTTACATGCAAAAACTAAACATCATCATCGTCATGATGATCAACCCATTACCGGCTCACTACAGAGCACGGGTCTCCTCTGAATATAAGAAGGGTTTGGCCATAGTCCGCCACGCTGGCCATGTGCGGATTGGCAGAATTAACACGCCTTTGAGAACATTATGGAGCACTCTCAGGCGTGCAGGTTTCCTCACGATGTTTTCCTTCACCGTTCAAGCAAGTGATATTTTAATTGCTTTAAAACGCACATATGTTTGCCAAAAGTTCTAACTCCTGACCTCAGGTTAAGAGGCGAACGTCCTAACCAGTAGGCTATCACAGCTTAAATACTAAACAGCTGTTTCAAAATACGCTCACAACACATGTTTCACCCTGACACCGGAGTGTCCTCAGAGGATCTTCACTTCACAATTATATCCAGTACAATACAAATCAACGTTTGAATGTAATTTGATCTAATTACAGTACAGTCTAAGACAAAAGGACATCAATGTTACAAACAGATCTACATAAATTATAGCTTAAAACCACATCAATCACGTCGGGTTTCAAACCAAAAACCCCGGTTCAACATCCTATATAACCCCGGATCGGGGGTTTAAATAACATGCTGCATTTTTTGATTTTGAACAATAAATAAAAAACGAGCTCCGTCAGTTAGAAAGTTCTGTAGGCCGACCATCAATGGAAGTGGCTGCAAACGTTTGAAGATTATATCCGAGTCCAGCAGACGGAACCGAACTGCGACCGCAAGCCGTGTTAAGGAACTTCGTCCCAAAAACAACTTCCATTTTGGGTAGTTTGGTGACGACTCAAAGTGGACCTGGTAAAATAACGGCACAGTTCCCCGTTATGCCATATGGCGTAATGGTGACGTAACGAGGCGCGCTATAGAATTTCACATCAAAATGTAAACTTGCAACGTAACTCAATAATCAGTCGAGGAATGAGAACCCGATACCAGGAAGCGGATTATTGGAAATTGCCCCAGAATTTCTCACAACAATAACGTACCGACTACATACGTAAGCAGCTCCGGCATACAAAGCCAAGCGGACAAAAGCTACTTAACAATAAAGAAATGCCTATGACCTTATTATAACGAATGTTGTCCGGGCAAATAAACAGCGAGCCGGAATAAGGGGAACTCCGGCACGACTCATGTTCCGACATCAAACAGTCCTGCCGCTGCAGCCTGCAGTGAGGATACATACTCACTCTCGTCGCGAACTAACAGCCGTGAAATTATAATGACATGAATCGGAGCACTCGAGGTATTATTGCAACATGCTTCTCTATCTTCTCTTCTCTATTTAAATCATCAAAATTCCTAACGACTGCGACAATTCGAACTGTTACTTTATCGTTACGTTCGCTATCAGCAAAAACCTTTCGGAAAAGTTCTTAAAACCTCTTGCTATTGTAAGGATTTTAATAAAACTAGCGTGATTAACTCGACTTATTTCGGATCCGTGCGGAGCTCGTAATTATGAGCTAGACGTTTCAACGTGACATCCGTGGTAAGAAACCACGAATCGATTTAAAACTATTCGAGCATACTCACGTAAGCCACGCCCTTACATAAGATAAAAGCTTTAAACTTTAATCCCAACAGCAAAAACGTTTCTCCACATACAGTACAGAAAAGACATTGGGGTTTCAAAATAATTCGGAGCAAAACTAGAAAATATTTTCATTTACGTATGTAAATGGGGTGACCTGACCGTGGACAGAGCTCGTGTAGAGCGGAATTAGTGATCACGTGAAAGGGGTTATTTGCATTTGAAGAGGAATTCTCTTCATTATGCTTAGTGCGCTAGGGTTGGGCTGTTTGCGACATGTCCGTACACAGAAATGTTTAAAAAACGAGCCAAGTTTTACTCGCATCGTGTATGGCACACTACGTGGTTTTGGCACATGTATTTGGCATTACACCCGCGGATCTGTATTGTTTCAGCTATTTTTGTCACAGTGCGAACTTATCGCTTTGATGCCATTTGGCGAAAAAATCCTTGTGTCACTTATGAAAAGTTTCCATGCAGCAACAGTATCATGCGCATGATAGCAGGCAAGACGGGCCCTCCTCTGCTTTGATCTTAATCGCTGTTATTTATAAAGTACTAAATTAATTCAGTATTTTTTTTTATTGTTACTAAGATAAATGGATATGAGTTGTCCGAATAAATAAAATGTATTATTATTGTTTTTTTTTTTACATCTCGATAAACGAGCGGACGGGTCGCCCATGATATGAACCACCGATGCTCAATAGACACTGGAAATTACAACATTCTATTTGTTTAATATTTTTTCTAAATTTTATATGGGTCCCTGACCTAAATTTTTTTTTTGTTTTAATTTATTTATTATTTATAAGAACTGTATACTAACATTTTATGGGCCAATGGTCTGAAATATTTTTTATTTTTTTTAACGTCTACTCAGTATATGTTCACCAAGACACACACACCCAGTGCGGCCCAGCAGTATAACGTCTAATGAGAGGAGAGGAGCAGTTGCCGAATAAGATCGATATTAGTAATACTGAATATCCGAATAGTTAGCGTTCACATCACTACGCTCGCTCCGGAGGGAAATTATGTACATTTGATGTTATGACGACACCCTGACGTAGCTTTTCATTTCCGGCGCTATTCATTTTATCGAATTGCTAAGCAGTTTGCTGCGGAAATGTTCGACGCGCACTCTATATGTTTCACTTCGCCGGTGCAGTGGTTGGCTTGCACACCTACGGATCCCGACATCTTAATGTCTCGAGTCGAGGCAAGTTATTATCAAGCTCATGAGTAAGAGGTCCGATGGGTTTAAAACTAGTCGGGCATACTACAACGATAATTCATGTTTAATTAAGATAAAATTGCCGGCCCCTGAAGTGAGTTACCGCTTTCCACCCTATGTCTCGATAAGCAGAGTAGGTCAGGATCAGTCCGATTTTGCGCCACAATATATGCCCTTCTTAAAATTTTTGAAAAATTGGATACTTAAGATTTTAAAAAAATATAAATATTCTTAAAAAACATAAATATCAAAATTAAGATTCGTAGTAGGCTGCTTAAGACCACCTTACTTATCTCAGAGCTCTCTGCATCGGAACGGTTAGTACCTACTTAGGAAAAAAAGTATTCCTGCAACTCTTCCATTTAGCCTAAGTCAGATGCATGTTTGTCATATAAGTGCCCGAGCGATTCTTGAAGGTTTCCATAATGTATCGGATTATGCCATCTCTGTTGCGTCACAGGAAGCTACACACCGGTGACGCCGCGGGAAGCCGTGATTATCCTAATTGCAGCTTCACGACGAGACTGCCGTTATAGTATTGGAGTGTCAATTCAATTCAATTCAAAATAATCTTTATGCAAATTAGCCTTTAAGGCGCTTTTGATGCGTACATACAATTATTTACTCTGCTTTTACAAGATAATGATAACTTCATTGATTGATTGAAAGATTAAAAACCTTATTATCTTTTATCTACGTTAGTATACGAAAACGTTAGGATGTATAGTAATTAGTACAATAAACAACCCACTTCGTTAATGGCACCACTACCACCACTGGTTACATTAACATTGAAATAAATGTTAACTTATAATATACATAAGGTGTCTATGAGGCCTTCATATATAAGTAATATAAAATATATTGTTCATTATTTCAATTGATAACTACGAGTACATTCGTTACTTGAAAACTAAAGTTAGGAGGATTCCAAACGCGCCCGGGTCCTAGAAGAACCGCAAAACAAGCTAAGCCGGCTTTTTTTTATCACCATCTCACACAGTCCTTATATTAGCTATGATGTTAGAGCAACGCACATCCATTTTTTATCGTTTATATAATACTTAATATCGTTATAGGATTATTATAAACTTGTGTTTTATAAAAACTTTGAATCTTATTATATAAATAGAGAATAACGAAACATACGACACGTTTTGAGTTCGTAACATACAATGATTTTATATTTGGGGACTATTAGTACTATCAAGAGCACATCTTGATATCTTCATAGCAAAATCCTCATAATTTATAAAGCAGGCGAGTTTGAAAATAAAAAAAAATTAAAGTGGAGCTACTTAAATAACTTTAATTTTTTTTGTGTGTTAAAAAAAGATATCACTTGTAATGCTACTGTGAAATACCTATGACTTGATCGTTGATAGTGAGATCGCTACAATAACTTTTGAAATCTTTTTTAATATTACATTAATGTTATTTTTTGCCCCGTGAATACACAATGGGCACGCTAATTGCTTCGACGGATGAAATTTTGTAAGTTTAACAAAGATCCTCGTCGTAACTTCATTATAATTTGAGTATCTCTCGGTTATTACGACTAACGAATATTCTTGTTCGTATTCTTGTAGATAAGACTTGACTTAACGCTATATATTCGTATGTTACAGCGCCGTGTCTGCCTGCGGGCAGCGTGCGACGTGTAAAAATGCCAAGTGAAAATTAAGCTGATTCATTTTCATCACAAGCAAAATTTCCGCACTGAACCGTGACAGCCACGCTTTGTAATACTTGTATGAAATATTGTTTGGTTTTTGTGAAACATTACTTCGAAGTGGTCTCACAAGTGAAGTGAATTTATGATCTCTGGATACTCTGTAGGTCCCCAGGGAGGCTTTAGCTGGGAGTTAAATACTAAAGCCAGCTAAAGTCTCCCTGGGTACAATTAAGATAAATTCGTGCAGCTATACGATTTGATGTTCCATAATTTTGTTTGACGATTTCATAACAGGTTAGCCCGCTACAATCTTAGACTGCTTTCATCACCGCTAGCGTTTCATCATCACTTACCACCAGGTTACGTGAAAGTCAACTTACAGTTATTAGTACAGGATTGAAAAAATAAAACTGCAGGATCATTGTAAATGCCTGTTGTGTATTCTAAGTAAAAATTAATAAGTGATATTTTGTAGGAGTTGTTTGACAAATGAAACAAACGCCACTCTATCTATATTATGACATCTGGTCTGAAGCTCGAACCTCTACAATCACCAAACTCCGCACAGTTGAAACAACGATTGCGTGCGCAAAGTTTTGAGTGGTGTATTTTTTAGGCACCCAATGGCGAGCTTTCGGCTCTCTGCAACGGAATTTGCAGTTGCAGCCAAATTTTAGTTGCAAATTGCAACAAATTACCATAGTTACTACAGTGGGAAATTCAGATTCAATTATTGTGTGCGAGCTTACAGCGGCCGCCAGCGTGGCCAGGCGCCAGCTAATTTGGACAAAAATTCAATAAACGAGAAACGTACACCTCGCTCGCTGACCAGATTATTGGGTTTTTCAATAGCCGCGGGTCGAATGGGACGTGGCGTGCAGTAAAGTGTCTAATCGTCATCACATAACGGGATGTCGGCCGCCGCTAGACTGAGATCTTTTGTAAAGAATTCCTGATTAGTGTTTTAATGAAATTATAATATTTTGGGGTTTTTACTCCATCTTGTAAATGATGATGCAATCTAAGATGTACTTACCCATATTTGGTTTTCAAGCGCGATTGTACCGAAACGCGATACCACTTGCCATTCTGTTTGTTGGGTGGGAACTAGCCACGGCCGAAGCTACCCATCAGAGGAAATTCTTACAAGAGAAAATTCTAATAATTTAACTTCCTATACTACCCCTGCCGGGCATCGAAATCGGGACCGTCTACTTATGAGACCACAGCGCTTACCACTACGCCAGCGAGGTCGTAATGATCATTAAACAAGGATTGCAAGGATAACATCCCTCTGGTGGCAACGTTTGTTTGTAAGATTTTTAATGTTATCTATATTTAATTACCCAAGTTTATAACAAAATGCGGCAGACTTCAACTAGTAAGCTATTAGGATAACGTTAAACTGTTTGATTTCGTTGTGTGTAGTCTTAAGCCTATACAATGATAAGGCCGCTTTTTGGATTCTATTCATGCCTGTGCGCTTCTATCCTAATGTTATTTCTTTAACCTGTAGTGGTGTGCAAATAAAAAGAAAAATGTTATATATTATTAGCATCAGTAGAAGAGAGCAGTTTCCAGCTCGTTGGAGCTCTGAAGATTAGTAGTCAACACAGTCTTAACAGCAATAATAAGAAACGTGTTGCTGTGCTGGTCGGTGACACGTTTTACTTGTTCAAGTTACTGGATGAAATTCCTGAATACGTTAGCCAAAAAATTAGTATACCTAGATGTAACAAAATTTCACTATGCAGATTTAGTGTACGGATCTTGACTGTTACTCAGAAATGTAATCAACGCTTCTGGTTTAGCATACCTCGTAGAACCTATGTCGCCTTCTTAAATGAACGGGCCAGTTAAATTTGGGTTTCTAGGAGAAAGATACATCTTGCTTATTTTCTCTTCGGACTTTTTT
Organism: Lasiommata megera; assembly: GCA_928268935.1. NCBI lineage: Eukaryota > Metazoa > Arthropoda > Insecta > Lepidoptera > Nymphalidae > Lasiommata > Lasiommata megera. The sequence continues at coordinate 11,625,897 of OV743331.1, forward strand.
AAAGATGCAATAAATTTTGGTGCACGCGAAATCGTCGACGTCTCACGTCATTAACGGAGGGGTCAGTTTGAAATAGAGGGGTCCAGGGGAATTTTCCTCCGTCGATCCGTGATCCCTGCACCAAATTTTAATAAGCTAAAACAATTTATCTTGCTTAAGCTGAAAGAATACGAAAACTGTTCGACAGAAATATCGATTCTATAGAAGATGTGAATAATTTATGTAATTCTGTCATACGATACATATTTATTATAATAGGGTTTAAAGTATTGAAATTCCATTGTTATAGTAATAGATGCTTTGAATTAACATAAATTATTTGTATGTAGGTTTTTTGTTTATATTACGCCACCTACTTTCTTCTTCTATATCTTTTCCTAATCCTAAGGTTGCCTGGCAGAGATCGCTACTAAGCGATAAGGCCGCCTTTTGTATCCTGCTTCTTCTTTATTTTGTTTTCTTGTTATTTCTATTTTTGTTGTGGTGTACAAATAAAGAATAAATAAAAAAAATAAAATAAAAACCTTCACGGTGTGAGATTTTCTATTAAACTTTTTCCCGTAATGCCTATCCTTTACAAAATGAGAAACATTCGATGTTGAACTTTAAATTGTTTTTTAATTCAGCTTTGATGTGAAACGTGGATACTTCGAAAATGTGATTCTTTCATGTATACGAGTTCCGGCGCAAACTAAAGTAGCAGGAATGGCTGGCAATCATAACGCTACTTTTTGAGAGGTGACTAATAATGAATGTACGTACGTATTTGGCTTAAGCGCTTTCGTAAAGGAAACTTCGTCTTGATGAACCGCGTGAAAGACCACAGGTGTTGGTGGTCTCTTCAGGGTGTTATTCACTATAGCGGTCCGATCAAGCAATTACAGATGTTCACTGCGCCGCACTCTGAACAGTGATTGCGTACGGCAGTTTACCGGCCCCCACTCGTGAATCAATGTTCTAGATTATCGCTCCATGATAACGCAACACCTCACAGCACGAGAGAGCGTTACAACTCGACAGGAGCTGCAGTTAGAAAACATAAGTCATCCTCGGTACTCGTCAGATCTCGCTGCAATGGATTACTTGTGTTTTTTTTGTGATTTCTATTATTTTCAAAACAGAACAAAATGCTTTCACAGAATTTGTCGAATCTATTGTAAAGGCAAAACTGAACTTCCGTTGGATGGAAACGTTTACATAACGAGGTAAATATTTTGATTGAATAAATATGTTACTTCTCACAATAAACCAGTTTCCATTTTTCCTTATCAATCAATATAATATTAAGATAATATTATAAATCGGTAATTTCATACTTCAACCACTAATATCTATAACAGCACCTTCAGTAGTTCTGAGTGGTGTTACAGACAGAAAGAATTTCTAAGTATTAAGAGTATTAAGTATGTATTGTTTAATACCAAACAAGTATAAATGCATTTTATTCTTTAAATTTTCTTAATATACTACACAATCAATTATCAAGACAAAATAATTCTTTGCAAAGATGAGGAGAGGTAACGAAGCGTAAATGAAATGAAGACGTAAATGAGTCAAGAAATACTGTTTTGATATCACTTCTTGCGAAAAACAGAAAAAACGCCCAGTATCACTGCGTCAATCATTAAGCGGTATATCCACTGAAGTGGGCCCGAGTGAAGAGGACTCAAGTGGACCAGAGAGAGAAAGGAGACAGGAGAAGAACGACCACAAAACGTAGCACCGGGCGATGAATTGGATGGAGTATATTATTCCTTTGTAGGGTAAGGGCATGTCTCTAAGCATGTATTTTTTTTATCCACTATAAGTAAGCCCTTGACGGCAATCTCACTTGATGGTAAGTGATGATGCAGTCTAAGATGGTAGCGGACTAACCTGTTAGGGGTATAGTAAGCCCACACCCCTAATTGGTTTCTACGCGACATCGTGCCGGAACGCTTAATCGCTTGGCGACACGTCTATGTCGGTAGGGTGGTAACTAGCTACGGCCGAAGCCTCCCACCAGACTCGAGCCGGGAATCGAACCCAGGACCTCCAACTTTTTTAAAATGCAACAGCGCACGCGCTGCGCCACGGAGGTCGTCAAAATATAGTCAAATAGTAAATGTTAAGTACCACTTTCAGATATTTTTGGCTAAATATCTGATTTCTTATTGTAAGTTTTTGTTCGAACTATTAAATGGCTTCTATTGTTAAATTCCGTTCAAATTTATTTCAACGCGAAACGACCATTTGTGACACTAACATGTTCACAAAACTACACCGACTGGTTTTTTTGGTTGAGTGGATATAGAACTTTAGTGTTAGCAGTTAAATTAATTTCTTACTTCTTATATGCAAAAATAATCAGCGGATACAGCTAATTCGGAAACTACTAGTAATATAAAATGATCTCCATAGTATAACGACTCAATTAATGACAAGTCACTATAATATCTATCTTACCACATCTCGTTTATCAACCACTCGTCTCCACGCTCCAGTGGAATCGCATCCTTACCTGTAACAAGCAATTTTCATCTAAATTGGAATCTGTAATCGTAATTAACGCTGGAAAAAGTCGGAAGGGCCTCCGGAGCCGTCATCTGAAATTGATTTTGTTTTCGGATTTCCACTGTGGGAAAGTCTCGGACACTTTTACAACCTTGTGGACTGTACTGCGTTGGTCATGAAGGTCGGAATTTAGTCTGAGCGTGTGACGTATTCACTTCAAGGCAAGTCCAAAAACGTACAGTCTGAATCTTTGGTAACAACTTTAAGTCTTGCGGTCGACCAAATACAACGGTCTTGAACAAAACAAACTTGTCAAGAAAAACCAGAGCAGATTAATTATTTATAACGATAAGCCGTATAATAATATAAAATAACATTTAGCTTGTTTTCCTGTAATACGTGAAACCAGAAAAATTTATAAAATAAAATTAATATTTTTTCCATTCCTCATACACAGACATGTGAGGTTACACAAAAGCGACACACTGTGGAATATATATGAGCGCCACATACCTACTCCGGAGTGCGTGTATACATTTTGTGGATTGTAACAAATTGAGCGTCATTTAATGCAAATCTGCCTGGGTTGTTCCATTTTCTGCATCCAATTGTAAAATTTATTTTCATTTGAAAGGTTTACTTATAATTGGTAATTATTTGTGATGAATGTATATACACTACACTATATATGAGTAGCATTCACCTTCGCTGACTATGATTTGGACGGTTCGGTAAGACACATATTTCAAAAACGTTATAATGCCTAAGCCATCAATTTGCTAAGTTCAGCCTAATTCGTGCAGCGAGGGTCGGACTGTGCGTCCTGATGTCAGTAACCTGATGATCATCTGGTAGTAATAATATTAGTAGGGGTAATTAAAGCGAAATAGAAGAAGATGTTTTGATATTCAAATCTCATAAAATCGGAAAAACATTTATAAATGGTACATTTTAATGTGTTGAAAAAACAGCTTAGTTTGTTCCCAGCTTTATACTGGTAAAATCTTACCTCCAAATCACTTACAGATTTATCTAAAGTAAGCAAAAGTTTAAAAAGCAAGCCTACTTCGGATTAAATTTCATAATCTCGTGGTCTTTTGACTTCATGGTCGGTTCGAGCTCGAAGTGAGCACTTTCTCTCAGCAATTTGTGTTAAAACTACAGTACGTCTTGAAGTCCGAAGTTGCAGGTGAAAGTTGGAAATCCTCAATTTATCTGAACAATTAAGAACTTAAAGAGGAACCGTGCATAACGAAATAGTTTCATCGTTCTGTTCCCCGAGTTAATTACGGGCGGGAGTTCCGGGAGGTCAAGTGGCTGGCGGAGGGCGATAAGAGTTCCAGACTTTAATATTCGATTAGAAGAAGCTGCATTTTATTTTTACCCTCTGCATATACCATTGTGTTTTTTTTTTTCTAATTCATTCATACCTATAATAATAAACATTTATAGAGATCAGTTCAGTCTTACAGAAATGGCAGGGACTATATAAATAATAGGCTGAGAATGACAAATAGAGTGTTGTTAATTTAATGGATTTGTTTGTGTGTGTGTGTATGTCACGTATCGTACAACTCAAATGATTGACCGATTTTGACTAAATGAACAATTCAACCTTTAAAAACATATACAAAACGTTGCATAGTATTAATATAAACACTATGTATGTATAAAAGAGAAAAGGCATTCACCCACTCACTCTCTCGCTGATTCAGCACGAGATCTCGGAAGCTACTACACGTGCAGAGCTAAAATTTGGTTAAATGAACACCTCAAAAGTAGATCTCCTATCTTTGAGCTGTACTTAGTCAGTTAAAATAGGGGTTGGAAGTTTGTATGAAAGACTTATTTTTTATTACCCTGTAGTTTCTCCGCCACCCTTGACACACCTGGAGTACCACTTTATACTTTAATCTAAAAATTGGTGCGCCAACGATTTTAAAACGCTATCGAACCTCTTAACTTCAACGGTACCAGGCTTCCAGTAAAGGGTCTACATAAACACGTCATTGACGTCATTTTGTCTAGCGTGCATTAAGAAGATGTAGGTTTTATTTCATTTATACCGTGAGATTACCAAATGCCAATATACAGCAACTCAAGCCCAGCGTTACGTTTTGCCATCATCTATATATATAAAAGCGAAAGGTCACTTACATACTTACATACTGACTTACTGATTAAACACGAGATCTCAAAAACTATTGCAAGTATAAAGCTATAATTTAGCAAGTAGGTGGTTGGTAGTTAAGAGATGTCAGCTAAGAAAGGATATTTGGAAATTCCACCCCTAAGAGGGTAAAAGGGGAGTTGGAAGTTTGTATGAAATTTCTTTGTTTTTAGAGTTAGAGACACAAAAATTTGCATTAAGATTAATAATAATAAATAAAAAACATGTGCATCAATTTTTTTTTAAATATTACCTGTTAAGGGTGGTGAAATAGGGGATGATAGTTTTTGCTTATTTTTTTATTATGAAGTCTACAAGCGTGAAATTTTGCAAACAGGTTTCTTTTAGGGCGTAAGTATAAGGTTACAATTTTTTTTCATCTAAATCTACCCCGAAGGGGGTAAAATTGGGGTTTGAAGTTGGTATGAAAGTCCTATGTTTTTTAATTTAGAAACACGAAAATCGGCAATTTGACATTTGCCTTTAGCTTATTATCTGAAGCAGAGCAATCACGGGTAGTCAGCAATTCTACGCAGACGAAGTCGCGGGCAACAGCTAGTAATTAATAAAGCTGAAGATCAAACGTTGAAAGAAGCTAGCATTGATCTGAGAAACGATTGCTTCTAGTGGTCGAGATGATTTGAAAGCGACCGTATTTTACACTCGATTAATATATATATATTTTCATTTTCTCTCTTAAGGCATTTCATGTTTAACATACTAACATCCCTCGTCCATAGCCTTGACAAAGCAAAGAGGTCTGCCATGTCGCCTAGGGACGCAATAATCCACAATAGATTTATAAGCGCTAAATTGTGAATTTCTGTTTGCTTGTGACCTTCTAACGTATAAGCAATGGAACGATTGTAACTTTTGACATTTGCCTCAAACCCGCTGGACACAGGCGTAGGCGATCCCGGCATATTTTTCCGGGATATCAAAAATTTATACATTACTCGTATTACTAGCTATTATTGTAACATTGTCATGTTAGCTTAATTGTCATGGGCTCGTTGCTTTAAATTAAGATGATAAGAAAGAATACATTTTGTTACAGAAAGTAATTTGGTTATTCCCCGCTCTCTTTTGTTTGCAACATACTCTGTATATTTGGTAATTATTGCTGAATTCTAACTTAAATGGTCATGATTAAATTAAAAAAGTTATTTGGCTCAATGCTAATTTAAGTTTGGGCTCAAGAACCATTGAACCGCTGTAACAGCAACGGAGGAGCTGTGTATTTAAACAAATTACTTTTGATAACCGCACAAAATATATTCCGAGCAAGCCACAATTACAGGTGTGCGGTTAACAGAGTCTCAAATTAAAATACCCCAATCCCATCCCCGGCGCCCGCAGCCACTGCCTCAAAAGAACATTTCACCTCATCCGAAACTACGGGACGCTCTCTAATTAAAACAACAATTGGCCTCCGAAATTCAGACCCTTTTGACCAATAACTACCTCCGCCTGCAAACATGGGCCCTTGTTCTATTAATTACCTTGTTAATAAGGTCCGAAGTAATTAGAAATGAAACGCCCAGCTTAATGTGACAAGGTTGCTCGGTAGGAACATTCACAGGCTGGGTGCGCGTTTTCGATGGCTACACTTACTAAGTTAGTTTTAATAAATAACCTCTGAAAACTTTAGCTTAAATAAATAAGTTAAAGTAATCTGCTGATTATCAGTTACATTGTTTATTAGTATGGCCACTTAAAACGTCAATTGTTGCATTGTGTGGAATAAACGCTTGTCGTAAAGTTTAATTTAATTCATTATTAAAATTGTTAATTGAAGCTGCGATAGCCGTGTGGCTGTGGTTAGGGCGTCAGCCTCTTAATCAAACGTCGGCGGTGTGCGGAGGAGTTAGAGGTGCGTGCCCGGATTCGAATCCGGGCACGCACCTCTAACTTTTCGGAGTTAAAGCTTAAAAGTTAAAGTTTAAAACACTTAAAATATCACTTGTTTCGACGGTGAAGGAAAACTTCGTGAGGAAACCGTCTGAGAGTTCTCTATAATGTTCTCAAAGGCATTTGAAGTCTGCCAATCCGCACAGGGCCAGCGTGGTGGACTATGGCCAAAACCCTTCTCATATTGAGAGGAGACCCGTGCTCTGTAGTGAGCCGGTAATGGGTTGATCATGATGATATGAATATTTATGCACTAATTACTATAGGAGAGAGGGATAACAGTATCTACCCGGATCGCTGTAACGGAGAAATTATTAATATAGATATATAATTAAATATTTTCATCACTTATTTGATGATCAAGTGCAATTTACTTGTGTTAGAAATTAAGTATCTTGTTAATATTTCTCTATAAATATGTTACCTTCAACCGCCCTTAACAGGGCCTAATCCCACTCGACTCTCGGTCTATTAAAACTCTGTCTGCGAGTGCCCTTAATGTGATATAGTTGCTACCTAAACGGGCATTCGGAGAAATACTTCTGGAAAATTGGAGAAATTTTAGGGAATTATTTCAGAAGGAGGAGTTTAATACGAGGTAATTGGAGAGGGCCAGAGGTCAAATGTTGTTGCTAATGTGTTTTGTGAGGGTATGGATGGTAATGAAATTACACGACCCGATTTTGTTTGAAGAATATTAAAAGGCTGTTAGCGACCCTTCTGCTTTATCGAATAAAGTGTAAACACACGGCAGCGCGTCCGCCCGGCGGCGCCTCCGGGTATAACGGAGGAGGCTTTGGGAATTATAGTATACCTATTAATAAGGAGGACGCGTAGGCTGATAAGCTTACTGCTTTCTACGTGATATCGTCCCGGAACGTTAAATCGCTTGGCAAAACAAAACTTCCCATCAGACCAAACTCAAGGCAAAAATCGAACCCAGGACTACCAACTTTATAAGACGACCCGAAAGCGCCACGCCACGTGGATTGCTAACACAACAAAAATACAACAAAGCAGTAACGAGTTCAAAATAAATTACGAAACCGATGTAATAATATATTTGGAAAACATCGACACAAAGGGCAAATTTAATGATTCTTAACAAAAGAAATCCCGGTTTTGTTTACGCGAAGCGGGGCGAAGGGCACGGACAGACGACGCGGGGCGGGTAACTAAGTTAATCAATATCAGTTACAGCAGATTGAAACCGCCGCACGCTGGAGTACGCGCCACGCGTTACTTCTTAGGTGCGAGCTCGGCGCGAGCCATGACAGGATTCTACTATTTCTTCTGGCAGAGCTTCTTTCCGAAGCTCGCCAAACAGCCCGGTTACGCTGTGGCAACCAATAGGGTTTGAACAGGTAACAGACAGTCCGAAAAAAAAGAGAGGATTCTGCGATTGGAGCATTACCCGACTCAGTTTGCTCTGGCCTTAAGCTTAATTTGTATATTTACGAGAAAAAATATACAGATCTTCTCATAAAAATTCTAGATCCTGAATGTAGTAAATTAGCATTAATGTTATTTCTATTAGTTAAACTATTTCACACAAATGTTTAGCCGAGTCGTAAACACAAGTTTTTAGCGCAAACAGTGTGTCTGTGTACTGACTCGGTGACTTGTACTGCACGCCACGCGGTCAGTCGGTCTTCGTAACCAAGTCTAAAATGCGTACAGGATTACGATACTCGATGTGAACGTTACAAGCTACTGGCTACGGTCGTGGTAGTGTCCAGCCCACATGTACTGTATCTAGTAATCACTTAACACAATCAAAGGTTATAATATTTGAAATCGCTGTCGCTAATAGCCTGGACCACAGCTCAGCCCGTAAAGTAATAGCGAACACTTGGGAGTTGTCGTTCAAACAAAAGATGCGTGGACGAGTTCTAGCAGCCATTATCAATAATGAGTTCGCCAACAGATTAGTTTTCACGGAGCCGGAGTATTTGTGGATGGAAGCGTTATATACAGTGAGGTGTTCAATCGATTACTTTGGTTGGAACAACTGACGGTGGGACGCACTTTCTTTTACCTCTCCTCTGTTAAAAGATGTTTTTGGGCAGCTTACAAGACCTTCCAAGCTGCCTCTTACAAAAGCGGAATTAGGAAATTTGCCATAACCGAGCTGTTAGTGAACGTGCGGCTGCCTCATGTCTAATTGAATGCGACGCGACGCGATCGTATTTATTATTCGTTGAATGTATGAATTTGTGCGGGACAGCAAAACGGCGCATCTCGGCGCACGAACAAATAGTTTGCAAATAGAATAGAATCGTAGCACGTAAGTTGCGGGACCGACTGCAGGTCGCGCACTTGCGGTGTTAAAAAGAATAGTTTGTTCCCTCTGTGAATAGCAGTATAGTTTACAATAGGTTTTCATAGTTACGTTTTCTTAAGGCTTGTACAGCAAATAGTTTTATAGTTATGTATGAATAATTTATAGATGATTTATAGCACATAGGAATAGTTTTATAGTTTGATTGTCTTATAGGATTTATAATTACTAAATAGTTCTAATATTGTTAATTGTAATAGAAAGAGATAGCATATAGATTGTGCGAGAGAGACCCATGCGCGGTTCTCTCTATGGGCTCGCCCCGAGCCATGAAGACAGCCTTTGCAAGCCACGCCCACCGATTTTGTATCTCGGCATCTGATTGGTCGAGTCGGTGGGCAATAGAGACGGCATCGAAATAAATAGCGGCGTCTCGTTGTTCGGGGCAACCAGTTCTCGAAACCAGTTCTTGAAACCAGTTCTCGGCACAACAATGAAGAGTGCGAAACATTGTAAAAATACTGAATAGAAGTTCAGCAACAAGTAGCGGTACCCCAATAAAGAAAACTTGAAGAGACATTACCCTGGTTTTAATTCCTCCGACAATATTGCGCTAGTCCATCATCAAACCCAGCAATAGTTTCGGTGTACGTGCGTACAGAATTGTTGGTGTAGCCGCCTGAGCCGGCGTTGTCACTTCATCAGTTAACGACGAGATGCAAGTGTGTGTTTGTATGTTAGGCGACAAACGTGACGGATACAAATGATGAAACTCCAAATTTATTTTGCTCTAAATGTGATATTTATTGTCTGCTTCTTTTCTTCTGCTTTTTAAGTAGTTTTATTAATCTTAGTATCCTACAAATATTATAACGATGGATGGAAAACTACAATAATATAGTTTATAAATCAGAATAACACATAGGCTACAATTTATAAAGATATTGTATGAATTGTTCAAAATATGACGATAAGTGTCAAGTAATTAAGACAAATCTACCGTCTGTGTGATAATGTATAATGTTAGTTGTAATGAATGTCATAACGTTAGTTCTTTTCTAAGCCAAGCTAATATAAGCTACTCGAAATACTAATCCTGCGCAGACGAAGTCGCGGGTACCAGCTAGTTTAAAATAAGAATGTTTTGAGTAAAACCCAGAAGGTACTAAACAAAGATTAGAGTAATGATGAACTAAAATTTGTTTTTATTAACTACAATTGAGATCGCAAGGATGTTAACCGTTTGAGAACCTCCGTGGCGCAACGCGTGCTCTGTACAATTATAAAATTGGAGTTCCTGGGTTCGATTCCCGGCTCGCATTTTTAGCCGTGGCTACCGACAAAGACGTTTCGCCAAGCGATTGAGCGTCCCGGCACGATGTGACGTAGAAACCAATTAGGAGTTTAGTTTCAACATACCCCTAAAATGGTAACTATTGTATAAAAAAATACATAGATACTGGTAACTTGGCCATATGTATTATGGTATGTGTACAGTTACAGGTACGCAAGATCGCAAATGTTCGGCCGGAGGCCTGCTCGCAGCAACGGGACCACGATAAAGACCGAGGAGTCTGATTGAATAATACTGTTTACACACTGTTAAAAGGCCGTGACTACACGAGTACGTAATGCGATTACGCATAAGCGATCATTATGTGAAGTGCTGGCGTGAAGCAGCAATCATTGTACTTAATATGTTTTAATTTACTTCTTACTTGTATTCGCTATTATGGACGTAGGTACAATTTATATTTCATTGACAGCAATGGCGGTGTGTTACTAATATTATTGGTGTAAAAGTTGTTTTTTACACTTCAACAATAGAACATCGGATTATATGAGACGGGGGTGTTTTTTTTTGCTTTCACATACACATATTACAGTTTACAAAGTGATAATGTCTACTTTCCACCCCAACGTGTGAGGTTCCTACGAGACAGATCTAAATAATCGCAATTCTCTTAAATGGAGTCAAGGGATTATAAGGAATTTTGCGGGTGTGTTATAAGGTCTTTTAATATTTTACAAAATACCCTCATTAAATTTATAATAGTGTGAACGTGAAAGTGAGCTCGATACTGAGTGCTCCGATACAATGTTAAGCATGGAATGATGTAATGATTGACATTGCCTCAGATCAAGGTGAACTTGCAAATGTTTGTTTGGAGTTATGTCCTCGCATCACGGCGGATGATGATGTGTTGTAGCCGCAGCCTAAGTTTGAACTGTGTCTGAAGTGAGAGGGTCGGGGGGGGGGGAGGGGAGATGATCTTAATTATATTAGTGAGGAACTAGCAAACTTCGCGAACGCGACTCGCGAACCAACCGGCGGTATATTTTCCTATGTTTAGTTTAATTAAAGGTTCTTCGTGGATTGTTGTTCAAGTAATTGTTGTTTGTTGAGGAATCCTGGTTGTTTGTTGTTGCAAATTGTTAAGTTGTTGTAAAGCCAGTTGTTATGTCTAGCTTAGGAGATCGTGTAAATATATGATCATTTAGGTATAGGCCTAGAGATTAGAATAGCCAAAACTAGAATATTCGAAGATATGCAGACGACAATTTTGTACTTGCCTATATTAGTTATACAATATTTTAAAACTTATTTATTATCTAAGGATGGTTTAGAAGCAGTCAGCTCAGTTTTCACCTTTAACAGGATAGAAGGAAAATTTGTTAAGTTACAAAAATAATGATAATTTTCTTCCAGGCTGATTTGAAGTATATTTACGCAAAAGTAGACAGACTTGACATTTGGAATGCACACTTGAACTAAATTGACTTGAATTTAGATTAGTTTATGAATGTCTTTATGTCATACGTTGGTTTCATAAAGGTTCCATAACGAGCCGCCACATTTAAACTCGTCGTAAGATATATATCGCTGCCGGCTTACGGGGAAATGTAAAAATAAAACGTTCCTGAGAGGCTGTGAGGGATGGCTTGTGTTCCCTCCCCTCGTAACGGACACCTGCGGCCGTGCCCGGCCCGCGACCGGCTCACGGAGACGGTAATACTACCGGTAATAGACACTTTTCAAATACTTCACAAGTTTTTCCATACACTAATAATAAAGCTAATTAGCAGGTTTCTGTTTGTTTGAAGTGAATTTAGCCAAATTATTAAGGAAGTTTAATTACTAAGCAATTTTACAATGTGAAGTCAATATCGGAGCGGAACGTGCATCACGAGCGAATATCGAAGATTCCAAATTACAGAAAAATAAGTTTCAGTATCTTATATTCCTATATCATATACATTATAATTAATGTGAAAGTGTGGATTTTTGTAATTCAATCGACATGTATTTTCAATACCGTACTCTCAAATAGTTTCCGTGGGAAGATTTAAATTATTAACGAGAGAGAGATTGTTAACGAGTGAAGCGATTCTGAAGTCCACGCAGATGAATTCGCGGGCAGAAGCTAGTAGACTATAAGCTAAACAAAATCACGCTACGGCCCCCGAGAGATGAGCAACATGAATAGAAGGTAGAAGACGACGCGCTGGTTCTTAGAATACTACATTTTCAGAAGTTAGTTATATATACAAATTTCATAACTGAGTGTGCCATGTTATTTTCCCAGTAAACGAAATATCCAATGCGTTTTTAAATTCAAGATAGTCTAGTTTCGAAACGATGCGTTGGCGCGTGAGCTCGCCTCGTCGGCGATCTTCTTGTATTCGAGCGGTTCTAACTGTTGTCACATGATTTCGTGCGTTCGTGTCAGTAATTGCAAACTTAAAACTGAAGCTACGAGGGTTCCCAATGCGCCCTGCTCTACAACAAAGTTGGCCGGGTAACCATTATACTCGTATATAAGTCGTATATATTAAATTATTAATTTATTAGTATCAAATGGAAGCACGAATACCTCAGAATAGCATAGATTAACTTTATTTGCTGGAATGTGGTACGTAAACGTGGAATGTGGTTTGTCTTATCTCCATGTTCTTTTTTGCTTTTATATGTATATACGAATACAAAATAATGGTTTTAAAAATTAATATATTTAGTTAAGGATTGTTAAATAATAAATTATAGCCGTAGAATAAATAGCTTTTTAATTGATTTATTTTAACTATGGGCAGAGGGGTGTGATGACTAATCCGGTATACAGCTAGTTATATTTTAGGTTGATGAGCGTTTTTTTTTTATTTCACGCTGGGAAATACTGCAATCATAACGGTTTTTTTAAAACAACGGGTTTTCCAAGTTAAAAAAATATCTCTAAAAAATGATAATCTTACAAACGCATATTTTAGTTCTGCGAGAAGCTGCGGCCATAAGGTGACAAACTGCACCGATCTCTTTTGTATTTATACATTACATTTCTACCGTTCAGAATGCATGTTCCATAACTACATAGTTGTTGAAGTACGCGGGCGTTAATCTTGTATTTATTGTTCACGTAATTTGTCGCGTCGGTCGGCGGCGGTCACGGGCTTAACGCGGTAAGATGTTGTTCGCCGGTCGTGTATGCGGCGGCAAATTATATGAGAGTGTCGGCAGATTTGTTAATTATTCTGGCTGTGCCTTCATTATCGCTCGATGCGCGGACCTTTGATCTCGGAGCCGTCACCACTCGTGTGGTAATGACGATGTATGTTGCGACACCTATATGGTTATTTAAAGCAGTACAGTATTGTACCTTAACCCAAGTAATTAAGTTGTTATAGCCGCCCTTGCTAGTTATACGATTCGATAAATAAATATCGAAATTTATTTAAATGTCCTCGTCACAGCTTTCAGCGTCATCATAACAGTGTTACAAAATGTACGTACGCATCCTTATAATTTTAATAAAGATTATTTGGACTAGGAGTTTGAAAGCCGAGTTTCCGCTTCCTTCTTTTTAAATAACAATGTGAAATCAAAGATCTCTTTTACTTTGTTCCGAAGTTTATTCAAATTTTCAAAGACAATTCAATTCAATACTTTTTTTATTTAAGATATATTGAACACCCGCCTACCATCTATTTAACCACGTTCTCGCTGATTGTGGCACCTATTTATCTATTTTTTTTTTTTTTTTTTTTTTTTTTATTGTTCAAAAATAATTTAAAAAAAAACATTTTAATTGTAAAGCTAACCGCCCTCCAGAAACTAATAATAACTATTAAACATCACATTAATTATTACCGACGCCAACACAGAGACGGCTTACAAATTCACTATCAAAGGTTGTATGAGTGTGTTTTTCGGCGTGCACTTGACGGCTAACTCGCCTGGTGGTAAGTGATGATGCTATCTAGGATGGTAGCGGGCTAACCTGTTAGGAGTATGGTAAACCCACGCTCCTAATTGGTTTCTATGCGACATCGTGCCGGAACGCTAAATCGTTTTGCGACACGTCTTAGTCGGTAGTGTGGTAACTAGCCACGGCTGAAGCCTCCCACCAGACAAGACTCGAGCCGGAAATCAAACCCAGGACATCCAACTTTAAAATGTAACACGAGTCTGGTCTGGCGGGAGGCTTCTGCCGTGGCTAGTTACCACCCTACCGACAAAGACGTGTTGCTAAGCGATTTAGCGTTCCGGCACGATTTCGTGTAGAAACCAATTAGGAGTATGGGTTTACCGTACAGGTTAGCCCGCTGCTATCTTAGACTGCATAATCACTTACCATCAGGTGAGATGGCGTCGAGGCCTAACTTGTGGTGTATAAAAAAAAAAGACCTGGAAATCTGTTGAGATATAAGTCTTAGTTGAAGCGCTTGCCAAGATGACTTCACTCATAATATAAAGGTACAAGTGTTATCTGTTGGTGAGAAAAAAACTGACACACAGACTCAGCAGCGAGGAAAACGATGTGGGTTGATCTTAGCTGAAACGTATTAAAATGATCACAACAACTGTCACTCAGCGGCGACTCGTTGAAGCTTCAAGTGAGATAAAATTAATGATCACTGAATCGGGCCCATTGTACGAGAACAACACAAACAGGCAAATTCACAAAGGTAAAAAATGTATTTTCCCGTTAGGATGTATGTACCGGCTCCTTTTGAAGAGGCTCGTCCGTGATTCCTCTGCGTAACGAACAGCTGTGTCCTCGTGACGCAGGACGCCTCCACACTCGCACTCGACTCGTTACAACAGACTTACTGTTCTCTTGCGAGATTACTCTTGTTACGCTGTGTTATTATTGAATTGGTTACTGATGGACGTCCTGGGTTCAGTTCCCTAGTTGGGCTAACCAACATGTCCTGGAATGCACGTAAAAGATTCGGTCCCGGACAGTATATTTTTATTTTTTATTTATTTGTTTCGCCAACAGCCAAAACATTTCATTACAGGATTTTGTACCTTGCACTGAGGTACAGCACGGAAATGCTTAGCCACTTACAGACAAACACTGCATGCAAATGTCAAGTAGTGTAAATTAACTTACCTTAGTTATAAAATATATTAAGGTAACAATACAACAATGACAGAAAATAAATTAAACTAAACTGTATTACTAGCATGTTTCGGCTACCTTGTAAATCCTTCAATTTTGATCGATTTTTTGGATCTACTCATCCCCACACAAACAGCTGAACGGACATGGACTAAATTTGACACTTTATCCCAAAACATGGGAAAGATTTTAATCAGGCATTTACTGCTCTCACTTACCTATCAACATTTTCACGAACGAAGCCGTGGGTGACAGCTAGTGTCATAATAACCGCGTAAGCCTGCCAACCAAATTGGAACAGCGGTGAAGCCATTAAACCCTTTCTCCTGTCAGGTCAGGAGACCTGCGCTCAGCGCTGGGTCGTTACTAGGCTTATGAAGACGATGATGATGATGATAATAGCAAATTAAACGTTCACATTACATTACTATCACTAGGGGTACTTTTATGATAACGTCCTCGCTGGCGCAGCGGTGAGCGCTGTGGCCTCACGAGTGTTATTTCCCAGGTTTGATCTACGGCTTGGTCAATTTGGGAATCTACCATTTTTAACTTGTCGAGTCTGGCCAAGCGAATGGTCCGCTACGGCGTCACATGCCTTACAGGTGAGCCTGCTAGTTAGATTTTGTCGGATTTATGCTCAACTTCGGACCCTAAGATCGATAGTTATTATGTCACAGCAGAGTGTTTGTCTTGAACAATTTCATTTTCCGCCAATTATTGGACTCCATACGGCCTAGTCAATAATAATCCTTGTTGAACGTAAAAAGACACTCCTTCTAAAAGACGATCCGTTGAAAAGAGAGAAAACTTTCAAATAGCTGTTTTGATTCGTTTGCATTGGCTGCGTAAATGTTCAAGCTTTCAATCCTTGTTCTTGAAAAATGGAGTAAACGCTTCCAGCGGCTCCTCGCCGGTGAAATGCAGATCAAAGTCGCATAAACCGCTCCAATTTCCGCCGACGCGAAACTTATTGGAGCGAAGTTACTGTTATGCCATACGGCTACGCGTCTTATGATACGACTACTGAAGTGAGGCTATCTGACTGCGAGTATGTACAGTCAGCAGCAGAGGGGGTTTCGCACGCACGACAGTATTCAATGCTAACGTATCTATTTCGCTGGCTGTACTACCGACTACGAAAAAACATAAACTGTGTAACGAAATGGAAAATGTGACTAGCAAATTTATTGTAGGTGTCCACTAAGAAGGGATTCCGGAAATTTCATGACATAAGGGGCCCAAAGTGTGGGTTAAAAGCTGTATGATAGTATATCTGTTTTGAACTGACAAACACAAGAAGTCGTTCTTCCGAATGCGCATGAAACCGCGGGATAATGCGAGTATGAAATATGTTATGCGAAATGTTAAGCGAAACCTGTGAGATGTCTTGTTAGCGACTGGGTCCGGCCTGTCTGTCAGTGGGCTGCCTCTCATATATTGTAACAGACAGTCAAAATTTTCACAGAATGTGTACTTCGGTAATAGCATCAAATAATAAAATTGGAAAACTAAAGAGAAAGCGCTGTTTTGCTTGAGCTTAATAAATCATCTTTTTCAGCACGTGTCACAATATAGCGGCCTTAAGCCTGGGCTTGTATGTTTGTGACGTCACACTCCAGCGCAAAATTTATTATAAGTTAAGTTTTGTACAAAACTCGCTCCAATAAAGTCTTTTCCTTCTTTACTTTTTACATTGAGTTTCGTTAGTTTTAAATGGTATTTTAAATTTAAAATATCATTGTATGTTCAACTACAGGCCAAGAAATCTCAGCTCAAGAATTTGCTAATTTTAGAGCACAGAACCACTACGTCGATCCAGCGCAGTCGACCGACATGATGGTTCTATGCCCGAAAACCTTCTCTCCTATGAGAGAGGGTGCAGGCCCGGGCGGGTCGGCCGGTGGCAAACAAATTACAAACAAACACACAGACAAAACCATTAATTTCAAACAATGAAGTTCAACAAAACAAGCCATGCCATCAAATCCATAATCCCCCTGACGGACGGGGGTTAAAAATAAACTCGAAAGCAATAACAAACATTCAAATTGAGAACTCCCATTTCCAACTCCCTTAAAATCCATTCAAATCCGGGTTCATTTACATCTGAAACGGGCAGCCCTCGGCGCGCCGCGACAAAGGGGTGATACATCACTCTGTTGCTTTGTTTCTTGAATCTATTATAACGTTCGCAACGCACGGGCCCGTCGCCGCCGCTGGCCACGCGGCCCGACGCTGGTCAACACCGGCCGACACACGCCGACAGTTGTCAAAAAGGTCAAAGAAACACATAAATTTAAGCTCACTGTAATTTTCATGTCATTGTATAACATTTAAATAATTAGCATTGGCTAAATATTTTGATGAATTACATAAACGCTTTTGTGTGCAGTTTCGCTCGCGTTAATGTAGATTTAGTCAATTAATTCGGGCGCCGTTCAGTTCTTCGATCCACAGATACCCGTTTTCTGAACGAATTGTTCCCAATGCCCTCGTCCGTAAAATGTGTTTACAAATAAACAAATTATCTCATTGATATAATAAAAGATAGGGATTAGTACTATAAATGCGACTTTGAGTTTGTCCTTTAATATTTATTAAATACATCATCATCATCATCATGATCAACCCATTACCGGCTCACTACAGAGCACGGGTTTCCTCTCAATATGAGAAGGGTTCGGCCATAGTCCACCACGCTGGCCATGTGCGGATTGGCAGACTTCACACGACTGTAAGAACATTATGGAGAACTCTCAGGCGTGCAGGTTTCCTCACGATGTTTTCCTTCACCGTTGAAGCAAGTGATATTTTAATTATTTAAAAACGCACATAACTTCAAAAAGTTAGAGATGCGTGCCCGGATTCGAACCGCCGACCTCTGATTAGGAGGCTGACACCCTAACCACTAGGCTATCATAGCTTAAATACACAATTCTATAAAGTAACCCTTAAAACTCCTTTGAGGTGCATAGCACCGTTTACCGGATAGCGACGCGTCAAATATTTATGTGACAAATTATAGTTCTTCACGTGCAGCGACGGGCGCATTTGTCACACTGACGCATGGCGGCGGACACGGCGACGAGCTGGTTACAAAATAATATAGTAATTTCATATCCAGAGTGTACATATATGAAATATCAAACCGATATCTGCTTGCGTTTGCTTAAACTCTCTTTTCCAAATATACTGAAATAGATTTCTATGGTTATTTTTTATTTAATTCATGGAATTTCATTTAACACAACAAAAATATTAACAACTAAGATTTTGTTAGTTGCTAGCAATAAAGCTAATTCTATCACAAATTTTATAACTCAACATAGCAGAATACAAAGTGATATTCCATATCGATTATTTTTTCAGTGCAACAATTTTTATTAATGATTTATCTGGGAAATATATATTCTTATTGTTTTTATGTTTTATTAAATACTCTTTAACTATGGTTGTAATGTAATTTACATTCTATATATTCTTTGAAAACTAAATTACCGTTTAAGATTTTGAAATATTATAAAACCGGATAGTAGTGAGTCGGACTAGCGCGGGCTGCATATTGTAACTGAAAGGTGCAATTTGTAACAGTATAAAACTTTACTTGAAAACCTAAAATTATAAGTACTTTATATAAAAAATAAACACTCTGTGAGCTTGAATCAGAAATGAGGAGACCGCCAGAGTCGAAGCAGAGTTAGTACAACGTTCACCGAAACTGAGGCGGCCGCTGGTGGGACTCCTTCCCTGAGAGTACATCATCACTCCCAACACGCACTGTCCGAAGAGTTTGGTCTTCAAGTACTGAGGTATAATAAACGGGCCTGAAGTTTGAAAGTAAGCCGTGAGAACCACCCCGGAGCCCCGCTGCCATATTGACATGAAGCAGGCTGCTCTCCAAGTTCACAGCACAAAGAGATATTATGACGTCGCTTAAATAACATTTCACCAAGCTTGTGCAGAACTAAGTGAGTTGTGTGTGTCGTCGACCGGCACAGATGCGAGCAGACATACGCTGGCGTTCAAATTGATTGCGCTCCCGAGTGAACCGATTGCAGCTCAGACGTGGGACAAGTGTAAAATTGCAATCGGACAAAATACTCGTTTGTTAAAATAACAAGTCGACCCAAGATTGCTAAGGTTTCTATCAATTATCAATTCGACACAGAGGTCGTCAAGTACAGCAATGTACATACTTCCCTTAAACGTACGTCTTTAAATGGCTCAGCGTATCGAACGATGAAATTTATAATTCGTTTAGATAATATTATTTTCTGTCGCAGTTCTAGTAGGTATATAAATTTTTAAAAAAAGTCTAGTGTGTCTAAAACACTGTAAATTAATTAAGCAGGTATATGATTATTAAGTGTTTTCTATTATTGTAACTGCTGTGCCAATTTAAGAATATATATAGATAATTTTTTATAGGATAGCGACGTATTTGTCATTGAGTCATTGAATCATTTGTATTGTATTATTTATTTGTTTGTATAGCCTTGAATTGAATCTGTCTTTAAAGGCATCTGCTTAGTAAAGTTCGACCCAGTGGGCCGGTATAATAGCGTCTTCTCCTCGACGTGAGTTTCTCATTGGGCCGCATATAGACATTTGTCGTATTTTAGTTCGGCCGACAAAGGCCCCTTATTACAGCGCAATCATATTTTAGGCACGACAAAGTTGCCAGTACTGGAATATGGATGTTTAGAATTACTACGTTGTAGTCGGGGGTACAATTTAACGGGAAATCATTTCAATATAAGGTTATCGTAACTAGTCGTCGGCATGTAGAAGTAAATTCAGTGTATGTAATACTGTGTATAAGTAATGTGTACCAAAATAGTAAAAAGTGTCTGACTTTTATTTATAATAACTCATAGATATTGGAAGCTGTGATAGCCTAGTGGTTAGGGCGTCGGCCTCCTAATCAGAGGTCGGCGGTTCGAATCCGGGCACGCACCTTTAACTTTTCGAAGTTTTGTGCGTTTTTAAATAAATAAAATATCACTTGCTTCAACGGTGAAGGAAAACATCGTGACGAAACCTCCACGCCTGAGAGTTCTTCATAATGTTCTCAAAGGCGTGTGAAGTCTGCCAATCCGCACATGGCCAGCGTGGTGGACTACGGCCAAACCCTTCTCATATTGAGAGGAGATCGGTGCTCTGTAGTGAGCCGAGACTGGGTTGATCATGATGATTGGATAGAAGCTGGCGTCACTTTGCGGAAATCCATGATTAATAATCCTCCTAATCGGATTTTACTCGGCATCTTACCGGAACGCTAAATCACGTCTTAGTTTTAGTCGGTATAACTAGCCACGGCCGAAACCAAACCAGACTCGAGCCGGAGATCGAACCCAGGACTTTATAGCGGGCGAGTTGCGAAGGTCGTTAAAACAAGAGTAATCAAGGTGACGGAATATCTTTTTTTTGGTACGATGCTACCTCAATACACTAGTTATCTTTAAGTATATAATGAACATTACGATAACTCCCCCGACGTAAGCGCTCCTCTCCAAAAGAGGAGACTTAAACATATCCTTCACGACCCTGACGACCAGATAATTACTGACAACACACTCGTACCACCTACCACACAATCATACGCTACACACCGTTTTCGCCGGCGAAGACGAGGTCCCCGCTATCTTACGTCATCCGGACGTGGGCTCCATCTACGGCCTCGGAGACATACGGACCACTCACTGTCCGACCCCCCCGTTATCCCAAACGTCACCTAAGCCGAGGTTCGGCCTCACAGGAGGCGCCCTTAGGCAGTCGTTCCCTTAGTTTCTTCGAGCCCTAGGGTTCAAAATTTCTTCTGGCAGAGCTTCTTTCCGAAGCTCGCCAAACAGCCCGGTTACGCTGTCGCAACCAATAGGGTTAATACAGCTAATAGTCAGTCCGAAAAAAAAAAACAGATAATCTAACGACGTTTTTTAAATATGCGGCACGTTTCGCTCCGACACAGTGGCCTCAGTTAAGATTTGCACACTCGCAATCGTTGAATCGCTTTCGAGTATCGAGGACACTATAACGTCAAAGTAAAATGGACCTTATCTTCATAAAAAGAGATGCAATTTCCGTTCTGCTTATTTTTATCTTACATGTTTTGCCAGCTATGGAGGTGTGGGCGAATTTGAGTTTTAAAACTAGGTGGATACTCTTCAATTTGGTTTGACGTTAGTGAGTGTCGACATTAGGAGACAACCCTACGATTGTGAGCTAACTAATATAATTAATTTTTAATATAATTTATTTATTTCTCAAAAGCATAATTACATTTTATAAGTGTGAAGCCGTGTCTCCTGTGATAGTTACTAGTTAGCTAGTTGGAGCTAGCTAGTTGGAATTCATTCAGAGATCATCGTTCATGTGCCAGACGCAGACCAAGTCGCGGGTCACCACTGCTACAAAATAACAATATAAGCGTAGATAAGCAAGTAATTAAAGTAAGTGGCCGAAACCGCGGCGGCGTACAATATGAAATATAAATAAGCAGCAATTTGAGCCGGTCTTCGGAGAGCGCTCGGGCTCTAATTCCTCGAGTGCTCATTTCTGTGAGAGCCGGCTGATGGCGATATTTTAACGAAATGACTTCATACCTGCGGGGGACGCCAGGTGACGAGCGAATCCACGATTATCCTACGAAAGTAGTCTCAGCAGGCAGATCTAAGGGTCGAACAACTTAAAAAACTATTTGGTCTTCAAAGTTTTTTGAGTTGTTCGACCGTGACGCTGCGTCTACGCCGTAGCTAAGTGGGTCCAAGATGTCAGGTGCCTGCTGCTCGACCGCCAACGACATAATATTATATTTAAAAAAAACCTTCGTGCGTGCACTGTCGCATTATAAAGTTGGAGGTCCTGGGTTCGATTCCCGGCTCGAGTCTGGTCTGGTGGGAGGCTTCGGCCGTGGCTAGTTACCACCCTACCGACAAAGACGCGTCGCTAAGCGATTTAGCGTTCCGGCACGATTTCGCGTAGAAACCAATTAGGAGTGTGTTTACCATACCCCTAACAGGTTAGCCCGCTACCATCTTAGACTGCATCATAACTTACCACCAGGTGATATAGCCGTCAAGGGCTAACTTGTAGTGTATTAAAAAAAAACACAAATGTATTTCAACAAAAAAATTACGTCACGTACAGAGCAAGTAATATCTTTTCTTCTACCGCGGTATTAGTGGGTATGTACATAAGATGCACAGGCACGACACGCCACATACGCATGTCGCATGTCGGTGACGCGAATAAATTGTTGTTTTAATATTTTAAAGAAATAATGAATAAAAGTAATATTTTTTTTTATATTGAACTGATTTAATTATAATATTCTCATTCGTTATATTTTGTCACGCGGCCATTTGTACAAATTTGCATTTATCATTATTAACATCGGATAAAAGCAGGCGCTCCTTTGGAACGTGATGATACGCGATGAGCTGAATGCTGAAGAATTAATTTGCTTTAATTAATCTGCGACAATCAGGCAATTACGCACGGTGTGATTTATTATTTACTAGCTGGATCCCGCGACTTTGTTCGCGGCGAAATTTTGACGTGCATAATTATGTGAGCATTGACAGCCGGGATCAAAATTTCTTACTGTCTAATAGAATCGTAAATTTTTCCTGTGCTATGCCAAACTCTCGCATTAATTAGTAGTAAAATTTGTTTAAGCTGCAACACCATACCGATTCTATAAAACAAGTTTGTAACGCGCGCTTCACTTCAGGAGATGCGTTTTCAGGAGATGTCGACGGCGCAGTTGTGAGAACCTACTCAGCAACAACAGGTAAACTGTTGTTGCTGAGTAAACAACAGGTAAACTGTCTCACAGTACTGCGACTATATAGAGAGATATAATTGAATTTTCTCTCTAGGAAGAATGAAAATTGGCTAGCCGTCTGTCTGTCTCATAAACCGTAGTTGATATATAGTTATAAAAACATATATAAGTAAAAATAAAGATACATATTTGAAAACTGAAGGGAGGACCCCTTTATGCAATAATAAATTATGTAATTTTTGTTGGTTTTTTTTGTTCGATGTACTCTTCCATTCCCCATGGGAGTTCAACTGACGCTTAGCTAATTCATACTGTTACATTATTTACTTGTATTGTGTAATTATTAATTAATTACAAGAGTAAATACAATAACATATAGTACGGCCCGGACGTACAGACTAACAGAACAATTATTTACACGCAGGCGGCGGACGCAGACCTCTGTGCAACCTACACGTGAGTTACAAGCGATTAAACACTTTAATTAATACGAACAAATAATTACTAGTCTGTTTGGAAATGAAAATGCATGTTTCAGTTAAATTGCGAATGTTTAGATTTTAGGTAGCACTGAATTTATATAGCGCCATTAATGAAACTAGAGATCGCCGCGTGCTTGCGCTGAAATTGCGAATAACGTGCCTCGGCCATGTCCAACATGGGTCTCCACTGTGCGAGTGAAGAGACTAAGGGATGCGGACGGATTATTTTATTAAAATAAATAAATATAGTTCCTTCAAGGGAAGAGTGAATAGGCATTTTCTAATTAAGCGCGCTCTAACCTACACCTCATCAGTGCCTTCTGGTACTGATTGTCGTCAAGCGCAAACCTATCTCAAAATAAAAAAAAAATAAAAAAAAAAATTCAAAAATATTAGATTTTATGAAATTCAAAAATATTAAAAATATTAGACTTGCGCTGCGTATTACAGCTGTGAGAACATTGTGAGGATTCATCACCAGGGTGGTGAAATACGTACGGTCAAAATGAACTTTTCCCACCCACCCACTGGTAGTCTGCTACCCGACTCAACCGCCCCGAATACATGAACACATATTAATTAAGAACGAATCTACTTAGGAGGACCATTGCTTGAAGCAGTATTATTTTGTAATGATAGTTTAATACTACACTAGCAGTTGACCGTGACATTTTTCTTTTATCCACTATCAGTTATCCCTTGCCGGCAATCTCACCTGATGGTAAGTGATGATACAGTCTAAGATGGTAGCGGGCTAACCTGTTGGGGGCATGATAAACCCACACTCCTTATTGGTTTCTACGCTAAATCGATTCGGCGACACGTCTTTGTCGGTAGGGTGGTAACTAGCCACGGCCGAAGCCTCCCACCAGATCAGACTCAAGCCGGGAATCGAATCCAGGACCTCCAACTTTAAAATACAACAGCTCACGCACTGCGCCCCGGAGGTCGTTATGGTTTTTTACGGGTATTCAAAATCCCGTTGAATTCCTTAGGATACAAGCTGTATATATGTCTCTAGCAACATTTCTCATAAACAGTTATGTGTTTCTGACAGTGTCAGGTGGTAATAACGACAATCATGCTCACCGGGCTAATATTGTTGTTGGCTTCTTCTTAGCCTGGTCTAAAAACCGTTTGGAATCCTCGTAGCTGAAATTTTCAGTCGACTCATACAGTGATCACCATCTACCCACCGGAATGTTAGTTGTTGACTCAAAAGTGCCTTTTAAAGGATTATTGGAATAAAATGTTTAATTGATTAATCATTGACACATCAATTAAGCAATCCATTAATGTTCACAGTTATGTTACCCTGGTTTATTTTCATGATGAAAAATTTCTCACGTTATACGTATCAGGTAACAAACAAACAAATAAACTTTCGGATTCAGTATAGACACCTGAAGTCCGTAAGATAATTATTATCGGGTAATACAGCCATAACGGTTAGGAGACCGATCGAATATGTGTGTGTATATTTATATTTAAACTGCTTGAAATATATTACCAACTCGAAAATTTCGACCTCGTTAGTAAAGTATTCCTTTTTTTCAACACCATTTATGTTATAGATATACAAACATTTGAATATTCCTAATTGTTTAAAAAATATCGAAGTTATTTTTTCGTTAATTATATTAAAAGGGAATAAAATTTATTACTTTGAATCAATCAAATCAAAAAATCAAATGAACCTGAATTCACTACAATTTATATCTGAGGATGCAGTTCAGAAATACGTTCAATTTTACACCGAAAATATATGATGTTTGTTAAAAGATTGCGTTCCATTTCACGTGGAGCGCTGGCTTTCAGCAGTTTCAGCCGATTAAAATATCTAATGCAGCTTCAGCCGAATGTTTCGGGCTCACGCTAAATAAATTGTTTGTTAGAATCCGTCCAATATTAGTTTCGACGGGTTTTCGAGCGAAAGTTTGTAATGGCGGATGCTTTTTCATAACATAGCTTTATTTTCTCTAATCTAAGCTTTTTACGCGAACAAATATATATTTCTAATTTCCTCCGATCTGGTCAACTACTAAGAGGCTTCGGCCGTGGGCAAATTCCATTCTTACTATTTAATACAATTGTAATGTTTCCTACTATTCACGCTACAGTCGCTATAAGACTGCTGAAAAGCGTACATTACTTTCGACGTTGATGGTGTGCTGACCGTGGCTTGAAAACCCGCCAGTTACTTCCAGTGGAAGAAAAAAAAACTCGAGCACAGGACACAATCTGTGATATTAGTCAATCGCTTCAAAAGAGGCGGAAAAACTAATTACACCCGAAGTCAAATATACATGTAATCCAAATTTTTCAGATCAAATGACGAAGTAATTAAAAAGGATTACACTACCATATGATTGAATTTGGTAGTGCAACCTGATGTTCTGGACTAGATTGATTATAAATTTCCCTCGTAAGTGATCATTTTGCCTCTTAGACAGCTTTGTCACCTGCCATCTAATGTAATGTGACCTCGCAATTCCAGGTTGTTATGAATTAAATTACAAAATTAGCAGAACCCGTCCTGGGCGCCGCCGGCCTCCGCCCGCATTAACTCATTCGCTCCCAACAAGTTTAAGCGTTCACAACATCTGCTGGTTTCGAAAAACATAAAAATATTTCAGACTTTTTAAAAGGCTAATAAGCGAGCAAACTGTAGAGTTGGTTCTCCACCGGACCTATGCGAGGCGAAGCTAGCGCTATATTTAGTATCGGGCGCAATCAAGCAGGTGGATTGCCTGATGTCATGCGATAAACATCTCTCATAAACGTTTGCCGCACAGAAGGTCCAAGGAGTTGTTGACTTTCAAGGGATCTTATCATCCACTCCTTGAGTAAACCTATCACAGTTGAATGGGAACACAATGCATAAAAGCTGAATCCATACGGTTCATCATAGAAGAAAGCTGTGTCGCCCTGTGCTATAATTGCATTTTTATAAATGCAAACATAAAACTCAAACAATTAAAAATCCTTTATTCAAATGTGCATATACTCGAAACAAGCAATTATCAAACGTTCATATATAGTTCTTGCTTTTTTCTACATTCATTATTGTTACATCAAGTTTTGGGGGAGGGGGTTTCCTTACTGCACAGCTCTCTAACGCCTCTTAGTCCGCAGCATTTCCACTCATCGCCACATCATAGGAAGGAAATATATCATAAAACACGTCTGCTACTTATTCTTCTATTACTGTGCGTTCTTGCAATGGAACTAGCGGGAGTGAGATTCAAGCCAAGAGTGAAAGGCAATGAAGAAGAAGTTTGCCTATTTGGCTCGGTTACAATCTGGGGATTAGTGGTAAATGCACTACAATAGTTTATTTAGAAACTCTAGTGCGTAGGATATGATATAGATCTCCTCATATGTTCAGTCAGCTCCTTCGCGCGACTCCGCTGTGGTGGACCTCGGCCCTAATCCTTCAATATAAACAGCGCTCGAGTTCGCAGTTGCCCCGTTGTTCGGAATTTATAGCCGCGTCGGATTTTTTAATAAAACCCGACAAATGTACGAAATTTCTGGCCTCATCGATTGTGCCAGCGCCCCGCGCTCCCAGGAACACGCGAAACGAGTCTCGTCGGTCTGTACGAAACCTTTAATCTCAAAAAGCTAATAAATCCGTGTACAGCTTCCAGCTTCTTACGATTTCAAAATATTATGTTCGTAAACAAATATTTGCTATTCCGGCCATTTACATCATGAACTAGCCAATAACACTCGTAACAAAATCGTTTCCTTCAGTTAAATTTTTATTCGCCGCAGATTGTCATCTGCCCGAAACACCATCCAATTGATAAAAATTGATATTATCTTTGAATTGGATATTTCTGTATTTATGTAAAAAAATTATAATAATTACTGTCAATTTGTACTAATCAGTCCGATAAAAAATCTAAGAAGTGTCAGAATTGGGGCCGTATCGATTGCCGGCGCCCTTCCACTCCCCCCCCCCCCCCCCGCGAGTTTGCGGGTGGACGGATATTTCAACGTAATATGATTTGTTGAGAAAACAAAGTATTGGAACAAAGGAGTGGAAGCTCGCTTACGATGCTACATCTGTGCATTCAATCAATATTTGAAAAATTACTGACTTGTCGACTTGCTTTTATCCAGTCTGTTTATTTCGGCTACTATCTCTCTCTCTCTCTCTCTTGGTTTTGTTTATTTTTTTTAGTGATCGTGGTGCTAGTGAGATCTCCGTTTCGACTTAGCGATTTGATTCCATCACATTCTGTGCGAAGCAATTTTCGCGATGGTGTATAAATTGAACAAGTAGGATTGACCAGATGAGCGCATCTTGGTGTACGATCTTTGGGTATTTCGTTTTCGGTTTGGCCTGCGACTATGTTTACCAAACTATTTTTTTTCCGGAGTATTACAGCATACGCTTGAAGCATAAACATGAAAGCCGAACTTGACTTGTTAGCTGCAGGATATACATCAGACGAAATCGCCTGTCCAGGACTCAGCTCGAGCACCTCGTTTCTATGCATCTGTCTTTTGTTTTGCGCCAATGGGTATGCGAAGATTGGAGCTCGGACAAGGTCACTAAATTAGATCTCTAAGGCACCGAAGTGAGGAGTGGGAGGTAAATTTTCTGAAAAGTTTTTTTTACTAGCACCAGCATGCCTGCTCTGTGCACTCCGCGCTACTAACTAACTTCATTGACTTCTCTTTCGTCAGCTGCTTTCCTTTTTTTCTATTTCCGCATCCATAAGCCCAGTGCCATATATCGATAACATCGGTGCAGTGGTTGAGAACAAACAAATAAACGCAGACGCACATTCGCATTTGTAATATAAGTTTGGGTCGAGCGATACTACGCGCTCCATATTTGCAACCCCGATATCAGAATGCGAAGGCTCGGCCTCTCGAGTCCAGCGCCGAGTTCGTTACGGAATAAATTGGCCTGTCTCCAAGCTCCAGTATTTTTGTGCAGAATAACAATTTCTGTTGCCGCGCGCCAAGTGGAATAGAAATCTGTACCTCGCAGGTACGTCGAGGGTTTGTATGCGGGGGGCTGTTTTGTTACGGAATTCGATATATTTTATACGGGGCGAGTTAACTTCACATGAATTTTAGGCTTACTTTTACCATTTGGTTTTAGGAACTATATAAATTTACGATGTTTTACTGCGTTATATTATCGTAGCTTACAAAATTTCACCTCGAGCTCAGTTGTATTTCAAACACAAGAAATAGCGTGAGTAATTTCGTGTTATTTTTGACCGTATTTGTGACCGTAAGCTTTACACCGGTTTCGTCAGTAATAAGTCCACAGTTGAATCGTTCCAGTTGGCGTCTAATCGCACAGGTGTGCTTCTAAGTGTCAGCATTACTCACAGCGGAGCCGGGGCAGCACCAGCGTCCCCGGACTCGGAGCGGAACGTTCTTAGTTCATTATAAAGGTTATTTTTCTCCCCGAAGTAACAAATGAATCAAACTTTCCGTTCGTGAGGTGCGACCCATAATTCAAGCTATAACTTACACTCTTTAGAGAGTTCGCTCATTTGCTGCAATACTGTTTTATTTCATAAATCTCGGTTTTTCAGGAAACGAGTTTAAAGGTTTTAACTGGGTGTACTGTCTTGCTTTTATAAATTCCATCCTAAAGTTTTATGTGAATTTACTGTTCAAGTAATGTAGTTTTTATAGAGCCAGAAATAAACGACATTCTTCACATATTTCATGAGAAAAAACTGTTTTTATAAGAAAAATTGCAAAAAATCCAGATTTATCACGTTGTTCCTGAAAAAAACTAAAATTTTATACCGAGATTGTATAGAACATTTTTTAAACTCAGTAGTACTAGTACTAGTAGAAAGAAATTACTAACCTACAAATATAAACGGTTTAAAGTTTTGACAGTATTGCATTAATAACGAGTGATATGCTGTTCCAATTTTTTTTGCCCCGAAAAAATATATTTATTATAAAATTTATATCGCGATGCTAATCAGACATCGGATTGCAGACTTCACACGCCTTTGAGCATTATGGAGAACTCTCAGGCGTACAGTTTTCTTCACGATGTTTTCCTTCACCGTTGAAGCAAGTGATATTTGAATTTTTTTAAACCCACATAACTTCTAAAAGTTAGAGATGCGTGCCCGCATTCGAACCGCCGACCTCTGATTAGGAGGCTGACACCCTAACTACCAGGCTACCACTGCTATTCATAGGCTTCTTATAAGGGATTGTTTTTCAACGGCGGGACGTCGCTGGCTGATGACGATGGAGTAACGTTGCAAAACCAAAATCGCAATTTGATAAAGGCCTGTGTCAAATTAGGTCCTTTTAGAAAATAAACAGACACCATCAAAATTGTATATAAGTAGAAATTCTTGATTCAAACGCAGCCGTGCGAGAGGTATCGAGTTTATAATGATATCACAAAACATCGTTGAGTCGGGGTTCAGGCTTGAGTTGTGTTTCAAAGGCTTTGATCATATTTTGTGGAGTGCGCCTTAATGGGGCGGCCGCTGAGCGCCGAATATCAAATAACCTCGCGACAACTTTAAACAATTACATTTTTTCATCAAAATAAACGGCGGCCATTGAATGTGAAATAAAAGCAAAAGCTTCAACATCATTTTATTGGAATGCTCGAATTAAAAACGGTTTTAATTTTTATCTGCCTGCATAGGTACGAGTATGTAATATATAAAGTAATTTCAACTTCTCAATCCCTGTACAGATTTCGATGTTTGAAGTACAATTAGCATCGGAGCGCTGTCGAGTAACACTGGCAAAAAAGAAAACAATATGATATCTGAACTGGTCCATTTTAAAATGTGCAGATTCATGTTCGACTGCAGAGTTATTTAAATTAAGTGTTTGTTAATTACTTAATATAACGAGCTGAGAGCTGAGAATTTCTATGTGGTCGTTTCCCGGCGGGCCTAACTTGAAATGCAGTCCCTGATTCAGTCTTTCCCGAGTTCAAAAGTAGTGAAGTCGCTTATCTACTTCTGGAAGGCTAATCAGAATCATTTTGAATAATCCAAATATAGGCTGGGTTAAAGTCAGTTTCGAAATCACAGACATTGTTTTTTACTCTTACTGCCGATTACATTTGTCTGTTCGACAGTTGTTGAATGAAGACTGTCGAGTGTTCCTCATCTGGTCGTCCAGCCTCATCAGCCCTGATTCAACTGAAAAAGAATGTCGCAAATTACTACAAGTTAGCCCTTGACGGCTGTCTCACCTGGTGGTCAGTGATGATGCAGTCTAGGATGGTAGTGAGCTAATATGTTAGGGTTATGATAAACCTACACTCCTAATTGGTTTCTACGCGAAATCGTGCCAGAACGCTAAATCGCTTAACGACTCGTCTTTGTCGGTAGGGTGGTAACTAGACACGGCTGAAGCCTCCCACCAGACCAGACTCGAGCCGGGAATCGAATCCAGGAAATGTAACTGCACATCTTTTTAATGTGATTGCGCACTTCGTCCTGGAGGTCGTCTAAATCGTACCCACACTAGGTAATCCTGTCTCGTGGGTACCTTATTCGCTTTAACAATTTAAGCAATACAATAATTGACGCTCGGTTTACAAAGCTATGCTAAGTTATATCTGCTGTCTTGGGAGAGTGTTAGGCTGAATCCAAGAAAAGAAACAAGTCGTGATCCGTAGCTGATCATGCTCAGCATCATAATTCAAGCTTTGACGTCTATGCTAGAGGATTTAAACATTGCCTGAAATAGACCACAGTAAAACTGCAACGATTTTTATAAAAACATAACTTTTGTAAAATCTCCCCGATTTTATTAAATTAGCTATCAATCACAGTCAGCTGACATCGCATCGAAAGAAGCTGCGGTCTAGTATCGGGATACGAGACTTTTATTTCTTCGCCCGGAGTTCATAAAAGCTAAATCTCAGCCGAGCATCGATTCGCTCGCGAGCCGCAGCAGGCGTATGGGAAACCCGGCCACGTGTTGCGGGAACTTCTCCCCGACACAGTTCGCTTCTCAGAGGAATATGGAAAGCTTTATAAGCTGGATACGTGATTTCAGTCACATATTTTATTCCATAGATTAACATGTTCATAGAATATAGTTAATAGCCCATGTTTTCCTTCACTGTTTCGCATGTAACTGATAATCAAACGCAAAAAGTTGAGAGTTACTTGAACGTTACTAGGACGGATCCTATATCAATCAAATCAAAAATAGCTTTATTCACATGACCCTATTACAGACATCTATGAATCATTCTTAAGCCTTAACCACCAGGCTATCGACAATAGTACTTCAAATCATAAAATCATCATCCGCCGATTAATGTTCCAGTGATGAGAACAGATCTCTTTTCTCATAGCTGAGAGGTTTCAAAGCAAACACCCACCAAGTTGGTCCATTGCGGCTTTAACGATTATTATCTCATAAAAATTGTAATTGGGACTTAGTATTGAACGTGCTCTCCGCGCCGCGGCCATTCAAACAATGTATCACTACATACGAGCTGCGTCCCTCGACTTCGTTCAAGTAAAAAGGTTGTGTATGCGCGAGAACTGACAGCCTGATCAACAATTCACCCCGCGGGAACCGAACATTTTCCGGGAAATAAAGTAACCTATTTTCTAGTCTTAATTTAAATCTATCGCTGCGCCAAATTTTATTCATCTCCGTTTAACTATTCGGGCTTCATCGAGTAACAGACATCCGTCCACATAAACTAACCCATTTATAATTATGCACTTAAAGTTAATTAAAAGAAGTATCAAAGTTTGATGAAAATTTGCATTCCGTGTTTTCACATTATAATATTCATCATCAATAGTTTATTAGAGGGCTTGGAGAGCAGAGTAAGTTTCGAACCGGTTTCGGTCATTAAATCTGATATCCGAAGCAAATCGCTTAAGGTTTCAGTTTAGTTTAATTATAATAGCGTAAGTATTGAGAAACTGCTTTTAGTTTCGTTACGCTTTGTTGACATCAATTAATTAACTGAAGCAACTGAACGGTGCTGATGGTGCTGATGGTGCTGATGGTGCTGATGGTGCTGATGGTGCGCAGTTATAACTTCAACATTTACGCATCGGCATTGGCATATTGGAAGCTATTCAATTCATCGCTCGTAGGTCGCTGGACACACCGTCGGCGTACACGGTCACACGCTTGGATGTCTGCCGCCATCCTCAGCACTTCTTTCAACAGATTTTTTGTGGATGGTTTGAAGCGTCTCGATTCTCATGACCGGATAGACATGCCTAGACAACTCATGCCGCTAGTATCTCACGTCATTGACGAGAGAGCGTAGCGTATGGCCTGCATTAGGTTTCATCATCTTCTATCTCCATAGGACTGATACCGGACAACCTCAATTTCAAGCCTCAAAGAAGTCTGAAGAATGTGTGGGAGGCCTGCCAATGCATAAGCAGCCTCGTAAGATATTATGCTACCCTTTTATCGCTCCACCCTCGCGGCACACAGAGCGCCCCTGCGGGTGCCCTATCAAGTTGTCCTTATGGTACCACCCCGGCGCTCTGGTGGCAACAGCCGACTTTTAGTCTTCCCAGGTTTGGGAGTAGCAGGACCAGAGGCCGTAGAGTTCGTCTTCGCAGGCTCACTTTTGCAATGTGTACCTTGTAGCCAGACGTAGGTGTTTTCCGCGATAGTTCCAATTCAAAATTCCGCAAGTATTTTGAGCGCGCGGCGGCCGACGTGGAATTTGTTTAAAATAAACTCCCGCAAACGGGTTCCAATTCACGGCGTTGTACCCGAATGTGTGGATTTTTCACTTTACCTGCAAGCGGGAATGACTCGATATAGTCTAAGAGACGACTCGCACAAACTCCTACACAAAATTATTATTTTTACGCTGGATATATTGCACGAATGTAATCGGTCTTAAGTTAGATGTTCTCATAAGTAGTAATAGTTCTTTGCTTGGGTAATATAATATCGGAACATTCACTTGATGTAATATTTCAATATTTATATAAATCGCCAAGAGAAGGATAGAATCTTTTATTTGATTCTAAAGTAAACTTTTTTTTAGTTCATTTAGCACACTACAGACTACTGTGTCATTAAAGAGCTCTTGCATCCCTTTTACTTGGGAATTTAAACACAGGTATGAGCGGGATGTTAACATGTTGTCAGTGGTCCCTCGGCCTATCTCTCTTTTACAGGGTGTTAAAGGCGTCCTTTTTGGGGGTTGCTAGTCGATCGGTTTTCGTTTTTCAACCTCCACCCCCCCTCGAATCGCGGGCGCTGATAGTTCTAAAAGACGGTTCGTTTACCTCCATTCGAGAATTTTCGAGAATCACTCGCAATTTGGACGAGTGTTGTTTAATGAAACTTTAAAGTTGGTAACGTTACATTCTACACATTGGCTACTTCGGTTTGAAGCGAGGGCGAAATTCGTATTAAGAAACTAAATTTAACTAAAAATGGAAACGTCACTGTCGTGATACCCACTGTGAGACTTCGAGGAGCTGGAAAGCCTGCAGACTGTCCTATTTGTAGCATCAGATCGATTAGCATAGTATACATCAGTTGCTTATTTGAAAAAAATATATTTTAGACCACAGACTTATCAAGGCGATTTAAGAAGAATATAAATATGAATAGGTGTGACAAAAATCGTACGGCAACGAAATAAACTTTACCAATTAAACTCTAGATCAATGAAAAATCTAATCGATCCAACTGTACCAAAAATACATCCGCAATTAAGGAATTTACGCTTCGGTTGTGTCTACGTCACCGACAAAGTCGTGTCGTCAAGCGATTTAGTATGATCTCGCGTAGACCATTACCATTTTATACCTCTGACCATTTTTTTTTTTCGGACTGTCTATTAGCTGTACGATTAGCTATTGGTTGCCACAGCGTAACCGGGCTGTTTGGCGAGCTTCGGAAAGAAGCTCTGCCAGAAGAAATTTTGAGCCCTAGGGCACGAAAAACTAAGGGAACGACTGCCTAAGGGCGCCTCCTTTGAGGCCTAACCTCGGCTTAGGCGACGTTTGGGATAACGGCGGGGTCGGACGGTGAGTGGTCCGTACGTCTCCGAGGCCGTGGATGGAGCCCACGTCCGGATGACGTAAGATAGCAGGGACCTCGCCGGCGAATACGGCGTGTAGCGTAGTGGTAGGTGGTACGAGTATGTTGTCAGTAGTCATCTGATCGTCTGGGTCATGAAGGATATGTTTTGGTCTCCTCTTTCGGAGAGGAGCGCTTAGGTCGGGGGAGAGTTCCTCTGACCAGCTAGCTCGCTGCTGTTCTGGACTGTATCAGTGTTGACCACGAGCTGGGATTGCAGTCGAGTCGAGGCCAATAAAAAAGTTTACATAAACAAGTGGTGGGGCAGTTCCATTAAGTGCGAGATAGCCAGTGATAACAGACGGCGCGATTGTAAATATAAACAATGCCTTTTGAATTACATTAAGGACTTTCCCAGCAAATCTCTTCAAGAAGTGCTATATAGTAAACAACCTGGACACTTTTACTGCCATAATTACTTCTAGTTTTGGGTAATGTTACATTGGGTTTTGGTAATGGACGACCTCCGTGGCGCAGTGCGTGTGCTGTCGCATTATAAATCCGGAGTTCCTGGGTTCGACTCCCGGCTCGAGACTGGTCTGGTGGGAGGCTTCGGCCGTGGCTAGTTACCACCCTACCGACAAAGACGTGTTGCTAAACGATTTTGCGTTCGGGCACGATGTCGCGTAGAAACTAATTAGGAGTGTGAGTTTACCATACACCTAACAGGTTAGCCCGCAACCATCCTAGATCCTACATCATCATGTACCACCAGGTGAGATAGCCGTCACGGGCCAACTTGTAGTGTATAATTAAAAAAATTTTAACTTTTTTTTCTATTAGTAATAACTAATCGCATCGCCGCTGCCCGCATCGCCGCTGCCCGCGACTCCGGCTGCAGTGATCCCTTCCTAGTTCATTATTACAGGTGGTTCCAAAAAATGTTTTTTTAAGTACGCTTCTGTAATTTGTTTTGTTGATTCTTTCCTTCAAATTTTTCGTGAGATTGTTAATTAATGAACGGAAAATAAATTTGCGTCGTTGTTTGCTGTAGTTATTTACAAATGTAAGGGGTCGCAGTCCAGAAATTTTAATTTTTTCGTTATATTCAACTTTTATTTGCACGCTTAAGTTTATTATTATGGTAGGATTTTGTTTTTATATCTACCGGCATAACTTTACAATGGTTGAATAACATTTGTTACTCATTTCTGTATTGCTCTTTAATTTGTTTAGGTACAACGGTTTTTAAAAGACGTAATTTCAGTTGGTCTATCTGATTTATTTCGTGTATTTAGATTTTGTTGTGTGCCTGGTCTCGGTAAGTATTTATCTGAGTAGTGTGGTTGTTCATTAGTTTATTTAGCTGCGGGAGACCTAAATGCCCTCTCAGGAGAAGCCCGCAACACTGTTAGCTCGCTACACTGATGTCAGTTTTGTAATACCTGCGCGCCGCGAGAGCACTCGCGCGGCTGTCGCCGACACTCGCGGGCGGTGTCGGCCGCCGCAATACACCTCCCACTCTTTACCAGCATTTTGCGAAGCTTCCTACACTCCCATTTTGTTTGTTCACCTAAACATTCATGCAAAAGTTGGCAGTTTTATTTTGCCTGGTATTCCAGTGCATTTTGTTTTATTTGCTCTCCTATAAATCGGACCTCGACTGCAATCTCACCTCGTGGTGAGTGTTAATGGTAACGAGTATATTGGTTATACCAACTCATACCCTAGTCGGTTTCTACGTTGTACCGTAATGGAACGCTATAACTTTTTTTTTTCACTACATTCTCTTGTGCTACCCTTCGGTGAAGCTGTTAACCTGTAACTACACTTTTATCTCCAAAGTACATACATATTGAACAATTTATATTTTATGTATGTTGGTACCTATTTTATTGTGTGAGTAATAAACAATCCCGGATTAGGGTTTTTGTACTCCTGGCTGACCTGAACCGCGACTCGCTACTCCGAGTCACCATAGTCCACTTAGTGGTGACTCCGTCAGCATAGTGAGGTGGAGTGAGCGCGTCCCGCGGGAACCATTTATGTATATGCCAGATCCATCTAGATTTTTATTGGGAAACACAATTTAAGTGGCTCTTTGTTAATTCAAATATTGTTCAATCTGTTATAATTAGAACTTGAATTTTTATTAAATCTAATTATATATCTTTATTTGGTAGGTAAGCAACCAGACACTTCTGGCCATAAAACAGTTTTAAATAAATAAATTCCCTTTTTACCATTACTGGGGATAGAACTCGGGACCTCTCATTTATTTATTTAATTCCATGTCACAATAGAAACAGATATCAAAATTATAAAATGATATGATATCATGATATTCTAGAATGATAAAAAGGACTGTGTCAATCTAATCCATATGTATCATCATCATGATCAACACATTTCCGGCTCACTACAGAGCCTGGTCTCCTCTCAATATAAGAAGCGTTTGGTCATAGTCCACCACGCTGGCCATGTGCGGATTGGCAGACTTCACACGACTTTGAGAACATTATGGAGAACTCTCAGGCGTGCAGGTTTCCTCACGATGTTTTCCTTCACCGTTGAAGCAAGTGATATTTTAATTTAAAAAAAACGCACATAACTCCGAAAAGTTAGAGGTACGTGCCCGGATTCGAATCCCTGACCTCTGATTAGGAGGTTGACGCCCTAACCACTAGACTATCACCGCTTCATATATGTATATTATAATGGAACTATAGCAGAGATTTTTTTTTTTTCATAAGTAATTTTTTAAGAGCTTATAAGTACGAGTATATTAACACTTCTACTTTATTTATAGCAGCGCTACAGTTCTCACCACTGCACAACGGGGTGCTTTAAACAAACATTCTACGTTTCAAATTTAATTACGACAGCACTGAACCAGAATCGCTACAACTGCTGGCGGTGTACGGACATACATACATACACACACACAGCGGCCGGCGCTGTCAAATTAGTGCACTGAGTGAATTGGAATGAGTGAAACTTTATGCGAGCGCGGGATAATTATGTCACAAGCATGTTGTAGTCGCGACGCGCGGAGACTGTTCACTAGCGATGTGGCCGTGGACACGAGCTGAACGAATAGGTACATTTTATATATATTTTTAGTATCTTAAGGCTTCTGTACTCACAATTGTACCTGTACTATTCTTTATCTTCAACGAATCATCAGTATCACGTTGAACCCATTGCCGGCTCACTATAGAGCACGGGTCTCCTGTCAATATGAGAAGGGTTTGGCCATAGTCCTCCACGCTGGCCATGTGCGGATTGGCAGACTTCTCACGCCTTTGAGAACATGGTTTCAATAAATTGGTTTTCCTATCTTATTTAGTTTTCAATACTAACATTACATTTAAATCAATTCAGTGGTTTTTGTGTGTAGCATAAACGGATAAAAATTAAACAAAAACATATTTAGGTTCATTATCGATATTACAGCTTCCCCCGACCAACATTTTAGAATTATATTAATCAATATATGAAGTTTCATCCGCTGATATGGTGAAATTTCCAAAAATCTAACAATAAAGTCCAAATATATATATATTTTTTATTTTAACTTCAAAAAGGGCGGATTTGCGTTTAAAGTTTCCTCCCCAATTTTATACCCGTTGGCTAGAATTACGAGTAATCCCGAGACATACCTCTCTAAAAATGTAATCGGAATATACTAATTTCTTTTATGGTATGGACTTTAAAAATTCCAATTCAAAGTAACATCCCTCATAAAAGAGGTTGAATTTCATTATACTTTCTTTATCTTGTACTATTATTATATTTTCAAAAAATGCGACCATAATCTCCAGTCTACATTATAAAACCTGTGTCAAATCTAGTTTCAAAATCCCAGTTGGCGTTGACGAGTCTGTCGATCGCTCAGGACTTTTCTTTTTATATGTTAGGTATAAGAAGATTATTAAACCAACGTCGAATTCAACTAGATTAATTGAGTGGACATCCCCACGCAAACCTAGCAACGTCCGTTTGTATAGACGAATGACAATGCAAACCCAACCACAGGCCGTAATTAACAAACTGAACCCTCGCAGCACGCTGCGCGGAACTCTACGTAAGCCGGAGGACCCGCTCGGCCTCTGGGGCTCGCTCAGCCCGGCACCAGCGTAGATCAATCGAATTATTCACTACTTGAGAGATTTAGAAAATGATGATGCAGTTTAGGATGGAAGCCTTTTTTTTTATACACTACAAGTTAGCCCTTGACGGCTATCACACCAGGTGGTAAGTGATCATGCAGTCGAGGATGGTAGCAAGCTAACCTGTTAGGGGTACGGTAAAACCAAACTCCTAATTGGTTTCTACGCGACATCGTGCCGGAACGCTAAATCGCTTTGCGACACGTCTTTGTCGGTAGGGTGGTAACTAGCTACGGCCGAAGCCTCCCACCAGACCAGACTCGAGCCGGGAATCGAACCCGGGACCTCCAACTTAATAATATGACAGCGCGTGCGCTGCGCCACGGAGGTCGTCGCCTTAATCGATACAGGCTGCAATAAACCATAATCGGCATCAACGCAACGTCACCGGGACGTTCGGAGGCTTCATTCAGTAGTCGGTAACGCAGGCTGGATCGAATCAATAGAACATGTAAAACTGGTACAATGTAGGTATATTCATTTATAGCGGCGAGTCGCATCTCGCAGGCCCGCCTCTGCAACTACCCTCACCCGAGCGTCCACTTCGACGCGACCGAGCGCCGCGCCCGGCCGACTCAGCCCAACCATAATTCATCTGATATATACAGCGGCGCTTGCATAAATTGCCGATACCGGCCGAAAATCGTTGCGGGCGAAAAGTCCACTCGGAAATTTATTTGAGGCTGTATTTTCGGGGAACATTACGTATGCGGAATGCGCCTGCGAGTCGAGCGGAGTTCCGACCGCACTTTTTTAGAATTCCATTTCTCAATTGGGCCCTTCGAGGCTGTCTCTGGCTAAGCGGTGAGCGATACAACTACGTGACCTGGACTCCACATGCTACACATCATCTCCCTGGTAACATCTAGAGCCACCCGACTGGCAGTGCAGGGCCGGCCTCGGCCAGTGCGCGCCGCGGTGACGTCACTGAGCGAGAATGCTTCACAAAGTTTCCGAACCCAAATAATGTTAAATTTATCAAAAGAGCTCGTTAAAATTTCCCTCTCCGAATAAATACATCGATGTTGTTGATTTAAGTCGAACGACATTGTCGTAAGGATCAGCGAGCGTTCCTGTGGGCGGGGTGAATATTCGGAGAGCCGTGTATTGTTTGCAGAATATTTTTCCGCGAAACACGACGTGTAGGTACGATGCCTACCGGAGGTCAGCTCGCGCTCGCATCCATCCATACTATCGTCATTACCTACACAAGCTCAGTCCTGAGTCACAGGTTGTTTTTAATTTTGAGTGTATGTTTAGCGAGTACCTCATAGGTGCAATTGGAATTGTTTTCTTTTAATTAATTTAATTAAACATCTCTTCATTCAAGCAAAGGAGAATGACCAACACAGTAGTCGGTGAATTTTAGTAAATAAAAATAAAAGTGCATCGATTATTTGAATGATAATTAAATTTGAATTTATAATTATTATTTTTATCATATTGTAAATGTAAATTGGGCCTAGTTGCCATAATAAAGAAATTATATTATTATTATTTCACTGTTAATGGAGATGGACAGAAAATCGTAAACCTTATATTTATTGTCCGATGCGGAATTCGAAACTGTTATGTAGATTGTCTTATAGTCTGTTTGTCACCCGTGCCTTTGCAGCGTCGTTAAAGGACTCTGCGATGCTCAGTGTTTTATTTGATATGAATATCGAATGTACTTACCACTAGACACATGGATCAATTCATTTGAATCCCGAGCAAAACGGCACTCACGAGATTAGCAAAAATGTTTATTGTAACGACCTCCGTGGCGCAACGCGTGAATTGTCACATTACACTGTTGGAGGTTCTGAGTTCGATTCCCGGCTCGAGTCTGGTCTGGTGGGAGGCTTCGGCCGGGGCTAGTTTTCACCCTATCGACAAAGACGTGTCGCCAAGCGGTTTAGTATTCCGGCACGATGACGGGTTTTATTACAAACTAATTAGGAGTACCACCGTTTTAGACTACATCATCACACCAGGTGTATAATATGATGATGCAATCTAAGATAGTCAAGGTTAACTCGTCGAGGGTTAACTTGTAGTGAATTAAAAAAAATTTTAGGTATTTATTAAGTTTGATCGCGAGAGGTTCACCACTAAGCTTTCAACCGCTAGTCTCACCTGTACATAGCGATTCAAAACGTCAAAGTGCCACGTCCGAAAAACCTTTGCGGCAGTGACGTGTGCTGACGTCGGCCAAGCCGCAGACCACGCGGCCACGACTTTGTATCGTGGTCGCTGAACTCACTACGGTGAGTACAATTCTATAACTGGAAGCTATTTCATTAGGCAATGTAAGAGCTTAGGGGTTGGATACGAGATGTAGCACGGACGCTTGGAATAGGCGCTGTAAGTGACCGCGCAAGATTATGTTGAAACTTTAGAACAACTGGTATTGTACGCAATTCAACATTGTTCCCAACTGAGCCTGTAGGGTATGTTCTAAGAAGAAAACGAGATACGCTACGCACGCGGCTGCTCTGGCCAAACATGACTTTTCAGCGCAATCAGTCTTGCATCATTAATGATTAAAACTCTAAACTCTCGTAAATACTATCCTTTGAGCAGGTAAAAGATACAGCAATAGTGGCAGTTTAAAAAAAAAGGGCGAAATATGCATGCTCTAATTTTAGTTGGTTCCGTAAACGTTCGGCAAATTGATAGCCTGTACAAAATTGGAAAGAGCTTTTAAAACCTTTGATAAATATCAAATTAAATGCGGTCAAAAATGGTCCGAGAAAAATAAGAATTTATTACGAATGAGCATCATCGTTGTTTTGCTCGAAGAAGAAATAAATTATGGAAATCTTATTAATTTCAAGTGAGAACATATCTATTGTAGGTTATATTCAAGAAGTGTTTTAATCTCGGGTAAACAGGAGAGGTTACATACAATTGATAACTTGCATGTAATTTAATGCAGTCTAGCTCTGCCGATGCATTACAGATCTAAATATAAAACTTATGACGGCGGCGTCTTCCTGACGTTACATACGTCACATGACACAACATCGCACTGTGGCCGCGCGGACTCGTGCTCGGCTTGCAGGCACGCCACAGCCGTCTCCGCCGCCAGGTCGGGTGTGACGCGTGGCTCTGGGCCATGTATAATGCATGAGCATTGCGCCGGGCCCTCGCCCGCAGCACGCGTACCCACACGTACCCTGACCAACCGAACACAGCATCCTTTGACGTCCCGCTGCCGGAATTAATCAAATCCAAATCAATAGAGTACACGCTGTGGCATACTCGGCATGGAGAAGAATTCCCAGACTTTTTTTCCGTAGTGTTGACTATATTTGTTAACGTACAACTATATACATATATAACTGTATCCAAACTATAAGCGCGCTGTTCTTAGAAAATTTCCTCATCATTGTTAACTGGATCTGAAGCTGTGATAGCCTAGGACGCAGACGCCCTAATCAGAAATTTTCGGTTCGATTCTGGGCTCGCCTCCTTAATAACCTCTACCTTTTCGGAGTTATGTGCGTTTTTAAGTAATTAAGATATCAGTTGCTTCAACGGTGAAGGAACACATCGTGATGAAACCCGCGAATTTCTCTAATGTTCTTGGAGGCGTGTGAAGTCTGCCAACCCGGACATGGCCAGCGTAGCGGTCTACAGCCAAACCCTTCTTATATTGAGAGGAGACCCGTGCTTTATAGAGAGCCGGTAGTGGGTTGATCGTGATGATGTTAACTGGATCATTTCCATCCACAGTATCATATATCTAAATAGGATAAAAACATGTTCGCTTTACATTTGATTTACAATAATAATATGTGTGTATGCAAACTCTGTACAAAACAGAATTAAACTCAACACAGCGTTTATAATTGGCCGGCCTTATCGCTTAATAACTATCTTTTCAACGAGACAGCTCCGGAAGTGGTATATATTTATATATATGTAGGTATATTGCTATAACATACCATTTCTCAAAGGCGTTTCTTTTGGTTTAAATAATGTATATTAAAACTGCATCAAAATTAATATTTGATAGGCTATTCTGAAGATTATTAAATTGGTTTACCCTCACGATTATGAAAAATAAAAATTATGTTTTAGTATTTGTTCAAAAACATGAAAATTAGTAACTCATTCAAAGAAAATTGTATTTTATTTTATAATAAATTACCTATTGATATCTTGGAGATGTCTATCAATAAGTTCAAAGTTTTTATAAAACGAAAGCTTGTAGAAAAATCATATTACGATATTAAGGATTATATAAACGATAAAAAAGCTTGGGTGTGAATTGCTCTATCTCCATAGGTACTATAGTTTATTATTCATTATGTGAGATGGTGATAACGAAAAAAACCCCGGCTTAGTTTGTTGTGGGCTTCTTCTTAGACCGGGGCACGTTTGGAACGCTCATAGCTTTAGTTTTAAGTTACGAATATCGTTATCACCATGAAATAACTACTATGTAAATTGTTGACGCGTCAAAAGTGCCTTTTTAAGGACTATAAAGATTATTTTGATTTTGAATTTGAATTTGAAATAAAATATTTATCGCTACCTTTGTCGTTACTGAAGTGGATAATATTAAGAGGGTGATATTTCATAATAATTATCCCCGAATCTCCACCGAGCGCCGCCCGAGACTCGTGAGTGCGCGGGTGCGGCCGCGCGGGCTGCTTTGTAACTTCGTGTCAGCGCGGTTTGCCAAATTGCCTTAGAAATTCACAATAGCGGCCGCGCGAGCCAATTACGACTGTATTGTTCAAGCGACAGGGTCGACTGTCGCCCAGCGCCGCGTGATTGCATTCCCGCGTGCGTATGCAAGGTGCGAATTGGCGCAATTCGACGTGACTTGTGCCGCTCGTTAAGGCGAATGGTCGCTCCGACGTGATATTTTACCTCGTTAGTTTGCGCCGCACCTTAACGAGGCGCTCAAAAGTGCATCTACAAAATTATTTCTGCGTTTATAATGATGAAATGTTTATCTTGACATATCTAAACCCGATTAGTGGTAAACTTTTGACCTTATACTAAACTACTTTCTACATTTTAAGTAGGAATACCGTATGCACAGTTAAAAATCTAAGTTTGTCCATTTGAAGAGTTAACCGAGAAGAAAGCAACTTCAGCAGTTTAACTAATTAATTTCATTCCATAGAATTGAGTGTACAGTAAAACAATTGTTTCAATGGTCTGTCGGTATATAAACATTATTGCATAACGCCCAACTGACCGACTCAACACTCATAGCTGTGATAGCCTAGTGGTTAGGATGTTCGCCTCCCAATCAGAGGTCGAGGGTTCGATCCCGGGCACGTACCTTTAACTTTTCGGTGTTTTGTGCGTTTTTAAGCAATTAAAATATCACTTGCTTCAACGGTGAGGGAAACATCGTGAGGAAACCTGCACGCTTGAGAGTTCTCC
This sequence comes from Lasiommata megera, assembly GCA_928268935.1. Lineage (NCBI taxonomy): Eukaryota > Metazoa > Arthropoda > Insecta > Lepidoptera > Nymphalidae > Lasiommata > Lasiommata megera. Next base: position 11,669,994 of record OV743331.1, read on the forward strand.
TTAATGTTCTCAAAGGCGTGTGAAGTCTGCCAATCCGCACATGGCCAGCGTGGTGGACTATGGCCAAACCCTTCTCATATTGAGAGGAGACCCGTGCTCTATAGTGAGCCGACAATGGATTGATCATGATGATGATGATGACCGATTCAACATTAAGTTTCAACTCGTTCCGAGACTCATTAATTTCTTTCGGTCAGAGTTTTGAAAAAAAATTCAAAAATGAAATTCATCTCCTTACGAAACATGTAAAATGTGCAGCAGATGGCGATCAGTTGATATACTGATAATGATGATCAAATCCAAAATGCTGCTAGGCTAAGACTGCTAATTGCTAAAGTTTTCAGAAGAAAAAACACCCAATAAAAGGTATATAATTCTTGATTGAAAACTGTCTCGCGCCATAATTCCATCGCTGAAGGGCGAAGTGGCTGGAAGTTGCGCAATAAAAGTTCTGCAGCCAGTGCGGGGCGCGGCTCGCACGTACGCTGTTAGCTCACGACTGATGACTTACACGGTTGGGCCATTGACCGTCATTACTGAGAACTCACTTTACACGACACAATCCATCTCTACTAACTTCTATTATTATATTCGTAATATGTAGACAACCGCCGCCTGGGCAGCCCAGCGAACCTATCACTTAACATATAACACATTTTTAAGAAAAATTTAAAACCGTACGAAAGACATGTTATGAGCAGAAAAAATGTTACAAGTAAATACCATCCGCTAAACTATCAAATACCAACTAGGTAAACGCCATACCAAATTGGTAAATATTATAAACTCCTTTTTATGATAAAAACCTATTTAGATTAGATTATAAATTTGCGATAAATATATGTGCAGTAGCAGGCAGGTTAAATCAAGAAAGTGTCCATTATTTAGTTACAATTCATTATAGATATGAATATTAATTAAAATATATTATCATTGGCCACTACTAAAATGTGAAGGAAATAAAAGATACATGTTTTTCTCTCGTACAGGCGATTTTAGGTTTTCTGGCTTCTTTAAGTGGCCTGTGATAAGAAGTAAGATCCGAAGTTGGAATCCGCAGACTCTGAGTATTATCTAAAGATGAGTCCTGGGTTCGATTCCTGGCTCAAGTCTGGTCTGATGGGAGAATTCGGCCGTGGCTGGTTACACCCTTCCGACAAAGACGTGTCACCAAGCGATTTAGCGTTCCGATACGATGTCGCGCAGAAACTAATTAGGATTATGGGTTTAAGAATGGGAAGAAGTGACGGCCTGAGATCCGCTCTGCCCATTAATGTCGCTTGAACATTTGTATGACGCTAATGTTATGAATTTCAGCGAACGAATTAGTCACAAATTCCGCCGGCTCGGAACAAAATAAATTATACCCACGGAACGCCTTTGTAACTTCATGTCAACGCTGTTTGCCAAATTGCCTCAGGAATCCACAACTCCCTCGCCGACCGCCCGTACACCCAGCGCCCGCGACACAGGGTCGCTTTTAAGTCGGCAGCGAGCGACTGCAGTGTAGGTGCGTATGCAAGGCGCAAATTGGTACAATTCAACGTGACTTGTGGCGGCCATTAACGCCAAATTGTCGCCGTAACGTGTTACAACAATACCCCGTGTGACGCGCCGCGCAGCGCTCACGGCGCGTTACATTCACGACATTATCATTTTCGTTATGTTTTTGGAGGAATGTGGTGTCTGAGATGGTAGCGGGCTATTCTGTTACAGGCCTGGCATATGTATCTAACCCGCACCCCCTAATTTAAGTCCATTCATTTCATGTTTTCGCATTAATTTTTAATTCCTCCGTTTTTAAATATTCTCTCCGATCGAATAAATTTCAGATTTTTTGTTTTTGCTATCAGACTTATGTAACATGCCGGCTGATTTCTAAAGAAGCACCTAAATTGTGGTAACAATTATAGAAAAAAAAATTAATGACTTGTTCATAAAGTTACAATTATTCGATTATGTATTATAAAGTACAATCAAAAACCAATTAAACAAAGGCACTATATATTAAACAACAACCAATAGAACCGATGTACGCAGAACAAACTGATCAGCAGACATCGGTTAGTCTTGTGTTATAAAAATAGTTCTTACATAATAATTTTCAATCTTGCCGCTTTTCGTACAAATCGGCTTTGCGTTAGCATGAGCGTGATGGAGTGCCGTCGCATCACCCGCGATTAAAATGCAACCATTACTAGAGATTCAGCTCTAAATGATTGAATGTGGAGCTGTATCTCAGTAGTGAACTCAGCATCTTGTGGGGATGCTCTCAAAGTGTCAGTGCCTGTATTATCTCGGTCAAAGTTATGCCGTTATTCCTATTTATCAAATATTACATACGTTCGTGTACATGCGAATAGTTTCTGTGCAAATTTAACACTCAATGAAAAATATTGACCGTCCAAGTTGGTCGTGAGTTTCATCTTATACCTTGACATGTTTGAAACCCTCTAATTTTAAGATACAGAATGTAGTTTTCTCGGTCACAACTTCTATTCAATGCATGTATTACTTTAACATGAAAACAATTATTTACTATGAAAGCTGATACAAAATGAAACGTACCTACTAAATGAATACCTACTACACGCAGCCTCGAGTTATGAATCAATTCGCGAGCGCAGCGCCGGCCGACCGAGGCGCGGCCGCCGCCACGTACTGGAACACAATGGAATTAATAAAGACCTCGGAACTGCGCGTAGGGCTCCAGCGAGCCTGTCGAGAGAATCTAAGGATATTACGCTTTTATGAGGCACCTTCATCGACGACCAGCAATATTATGCAAAATGGTGTACGTAAGGCTCCGAGGAAGTAGTTTTATTCCAAACGACTGAATACAGGAAATAGTTTCTTATTTCGGTGCGTTTTTATCCTGATTTTAAGTCCCGCAGGTTTTTGAGGAAGACCGCCTTAAACGACGATTTAACGATTATTACGATTGAAACTTTTTGACTTCACTCTGACGCAACTCTGATGATGGAGTCTAAGGCGGTATCGGTATCTGGGTTAGACGTAAGAGGTTTAGCAAATGTTTGAACCCTTATCCCGATGCGGCACCGTATCGGAACGCACATGATGGTCCGTGCTTGGCGGTAGAATGGTCGAATCCGGAACCCCCCCAATCATAAGACCACAGCACTCAACACTGCGTCTGGGAGGTCTTCCTATACCTACCGTAGTTATTTAACTTTATTTTTTATTCACCACAAGTTAGCCCTTGACTGCATCTCACCTGATGGCAAGTGATGAGGCGGTCTAAGATGGTAGCGGGCTAACCTGTTAGGGGTATGGTAAACCCACACTCCTAATTGGTTTCTACACGACATCGTGCCGGAACGCTAAATCGCTTGGCGACACGTCTTTGTCGGTAGGGTGGTAACTACCCACGGCCGAAGCTTCCCACCAGACCAGACTCGAGCCGGGAATCGAACCCGGGACCTCCCACTTTAAAATGCAACAGGGCACGCGCTGCGCCACGGAGGTCGTCAAAAGTTAATTTTATTAACGTTAGCCGGTTTGCAGTATTTCAGTCGTCAGGTCCAGTTGGTCTACATTTATCCAGAATTTATAGGACGTAGAATTACTGAACACTGGTCAGAATTAGAAGTGCTTTATGTACAGTAACACTGTTAAGAAGAAAGATTTGTTAAGATTAAGTTGCTTTACATAAATAACAAATAACCTCGTTAGCTTAATCAAAAAGTTCCATGAGGTAGCATGTTCTGCTTAATCAAGAGTTCGTGGAATCGAGGCCTGGGTTGGGCCAAGAATTAAAAGGTATTGGATTCTGCTGTAATAATTCTCAGTATCAGGGAAAGAATTACAAAATTGGCGTTTCTAAAAAGTTATGAGGTTTGTTGTGAAATAGTTCAATTTTCAATACATTTATTACATATGATGATTACATGTTACGATATTGCTATTTGACAGCTAGTTATAACAATTAAAAATTTTAACATTTTATATTTAAGATAATAAGAATTGTATGTCTGGTACGACTGCAATAACTGATCTCCAAGTTATGAACGATATATAAATTATTGATTAATTTGTTTTCAAATGTTATGACAGTGTAGACAATTGGAAGTTTTCATCAAAAACGCATTATAAAGGCCAATTTTAATAAAGATAATTTTGAATTTGCAATCACTTGAATAAACGACTCGTATGTGACTGTTTATACTCATATGTCAAAAACATTTTTAATATCAGATTTCGGAATTTATATCTAGATCCTGCGTGCTGATGCGTCCCTTACGCAATGACCAGATGTGGGTCGGCGAGTGGCAAAAACTTCCTCTCCCCCGGAATCTTAAACGTAAGTACGGTAGATGGGATACAGTGCACGTAATTCTGCATGCGAGGGAAATCCCGGACGTGGTTTATAAAATGATAAGTTAAAAGAATGTTATTGTCTCGTTTTCCGAGTTTTCCAAAATTGTTCAGCTCGACAGCGACGCGGCTAATTGCCTACTTTTAAACGATAATGAGAAAAGGCGCGAGCGGCCGCTAAATATATTTTCATCTCTTGACACAAACGTCATCTTTTATTAGCAGATAAAATTAAAACGGGGAGAACTCCCCAAATAATTGATAACACGCCGTGGCGTGCGCGGGGAAAAATTTAATTTATCACTTCTTCACAATTTCCTCACAATTATTGTTACAGTTACAAAAAAGCTAGCCTACAGCTGGGCTGGCATTTTTGAGGTGATTATGAAGGAAGGCTTGGTCGTGTTCCATCTGTAAACTAATTCTTTGTTACTTGGTCGAGGATCACGGGGCTTACTTAAGGCGATTTAATTTTAATACTCGTCCGCGTTAATTAAGGATTTAATTTCGTGCCAATGATCGACATTGATTCTAATCAGTGAATTGATAATTTATCAACTTTGGAGGTTTTAAAGACTGATAATATTATATATTTTCAATGCCTCTATAAATATTTTCAGAAATAAAATCTGTTATGCTATCTGTCAATAATTGTTCACGGGTTAAGTTTTAGCTAGCCGCTAGTGTGCAGTAGTAAATATAACAAAAAAACAATTTGTTTTTTCCGTTGTGTTTATTAAAAGAATGGTTTTCATTTTAAATTTTTACATTATAATACATTTTACAACACAAACAAAACTACAGAAATGTAATTACAGTAGGACAAGTAAGATAAAGGGTACAATTGCTGGCTACATCGTACTGCAAACTACGCAAACATGTCCTATTCAAGAATGAATATAAAAAGCTGAGCTTGAAATTAGTGCGGGCGCGATACATAATAACATTATGCTAGAAAATAATGCGCGAGTGTAACATCGTCACGTTACACAATGTGCGTTATGTTATAACCGTTCCAGGCGAGCCGTAAATCGCCGTATCACAGCCCCGACCCGATGAGCTCGAGACATAAGCTCTTTACGAGCAAATGGGGATATTAAAGCCTTTAGAGCTAACGCGCGGTAATAACGCGCCCCGTGGAGACCTCGCCGGTAACGCAGTACACGCTCCATACCTGCCGAAGGCGACGCAAATGTGACATGTATTCAAATCTCCTTACACTTTTCTATACACTTTAACGGAAACGAGTAGAAAGAAAATGAGGTCCATAATGTTCTCAAGGGCGTCTCTAGTTTACTAATCCGCTTTCGGCCAAGACCCGTTTCGCTCGGAGAGGAGACCCTCGCCCGACTATAATGATGAAGATGATTTCAAACTTTAATGTTTTTGGGTTTTGAAACCACTTCGGGAACCACTAAAATTATTGGGCAAAATCTATGTTGGTCAAAAGGATTACATATTGCAACGCCGTATTGAAATAAATAGAGAGACAGAAAGGTTTTCGTATTACAAATCTTTATTTTTTTCTCTCTATGACACCAGATGTATCTACGCCGAATTTCGAGTTTGTTGGCAGATATTACTTTAGTGCTTCATTTTATAGATGCAATATCACATTATAAACCTAAAAATAAAAATATTGTTGGAACGAAGTTCCTTATCGCGCGTTGTGAAAGGGGGCTAGACGGAAAAAATTCTTACGAAAAGTTGTCACGACACTTTTTGTTATTGTAAGCTGTGCGGCGTCGCATGTTTCTCTGTCTGTCTCTCTCTCTCTTATAGAAAGCAAGCCAGATATTTTCATTTCTATTTTGCATTGAACAGTGTGGCGTCGCGACGATTATTTTTGTTGAGTGTATACAGGTTTTTTGTAAATAATAAATAATAAAAAAAAAAAAATGAATCCTGACAGTGTTTCTGCACAAGTTCCGGATATTGCTGATGGAGTACAAAATTGAGCCTACTGATTAAGTTTATATAACATTATATTTGTTAATAATAAAAAAAGTATTATTATAACTTAAATAAAATAAAATTTTATTACAATTCCTTCACTAATTAATCGAAAGGAACTTCGTTCCATCTGGGTGTCCCTTGACACCTCTCAAGTTTTTTTTTTTATGAGGAAGACTAACAATCTTAAATCAGGGACAAATTAATTTATACCCATTTTTCCATCGTACGGAGGACGGTACACCGGCTCCCATACATGTACTTTGAATAATGAACTCCCCGCGCCCGGTACGTTAGGTAGATACGAGATAATGAAGCGTAAAATGATCTGATCCAATACAGAAGCCCTCTAATGAGATTAATACAGTAATGTTCATTAATGAAACCACAGATGTACCTGAACACAACATCTACTAAGCCTCGAGTGTCTATGACACACAATATGACATAACGTCATTTACTAATAATTTAGTTGTGACAGTCTTGTATTCATCATCAACATCATCAATCTATTAACCTGTTTGACGCCTCCACTCTTGTAACAGAGAGGTTTCCAGATTATTTAATAAAATATATTTTTAAAGATTTCGCGAGTTAGTGAGTTTGTCAGGAACGATGACATAACGTGCCTTCAAGAACACGCGAGAGCATCCTATTTTACTTCTAATACCTCCGAAAATATGTGAACAAAGTTTCATGATTATCGGTTAAGTACTTTTTAAAGTGTAACATTTATTACGTTACGTTTAGGTGTGAGTTTTATTTAATAACGGCGCGTTTGGAAATCTCATAGCTTTAGTTTTAAGTTTACGAATATAGTTATCACCATGAAATAACTGCTATGTAAATTATTGACGCGTCAAAAGTGCCTTTTTAGTGACTATTTGAATAAAGATTATTTTGAATTTGAATTTGATAACTAAAAAGTAATAATCACCACAAGACACTACACTAACACTAGACATTTGAGAGCATTATCGATAGAATACAATGAAGGCAGTGCACAATTTCCCTACACGGGTGTTTACACGAACGGGCGATAAAACACAGTCGCAACGGCGCTTGTCTGCGGCGGTCGATGGGGCGCAAAGTGATCAGTGCGGCTCACGGCGAGCTGGCGGCGATTAGCGAGGCTCGCCGGCACTCGAGCACTGCGGCCTCCTTGTTGGGTGATTGTGTCACGTCGCAACAGAAGGACGATCATAGTTTTCAGGTGTAGAATAATGTTTGAATGTTTTTCTATAATTAAAGCAAAACATTCAATCAATATTAATGCCGGGTTGCAACAGCTTTCGAGTGTTCCAGCTATGCATGTTTTCCCGTAAATTAAGGTAAATATTCGTAGATACATGAGTTTTAATAGATCATGTTTTGGTAGTAGGAGTCACGCTGTAATATTTGTGTCCCAAAAAGAAATATAGCCGACAGTTGCCTCAAAACATTCAATATACTTATGGAGTTTATAAACTTGTCACGTTAATTAAGTGACAGAGTTAGAAAAATGTCTGATTTGACTAATGCATACAGTACTGTATAAAAAGACAACAATTTATGTTGTGCTAAAGGTATCGCAAGCAAAAAAATTTATCATTTAAGATTCGTTAATAATCGAAACAGTATGTATATGTTCAACCAGGGAAATAACAATCAACAATTTATTTGTTTTTAACTTATGACTTAATTCTAAGACTTGACTTGAACAATTAGTTTGTTTAAGATATAAGAGAAGAAAACATATTTAGCTATAACATATTTTCAAACGTTCAATAGAGAAGTTCACAGAGAAGTGAGCCGTATCGATTGTTCGTGGCAGTCTGTTAAAAATTCCAACGAGTAAATAATTATCCGGCCAAAATAATATGTTAACTTAAAATACAAATTCATTCTCGGAATTTCAGTTTATCTTTCATTATGAGCTGCGGCAGACAGGCGTGTGGGATTAAATGAATTGTGCCTGAAAATACCATCCCAGGTGAGCGGCGGCTCCCAACTTGAAGCAACATTGTCGGAATGAGTAAACAAGCCGTAATCTTGAGTAATCGCATCAACTGAACTCCCGCGCTAAGCCGCTTTGATTACATCACCCTGAGCCGCCGCGCAACACGCCCGTGTTCAACACGACATACGACGAAGCAGCCCAAGGATGTCTCTCTACGTCTTTTTAACCGCACAAGTAAATGATTAAAAAAAAAAACTTTTTTACCTATGTTCGGATTAACAGCAAAGCTGATTCGACAAAACTTTTAACAGAGGTAGCGTGCATCCTGATGATAGTTTTTGGATATTTTTCTCTATCCCGGGAGAAGATAGTGTCACGTTGATTTAAAAAACAAATGCTCTTAAACAAAGTAAATAAATGCTTTCAAAATATAAAATATGTTAGATTCACACAAAAATATGCTTCACTGAGGTCTATGCCGCTATTAGAAAAATCCGCATTGTGGTTTGATGGGTCAACCTTGGCCATTCAAATCAATTTGAGTTCAGCTTATCCTAAACAAAATCCATTATACCCACTCGTAGTGGCGTTGAAGGTTCTAATTTAAGAGCTGATGATATTTATCACGCCTCCCTCAGAGGCAGGGGGCGTGTGAGGAGGGCGCAACAAACAACATTCAAAATGAAAATAAAAAAGCAATTCTCTGTCCGCTGTCAGCGTTATTACCAGTTTGTTAAGATGATTTATTTTCATCCCTTTTTAAATATTTGCTGTTTAAGGGATACTGAGCCGCGCTTTTGTGACTTTTCTTGGATGCAAGCTATAACCAAGTACAAACATAAAGTCAACAGTTAAATATGTGCACCGAAGTGCGGCGCAAATATTTAACTGTTAGGTCCAGTTGTTGATACTCAGCGAACCCAGACATTTTCACCCTCAGATATGTGTGCTGTCAGATGTTCTGTACAACTTACACTTACATAGTAAAGTGCGTATTGCGTATAGGAAAAACGTAAGCTATGAGACGCCATACTGCTATCTATCTGAAATTCTGTATTGATTGAGGTACTCTTGCAAAAAAATATGAAATTAAATGAAAAACCTAGACTAATTTTAACTACAACATACACAAATTTTGAAATCCCAAGCTCGTCAGTTTGTATATCACCTATTCGTTCACAAGTTCTGCGAGCTGTCCTGGTACTCGGCCTTGGGCATTGTTTTCGGAGCAGTCGAACTGCGCAGATTATCACTGCGTACGTTTGCGCCGAGTGATATAACTGTATGTTTCTCACAGTGCCGCGGCTGGGAGTATAATTAAAAGTACATTTTTTTAATTTCTCTTGCGCCGCCCGCAGCTACGGCCGTAATCTTTTGTATGAACGAGCGTTTAATTTTCCACTTGTTCCTACTTGTTGCAGTTTTATAAATTAATTCAGAGTAAGTTACATAAATGCGTCTCGTTAGTTGGTAGTGAACACGTTCGGCTACGGATCAGAAGTCCTGTGTTCGATTCCCGGATCTACTAAAAATCGTGAGATATTGAAGCAGTGGGTACTTATGAACTTCTTCATCTTTCCCTCCCATCGGAGACCAGATCAGAGAACTGAGTCACTGTTCATTGCAATGTTGCCGATGCCTTCGACTTCGTCCGCGATTAACTTTATGTAATATATTATGTCGAATCAAGGCCGTCGGAGTTGTTTTTGGTATTCAATGCTTATGTTTACTTTCGCTCATAGTAATTAAAACCACAACTTGTGGGATAAAACTTTTATTGCGACAATAACTAAGAGGTCCGAACGGTCCGACGTCTCGAGCGAGAATGCCACGAAAGGCATCAACCGCCCGTATTTATAGCAAATTATGCTTACACAAAATTGATTGCTACCGTCTAAATACACTGATTAACAAAGAAATGATTAATTAGTGTATTTAGACGGTAGCAATCAATTTTGTGTTTTGTGTTTTAAATCACTTTAAAGAGTTCAAATGTGGGTAATTATAATGAAGTCAATAACTCCTTCCCGCCGACATGTATTATTTTAGATAATCCTTATCTAAAATCCGAGTCTCAACTATGGTAACAGAGTCAAAACTGTACATTTATTGAGATATATCTGAAATAATTCAGTCGGTATTTTGTAAAAAAAAAATTACAATTATGTGCAGCCTGCAAAACTGTAGTAATACAAGATTATATTTACTTCTGGTGTTGCTGGTGTCAGTCTATTTTTTTTTTCTCAACAATTTTATCATTTTACAAAATATTTGTAAAACACTAAATTGCAAAATATGAGAATCACAGCAGAAAAACAATATACACTTGTGCGTCCATAAAATTAAGCATGAAAGAAAGTTGTTACTCGATTGAATCATATTTAGTATCGCAAACCATCGCACCGAGGCATTTCTTTATACCTTTATATGACATTAATTGAAATAGAAATTGAATGGTATTGATAGAAAACACGACGCCCAATCTTATATACTCCTAACAACAAATATAAGAAAATGCTAGACGAGACAGATCTTTATGTATTTTATTAGATTTGCTGCGAAAATACGTTTTGCGTCTGGAATTAGTTTCAATAGACCTCTTATTATTAATCTGTTTGGTGTAAGCCACAAGTACAACGATGATGGTTGTATGGTCACGGTGAAATGCGTGAGCTCACTCACTTTCAATAGCATAACAGTAGTATGTGTTCAGTTACGTTCGTGTGTCATAAAATCAGTTGCTATTATTCACATCAATCGTGATCTTTTTCTTCAAAAGGAAGACTTGAAATGCCATACAGACATACAGAGTTATAAAATATTATTGGTTGCTATACAAATCGAAACCTTTAACGAAATAGGTTTGTCTGTTGATTTTTCCAGATAGCATAGCGTCACTGGCGCATTAACGAAAATTTGGAGATTTCATGTTTCGCAAGTTGCTGTTGTTGGTTTGGTAGCTCTGAGCGATGGCTTTTGAGGTGATATCATTGTCGATAACAGATTAATCATCGTTGAAGAATATGTCAATTTCTATTTATTTCGCAAGTTCATCTGCCTTCTTTATGAACTCCCTGCGCGTGCGTGGGAGGTCCAGTCTAGCTAGCTGTATTGTATAGTGGTAGGCTTCGACCGCGCCTTGTTTCCATCATAGTTTTTCTTGAGCTGGTTTAGCGGATTTAGCGTTCCGGTGTGATGCCAAGTAGAAATCGATTTGAAGGATGGGTTAACCCGGCGTCGCATCGGTGCTATAATATATATATTATAGCATCTCAAAGTCAAGTATAATTTTTTCTCGTATATACAGGAGATGCCTGCTCATTATTTAACAAAGCACTCACTACATAATATAGACTCGATACCTATCTTAAGCCTCCGGCGGGTGAATCGCTTCCATCTCCCATGTTGCACCACACAAGTTCGCGGGAAATGTAATTTGTTTCAACAGTAGGTATTTGATTGTCCGCCCGTCAGCCGCAGCCGGCAGTCTGACCTGTTCCCTGACCGGTTGTCTTCATCCGCTGGCTCGCTTGGCTCGGATTGATGAGAAACCTTCAGTTAGCTACTACGCTGTCGGATCACTAATTGGTTATTAAGTTTCTATTGTTGTTTCGGGGAGAGATAATGAGGAAGTCTGTCTGTGTGTTTATTATTCTTTATACTGACAAATATATTTCAGATAGAAGTGGAAGTGCAAAGTTTATATGTAACTTACGCTCAGAGTAATTTCCTAATACAAAATAAAGGAAAGTAATGATAGAAAAGCTTGGGTGAGAACTGCTTGCTTTTGGTAATAACAATTATTTGAATAGAATTTATGAAAGATTGATTGATTGATAGAATATTTAAGCTTTTTTAATGCAATGTTATTTATCAATAGGATTGGTTATATTTTAAAACAAAGGGAAAAATTATAACGAGTAGCTATAAAATAATTTTAAATTACAGTTAATCATTGTGTACATATTTCAGACGGGATGCTATATTTTTGGGCCTATTTTCCCGCAACGACTGGTTTCGTCTGCGGACACGACTGTTTCGATGAACATAGCGACCCGCATTATTAGCTATCATGCCTGGATCACGAGTCTCGGGCATTCCCGATTCGGTTCAATGATTTGTATTGCGTGTGTATTAAAAAAAATTCAATGCTTCTACGCTCTTAAGCTCTTCCAGCTTAGCATGATAAGCTATTGGCTGTAGCGCTGTTAGTAAAAAGTCTGCCAACCCGTGGTGGTTTTCACCCAAGTTTTGGAAAAGCCGGACCGCGCTGGTGGACGCCGCGTCTGCAGACCTGTCTCACGGGACACTGACTACCAGGCCGCGGGTCGCACGCTGGACCTGTAAACGAGCGGCATAAGGCTGTGAAGTTGAACCACCCCACGGGCGAGCATTTCGAGACGACGACAGAACTTCTCAAGCCGTAGTCAATCCCAAAGACGGGATAAGAAATAAAACTGCAGTGAAGGACATTAGACTTTGGTAAGTCCGAAAGTCCCGGAGCTCTTTTTTTTGCGCGACTAGATACGATACCGGCTTACAAACTCAAATTAAATTCGTGATTTAATACGAAAGTTTAAAAGTATTTTATTACTTTCTTGCGTTCCGGCGGAGACGCGGAGGTTTCCTCAATCAAGTGAAATTTTAATTAATTCTGAAAGTTTTAAGGTACTAACTTTCGGTTGTTATGCACAAACATCGAAATGTTTGTGCGGGCTCCGGTTTGATATTGTTGGAGAGGCGTTTGGTGTTTTAGAACAATGTTATTATATCGCAAAATTCAACGCTTGTTCAACGTTCAGTTCCGATCGTCGTGTTCTGCTCTTCATACCTGGCCATTGTTGATCATCATGATCAACCCATTACCGGCTCACTACAGAGCACAAGGTCTCCTTTCAATATAAGAAGGGCTTGGCCATAGTTCACCACGTTGGCCATGTGCGGATTTGCAGACTTCACACGCCTTTGAGAACATTATGGAGAACTCTCAGGCGTGCAGGTTTCCTCATGATGTTTTTCTTCAACGTTAAAGCAAGTGATATTTTAATTATTTAAAAACGCAAATAACTTCAAAAAGTTAGAGGCAATCCGCACATGGCCAGCGTGGTGGAGACCCGTGCTCTGTAGTGAGCCGGTAATGGGTTGATCATGATGATGATTCGTAAATATTAGTGAAAAAATTGTGGTTCTATACTTTTTCAAATGCTCCAATATTAATGAGTATGTTTTATTTATTGATATAAATTAAAATCCTTCCTCCATTTCCCAGAGAGTTTCCTGATGTGTAGCATCTCATGCATTCTGCTATGTCTACATAGTGTTACAAGTCAGTGGTGTTTCTGAAAACATTTTATAGGTTCGCTAGCCTCTTGGTCCCAAGAGGCTAGCGAACCTATAAAATGCTCAGAGCTCAGGTACCTCAACCGCAAGTTATCATTTGGACGGCATGGGTTATTTTTACATTTTTTTTTAAGTTGATGGTGGTTGAGTGGGTTTTAGTGGGTATAATTCCCAGAAAACCCGAGATCTCCCCCAAAAAGTCGGGTATCTCAGCAGGAGATTTCTCCCCGGCAACAAAAATAAGTTTTTTTTACATATTTAATACTTTAGTTAGGATAGTATTGTTTTGTAAGCAATGCAACTTTATAAACAAACGTACTCTTATAGAAAACATAAAAGACAAACTGTAGTGTTTAAGCTTGTGATTTGAGAAATTTTTTGTCTTAATAAAGAAATAAACAAATAGATATGTACACATTGATGATCCGCATTTATGATTTCAGTAGGTTAGGAAGTATGGGTTGTTGCAGAAGGCAAGCACATTAATAGATTCAATATTTGGTTGCTGGAATGATTGCTCGCCTGAAACCAGACCACATTCGCTGCCTAACGTCCCACGGTCCATACAGGTACTAGAGATGCATTGCGAAGGTGAATTCTTTTTCTTCTAAAGTTGTACGAGCAATCTAACGCAACTCAGCTTCGCAGGTATTTAGCGGAGCTACTTAGCCGGGATTAGTTCGGCTTTAGCTGATCGATCACTGCGAGGAGAAGCTCCGTGGAGTTCCAGTGGGTACTTATACTTAAGTACTGTGGAAGAACTGGTCTCGTACAATATAGATGTCTCACAAAGAGTTAAAATTTTTATAAACCGTAAGCTCATACCAAAATCCAATTATAAATTCAAAATTAAATTCTATATAACCCTTAATTGGCCTTAAAAAGGCGCTATTGATACAATGCCTTACGTTGCAGTGACACACCGATAACTACAATCGTTAAATTAAAACTAAAGCTAGGAGAATACCTTTCACAATCAGTGAAAGATGAACCATTACCTTATTGACAGTTAAAACTATTTTAGAGCAACAATCCAGTTAAGTTTTTTATCGTTAACATATTCTTTTACATAAGATAACTCTTACGATACGAAATAATCACCATCAAAGCTTCTATGGTAGTACATACGAGTACTTAATGTTTTTAATAAAGCTGTAGTGTTAATGAACTGATCTAGCGTTGAACGTTGGTCTATCTATTAATTAATATCTAAACGCAGAGATACCTCCGCGCAGCGCTCCGGCAACTAACTCCGGTAACCTACATTTCTTTTACATTTGAAAGCTGTAGTAAGCGTATAGACGATCGCATAAAGCTTTCAGAATGAATATTATAACACTGACAGAGCAAACCCGAGATATCGTGGGAATTAACACATTACATCCAGCGTTAGAAACGTTGTTGGCGCCGATGAAAGATAATTGTCTAGATTTAATTAATTTGCAGAAACCACATAATATTAATCACACAAATGTTTGCTAAATTAATTGAATACATCTAGTGCAAGCCTTGCAGCGTGCCAAATATCAGTTCAAGGTTGGTCTCTCAGTTGGCCTTGACTGTAATACCCGCGGGACTTATGCAAGCTATATCTATTTCAGATTTCATAAAAATCCGAGCCAAACCAAGCCAACACACTATCCAACACACTCTCTCGTTCATATTATACTAGCTGATGGCCGTGTCTACGTCCTGTGGTATCATTTGTAATGGAAGATTATCCCATTCTTATTCCCTTTCTTTCCCCGTTAACATTTCCTTTTCCCAACTAAAAAAATAAATCGACTTTCGGGGAACTCCGCGCGAGTGTGTTTGTCTATTTCCTCTTAAAATTTCAGCAAAATTGGTTCTGAAGTTCCGGTGTGATGGGATACAAATACACACATTTTAATATTGCACCTTTACAATATTATTTGATGGGAGAACTTTCGCTCCTCGCTGCAGGCGCCGCGCGGACAAAGGAATGCGAGAAATGATTTGAAGTTTATATGGAGGAGGAGAAAGGTCACATTTTATAATATAATATAC
This sequence comes from Lasiommata megera, assembly GCA_928268935.1. Lineage (NCBI taxonomy): Eukaryota > Metazoa > Arthropoda > Insecta > Lepidoptera > Nymphalidae > Lasiommata > Lasiommata megera. The sequence continues at coordinate 11,685,589 of OV743331.1, forward strand.
TGGTTGAATTCTGCTCGGGGCCACTAGTTATAATTACTTGTCTGTGAACCATCCGCCCTCACCTCCACACGTCACGGTTCGCCCCGGAATGTTCTTGAAAGGTAAGGTAAAGTAATCGCGGTTTAAGGCAGTGTTCCATCACTGCGCACGCACGACGCCTTGTAGCACAAAACTGGCTGGTCTAGTGGTAAGCATTATCAACAAGGACTAACCAGTTAGTCAGGTAAAAAAATTCAATTAAAATTCAGGTGATGAGTGGTCTACCCCCGTGCCTCGACAGATGACTTAACGTTTTCTGCAAAAGCATTTATCTCTAATATATTATACTAATAATAATTATATTATAGTTTCCCAAGTGGACGTGCATTGAATAATCGTGTTCGGTAAACGCCCTTCAATGAGAATAGATACCTGACTCCAACAGTAAAGTCAGGCAAATTAAAAGGACTAAATAAATAAAGCTTTTCATTCGACTCTGTCCTCCGCTTTTCTAACAACTGTAAAAGGGCGCTCTAATGGACTTTGCTTGGCTTGGCTACACAGCAGTTCGTGATACCTGCGCTGTAGGCAACAACTAAAAGTTTATACAGTTTACTGGGAGGCGTCCGGAAATTACACGAATTTGAAGCTATGAATATTAATAAGCATTTCATTTATGTGGCACATCAGATAGTGATAAGGTCAAGTATATTATGTGTGCGCGGCGGTGGTACAGTGCCTTTATGCTCTCCTGGTAGACGCCGGCTAGATAGATCTGCCGCAGGTAGATTAACTTGATTGATGTGATGTCGGTATGATTTTCTGATTTCTTCCACACTCTTCGAGATATTGCGATAGCAAGAATAAAGAATGGTTGTAAAAACATTAATCATTACTTCCATTGGGTATTAAAAAGGAGGGATAAGGGTCTGAATCTACAGTCATTAGATCTCAAGATCTCAACTCAAAAACAAAAAATGAGAGCAGTCGATGAACTGAGCGGTTAACAATGAAAGACTCCAAAGTTTTTAGCTAATTTATTCCTGAGTGACAGCGCGCCGTAATGGTCGGCCACGGCGCGTACAACATCAATAACGGCAGTGCGCACACGCGGCGGAACAGATCATTGTATCAGCACTTACCGTAATGTTATCATACTTTTATATTATTCATAAAACATTCATAGTGTTTTGGCAAAAAAAGGTTATTAAATGCGAACATGTTCAAGACGCGTTGAACGCCGGGTTTGTTTTCGATTTTCACATTTGATTTGTTTGGAACAAAACAGAATTAGGTAAATGATTCATTTAACCGACTCTTTAAATCTGAACAAGCATTCATTAATTATTTATAGGTCCCTAAGATTTTAAATTTAATTAATTTATAATGATTCAATTAAATTCATTTCCAAGCAACAAAGTTGTCAAAATTCTACAACGACCGAATTTTCTGGAATTTTATAATATTCTTAAATCTAAGAGATGTATAAAGCGCTAACCTCAAACTGTTCAAACGAGACAACGTTAGGTCTCCGACATAAATCTGTCTCGTTTTAACACTAGCTCTAGCTGAGAAAAGTCACAGTTCACTCTTGAGATCTCAGCCTAAGTGATGACGGCTGCTACTTGCACCAGGGATCCACGTTTGTTGTTATTTCGGTAATAATTTCCCGGAAAATATCACTCTTCCTATTGCGGATCATGAGATGCGACCCGCTGACATACAGACGGACAGACAGTGTAGGCTAATAGGATGATGCCAACACTGCAGGTACGGAAACATGTGAGGTCGGGTCACTTCCGTTAGGAAATATGTTCCGTAAGTCATCTACGTAAGCGAGCGTTCGCCGTTCAGCGTAAGATCTCGTACCTAAGTCATATATTGCGAACGATAGGTACCGCCTGCTGCAAACTAATATAATTGGTAAGATTGCTGGCAAAAGAGGAAGGCGAATGAATGCGTGGCTCAGAAACATACGGGAGTGGACTGGCATCAACTGCTGACTGCCAGTAATGGAGAGGCACTTGAAGAAGAAGAAGAAGGTTGTACGCCGACCACTGGAAAAAGTTTCAAGAACAAGCGTGGTGGCTCATGTGGAGTGAACACAACGCTCTTTCCTTACGTGACGATTTCTGCCAGTTAATTCCATCACAAAAACAATGATATACAGATTGTTGTTCAAAGAGGTCGAGGTGCTGGTGCGCGAGCGGACCTCTGTCTGATACACGCTGTAATTGGTTGTTGATATATCCGCGGCCATCAGCGGCAGCGGGGTGACGCGGGCCGGAGCATCAATAACCTAAGTGGTTGTCACGGCGGCCGGATAAGATAATTGAACATAAATCAGCGCCGCGGTAATAAGCGATTGATCGCCGCATCCGTCACCCGCGGGTGATGGATCAGCGCAGGATTACCGACGCACCTCGGCTGCCAGCTGCCGCGCGCACAGGCGGCGGCGGGGGCGGCCGCGGGCGGTCGGCGCGCCTCTACAGAGTGGAGTACAAATCGAATCATTTAATATACGTGTAGTGGATAAAATTCAAATTAATTATCTGAAATGAATTTAAACACCTTACATATCAGCCGATGGAAATCGATGGTATAGGAACTGAGGCGTCTTCTCTGCCCGCGTGGTCAGATAGTGTGGTCAGGTAGATAGGCTAATGCTGTTAACCTCGTTCATTTTAGGATTTTTGTGTTCTACGAGGTAGTTTCAGTTTGGTATAGAATTGTCAGAGCCGTTGGTCTTGGTAGTCGTCAATTTTATGTGTGTGTGTATTTTTTGTAACCTTTATTGCACTAAAAGTAACAAACAACATCACTTAGTCCTCACTTGTAGGTGACGTAGGTGACTCACGCGTTTATTATTTATCTACCGCTGTTTACTTGCTTGAGTAATGCGATTGTTACGAACCTCTAGATTAATCTTAATGTACCTTGTCATGAAAAAGTCGGCAATCATGTTTGAATGGTTTTAAGATGCGTTATAACCGGAAAGACGTCTTAGTATTAAGTTTAGTATATTCATTGTGACTTAATATGAATGCATTGTTGTGGGTAATTACGAAATATTAAAATAAATAAATAAAATATAACAAGCGAAATTTATACTAAGTGTTCTCTGTCCAGAAAATGTTTCGTAATATAGTAATCGTATTCAGCTTGTATTCAGTCGCCTGCCACGAGCCGCGGCCGTGACCGCCGCCGCCTCTGTGTCTCGGGACGGCTTTACTCGGCCGAGGCGGTTCGCGCTGATTCACACACCCACTGTACCAGCGGCTACGATAATCTATTCGCTAGCAGTAAAACTTTCATATGATTTTCCTGCCATTCTTGATACTAATTTTACTGTGTTATAGTTAATTGTACTAAAAGTACTGTGAGACGTAATATACTTGTAGCTTATTTGTAATAGAATAAATTAAGTACAGGTGTTGTAACAAATATATTAGACACTCTTCTGCTCAGAGGTCGTGATCCGCCCGCACGGATAGACGAATGTAAATTACTAGGTGTTACACCACAGAACACAAAATTGCCGCAATGGAGTTGTAAGCTCCGTTAATATGTCTGTACCGCATGATATTAATATTGTTCTTTAGTAAAAAGATGTGTCACTTATATGCAAATATCGGTACCAACTTTGCTAGTTACTTTATTGTTATTTTTCTTGCAGAGAATTACTTTACACTTACTAATATTATAGGAGTACTTTGTTTGTTACGCTTTTACGCCACTAGTATTTAACCGGGACACTTTTTACCGAGGAATATCACACGATTCCCGCGGGATTTTAAGGTGTCAGGATAATGCTCCGCTTAACCAGAGAAAAGGGAGAAAGTAAGAAAAATATATTTGTTTATGAATCATGCCACACAACATTAAGCATTAGGTGTCACCCCGGCGCTTCCTCTACTGGGGCATTAACCAGAACAATAGCTAGTAAGAAGGAGCTATAGGGTTGACAATAATGCCTTACACAGAGGTCAAAGTATGTGGCAGGCGATGAAGTGCGCCGAACAGCGGTATTTATAAAAGTGGCAAGCAAAGTGCATTGTGTTGAAGCGAGCGAAGTGTGTCAAGTGGTCGGCGGCGCGCGGGCTGCTGCTGCCAGCGGCGCCTCCCGGGCGTGCTTCATCAAGACGGGCTTAAATCCTTGCTCATTTGACACTTCTTCAAAACTCCCTTGCTGGTCTAGCTTTTAGTTTACTCGACTTTTGTTCTCGAGGTGACAAAAACTTATCGATGTTTGGGGTTTCCTGTTAAAAAAAAACCATATAAATCCGGCTCAGATTTAGGTATTCAAGTAGGAATGCTTCGTGGAGCGCATGTTGTCGAAGGTCCTGGTACAGCTAATATGATTTGATAAAAATGTGCAAGGTCGGCTCCCGAAAGGAACGAACTCCTATAGTGAGTGCCTCGATTATAGATGGCGCTGTTTTGATTGCATACTAATTGTAGTTAACTGTCACGCGATCGAATAAGTAGAAAATTTCGCACTCGGCACTCTGTACTCTTAACATCGAAAGTTTTTAAAAATTCCTACGTCAGTTCTGTGCAAGCCATATTTGGTGCTTCCGTTTCAATGACCGTTCCAGCTCGCCAAGCCATATTGGAGCAAACGTAAGGTACGAGGGTAGACTCAAAATCTCCTAACTCCAGGCTTTAACATTTGTTTACAGAAAATGTCTATAATTAATATTACGCTGCATGGAATACAAGTGCAACTCTTCGAATGCAGAAAGATATCGCTGGGTCTACTTTCTAAGCCTCTGTCAATGCACAAACAAAGCTGAATCTCGAATGATACTGGCCAAGTTGCTGACAAGCAATTGTTATTACTATTGTTATTCGTTAGAATGACAATGATTGTACGATATTGCCGTTGGAAAAGAACTAGAAAATGCAGAGTAACTTTCTTCTTCTCAGTGCAAATAACCACTGGCACAGTCACTATGCATAGGCAGAAAAACGTGACTTTAAAAGAGCTTTCCATAGACATGAAATAAATCAATTTTGATTAATAGAATGTCAAATTAATCGGCAATTACTAACAGAGCCATTTGGGAGTAATTATGCAACGCTGGTGATAATAAAATGTCATTTATGATTTTGACCCGAAATATTTTTTTTAATTTGATAGCCGCAAAACGTTTTTTTTTGCACACTACAAGTTAGCCCTTGACAGCTATCTCATCTGGTGGTAAGTGACGTCGATGTCAATCTCAGTGTTAATAAGCAATAGTGGATGCAATCTTGACGTGTATACTGGCGCTCACGAGGACTGATTCGCTCAGTTAATTTTCCATGATCAGTATGTCCAATGTTATATGTTTACTACTTACTACTTTTAACAATTGAATAAATTAGATTTGGAGCAAAAAAACACGTTCGAAAAATATACAAAACTATTATTTAGATACCCGAGTGTAGTTTAACGGATTGCTGACGGATGCCTGCGCCGTGGCCTGTCACGCCATGATTGCGCGGCGTGGGCGCACGCGGCCGGACGAACACGAGTGTTACTTCCGCTCTGCTTTATAAACTAGGATCGCCACGAGTCCGCCGATCGTCCCGGCTTATAACAACATCACACACATGCATGATGAGTCCATTGCATTCCTCTGTTCTTGCGCTCTAATTTTTCAGGTATATCCTCGGAAGGCATTCCCGGTTACTAAATCAATTTTTAACAACAAATACTCCGGATACTCCGGCAGAATGGTTCAAAGGTCTTCATGTATATTACTTTTATTAAATAAGCAAATAAAGGGCCCGCGCCAGCTGGGCACGGCTGGACGAAAACATATTTCAAATAATGTAAATACTGTCAATACACAATGGGCGGCAATGGCGACGAGTTACTTAATTTTAGCCTTTAACTGTAACTTCACAAATCAGGTAATAATATTTTTCATAATATATTTTGTAATATTTATGAAGCGTCAAAATTTTATTTATTTTACCAACGTTCTTTATAATTCCTTACACCGAATTTACAGGCTCAGTATCTATCGTTGTTCTTATTTCTCTTTTTTTAGTGTGTAGTATAGTTTTATACAAACAACCGGGGACAGCAGACTTTAAAATTTTCAATGTTAAATTAGCTACCATAATATCATAATAATGCAACTGAAAACTACGTAAGAGGGCTTCATAAGATCTTTTGTGGCCGCATTTTATTAAAAAACATTTTGCTTTTTTGATTATCGCTTGCTTTGTTGTAAAAATCTATGATTTTTCACGTATATAATCATTGATATAATATCATCATCAAATTTAATATGGCTACCGTTGTTTGTCCCGGGTTTCGAGATTAAAGTGATGATTCATATATATATAGGCCTTTGTGTCGGTACAATGTTGGTTTTATTTATCATTCATTTTAAACCCACACCGTACGAGCTTACTTTTTATGTGGAGGGAAACTGGCGAATGCGAAATTGTACTTTGTATGCGAAATCTTGGGTGCATTTTTATCATAAGAATCGTTAAATTTTAACAGGTTCTGCAAAATAATATATAATGTTTAGTAAGTGTTAATATGAAAGCTCTTATATTAACTGTTACTAACTGCGCTCCACGCCTTTACTCTAGTGATTTATAAAACATTTTGTTCCTCCATCAACAAGTTTTAATTGAACTATTAATTCGTAAGTTCACGCGTACAAACGTGGTGGGGAAGCATCGGACCCCAATCTTACGTGTCGTTTAGGCAGTTAGTTAATATCACTTGTTTCAGCGGTGCAGAAAAAAGTCATGAAGCGCGTGTCTGAGAGTAATATATAATGTTTTCAAAGACGTGCGAAGTGTACCGATCTATACCCAGCCCGCGTGGTGAACGCCCGCTTGGGGGTTGGTAATGGGTTGATAATAATGATGATGAATAGGTTAGGGTGGTGACAAAGTCCGGGTATCGATCAAACGCTTACTTGTCAATGAAAAAACAGAAAATCTTTAGTCCAATAACGTGATAGTTGGGAACGTCTAGAAGTAAGATATATGGGTTATTTCTCCGCTTAACTGAAGCAATCTGTTAAGCTGCGAGCGGTGGAGTCGGCGCCGGATTATGGCACTCAGTGAGATTACAACTACTTTTACTTTGCTCTTAGGTATTTATCTCGAGTGATGAAGTTACCTACTTTATTGTAGTAATTGTTTAACCTTCACGTGACGGAGGCTAAGGGCGTTAATTATGCCGCAGCACGTTGTTAATTGAGCCGAGAAAGTTTTTTCCTCTGTGATATTTTTATTCTTCTTGCACTTGACTTCTTCTTCTTCGTCGTTACACTCTTTGCAGAGCGGTCGTGGTCATCACGAATCAATGTCTTTAAGGCCAGATGTTATGTGCCTCACAAGCATTCGCCACTTCCCTCTTCCGGCCGCAAGTCTGGTGCACTCATGCAAAGGACCACCCACAGCAGACTTTATCTGATCGGTCCATCGCATGGGTGACCTTCCTCGCCCTCTGGTGCCCTCCACCCTGCCCTGCACGACAAGACGCTCGATGGAGTCACTCTCACGCCGGGAGACGTGTCCAAAAAATTTTAGAATGCGACTCTGTACTAACGACGAGAGTCGTTGTTTAATGCCGAGTTCTTGGAGGATAGAGACGTTGGTGCGAAATTCGGTCCATGAGACGCCTAGCATTCGTCTCCAGCACCACATCTCCAGAGCATCAATCTTCTTCTTCTCGACTAGTCGCAAAGTCCACGTCTCCGCAGCGTATAAAAATATGGGAAAAACAAGTGTTTGAACTAGTCGGATCTTGGTAGTTTTTGTTATGTTCCTGTTCTTCCATATTTTCTTCATCTTGTCCATCGCAGTTCTTGCTATCGCCATACGTCGCTTAACTTCTTCTACGCAACCTCCATTGTTCGAAATTAAAGCACCAAGATATACGTATGATTGGACGACCTCGCAGTTCGCAATCTGGGTGACTTCTGGCGAGTTATTGTTGGTTCGGTCTACAATCATCATCTTGGTTTTACTGCGGTTAATCTTTAATCCGAACTCTAGGCTCACGCGCTCCATTTTGAGAAGTAGTTCCTCCATATGGCGAGCACTGGTCGCAAAAAGGGTGGTATCGTCGGCGTAGCGCAAATTGGATATTTTGTAACCACCAATAGAAACACCGTCGGTCCAGTCTTCAAGGGTGATGCGCATAATGAGCTCTGTATAGGCATTGAACAAAAGCGGTGATATTATGCATCCTTGGCGAACACCTGCACTGGGATGAAAGTCTTTTGACAAAACATCATCCGTCCGCACCGATGCAGTTCCCTCTTCGTAAAGGCGTCTAAGAAGATGAACTAAGTGTTGCGGTGTACCCATGTCCAGCAAAACGTTCCAAAGTTGAGGCCATTTCACAGAGTCAAACGCCTTAGAGAAATCAACAAAGCAAATATATGTCGGTTTGTTGAATTCTCGTGCCTTCTCTATAATCTGGCGAACAATAAGGATTTGCTCACGTGTACCCCTTCCTTTAACAAAACCAGCTTGTTCTGGTGCTATCTGCCTAGACAGAAAGGTCTTCAGTCGCTCATTTAGAATGTGTAGCAAAATTTTGCTAGCATGTGATATAAGTGCTATAAGGCGGTAATTGCTACACTTCTTAGTAGAACCCTTTTTATGTAACGGAATAAAAACCGTATGAGTCCAATCTGCTGGCCATGTTCCCGACTGCCATATCTTGGTACAAATGATATGGAAGATATTGACACCTATATCGCCTAAAGCCCTTAGTGTTTCAATCGGGATTGCATCTCTACCGGTAGCTTTCCCATTTTTGAGATGCATAATGGCGGCTCTGACTTCAGATTTAAGTATATCTGGCTCTAGGTTCTCATATCCGGGGTCTGTATTTGGAAAGTTTTCCGACTGGTAGTCCTGGAACAGGGACTGGCAATAACTCTTCCAAACTTCAGTTATGTGATCTAGCTCAGTAACTACTATACCATCACTGTTTTCAATGGCCCAGGTCTTTGAAGTGAGTGATTTTGTGATGGATCGAATTTTATGGTAGAGATCCCTGGACTCATGTCTGTTAGCGTGAGCATCGATTTCCTCGCAAATATTGCAAAGGTAGGAGTTATAATCCCGCCTGCATCCTGCTTGAATTTGCGCTGATAGTTTATTCAAGTCACTAACCGCTGCCCCTGTTGCTTTCAATGCGCGTCTCCGTTCAACTAGCTCCAGCGTACCATCCGTCATCCAGTGTTGTCGCTTGTGTGGTATATTGAGTGATCCAGAAGCCGCAGCCGACTCTGTGATTAGCTTCTTGGTTCTTTCCCACAACATGTCAGGTGTCTCCTCAGCGAAGTTTGCGTCAGCCCATTTCACCCAGCTTTGTTTAGCTGCAGCGTAAAACTTTGAGTTATCTCTTACTTCAATTCTCCTCTGTTTTTCGAGACTTCGAGCCGCTCTTAGTTTTAGTTTAAACTTTGAGATCAGTAGTTGGTGGTCTGATCCGCAGTCTGCGCCGGGTAGTGTATGAGCATTTCTGATAGATGTTCTCCATCGCGATCTAACCAAGATGAAATCTATTTGATTGCGATATCTACCATCTGGCGATGTCCATGTATACAGCCTACGTGGATGGTGCTGAAATAGGCTATTCACTATCACCAGGTCATTTTCAGTTGCAAACTGTATTAGGCGTTCACCTCTGTCATTCCGTGTTCCAAGACCAAATCTGCCCACACATTGACCAAGCTGGTTTGCGTTTACACCAATTTTAGCATTGAAGTCGCCCAGTATTAACAGTGTTTCTCTTTGAGGGACTTTTGTAATAGTGGTCTCCAGTTCCGTATAAAACTTCTCTATAATGTCGTCACTGGCAGTGCTGGTGGGGGCATATATTTGCACGATGGTTAGATTCACTGGCGACGCTTTAAGTTTGACGCTGATGATTCGGTCACTTACTGCTTCGAAGCCCATCACACAGTTCCTCTGGTGTGCGGGTATTAAGAGAGCAACTCCATTCTGGCTGCTGGTGTCGTTGCCAGAAAAGTATACGGCATGGAAGTCAGTGAGGAAGTATCCGTTACCTCTCCAATGAGTTTCACTGAGGCCACAGATGTTCAGGCCACATCTGATAATCTCTGTTTCCAAGATGTTAAGTTTCCCGGGGCTAAGTAAGCCGCGTACATTCCACGTTCCAATCGTTTGAATTTGACGCAACTTAACAGATATTCCAGTAGCTGAATTTCCATGGGGAGCCTGGTCTCCTGCTGTCCCATGGCCGGTAGCACATTTCCCACCGTCTGCCCCGGAAGCAGAGCGGCGCCGGTTGCTAGGCGGATTACATGGCGTCAGTGATCTCTCTGTTTGTGTTTCCATGATGACTTTCTTGGGAAGATTAGTTACAGTGGTTTCCCCTTGCCTTCTGCACCAATCATTTCGAGGATTATTTAGATCCCCAGGCTGCTGAAGCCTCTTCTGACAGGTTGCCCCGCCAGGTGAGAGTGGTTATCCCGCCACAGCTCGGTCGCCATATCCTCGTCCGTTGTCTAGCAGGGGGTACCGCGTGCAGGTGAGGTTGACATTTGGGGCCGACTGGATGTTGTTGTCGTTCTCCCCCTTACCCCCCACTTGACTATTGATGATGAAATGCTCAAATAATATCGTCATCTCTAAAATATTCCAGTACAATTGAGTCCAAAATATTAAAATAATAGCGCTATAAGCTATTGTAGTGTATTCTTCTCCCCGGTCCATATAACGTTTAAATTCAAAGCTAAATGATACGTTTCTATAATACTAATTAGGATTTTCCTGGAAAGTTTGTTGACACCTAAACACGGTACGTGTTTATTTAAAAACAGCGAGTTTCCCCAAATTATAATGCTGAGAGGGTTACAAAAGTGACCGCACTAATTCCACTTCTATTTTGTAGGGGGAACAAGCTCCTGCATTAGAGTACATTATTTTAGAGTAAGCGAGTAGAGAGCGCAGCGCGCGGGGCGCGAACCGAGAATTAACACGGCGCCGGGACCGGGCGAAATGATTTTGACAATTTCAAAACTTACACTCGCATTCAGAAGTCACCGAGTTGAAGTGTTCAGTTTTAGAAAAACCACTGGTACCCTTTAAATATACAAGTCTGACTTTGTTAATCTGATCATTGGTTTATTCAGATTCAAGATTATTTATTTATTTTTGTGAATACTTTTTATTTGCAAAGTACACACAAAATTTCTAATATTGGTATCAATTTATTATAAAAAACTGTGTGTAATTATTGAAAATCAGTTTAAATATATAGATAGTTTTATGTTCAGTTTTATTTTATATAATTTTAGTACTATACGGATATCCTATAAAACTTGTTTTTGATGTGTAAATAGAATAATGTCTAAAGTAAATATACTAATATTTATATTTTGGAATTTTAGAATATAGTTTAAATTAAAAAGACAATGTTTTGATATTGAAGGGGAATCCCTGATCTCAATTAATTTTTTTTTTTTTTTTAAATTTACCCGTTAGACCTTTACCATCATTATTTTTAGGTTTTTTTTTAATTCTAATATTTCAACAGGAAACAGATATTTATTATGACCATTGTAAGTTCTATATGTCCTGTAACTAACCTGAAAAAATAAAACCATAATATATTAGGAAAAAAAGAATTATGAATAAGAAATGCAACAATCAGTTTTGTATTTCAGTGTACAACAACGATCTGCAAATGGCGTCGTGCAGTTTGAAATTACGAGAAAGTACCTCGGCTCGTGCGGCGGGAAACTAATTATTGCAGCTCCGATATTTGACTGCGTGTTGCGGGACGACGTCGTACGGACAGAATTTTACAAAAATACACGCGCGCGGCGCGCAAATACACGTAACACATTAGCTGATGGCTGACAACTGCTTTTACGGAATTTGGATTAACTCCCACCCACCGAGTGGTGGCTGTGCTCGAACAGAATGCCAACCAACGTCTTCGTTTCAGTAGATTATTATCATCATCAGCCCGTCACTGAAGACTCGACTGCGAGCTTAATTACTTCTCTGTTTTGCTTTAGCCTTAAAATTTGAGTTTAATCCCGACCGCTGCTATAATGCGGACTAGATTTAACTTTTATCACATATTAGTTTAAAGAAGTCTCCGAAGCATAGATGCCTATTGAACCTAAGCCCTCGTGATTCATAGATGAACATGCAAACTACTAGACCAACGAGTCCTTCTCACAATAGGTAAGATGAACGCTGCAACAACTAATTTCAGCAGCATGCGGAGGAAACACTCAGGACCGGGAGGGGCAGGGGGAGTGTAGGGGTGCAGGGGGTAAACCCATAAATTAAACCCAAGTGCGCTAACAAGACAATTTACACCAAGTAACTTAATGGGGAAACAACGGTGAAGCCGGAACGTATTAGCGGGCTCTCTTAGTGCACTGTAATTATTTCATTTTATTGTTCCACGATACGCAGCCTGCCGGCACCGGTGCGAGTGTGCAGACCTATTCCTCGTTTCTGATTAAATTATAATGATCTATTTTTAAATCAGGTAATTAAAAAAGCAGATCATAATAATTCAATCAGAAGCTGTGCAGTCATGCAGCGTAAGATAATGCCAGCGATGCGATAACAGTTAACTCCGATAAAATGACATTAAGTCCCGTCGTCCGAAATACAAGAAAGAAAGAGAAGAATGAAAATATTTATTCTCATTTAGTGTTGCAGGCAGGTAACATTTACTGTCGTAGCTTAATAAAAAAAATAAATAAATAAAAAATAATAAGTCTCAGCATGTGCCTTGCATCACTCTGCATTTATAGAGATGACTGATTTTTAGATGACACCGGAGTGACGTCACAGCAACCAATATTAGAGAAATCGAATAACAACAACAGCGAAAAAGCGATGACTAAAGTGATGGCTCCAGTAGACAATTTGCGTTCATAGGAACATCAGGTTTACAACTATGTCAATCTGTAGTCAAATGCTAACATTAAAATTAAAAGTAATAAATAATTATATTTGGAGGGGTTTGATACTATTCTACAAACCCGATACGTATTCTAGAATATAAGCGTCACGTTAAAAGTCGCACACTGATAGAAACGCCTAATTAACATGTGCATGTAATATTTGATATCTCTATGCACTTAGTGAGGAATGGCAGCTGGGTGCAGCACAGGTCGGCTGTTCCAGATGCTCGCACTGATAATAAATAGGATGGAAAATATACGATTAATTTATTCAAAATATTCCAAATTAGCTACTTCATTGAATGTGACATTGTACATTCTTTAAACAATAAGTGTCAAATAGTAAAATAACGTTGACGATTGCGATAGAAGGTAGACGGACCAGTAATCAAAATAATCTGGAAATCGAGAACAATTGTATTCTAACGTTTACAATGCAGTTTAGATATTGTGATAAGAATCTCAGTGTAGCAGTCTACTGGTAAGTACCAATAGACTATGGCAGCTATGTATGGCAGACATTATCACCTTCCATTTGACCGGAAACAAAATCGGGATACTTGTCTCGCCGACATTCCTGGACTAAACAGTAAGAAACTAATAAGTAGGGGCGTTCACGCCCGTTGTGTTTTCTATCGCCTCAATAATGGAGGGTACTCTCAAGACTTGTTTGTATTAATACTGCCATTATTTTTTTCAATTGTATATCAGTATTATTTCTGTTCCATGCGCATCAGCTGCATGAGTGGAAATCCTCGAATGTCAGTTTCATCAGATAATTTGTCCGCGCAAGCAACTTGTAAAACCATAACACGGTCGGTGAGCTGTGACCAGAATGCACTTATTATCTGTCGCCCAAAGCCCCGGAGAGTTGAACTGTTCCTGCGTTGGCTTCATCCAATACGAGTACATACATTACAGATTGGCCTCATGAGTTACGAGATACGCAACTGCTGGGAGATCAGAAAAATAGAAATCAAAGTACTCGTAACACTAAATTTTGATATGAAAGGAAGTTGAAAGGTTCTGTTTGACTAAGAATAAAGAGTAACGAGCAAGATATTTTATCTTTCATGTCAAACTTGTTTCGAACTAGTTTGTATGTGTAGTATGTGTCTTTTTAAAAGGAAAAGCTAAAAGACTTTAATGTGGAGATTTGAAGATTTTGAATATTGTTCCTCATTAAAAACAATCTTAATTACGCAATAATGTTTAGTTTTCTTTCATTGAGCAGTAGTTAACTGTATTGTTCTGTATTATTTTAGCCTACATAATAATATGAAAAGATCATATTATATTATTATCCAACTTCGTAACTTGCCATTCTGCTGCCATTAGTGCCGTTGTGACAACAGCTGCAATCGAATTACTATGACTGAACAACCAAATGCTTAAATGGCTGAACCTCTCCGTCCATTCGAGGCGGCCGCAGCCGGAGCGAGTCTGCCGGCTGCCGTCACTCGTACATTAAGTTGCAAACAATCGCCGCGCGGAATGTATGTATGTATGCGCCGGCACGCCGCGCCGGCGCCGCGCGATCATTTCAATTTAACTCGTGTGGGGCTAAAAGCTTCCTAAATTGTTTGAGACGGGTCATAGCCGGCGGGGAGGGCGCGGGGGACGCGGGGGGGGGACGTGTTTAGAGCATATAATGCAATTAAACCACTCTTAGCTTCAACTCTTGAAGGGAAATTAATTTAGTTTGCATTTCGGGCTGAACATTTTGTTAGTGTGTTGAATAACGGGAAGGTTTAATGCCGAGATTTCCGAGCGAAATATGAAATGGATAGTAGGTATTATTTCGTGTTTTGTATATACACATATTTACAATTTAACGCAAACGGAGAAGGCGCTTCGCAGACGTATACAATAATTGCACAAGCGTCTGTTTGTTTGTAAGCTACAATGTTCAGGGCCGCTGTCCGCTTTTCCTATTGTGTATAAGTGGTGGATATATAATTATATTGACTGAAGCAAATTCGTTAAGTTATTATATATATTATACACATTCAAATCAAGATTGAATTCCTGCTAAACTTAATTTTTATCAAAATTGTTTAGAATTAAAAGACAAGTATTTGTTATATAGTCTACGTTACTCACTGATAATAGCAGTTACTTTTCCAGTGAGAACAGAATTTTAAAATAGGTTATTGGTACAGGCGCGAACACGTTACAAGCGAACAAACTCACGTGCGCATTTATAATTCCTTAGAAGACACTGTTGTACGGGCAGACGCCGCTCGACCGCGGCTACGATCTCGACAAAACTTACAGTTACAGGAACAGGTTTAAGGCTTCAGGTTACGAAAGCAGCAGCCAGATCTATTCCAGGATAGAATATGTAAACTATGTCCGTCTCCGGGATACAAACTTTTACTGCTAAATTTCATCACAAGAAACAAACGTGTCACCGCGTTTACCTGTACCATTCAAACTTCAGTCCTTTATCTTAAGATTGTGTCTTGACGAAAGTGTTTAAAGTATCGCGGTTAGATCGCCAAATATTACGAAGAACGAAGACATCTCCACAATAAAATCAACGTTAAGCTTAATCTGCTTTAATCCACGAAATGGTATATTTGTACGTCGTAATATATACGAGTGTTTCTGTAATAGTTCTGCAGCACCCTACCACTACACACCTCCCAAATGAAGCGCGCCTTCTTCGCACGTCAACGTTATAAATGAGTCAGTCCACATTTGAGTGGTTTTCGCGGATAATCGCTAATTATGCTCTCATTGTATATTATTACTATCACTTCTGCTCAGACGGGATGCTCCCTTTACATAAAATATCTTTGTTATCTTATTATCGAATTGAATCTTAATACAGGTTTAACATGATTCCCACGCGAATAGTATGATTTGCGTTTTATATTTTATATTTACGCAGCATCATCTAAATATCCTTTTTCCTTAATCAATCACGATTTATTTTAATTTTTTTAATTTTATGTTTTTTAAATTTCACTTGGTGACAAGTGATGATGCAGTCACAGAGGGGTAGCAGCCTGTATTTTTAGAACTATCTGCAACTATAGTAAACGTTTAACATTATAAGCATAACTATGGGCACCTATATTTTAATTTCAACAAGAACAACTTTTAAAAATATCTTTATCATATAATATTTATATAAATCAATTTGATGATCAATAACTAAACATATAATTGCTAAGCCGTAATCGGAATAGTTTTGCTGAACGCGCTGAGTAATTCGGGCTCTTAATAATCCCAAGTTGTTCGCATAGTAATTTTTCGTGTCGACAGAACATTCCACCGCTAAGCCGCTTTCAGCGGCTCCATCGCTTTAATTAAAACAACAAGAAATAACGCGAAGCGCTTTAAATATCAAATTGTATATTTTTTGCGCGCGCGGGCTAATGAATGGGAAGACTTTCAAAGAAAACGAGAAATCTCAAGATGGCCGCGACACTTTTCGCTGCTTTGTTTGGTAATTTTGATTGTGTGTTTCACTTCACGCTGTCTGCTCGGGGGTTTCAATAAGCGCGGCGACGAGACATGCTCACAGAAATAACGAGCCGGTAACTTTTGGGTTTTCTTCTCTGTTGTATTTTCAAGGTGATGGATGAGATTTACTTACGTAAACAACTATTACGGTGACTTACCTGTGAAAAGAAAATCCTTATTTTAATGATTGACGCGTAGATTGAAACACAAGCTATATTGCAATAATTATTATTGTACTTCCTCTAAACCTTCTATGTGCGTTTATTTTCATGTACGTGACAGAGAATCCGAGGACCTATTCATATGAACCTGTTGCAGGTCGAATCCATACAGTATTAACACAATCATCAGCAGTGGAAAAAATTGCTTTCCAAAAAATAGACTGGAAATAGACACCGCCAACTCCATCTGGAAGTTGAGAATTTCTTAATACAAAAAGTCCATAAATTCGAGATTCAGGCTGAATCAAATTAATTTATTTAATCCATCAAAAATTCCATATGGTCCCGTTGCTTCTGTGGTTATATCGAATGTGAACTTAATTGTTTACTCAGTATGGAATGAATGGAACCAGACCAAATAAAGAAGTAAGCTGGAGCTAGTCTTACAATTAAAGTTTTCTATGAACCTATATACAAGAGGATATAAGAGGACTGACTGGAGTCGCCCGCCCGGGGAAATGACCAAAAGCATTTCCTCACCCGAAAGACTTAGCGTAATGTTACACAGTCCAGTTACCTCTCCCTACAATTGGGCTGTCAAATATAAATTTTCATTTCCAACCAGTAGTTCCCGAGATTACGCGTTCCTACTCTTCGGCTTCGTTATTAGTTTAATAATGGCGCGCTGTTCATTAGCTGTCACAATTAACACTGAAGTAGCCAGTTCATAGCAATCCATAAATTAGCAGCGCAAAGCGCGCGCGTGTCAGCGGCGCGACCAGCGGCCGCGGTCGCAGCTCGCGAACAGACTATTTGCATTAAAACATCAAACAAAAGTTGTCACCGAATTGTGGTTCGAAAATAAACAGCCTGCTGGCAAACTTATTGTTTATTTATTTATTTTTACCGAAAATACAAATACACTAAATACTAAACCTAAAAAGGACCGACGTGACAAGGCAAACTTGTCCCTAGATATTTATCTTCCGGAAGGCCCGAATGTAAGCAAATGCTGGTAGGTGGTGCTGTACATACTCAAAACAAATTTAATATAACATAACATACTAACAATTAAAGTAAGGAATTTAGAATACACATAAAATGAATCACATGGAAGGCCATGTCTTCGGTTTCGACTTGAACACATTAAGGCGCAGGCTATCAAGGCATTGTTACCATTTGAATAGCTGAAACGACCGCTTGAAAATGAAATAAAAGTGAAACTATTTTTATTTACAATTGGAACGAAGTTCCTTATCGCGCGTTGTAAAAGGGGGCTAGACGGAAAAAACTCTTACGAAAAGTTGTCACGACACTTTTTGTTATTGTAAGCTGTGGGGCGTCACATGTTTCTCTGTCTATCTCTCTCTCTCTCTCTTATAAAAAGCAAGCCAGATATTTTCATTTCTATTTCGCATTGAACAGTGTGGTGTCGCGACGATTATTTTTGTTGAGTGTATACAGGTAAATACTAGTTTTTGTAAATAATAAATAATAAAAAATAATAATAATAATGAATCCTGACAGTGTTTCTGCACAAGTTCCGGATATTGCTGATGGAGTACAAAATTGAGCCTACTGATTAAGTTTATATAACATTATATTTGGTAATAATAAAAAAAATATTATTATAACTTAAATAAAATAAAATTTTATTACAATTCCTTCACTAATTAATCGAAAGGAACTTCGTTCCATCCGGGTATCCCTCGACACCTCTCAAGTTTTTTTTTTTGATATTTACTATTGCATTAAAATTACTTCAGTGGATAAGGCGAAGACTAATATCTGATAATCTAATTCTTCAAAAGGATCGGAAATGGTGTAATGTGTGTAGGCAGACTGACTTTGGAATCAAAAGAGGATAATAATCTTACCGAGTCGAACCGAAAGATGCGATCGCTCCAACTACAAACACATACATACAACAACAAATACGCCCACGTGTCTTATAGTTTTAAGATGACGCGTTGTACCGACACGTGTAAGGCGAGACCAGACCAATTACGAGCAAAGTGAAAAGTGACGTTCTGTAAATTAACACTCCGGAGCTGTTACATACACAGCTTACCCCGCGACTCCGGCAGCAGAGACGTGGTGACACTGCACTCGACGCCCTCGGTCGATAATTTGCATTAAATAAACTGACGCCAGTGTTGAATTTAATCCGCAATAATTTAGTTTTAGGTGATTATAAAATATCAAATTAAGTAAGTGTTTCCGGCCGAATAATTATATTCGATTAACACACGAACGCGGTTATGGCCGCCACACATCACTGCAGTGATGCTTCAACCCGGACCAAAATAGATTGCTCAGCATTACTTGACTTATTTGTGTGTCTATAACTTATTGAAATTAACAGATTACAGTGATATGGCTGTAACAAACGCGTGATTGGATTATCACGTCCTCATCTACAATATAATGTGTGAGGCTATTGTGCACCTTGTCAAACAAGCCCAGGTTTCATCTGGTTTTATGAGATACAAGGTTACACCATAGAAAACCATACTTATATATTTATAAATTAATCCAGTGGATTGTGGTGCTCGCGCCGCACGTTGAGTTTCCATTTTCTGAAACTGTATCGTTATCTTCGTGGTGGAAATAAATCAAAAACTTGGAGCGAAGTAGTCATCCGCCGCTCTGCATCGCTTACAAGTGTTGTGTAACATTTTGGCTGTCATGTGACGTTGCTGGCACGAATACGTTTCCCGAAGTCAGAGTGTGCAGTTATAAATATTCATAGCCACAGATTATTCCAACAGTCAAAAGCTATAATCTATATATTCAATAATAAATAATGTTAACTTGCTGTTGTGGTAAAATTGTAAGACTATGTAACTCCAACCCAACTTAAAACAATAATACAGATGGACCACAACATCCCGACTCAAACGCACTGTCAAATATCTAGGTGTAACCTTTGATAGTCACCTGTCCTTTTCGCCGCACATACGTAGAGTCAGTCAGAAAGCCCGTTTTGTTCTTAACAGACTCTACTTCATGATTAATAAACGCAGTAGGCTACCTCTCCGTCACAAAGTGACATTATATAAAACTTGTATCCGCCCAATCATGTCTTACGCGAGCGCCGCTATAGCGCTTCGTCCCACGTATAAAACCTTTCAAACGATTCAGAATCGTTTCATGCGCACGGCAACCGGCTGTCCCTGGTATGTGCGTAACGTAGATCTGCACAGAGACCTAGAACTTGACACTATCGCTCAGCACTTTAAGAAACTCTCGAAAATCTATTTCGAGAAATCAATCCGACACCCCAACCCTCTCGTAGTTGCGGCTTCTTTTTACTCCCCCGACCTAAGCGCTCCTCTCCGAAAGAGGAGACCTAAACATATCCTTCATGACCCTGACGATCAGATGACTACTGACAACACACTCGTACCACCTACCACACAATCATACGCTACACACCGTCTTCGCCGGCGAAGACGAGGTCCCCGCTATCTTACGTCATCCGGACGTGGGCTCCATCCACGGCCTCGGAGACGTACGGACCACTCACCGTCCGACCCCCCCGTTATCCCAAACGTCGCCTAAGCCGAGGTTCGGCCTCAAAGGAGGCGCCCTTAGGCAGTCGTTCCCATAGTTTCTTCGAGCCCTAGGGCTCAAAATTTCTTCTGGCAGAGCTTCTTTCCAAAGCTCGCCAAACAGCCCGGTTACGCTGTGGCAACCAATAGGGTTTGTACAGCTAATAGACAGTCCGAAAAAAAAAAAAAAAAATCCCGACTCAGGTCTAAGAAGTCAACAACAAACTTAGTCGAGTTTTTTTTATTATTAACATACGTTTTATTATTATTTATTAACTCACGTAGTCAATAATAAACAATAAACAATTTGCCGTGTGGTCCCGGCAGAGTAGAATATGACCACCCCATCTCTTCCCATGGGTGTCGTAAAAGGCGACTAAGGGATTCCAGCTGCGTAGCACCTCAAATCGTAAGGTGATGCAGCTAGGTGATGTGATGCGCCTTTAAGGCTGCCGATGCTAATTTAGATCTATTTAGCTTTTGGCGACCAATTCACTGCATCCCTGCTACTACCGGTCGTCCCGGGTAACCGGTCCACTGGATTTTGGTAGCATAGGACGAGAGAGTGGGTTTGCACCTGCGCAACTGTTTACTCACTTAAAACAACTCCCGCGCAGAAGGACCTTGGCTAGATTTAGGATTTAGAGCGGAAGTCCTATGGCGATGGAGTGATGGCAGTGGGAACTCGGATTATGGTGTGTCCGGTTCTTAGTTGTCTCTCTGCACATAGGCGGTCAGAAGAGAGTGGTCGCTCCTGGATTCGATTGAGACGAGAAGACGGGTCCGGCAGCACGTCTGACGACTAAGCAGCCCTATTTAGGATCGCTCTGCTTACCCCTGTACAGGGGAGGGGCCTAGAAAAGGTGGCTCAAACATAGTTCGTCTCACCCCTCACCCAGACGGCAAACCGCGGTCGTCTGGCACCACTTTATGCGGTCGAAATTTACAGTTTAGAAAAGAAAAAGCTATATTAAAACAAAGACGCTTTAACTTTGCCACATGGAATATTCGTACGCTCCTGGACAATCCTGCTAATCTGTGTCCGGAGCGGAAAACTGCGCTTATAGCTAGGGAATTGTCAAAATATGACATAGACATTGCCGCTCTAAGTGAAACTCACCTAGCGGATTGCGGAGAACTATGCGAAGACCGCGGTGGGTATACTTACTACTGGATAGGTAAGGCTTCTACTGAACGTGCAAGTAACGGAGTAGGTTTTGCTATCAAAACAAAATTAGCAAAGTCCCTAGTTGAAACACCTAAGGGTATTAATGATAGGCTCATGACCCTCCGACTTCACACTGGAACTAATAAATTTGTTCACATAATAAGTGCCTATGCGCCTACAATGACATACAGTGACGAAGATAAGCTTCTATTTTACGATGATCTGAGGAAAGTTTTGCGTAGCATCCCTTCCAGCGATAAGATTGTGCTAATGGGTGACTTTAATGCTCGGGTTGGCTCTAACCATCAAGTCTGGGAACATGTTCTCGGAAGGCACGGTATTGGTAAATGTAACACTAATGGAAGTCTTCTTTTATCCTTTTGTGCAGAATTTAACCTAAGTGTTACAAATACGTTCTTCCGTATGGCAGATAAATATAAAACATCCTGGATGCACCCGCGTTCTAAGAAGTGGCACCTTATCGATTACGTAATTGTGCGAAGAGCCGATTTAAAAGATGTGCTTATTACTAGAGTATTACGAGGTGCTGTAGGGTGGACTGATCACCGTTTAATTAGGTCGAAGGTTCGCCTTTGTTATAAACCACCCCATCGTGCAAATCATAAGATACCAACTAGGCTGGCCTGTACCAAACTTATTTACTCAGATGAATTGAGAGATCAGCTTAATTCTGGTTTTAATAGGAAGACTTTTGATACAGCGAGCTCGGTCGATGATAACTGGCATGTACTCGCACAATCACTCCATCTCGTTGCTCAGAGAGTTCTTGGAAAGCCAGAAAAGAAAAATCAAGACTGGTTTGATGATTCTGATGCAGCGATAATGAAACTAGTCAGTGACTCTAGACGATTGTTGCAAGGTCCTGAAAGCCAAAATCGGAGAACTACCCAGCGCGAGCTAAAAACTAAAGTGCGCGATCTTAAGGACCGATGGTGGATGGAGAAAGCACAACAGCTGCAGCTGCTTGCTGATGCAAAGCAAACCGGGCTGTTCTTTGAGGGTCTCAGAGCTATATTTGGGCCTCGCTACAAAAAAACATCCCCCATCTACTCGCGCGATAAGTCAAAACGCCTGACAGAACATGGTGAGATATTAAATCGGTGGGCTGAACATTTCTGTGATGTTTTGAACCCAGCCAGTCAGAATGTAGATCTCATATATATTAATTCCCTTCAAACCCTACCAACATCTCCCGAACTTGATGATCCTCCGTCTTTTGACGAATTTCTTCGCGCTGTTAATCGGCTTAAGAATGGAAAGACTGCGGGATCGGATAGCCTCCCAGGGGAATTATTTAAGTATGGTGGTCCTAATATACAGAAAAGTCTCTTCGAGCTTATTGAGCACATTTGGAGGTCTGGAGTTGTACCACAAGAGTGGAAGGACGCCACAATCTGCAAAATCTATAAGGGCAAGGGGGACATCTCGGATTGCGGATCTTACAGAGGTATTACACTGTTAAATGCAGCTGGTAAAGTTCTGACCCATATCTTGAACCGCAGGCTTGGACAGATAGCGGAGAAAATTCTACCTGAGAGCCAATGCGGCTTTCGGGCGAATAGAGGTACGGTTGATGCCATTTTTGTCGTAAAACAACTGCAGGAAAAGTGTTTTGAACAAAATCGTCCGCTATACATGTGTTTTGTCGACCTTGAAAAAGCTTTTGACCGCGTACCGAGATCTGCTCTTTGGCTTGTTCTTGCAAAAGCTGGCTGTCCAGGGAAGTTCGTTACTTTGGTGCGCCAATTTCATGAAGGCATGATGGCCAGAGTGCAGCACGAAAGCGACTTCACGGACCGCTTCTCAGTTACCAGCGGCGTTAAACAAGGATGCGTGATAGCACCAACTCTTTTTTCTATTTATTTTGCCTTCGTCCTGAGAGATTCTTTTAGTGCCTTTTCTGGACAAATACGCCTAAACGTTAGAACCAACAAGAGTGTTTTTGACCTATCGCGTTTCAGAGCTAAGCGGGCGTTACAAGAGATTTCTATCGTGGACGTTCTCTACGCCGACGACGTATGTTTATTGGCTAATGACGTCAACACTCTGCAAGAATCTTTGTGCTGCCTGGATGAATCGTGCCAGAGGTTTGGGCTGACTATTAGTGCATCAAAGACTAAGGTTCTAAAACAACCATCACGTGGCTCTGTGCCTGATCCGGTGCAAATTGCTCTCGGAAGTAAGGTACTCGAAGAGGTCTCATCGTTTCGATATCTGGGATGTGTGATCCGTGAGGATAATCGCCTTGAGGCAGAAATCTCTTCGCGGATTGCGAGAGCGGCTTCATCTTTCGGTATGCTTCGCAGAAGAGTTTGGGACTCACATGATCTTCGGCTCCACACAAAAATAGCTGTGTATAAAGCAATTATCCTACCTATATTGCTTTATGCCACTGAGGCTTGGTGTCTCTACAGAGAGGATATTAAGCGACTCGATACCTTTCATATGAGATGCTTACGTTCAATTATGCACGTTAAGTGGCAAGACCGAATACCCAACTCTGAAATACTGCGGAGATGTAAGACAAGCGGGATTGAGGCCATGGTCATGAAATGTCAGCTGAGATGGTGTGGGCATGTCCTTCGTATGAGTGACTCCAGACTCCCTAAGGCCGTTTTCTACTCGGAGTTAAAGGAGGGAAAACGTAAGTCTGGTGGTCAATTCTTACGGTACAAGGACGTGTTGAAGCGCCATCTCAATTCATGTCATATACCTAGTGAGAGGTGGGAGGAACTTGCGCTGCAGAGGCAAGAGTGGCGCAAATCAATAGATAAGGCTGTGAAATCCTTTGAGGAGCAGCGAGTAAAAGAAATTGACGCTAAGCGCTTAGCCAAAAAAACCAAGCCAAAGACCTCCTACCTCTACACTCTTAACGCATTGGGCCAGTTGTACTGTGCGCCGTGCAATAGAATTTTCAAAACCAAATTTGGTTTCGCGAGCCATATTCGCTTTCATAATCGGCTCTAGCCAGGACCGCCGTTGACGGACACGTCAAGGAGGATCATATAATAAACAATAATTAGCTAGATAGCAAGCAATTCACACCTAAGCTTTTATATCGCTCATATAATCCTTAATATCGTAATAAGTTTGTTCTACAAGCTTACGTTAATTGATACATCTCCATTAGGTAATTTGTTATTAAATAAAAAACAATTTTCTTTGAATGGTGCACTAATATTGTGCAGCCTCCTAAACGGCACTGAACAAATCTGCAATCGAACTCGAGACCGAACATAACCGAGCTGGACGGGATCGCCGGGCTGGGGTGATGTGAAGTGGCCATTAGTAAAAATCGCTGTCCACGCAACAATATGGCGGATCAAATAAATTCGCTTGAGGTTATTAATCGTATCGCGTTTATTTTGTGACTTAATTGAAATGTTTGGTGAAACGCGTTCCCCCGCGAGCCCGTGTTAATAAATACGCGTCATTTAAATTCGGATGCGTTTAATTTATTTAGAGGATTTTAAACCTTCATTTAATATTCTGTTGAAAATAAACACTACCGCTAGAAATGACCGGTGTCCTCGCCGCGTCCCGACAGCGCGTTCAGCCGCCGCCCTGCTTGCTTTCGCCATTAACACGTTATATAATCGCTATAGCCCAAAAACCCGCACTGGCACATTGGTGGGTCTATGCTCTTCAACTTTTCTAAAGATTTCTGCCTCTGTGCCCAGCATTGGGAAGCCTAAAGGTAGATAATGATGATGATGATACCCCAAAAAAGATTCCGCAACTTGCAGATGTTCGATGAGTGTGTCCGAAAATTATTCCGGGATATAAAAAAAAACCCTTGTGGTTGTTCAGCGAAGTTTATATTACAATATACCTCGAACTGTACTCAGATCCTTCCAGACGCTTAAACTGATTGGGGAAAAATATCAATTTATTCAATCGTTCATATTTTAAACAGTAGCACGAGTAAATGAAATAGAATGATTAAAGTATTTCTTATACTATAAGTCTTTTGATTGAATTGAATTTATAATTTCTTATTATGTCGGCAGTAGGCACGTAGTGAAAAACACCGTGGGTCGAAAGTTCGGTGACAATCGGATTAAGATACATGCAGCCAAACAGGACACGGACACAACTAAATCTGTGTTTGTATATTCTTACGATATTATTATATTTATATTAAACATACGTTATTTTTTTTATCCAGTACAGTTAGCTCTTGACGGAAATCACACCTGATGGTAAGTGGAGATGCAGTCAGGTAACGGACTAACCTCTTGGAGGTATGGTAAGCCCATACTCTTAATCGATTTCTACGCGACATCGTGCCGGAACGCTAATTCGCTTGGCGACACGTCTTTGTCGGTAGGGTGGTAACTAGCCACGGCCAAAGCCTCCCACCAGACTTGACTCGAGCCGAGAATCGAACCCAGGACCTCCAACTTTATAATGCAACAGAGCACGCGTGGCGCCACGGAGGTCGTCGTTGTTTTATTAATTTAAGAATAATCTAGACGCTTAACTAAGAGACGTCACTTCAACATCATAAATATAAACTTCAGTTGTATATATTTGTAATGTGGGAGCTGAGCGGGCGACTCGTCGAGTCGTCCCGCGTCGTGTTGCGGCGGACACCTCGCCAACGATAATAGTGGCGGTCCAATGATGGCTTTTTAAATTAACTTCACCGCAATTTATTTTGCGTTTACTATTCTTATACTTCACACTAATATTATAAATACTAAAGTTTGTATATGTGTATGTTTGATACTCTTCAAATAATTGAACTGTCTTAGTTCATACCGTGAATTAACCGTAAATTATATCCCGCTTTAAAATCTATAATACTCGGCATTGTGGAGATTGAAAAACGAAGACATATTCTGACCTTGTCAAAACTGCACTCAAGAATGATTATAAACGGTTTTCAAATCACTAGTTGCGAAGTTTTGTAGACGTACGTGTTGTAATGTACGCCGTGACACACTTCCGTGTGTACGGTTGTGATAACTGAGCTGAACTCCCGAGGGCGACCCGGCGACGCCCGGCATTATAAACTCCCGACATTATTAATTGAAATAACCGAAATTATTATTAACTTTAAAGCTCAACTTGGATCTTCGCCTACAACTAAATCTTGAGCCGTAAAAAGTTAGTCACGATTAACCCATTACCGGCTCACTACAGAGCACGGGTCTCTTCTCAATATGAGAAGGGTTTGGCCAAAGTCCACCACGCTGGCCATGTGCGGATTGGCAGACTTCACACGCCTTTGAGAACATTATGGAGAACTCGTAAAATATATGTCTTAATAATAAATACATCATAATGTTTATATATATATATAGCTTCTTACAATCGCGACGATAACATAACATATATGTTTGATTTGAAGAAAAACTTAAAATCAATCAAGCATAAGCTTTGTTCAAATAATCCTCTAAAAACACTTTTGTTGCACCGACAACTTACATAATGGTAATAACTACATTCGTTAAAACTAAAGCTGCGAGGGTTCCAAACGCGCCGCAGTCTAAGAAGACGATCACAACAAACCTTCGCCGGGTAACTACTCCTTGTGTTTGTAACAACTCACGTTGCCACTTCAAACTATTTAAGAGCAATGTTATGAGTGCAAATTATAACATATTTCCGAGTGCCGGTGGGTATTTTGATAAAAAGAGAAATGCATATCGATACATTTCAGTGTTGAGAGCCGACGGCGCAAACAATATCGGAATCTGTCCATCTGCTGTTTGTGTGAGGGTAGCGCCCTTCGGGAGGCAGAATAGAAATAGATCAGGGACTCCTTATAAAACATGTTTCAATCCTTTCATGGTGGGAAGGAAATACAGACAGACAGACGCGTGTCTATCGCACCCCCCCCCCCCCCCCCCGGGAGATAACTGTGGACAAACTTAAACTGGCCCGCGGCAATTAATCACCGTTATTGTCTATTGAGCTGGTCGCTGATGGCGGCGGTGACGTCACCGCCGCGGCTAATACTCAGATCGCTTACTTCGGCCGCGGACCACTCATCTTGATTATTAATCTAATTGATAACCCCAAGGCCTCATACGTGTCCACCGGGTACCAACCACGGGAAGATTCAGATGCCTCGCAGGTCGATGGTGGGAGGATGAAGTCAATAGTGGAATAGAGTGCGCTCCCCAAAATATATCACGTAGAACACCGACCGACGCGCTAGCAAACGGTACTTCATGTCTAGCATTTAAATACGACTTTATTCATAATTCATAATATTAATTAATAGTTAGGGTAGTTTAAGAAATATTGTATTTAGTTGAAATAAATGAATATTATTATTAAAAATTATACGGGCGATTGATTAAAAATAAGCCAATAAATCATATCCTTTGCAATATTTGTCCGGGATAGCACAGCTTGTAACACCGTGCGGGGCCGGCTCCCGGGTGCATTCTTGGAAGTGAATGGATCCTACGTCCGATGTGTCTAAGGCAAAAAATCTTAAATTTAAAACGATGCTTCTAGTTGTATGTGATCACGAACTCGTCTCTGAGCAGACTTCTCAACAATTACAGGATGAAGTAAATAATCATTTCTAAGAATCGAAAACAATCAGCAACTGCTTATTTAATCAATAGCGCAGAAGTTACGGGGGCAGGGGGCAGGGGGGCAGGGGTGCCGGGCGCAGGGGAGCATGAGGGCAAGCGGCTTCGATAAAAATAGGAATTGAAAATGCACAGGAATAGCGAGCCAGCCGCGAATAATATCTTTGATAATAATAATTGTTGCAAGACCTCGCTAACGAGATCCGGCCGGCGGGACGCAGCATCCGAATGTACTTCTGCGAACATGACACGGTTCGCGGCGGCTGCGAGCGCGCGCCCTGCACTCGCCCTGTAATCACGATCAAACTCTTATAAAATGTGATTTTTTAAGACGTTGGTTGTTCTTGCATAGAATTAACTCTGACATGTAAAACCTACTTACGAATAAATTGACTATGATTATGATTGGAATTAACGGAGGAAATATTAAAAAAAAGGTTGTTGGACTCGTAGCAAGGTGAAACAAAACACTAAACACTCCCATAGCGTGGACGTTGTTAAGTTGTTCTTGCGGCGGTAGAATTTCAACTCCACCGGCTCTATTTTGACAACGGTAGTATAAAGTTGGAGGTCCTGTGTTCGATCCTCGGCTCGAGTCTGGTCTGGTGGAAGGCTCTAGCTTCAGAAAGTGGAACATTTATACGTACTTCAACTGTGTAACACCTTCAAGTAAAACTACCAACAGAACTTCCTCCTTATTTAAAATAAATACGCGCAGCAGCTCCGGGCGGGCGGGCGCTGGTGCTCATATAAAAACGGCGAGTTTAATTTCCCGGCGTGCTAATGATCGCGCGGCTCCCTTCGGAGTGAAGTTTTTAATTTCCTAATGCCGCCGCGTCCCGGGGACGCAGCCCGCCTCTGTCCCGGCGACTGCTAATTAACGGAATTAGCAGGATTTAAACAACATCCCAAAGATATTCAAACAAAAAACAATATTACTAGTTATGTGTTATACTAACTTAGGTCTAGTTGTCAGCACGTTAAACTCTGTTCACGAGTTATTGAGTTCGTTTTTCTAGCAATGCCAAAAACTGTTTTTAAAAGTCAAATTCAATGAATCTTGCCATCAGCCGCCGCTTCTGGTGTGCACTGAACTACGATAAAATTTAGAACTAATTAATTTAATAAAATATCTAAAACTAGAGACTAGAACGGGAAATGGTGAAGAGGAAACAATATTGAATAGCTCCTTATTACACGCTGCGAGTTAAATTAAAATACAACACATGACCCTCACGCCTGGTTAATGTGAAAGTAATAGTCATTTATCTCCACCATACCGGTCCCATTAGAAGCCCCTAAACACACGACATTCTTAAACCTGTGTGTGTTCAGGTACTCGCAATGAAATGAAATGAAAATACACTTTATTGTGCACCGTTTGCGAATGCCAGTGTAGAACCTCCGCGACGCAGCGCGTGTACGGCCGGATTACAAATCGGGAGGTCCTGTGTTCGATTCCCGGCTCGAGTTTAGTCTGGTTAGCTTCGGCCGCTTCGTTAGTTTATTGAAATGCGTACCGCCAACCGGTTGAGCGTTCTGGTAAGATTAGGAGGATGGGTTCAGTCGGCAACGCATCCGGGGCTCCTCTGGTGCTGCAGATTTTTATTGGCGACGGTAATCACTTACCATCAGGTGCACTCAGGTAAAAAAAGAAAAACTAGAGGCGTATATTATATCGAATTGTTGATAAGTGTTGCTAATGGTGGGTTAATTGTCAGTCCGTGGTATGCAAGCCTCCACGAGGCGCGCGGGGCGGCGCCGGCGTCTTTTCAGATAATTGGATTGTTTACGAAACAAGAGGGCATTGTTTTTGTTTGAGCTTCGCTGGAAGTTTGTTCGCTCGCGACTCGTCGTTCGGTTTTCCTGTTTTCGGCATTTTTCCTCATCGCGTTTACTTCTGTAGCAACTTCTTTATAATTTACGAGCGCGGCGGCGGCGACGATATGTCTACAGTTTAATCGCGGTTGAAGACATCCGGCGATACCCGCTTAGCGAGGAACGGCCGTTAGATAGACTCTATTTCCTCTTACTAGAAAGTTAAAATAAGTTTATCAAGCAAATTTAATGAAATAAATGTGATCATCGGATCCGTCTTCAGCAGGAGCTCCACAATGATTGAACAACTAACAGTAGACAATGTTCACACAGCAAGTCAGCAGCGACGGGTTCCCGTTTGTAGGGAAAGTGAGGTGTTGCCGCACGCGTCAGGGTGTCTGCGAACGGCGCCGCGGACGATAAATATGACATCGTCCTCTGTTTCATTCCGAAGCCTGCCCCAGGAGCGCACCCACTGTAACCTGTTAAACGTGTATGTATAAACCTAACACATTTAAAAGTATATCATATAAAAATATAGTTTACACTTATCGTTTTTTTATTTCCTACAACTTAGCCCTCGATGCAATCCCACCCGGTGGTGAGTGATGATACAGTCTGAGACGGCAGCGGGCTGACCTGTTAGGGGTACGGTAAATACATACTATTAATTGGTTTCTTGAAGGTTGTCATCCTTTATAATATATATTGACATTGGCGAGGCTGAGACCTCTCCTGAATGATGCCCATAATAACTGGAATACTTTCAGAGCGTCAGGGGTTCAGAGCTCATTCAGACCAGAAATTGACTATTTTTATTTTTAAATTCATAAAAAATAAAAACGACTGGATTTCCAGTCAGATGAGAGTAGTGAGAGTGTGCCACTGCGAACTATTGGGTAATTCTGCTTACGTCTCTGCTCCCCCTAATAGAGGACCGAGCTTGTATGGCAGCCTGATTCATTAAGTGGCAAAAGATGGCTGCCCGCTCCTCAGTCGCGGTGCAGCGGCGGACGCCTTCCGGCGCTGGCCGATACAGATTTCTAAGATTTCCTAAGATAACACTCCAAGAGGTCTTATCGTACAAATTCTTGTATTTTTGGAACGAAGTTCCTTATCGTGCGTTGTGAAAGGGGGCTAGACGGAAAAAAATCTTACGAAAAGTTGTCACGACACTCTTTGTTTGGCGTCGCATGTTTCTCTCTCTCTTATAGAAAGCAAGCCAGATATTTTCATTTCTATTTCGCATTGAACAGTGTGGTGTCGCGACGATTATTTTTGTTGAGGTTTTATGTAAATAATAAAAAAAAATAATAATCCTAACAGTGTTTCTGCACAAGTTCCGGATATTGCTGATGGAGTTAGGTAAGTAGAGATTATATAAATGCTTTTGTATTTTTAGCAAGTACGCACTATAACCTCTCTTTATTATTGTGCTAACCAAGTCATACGCATTATAATTAATATATATTTATATAATTAATCTCCACATTTTGTGTGTTTAGCAAGTGTACGCGTCATAATTTTAATAAATTCAAAACCAAATCATATTTTAATATTACAATATCAGTTTATATAACATTATATTTGTTAATAATAAAAAAAAATATTTTATTACAATTCCTTCACTAATTAATCGAAAGGAACTTCGTTCCATCCGGGTGTCCCTTGACACCTTTCAAATTTTTTTGTTGTATTTTTTTTCCCTTTTCACCTTGGACCTTTTTCAGTCAGTCAACTCGCTTGGCTGCGGCATAGAGCGGCCTGTAGTGACCCAACACAAACAAGAGCGAGTCCGCGCTCGCAGCGTGATTTGAAGACAAATAGCAAAGAAACTTGTAACGAGCGAGATAAAAGTTTGTGTTGAGACAGCGCCGGAGCCGCCGCGCGGGGGACTGCTGCTGTTACGCGCCTTATTTTTATTAACTGGCGCGAAGTGGGAGGGGGGGGGGGGGGTTTATCACATGATTGTCGTGTGTGTCGTTGTAGCGATGGAGCAGCGTACTTCTTCGACGACTAGAACGGAAACGGAAAAAAATCGACAGAAAACATGGAACCCCCGTGGCTCATTGCGCCTTAAAGTTTGAATCTTCCGACATTACCGAGCGGCGCTGATCACGCAACCTGACGCTCCGGCTCACTATCCGTGAAGTAAATATTAAAACTCAAAGTGTTACAGATAAATCCGCGAGCGAGCGACGCCCGTCCCGGACGCAAATTACATTTTTATCTGCGCGCAGCCCATAACGCGGGACAGTTTCTCATCGTGCGAGCACTTTAATTGTTTTTGTCCGCGGTGACAGCCAGAAGGGCAATTCCGGTAGTTTTCGGCTTTATTTGGGTTAAAAATGCAATCTCTCTCGAGCGGATGGAGCGCGAATGCAAATTTTTAATCTAATTTAGTATGTTTATGCGCGCAGCTTGCCGCCTGATGGTAAACGGAAATGCGGACATTAATATGAAACAATGTTACTGTCTGTAACGAGCGCGTCGCCGCGGCTTCGCGCTCTACTCTTTATGTAACACGTTTAATATTCCTATTCAAACGTTCACTCCACCATTCTAGGATTTTCATACAAACCCTCATCATAAAATACTTCACACTTTTGATTTTTTTAAATATAAAATACGTTTGTGTTCATTTTGAATCGAAACAAACACGTCGTTACATAGACACAAGTTGCGAGCCCGACTCTGACACAAGGCTTCGACCCTTCCGTCACAACAGATCAGCTACATATTAATATGACGTGAGTTCAATTATCCAATGCGGCGGAGCTCCAGTGACAGCGGACGACTCAGCGTCAATAACATGAGGTTGCGGTCGCATTGATCGCGGAGCGGAAAATTAAGACTCGCTTATTCATTAAATTCGTACATAATACTATTTATGAATAGTATGTAATTACATATTATGTAAGATAAGGATGTCTTACATAATATATAATTACATGCTATTATACTTCCGTTATATAATTATTATTAATTGCCTCGTTAACCTAGTCTAGTTCTATGTTGAGTTTGATTCCCTCACTATCCTTCTCCCGGAGCTAAGACAATCTACACACTCCGGTAAAATGAAGAAATGAAAATGAATCCTTAGCGAAATTCTGTGATTATCCCTTCTTGCTAAAATGGCTAATCGCCTTTAGATTATCTTTGTAGTGGATTTAATGAAACATTGTTCGGAGACTACTTATGATAACGCCGTGTTGGTCTAGTACTCGTATAAAGAAGGAGGGTAAATGTTTTACTAAAGAATAATCAAAGTTGTTTCAGTCATTTTAACTTTTGGCGTAAACTCACCGATAGTTATTTTCTGTCGTGTTAATGTATAGAACTGCGTACAATATAGTTATTTTCTTAACGCATACAGCTTTAATATTTCAGTCGTTGGAAACGCCTTAACACGGACCGCTATCACATCTAAAGCTAAGTTCACGGGGGTTTTTTTTTATATATATACATAGCGAGCAAACGAGCAGGCGGGTCACCTGATGGTAAGTTATTACTGCAGCACCAGAGGAATCGCTAATGCGTTGCTGGCCTTTGAGCAATTTGTTAATCCGCCCTTTGAAGATCCCCATATTATAACTATTAGGGAACACAAAAGATGGAAGCTGGTTCCACAATTTGCAGGTGCGTGGCAGAAATGACCTGGAATAGCGGGTGCTGGAAGAGGACCAGGCATAGAGGTGGTGAGTATCCAGGGGGTGTGTTGTGGTCTTCAGTCAAAGGTTAAATATAAAGATAACGAGAGTCGCCGGTTACCCGCAGACGGACAGTTGTGTGTACTATTAATAGAAGTGGACTGAATATTACAAGTATCGCCCCCGGACCTGCCATTTCCGTCAGCGCATGCACTGCGCCACGAAGGTCTGTCAAAATAAATAAACTTGCAACGCAATTTGCCACTCTACACCAAATCAGTTATCCGACCATCTGCGTCTGTATGATGAGCTCTCAAAATAATACCAAGTTAAAGAATACACTTATTTATCTAGAAAAGAACAAAATAGTAATGTATTTCTTTCTGACGTTAAAACGTAAAACGCGCCGACAAAAACTGTTCAGTTGATACGGTTGACGGCCACGGCCGCTGTCGGCGGAACACGCTGTCAATTAAAACGCCTTTGTCTCTTTTGAT
Organism: Lasiommata megera; assembly: GCA_928268935.1. NCBI lineage: Eukaryota > Metazoa > Arthropoda > Insecta > Lepidoptera > Nymphalidae > Lasiommata > Lasiommata megera. The sequence goes on from OV743331.1 coordinate 11,719,403, forward strand.
TACTTTGCTTTTGACGACGACTCTTTAGTGGAAGGTTCCGCGTTCGATTCCCGACAGAGGCAGTTTATCGGAATTTTTATTTTCTGAATTTTCTCGAAAATTCTCGGTCGGGTTTTTTGCATCGGCCGGGACAGATTATATGATTCAGAGTTCCGGTGCGATGGCGCAGGAACCAATTAGGTGTGTGGTTTTAATATAATGGCCGTTATAAAATCAGATAGATACCTCGCTCCATCTTAGTCAATATTCTTAATATTAACCTAACTTACGAACAGGTAACATTTGTACGGGCTGGCTTGTGCAAAAAAAATATACTATTTTATTTTTGTGTCTCTTGTATTATTGTTTGCAAAGAGTGTTTAAAAATACATTTGAAGACCCTGTTAGTTCTTAACGTGTACTGTTAGAATAACATTTGTATGCTCAAACTCGTAAGGTTGTTTCGTAGTAAATTGAAACGTATCTCTCTAGTTTCTGATCTCAAAATCGTCAGCACCTTCATAGATAGCACAAGTTCGTAGAAAACAATAGTAGTACAGATATTTTGATTCTTATTTGAAAAATCATAAGGTCCATTTTACTTTGACTTTACAGTATTTCGAAACTCTATAGCAACTCCACGATTGCGAGAGTGCAAATTCAAAACTAAGGCAAATATAGACAAATAAATTAAATTAAAAACAAATAAAAGAAAAACATTTTGTAGTTACTAGGTCCTTGTGCCTTTCACTGGGTCCGGGCGACGCAACAAAAGCCGTACATGATTGCCGCGTCTGTTTGTGTAGCTCCGCCGAACTCGAGCGCTCACAATTGACCTGATGAATGTTAACTAACTTTAATGTGAAGCGAACATATTTCACGTCAACTACAACAATGCGACCCGGCGCAACACCGCGGCGCGGTCGGTCCAGCTAACTCTTACGGACTTTGTGATCGCGATGTCGTAAATCGCAAAACATGGTATTTTTTTTTTATCCTACCCGAAAGTAAGCCCGGTTTTTTCCGGGTTATTGCCATTTAAAAAATGCTCCATACGAGTACGTATATATCAAGGTCGGTGAGGAAAATTGGTATATTTTAATGGAACAAGGTACAAAAATCACAAACTTTTCATCAATTGTAATATTAGTGAACAGCTTCTTTTCGCGTGGTCCTGCGCCGTTCCCTTCAACTCCACAATTAACTCTGACGCTTCACTCTGCTGCGCGTCTCGTTTCAGCAGATTCAAACATTTACCTTCATTTAAAAGGGTTATAAAGGTTTGAAGAAGAATGACTCAGCCGCCGCCGCGTGGAGACGGCGTATTGTTGTATGTTATATGTGTTTCAATCTGTGCAAAGGTTTGAATGTTTAGGCGCTTTCGAGTTAGTATCGCGAACCCTTGGCCGAGCAGCGCGGTACGTGGCGGGAAGCCGCCGTGATTAACGACCTGGCGCCGAGTGTATCAGTTCCGCCGCGAGATTAATAACGTCTTATTGTTCGGGCACCGCAGTGTGAAACGGAAATGCGTTAAATCACTCCGAGTGAACGCTCCCCTGGATAATTAATATATTTGGAGCGGAGCCGCTTGCTGCGCGGGAAGCGAAGCCATTCAATCATCACCGAAGCCTCCCGTCGCTCTGAGGAGCCGCTGAATCACGAATATTGTTTCACCTTGCAGTAAGCTCAACCTTTGTGTAAAGAGCCCTACTTAGACTCAATTCATAATAAAATAATAATTTTCTCGCACTTGGAATACCCTATGTTTGTTATATAGATCCGTAATCGGTGCACCGCGTCGACTCTTTGCACTGTTAAATCCGCGCTCTCCCCATCGGAAGGGTCGTCGAATGTGTGGATGACACACAGATGTCCTCGGCGCTACATCCGGTTCAATGATACGTCATGTAAACATCAGCCCTTAAAGCGATACTAATCGTTTATCGCGACAAGGAACAGACACTATTATGTATATTTCTACGGGACTTTCTACGGCCGAAGCCTCCCACCAAACCAGACTCGAGCCGGGAGTCGAACCCAGGTCCTCCAACTTTATAATGCGACAGCGCACGCACTGCGCCACGGAGGTCGTCAAACCCTCACGCGACCACTAAATTGTTTTGTAATTTTTATAAAAATCTGACCAAAACCGAATCCGCATCCGTTAGAGAAACATTACCAAAGCTATATCGATAACCTCCCATAATAATTCGGGATTCGGCTAAACATCGATACGGCCTAAAGGTACAAAGCCTCTCCGACGTCTCCGATCGCTGAAGCTCAACAAAGGCCATTACTTGTCTACGAATTTCATTCAACTGGTCAATTTAGCGCAATTTGAGCCAGGCTCCGACGGCCGAGTGCCGCTGGCTAGTGCCGGAACCGCTCTCCTGGAAACCACTCGATGTCCTTATCCTCGCCGCTCCCCGAACAGACGACAGGAATGTGAGATTGCTCACTGTAGAATAAAGAGAGATTCCTATTTCTTGGTTCACGCTGATAAAAGATTGTTAATAGTTAATATTTCAGTGGTTTAAGTATTTTATGTTATATTCCAATGAGACTTATAATACCGATGAACCAAAACTGTTACTAGCGACGACGGCAAATTGATTTACATGTATATATTAAAAATAAACGTTTTGGAATGTCACTTTGAAAATTTAATACAGTATCAATGTGAGGCTGACACAGCATTGCAATTACACCATTTAAAAACTTGCCTAATTGTACTAGATCTTAATAAAGTCATCATCTCTTAACGTTCATACAGCGCACCACACAGATCTTGCAATATGCGCACGTCTCACCGACACAGGGGCATCCTAATCCTGAAGACGTTGACTTCACATCGTACAATTATTTGTACAAAGTACGACAACTTCACGATCAACTCGCAAATACGACTCGAATGTCATAGAAATGAAGCATCTGTTGAGAGAGCGCGTGAACGAAAGATGCAAGGTCAGTGTATCGTGGTGGTACAGTTCATTAGAGTCGCCAGCCCGAGTGCCCTGGCTCTCCCGAGGCCGGCATTGTGGAGGAGCCGGGGATCGCATTACTTCTCATCTCTGTCTGATTATAAACGTCTCAGCCACTACTTCTTTGCGCGCTTCAAAGGCGCTCCGTCGTGCTCAGTGGACGGTAAAAGTTTAATTGGAGTTCAAATCAAACAGCGCCTGCTCAGACATAGCGGCTGCCCGTGACTTCGTTGTTGTGGAATATTTTGTAGAATGTAACAGACCGCTGCCGATGCAGAGAAGTATTTTCCGCCGCCGCCTGCGTGTGCGTGCAGCGACGATGACTCGGCCCGGCTCGAGGCACGGCTCCGGACGGAAAAGATCTATCAATTCGCTCTAGATAGAGACGGTTTTGTAGGTCCGTCGCGATGTGGCGGTGGGGGGGGGGGAATGGAGGGTCATTTCATATTTGCGTTGCGTATTACAATCGAGGCAGCAAAGCACGTGGTACGTGTACTTGGGATACTGAGTCAGGGTTTGGTTGTGGACCGAGAGGAATCCGATCGAACAGCTACTGAGCACAAACTCACGTGAGAAATGATCTCTGCCTTGACATACATACGAGTATATAGCAGGCAAACAATACATTACAGAGAATGACGTGCGAGGGGGGAAACAAATGATTGATCATTCGGAATGGAGTGATTGATAGACAATCATTCGCAATAGATCTGCTTATGTATGACAGCATGTTAAATTAATGTATCTCTTCGAAAGCTGCTGTCCTCAGCTTCAGCTACTTTAGTATCTAACACGGGATCAGCTCCGTTACAACCCTCCTGTGCGGGAGGAGGCGTGATTTCACTCTGTGACTCTAAATCCCAATAAAAATATAAATGCGAATGATGAGTTTGATTGGTTGGCCAAACCACTTATCTTGTTTTATAAATTCTTTCCCCAATGGCAACCGTCATAATCAACGAGTAAAAGCGGCTATATTTGATCGCTGTGTTCTCAGCGGAAACAGCGAAGCGCAGCAATACGGACCTAATATTTGCACATTCCTCATAAGACAGGATTTTACAAATGTAAATCAGCAAATAAACGAAAAGAGCCGCAGCAACAAACAAGAAGAAGTGATCTATGAAGTTGTTAATACAGATCCAGCGCCGGAGGAACCAGTGCATGTGAGCGGCGCTGCCTCGCGCTGCAGACGTGCCGACTTACCGAACGTTGACACGTCCCAATCTGCGACCCGACTGCCTACGACCGAGCGACACTACACTACACGCACGTATGTCATAAACTATACGTATTACAAACAATTTTATGCAAGAAGGTTTTCCTATGATTTAGCTGTAGATTTTAATACAAACGAGATTAATTAAATAAACGTCAGCTGAGTTTGATATAAATATATAATTAATTTCAGTTCGCTGTACTAATAATAATAATACAGGTCAAGCACTGACCGAGGCCTACACTTTTGCTAAAAAGTGAATTGTTGACATACTCGTATTGCAACCCAGTCAATCACAATACTCATGTTGGCAGCAAGCGTTAATTTACTGATAAAAAGTGACTGTATAGAAGCAAATAATTGGAACATTATAAAGCTGGGAGGTTGTTCAAGAGAATTACACCGAAGTATACGTAACGAATAACATTGTGTTGTATTCTGCACAAATTCCGCGACGCGTGTTTTTTATTCCATTAACATGTTAAGTTGTTAAAGCTGTGATAGCCTAGTGGTCAGGACGTCAGCCTCCTAATCAGAGGTCGGAAGTTCGAACCCGAGCACGCACCTATAACTTTTCGGAGTTATGTGTGTTTTTAAGCGATTAAAATATCACTTGCTTCAACGGTGAAGGAAACCATTGTGAGGAAACCTGCACGCCTGGGAGTTCTCCGTAACGTTCTCAAAGGCGTGTGAAGTCTGCCGATCCGCACACGGCCAGCGTGGTGGACTATGGCCAAACCCTTCTTATATTGAGAGGAGACCCGCGCTCTGTAGTGAACCCGTGAATGGGTTGATCATGATGTTAAGTTGTTGTGATAGAAAAATTGGGCCATCAGTCTGAGTTCAGCTTTCTAGTCGGAGTGTCTAAAGATACTATCTGAACTTGCCCCCTCTTTTTCACCCCCTCTGGCGTGCCACGTGCCACCGCGCTACCAAATTGCAATCTACATAATAATCTGAACATGTGTGTTATGTCGTTAGTACACTCGCTGAATATATTAATATCAATGTATTTGTATCACCGTTAATGTTTGACAATTTGGTAGGTAATGGGGGGAATTAAGTAAATTTAATATATTTTATTATATTAGTTAAAATGTTTAAAAAATTGTGCAACAAAGAGTCGAGCGGGGTGAATTGAGAGATCAGAAGCAAAGGAAAACTAATATAAGTTTATTCGAAAATAATTACTTACATATTTACACTTACTATATAAGTACATATTTGTTGTATTTCTAGACATCTTCAAATAACATTCTACGTTCTACTACATATGAATACATGAACATGTAAAAAAACATGTTTAGGTCTCCCCTTTCGAAGAGGAACGCTTAGGTCGGGGGAGTAATAAGAAGCCGCAACTACGAGAGAGAAAGGGAGAATAGCTTTCGAGAGTTTCTTAAAGTGCTAAGTGATAGTGTCAAGTTCTAGGTCTCTGTGCAGATCTAAGTTACGCACGCACCAGGGACAGCCGGTTGCCGTGCGCATGAAACGATTCTGAATCGTTTGAAAGGTTTTATACGTGGGACGAAGCGCTATAGCGGCGCTCGCGTAAGACATGATTGGGCGGATACAAGTTTTATATAATATCACTTTGTGACGGAGAGGTAGCCTACTGCGTTAATTAACCATGAAGTAGAGTCTGTTAAGAACAAAACGGGCTTTCTGACTGACTCTACGTATGTGCGGCGAAAAGTATAGGCGACTATCAAAGGTTACACCTAGATATTTGACAGTGCGTTCCCAGGGAAACACGATTAAATAATTTAAGGGCCGTTTTGTATCTGGAGTCAGGGCGGTTTAATCCGCTAAAAAGAAGCGCTTTACTCTTTTCCGGGTTAAGATAGCGATTAGCGAATGACTGGTCGTGTACAGAGCAGTGTCGTCCGCGTACTGGGCTAGCTCCACGTAAGCTCTTGAGTATATCGCTCGTGTACAGCGTATAGAAGTAGGGCGCTAGAACTGAACCCTGTCTAACTTGTGGAATAATAAATCATTTAATACATTCAAGACAAAGAAATAATTTCCCTTCGCTTTGTCGGAGTCGCCTCCGTAAACAAACTAAGAACCCACAATTGAAGTCGGGAAGGTCTCACGTTCGAGGGATCGGAGGCCGGGGCCCGCGCGTAACAGATGCCGGCCCCCTCCGCCTCGCTTGGCGAGTGATCAACACAAACTATGGCAATTGTGAGTTGCGAGTGCGGCCGCCGACCGCCATTGAAACCCGACAATTGTATATCCCTCCAATTGAGAGCGTCGCCCGCCTCGCTCACACGCACTCGTATCACCGGACACGTCGGCGGGATAATGCGCCAGACTCCCGAGCAAACGTGGCCAACGATTGTACAATGTGTTGTAACTCGCAATAAATACAGGTTACTGTTTAATTAATGAATTTGTCAGTGGGGCGCGGGGGACGGTGGTCGGGAACCATGATGTCCAATTTTATTTCGGCTTACATCACATCTTTGACAAAGAAGTTTGTGTATTGCCAGCTGTTCTGTGTTGCGGCTCAACCCGCGCTCGGCCCTGTATTATCGCTCACAAGTAAACAAACAAATGTAGTATTGGTAAACTCGTGCCGACAACAACAACTTCAGAACTTCAGAATAAAATAATGATACATTAATTGTATTTCCAACAATAGCAGCACTGACGCAAATAACGAATGTCGGCAGCCAGTTACGGCTTCTAGAAAACTAATCGTTTGAGCAGCGAGTTGTGTTCCTGTTAACTTTATATTCATCCGTGTAAGTGGACGCCGGCCGCGCTGATACACGTCGCGTTATTAAAAAGTCACAAATATCCAGTTACGTTTTAGTTGTCGGAACAATTCCAATGTTTCGCTTCACATAATTAAACAGTCGTATAATTCAAAGAAAACAAGAACAAAGTATTCAAACGACATCAAAGTCGCTCATAAATGTATAGCGGCGCGAGCGCGACTGGACTTTGTTTTTGAAGTTAAATATGAAAAACGAAATGCGAAATTGTTTCTGAAAATGACATAATTGAAATATTAATATATGTTTTATTTAAGGGAAGGGAGGGTGGGTAAGTCCTCGTGGCGCGGAAGGTTTATAATAAGGTTTTATTTGACGCGTAAATCTCTTTGCATTGATGTGTGACCTCGTCGATTTTGTTTCGGGTTATTTGATTATGGAATCCAGAGTTTAAGTACCAGGAATAGGTATTAATTTAGGTGGCTGCTTGTAATAATAAACTACATGGAAGTAATACCCTGCGCATTACTCAGCCGACCTCTAACAGATATAATATTATAAACGCCTGCGCTAAGGCCGGCGACCGGTGGGTACGTATCAAACTATTCGTCAGTATCAGCCGATGTGGGCGAATAAGTTGCATCTCATTTCGTGAGAATGTCGAATCCCCAGGGACGGTATGGAAACCTTTCATATACTAGCGGGCGCGGTAGCTTTTAGGGCTTAGAGTAGAGTTATGGATTAGGTAGTAACTTGAATAGGCCTCACTTAATATAAAATAAAATAAAATTGAAGGTGAACAAGAGCTGGATGATGGAGCCTGAGCACTAAACAGGCAAGTGCTAAAATCCACGCGTTCTGCATAATCGCAGCTGAAATAGAGAAAGTTAAAATGGAATAGATAAAATAAAAACGTATGACATTGTTTGAAACAAATGGAATAAAATATTGATTCAGAAACTTTAGCACCGATTTGAATTTGTTCGCCGGGTTTAACGAGTCGCTGATGCGATGTATTTTTAAAATAGTTTGTACAAGTTGTTTTCAGTAAACCTATTATGAAATTGAAAAATATTATTTAAATAAACGAACTTTTAAGTTTTTATTTTTTATTTAGAGTTAGTTCTATGTATTTGCAGCGATTGCCAATGCATTAGCGCAATACACAGATTTTGAAATTCAAACAGGATCAATATCTTTTCGAATGAAAACCATTTGTTATTGTCGACATGGATTTAATATATATTTTCTATATAACTGTTTATGCATATTTTGATAACCCCACAGTTGAAGGAGCATCGAACATCTCGTAGTACAAGGTCGAGTCGAGGTCACACGTCCACGCGGTCGCTCCCCTACTAGGTGGACAGACTCAATCCGTTCAGCTACAGATTTATTGATCTCCGAGTGCTCCCGTGATGCCACCAACAGAAATCGCTGGAGGGAGATCGTAAGAGCTGCTGTGAAGGCCAAATCATAATCACGACCACTCTGCCAAGAGTGTACGAATAAGAAGAAGAATAGTTGTAAAGGAGATTCAACACTATGTAGCATCACGCTACTCCCTTTCAGATTTTACTTATCAGACGTTGAAAAAGAAACAATGTCAGAGCGAGCCAGAACACTGATTAACGGTTCCGAAGTCATGCCACGTTTATTAGCGAGGTCCTTGTGTAGAGCTCTTCCGCTCGGTTCGTTTGTCACGGCACGCCAACGAATGCTTTTTTTTATTTTTATTTTTGCGCCACCCGTTTACTCGTCCCTTTAAATATCACCAGGACTCATCTCGATGCGACAATTTTTGATCGGTTTAGCTGATAAGCAGGAGAGGATTATGATCTCATCTGTTGCATTTCGAAACTTACAATACTGAGGATGCGAGCTATATACGGGTCAAACTGCATCGAGATCAGCGCAGCAGCTGAGCGAATACACAAACAAACGGACAAACGCTCGCGTCACATTGTTAGTATACCAGTGTAAATGCGAAACGATGTATTGTACAGCTGTGTACACAGGCGCTCGCCAAAAAACAAAAGCTGAACGGCAAAGGCCGAATAAATACCCGGCTCAAACGTTAAATGTTTACAGCCTTAAGCGTTCCACTGGAGCGGGAAAAACATAATGATACGGAATGCTGTTAGTTAGCTGTTCTGCGACGCGAGGGCCCGCAGCGGCCGGCCCCGCCCCGGCTCAACAGAATACACTAAATATTCGCGTGCATTTCAAACAACAGCGGCCACTTCAATATTATCAACGGACCGGCGACCGCGGAAGGGTTTAAGTTGGCCCGCGGACGTGCAGCGGACGTGCATCGGACGTGCATCGGCTAATCCCTCATTATTCTGAGTACTGCTGCGTGTCTAAATGACTTATCGAAACATAAATTGCCTCGTCGGTTTAACGCTCAGCATTATCAACTAGTTGCTCAGCCGTCCCCGGGCCTGTCGCCGTAGATAGGCCGACACCGTCCGCCGTACGTACACCTTTCAGCCTTAGTCAGCCTCCGTTTTGTCCCTGACATGTTGTAATGAAAGTTATTATAAGCGCGGCCGGCCGCCCATCCAAGCGGTGGAACAATGTAAACGCCGGGACAGTGTGGAACAATTGAGCTAAATAATAGTGACAATATAAAGCAGTTAGAAATATAATAACCATTAAAATTTCGCATTGCGAGAATTGACATGTCTTTAAAAGTCAGACTGTCTCTTTTGGTTGGCAAGGTAAAATGTTACACGCCATTACAAATTCTATTTAATACAGTACAAAGTGATAAATATATCTGACATAAATATTATCAATTGAATTTGATTGTGGTTTCACAGCTTTTCAAACTAACGTGTACTCGCCGATGTGACGGAGGAAAGTGCTCGCCGTTAACTTTGCAAAATCAACATAAAGTTTCCGGACATCGCGGAAGATTGCGAACACTCGCGAGCAAAGTGTGAACTGATAATAACCTACTCGAAACCATCGCGGGAACCGAGGGCGACTTTAAGATATTACATTTTAGAGGACTCGGGACAAGTCCCTCCACAGTCCACGATCGCACGGCAACAGACTGGGCGGGGCTTCAATCTCTGTCTTTGATTTGTCAAACACTCGCTGTCTTTTCCCAAACTCTTGGCGACACAGACAGACAAAATGTATGTCGAGTAGAATGAAGATGCATATGCCAGCAAGCCGTAAGCCTTACATCTCGTATCTCCTGAATTAAGAAACACAATCATTCCAAGTTTATACATTGCACGTACCTCGATGACACACTGCCCAAAAAAATTAAGCCAGGACTTGTGCGAAGCGGACTCGCCTGCGGGTTCCGTACAAATTTGTACGCTTATTTAGTAAACAGTTCCGTTATTAATTGCCATATTTCATAGTTCTCGGACGGATAGTGCGCCATACATTGTGACTCGCTCGAAACTTTCGAAATACACGTTTTTGCGTTATCTCAGAAGTTACACTTTTTCTCAGCTTCGAAGGACTGACGACCTCGAAACCTCAACGCGTTCCCGAGATAAAGGAACTAGACGGACAGAGGATAGACAGACAGATTGAGATACGCTAAAATGGCAAGGGCTTTCAAAAAGGCACGCAGGTTTTCGAAGGCCCTCCTGAGATCTGTGTTCAGCGATCTCCAGGTGTCGAAGGTCCATTACGTGAAATAGTGGTTAATTAAGAGCGAGCATTTATGTTATATTATAAAAGACAGCAATGACGCGCGCGCCGTGCTGAGTGTCGATGTCATGTCATGGCATGTCAATGTAGACGATCATATTGAAATACTTTTTATAACAAATACATTTAGTAATATTGACATGAAGTGAATTTCATAAACAATATCAAATTGCGTTTGTTTGAAAGAGCATCGTTCGCTGAAAACAATTTTAATAATTTGATATAAAGTTTCAGAGGCCTGTGCACGGCTGCTTCGGGCCTGAAAACAGAGACCGCAGTTACAACTACAATTCCACGATTTCCTTTTCTTTTTCTTATTCTTAAACTGAAAATATTATTTTAATCCACAGTTCACTCAATTCACAAACTTGTTTTTGACACAGAAGTCAAAAACGAAGGGTATTTCAAGGGTACAGCTGTCAAAGTAGTAGTCTCGCTTGCGGACAGGTTTCAACAATGCGCGGCAACTTCAAACCCAATGAAGTCCGATAGGATTCATTAGCGTACACATACACCGACCGACGCCTGCAGTGACAACAGACGGTAAGTGGTGGAGCATCCTGAGATGGAATATTCCCTTCCCTAGTATATTCTTATTCAATCTTGATTTAAAGGTACCTTAATTAGGTTTTTAGATTTTAGCGAATGAAGCAACGAGAAGGACTTTATACTTACGAGTGGGATATTCCGGATTCGATCCCGGCAGAGCATCTTGGAAAATATTATTGCTAAATCTTGTCCGATAGAACTTCAGGCATGATGACGTTACTGACTAAGGAGTATTTCCAAGCGTCTGGTAAATTAGGGATACTGATATAAAATAACTACGATACCCCTAATAGCTTACCCCGCTATAATCTTGGACTGCTTCATCACTTACCACCAGGTGCGCAATCATACCCAGGCAAAGGCTAACTTAACAATATATACTTGTACATACTCGGAGTGAAATTGAAAACCGGGAAGATGGAAGCCGAAAGGGCATTCCCATCTCTGCGGCGAGCGGGCGGCACATTACTGAACATTACAAAGATAAAGAGGCTTTGAAATATCTGTTGGATAACTTTTGTATGAGTCCTTTGTTTTTGGGCACGACTTTCGTGTTTTAGGCCATAACAAACGTTAGGAGGGCGGGCTGCCCTCACTGGCGGAACTGGAAAACTTTGTCGTCGATTATACTTTTAGAAAGAAGAATTTATTGAATATTGAATTGAAATCCAAACTTAATTTTGACAGTCTACCTCGCGGTAGTCGGTTTCTATTTTATGAAAATACACTCAATAATTATTTTAATAGTTTTAAAATAAAGTAGCATCGAAAAATCGCGCATATTTAGCTCGCCACAAACACGTTCAGCGATTTATCATCCGGAACGATGACGCGTGGAGCCCGATAAAGTGTATCGGTTAAATATAACTGGTTCACGACTAACAGGTCAGCCCGCCACAGAACTAGCTTGCACCATCACCCACCACCTGCGGAGATCATAGAGGGTCATATCGTAGTGGCATAAATAAAATATATACTAATAAATCTTCTACGTTTAATTCTTACTACTCGAGTTCTTTATAAGGGAACACTGTGAGGAAAACCTCACGTGACCTGACACCAGTCTCGCGGGTAAAATCTCGGCCAAGTATTTCCAGACTGCATGAAAGCTTATGCGCTTAATTGATATTTACAATCCCTTCCGGGCTCCGCCAGTGCGGGGAGACTGCGCTGAAGAATCTCGGATTTCCCGGGAGGTGTTTACAGATCATTTGATATAACCCGAGATGGCTGAGATGCGATATTTTACTTAAATTCATTAGAATCTTCACGATGGGTACCTGTGAAAGAATCGGTGAGTATATCGGAATCCTCCCATGGCTTTCTATTCCAAACGCCGACAGCCCGCCGGGGATAAAAACTGGACCCTAATAATAATCTACGAATAATACGAGCCGCCAGTTATCATTTCGGAAATCCTCGCCAGCAGATTAACCTGTTCAGTCGTTCGCAACTGACGGTCTGGAACGTACTGAACATAGCAAAACTACCAATATTAAGAATTCAGGCCCCACCGATGAGTTGTGTTTGAGTAATAGTTTTGTGCCAAAGTTCAAAATAAATCTGCTCGGCGCCGACGCGATTAAAATATTCCAAACCTCCGCACCGAAGCGTTGAGCTTTTAATATTGTAGGCTGCGCCGGAACAGCGGCTGCTTCAAAAATAACAGATTCAAAAACGAGCCGAAACTTTCAGCATTCATATTCTGTCGGTGTGTCATCTGTCAATATTGTTTTAACCGACTTCTGTATTTTTCTGTTCGGTCGGTGCTCCATGAACTCTATCGCCGGTCGCGCAAACTTTGTAAAAGGGTCATTTTGGTTTTGGAATGATTCGGTGTTGTCGCCTAACGCGAGGGAAATCAAATTGGAATGCTTTTTCAAGAGCATTTTGTAACCACGAGTCTGCTTTTACAAGAATTGTCTAAAATGAATTTGATGATGTTGTGAAAGCCGTGTTACTGAAGTGGCGACAGACAGTTAACCTCAAATACATTGGAGATTTTGAAAAAATATGTAAGCACAATTTTTTTCTCTAATATTTATGAACAGTATCAATATATAAAAAAATATAATATAAATCTAATTATTGAATAGCGTTAAATTGACGTGAAGTGTTAAATGCCGTCTTTGTAAGCGATGCGGCCGTTTGCGGATTTTTTCTATTTAATTTAATGTTTTTTAGACTGCTGCGTACAAAAAAAAACTATTTCTTATTGTATTGTATCCTTTAATCAATGGAGAGGTAGTAGAATAGGTACGCACTCGTAAAAACACTGATATCTCAGGTTAAATATGTTGGTGATGATTGACGAGTAATAAATTAATCCGCCATTAGGAGTCGGCTGACCGGCGGTCCGCTGGCTGACTCGCGATTGTTTAGTACGCGGTGAAATTATATCAGTTTAAGTGTGTGCAAGATGCACCATTTTTTTTAATTTACCGAGCCGATATTGATTGAATGGTCTAGTCTAATCTGAGCTACCACACTGTGAAACACGAGGATCAACTTTCTAAACACATGTTAATACACAGAAAGCTTTTGAAATTACTTTCCGTAAAATGCAAGTGAATCTCGACTTGCCGGAGATGGGAGCTTGTGATTGTGCTTCTCTTTTTTTGAAGTGAAAACTTCTTTAGCGGCGTTGAGCACTTTTTCTGTAATGGATATAAAATCTTAAACTCGCGTCAGGACACGTGACCTGATCGAAAAAGCGTAAGACGGATGGAGAGTAGACAGCTATCCCCTCTCTACGGCGCGGCGAAAATGTATGCCTGGGCCTACTGTTTCGTTTAGGCAGCGCAGGAATGTTCGTGTATGTTACAGCGTGCCACGCGCATCCATGGATAGTTCTGGTAATGATGATGGTGAAAAAGTCGTTGAAATTATGGATGAAAGTTGATTTTTCGGAGAGATAAACTTTTTAATGTAAAATAATTGTAATAGTTTTAAAGTGTTAAATTTTTAATGTAATATAAATTGTCATGTTTGTGTACGATAGCGCAATAAATGAATATTGTATTCTACCACATAAATGATAGTACTTTTATACTGATAAAGCAATTGGTGCAAAATTATTCCCTAACCATTCCAAAATATCAAACATGCTCAACGTTAATAATCAAGTTTTCACTTCTGCCGGCACTCCCGGAGTGCAACCCGTCTTTTTTTTCGACATGTTACTAAACGCCACGTTAATAAATGCCGCCTACACCAGATCTCCAAAACGGACAATTGTATCACGGACACACAGTCACGCCGGCTTCTCCCCAACCTCTTACCCTGGCGAAGATATCAAAGGAGGGCCCGAGCGCCGGCAGTGTCCTCCATTCAGCCACCTGTGACGGACGCCGCCGCTTATCGCGACCGGAAACTCTTTGTGAGGAAGGGCCGGCCATTGTGGATCTACAAACTTCACACAACTCATCGAGTCTTTGAACTATCTGAACCGTTCCGTGAATGTGGTTTAACTCGAGCCAGATTTGTGTGACGTCTGAATGCCTCTGATGTAGTGGGGAATGTGTACCGGCTGCCTTGTGTAATGGTTCACATGTTCGACTACACATCACGGTCGCGGGTGCGATTCCCGAGTCGGGCTTATATTGTCGAGTGCTGGTTTGGAGCAACCAGAACACTCACAGCACCAGCCCGGAGTTAGAGAGTTACTGTCGTCCGCTCGAGTGCTTCAAACTAAAAGAGAGAAACCTTAACTATCGGTGCTGAGGACTAGCACAAGATAGTGATAATATGTGTTGAAGAACACCCGCCTACTGGAGCGGCTAGTTTTGAGTTTTACTTCTAAGATAGTATGATAGAGATGACGATGACGAGTATCTCATTGGCTTATTTAATATTTTAAATGTTAGAGGTCGCTAACTACATTTGTTCGAAATAAAATGTTTAATGATTTGAAACTAATTTGTATAAGAGACTGATTTAATTTAAACAAATCCTTTAAGCTACATGTCTTACTTGAACAATATAAGTCGACTGTTTTGTTAAATCTGCAATTTGAAGATATGTTACAAAAGTAGGTGTTTCCCCGACAGTGGTCCCACCGGCCGGGCTATCTGAGGGCCGACGGGAATGCGGAAGTCTCTGTGATTTACAAAGTGAGGATAAACGCTCGACGGCGACTCTCCCAACTCGGAGCTACGGCGGCGATCACCTCTCGCCTTTGTGCGCGGCGGAACTGTCGCACTGGCTCGTTTGCATGCAGCTTGTCGTGCGCTGCCACGTAAGACACCCTCGATGATTCCTTTGCTCCGATAAGTGAGGTACATTACTTTGTTATCTTACAACATTATTAGATAATATATATAACAAATTGAAAATATATATATATATATATATATATATATATATTTTTATACTCTACAAGTTAGCCCTTGACGGCTATCTCACCTGGTGGTAAGTGATGATGCAGTCTAGGATGGTAGCGGGCTAACCTGTTAGAAGTATGGTAAACCCAAGCTCCTAATCGGTTTCTACGCGACATCGTGCCGGAACGCTAAAATCGCTTGGCGACACGTCTTTGTCGGTAGGGTGGTAACTAGCCACGGCCGAAGCCTCCCTCCAGACCAGACTCGAGCCGGGAAGCGAACCCAGGACCTCCAACTTTATAATGCGACAGCGCACGCACTGCGCCGCGGAGGTCGCCACGGATTTTTTATACAACATAGTGTCGCCGCGTGAAATATAAACACGCCGCCCACGCATTTGTATCACGAGATGGGAAGTAGGTGAGGAAGGTGTTATTTGGCAATTTACCGCAAAAACCTTGCTCCCCTTCATTTTAATTCGTCCCTTTCTCCCACCCGCAGCAGCGCAACCCCTCATTAACCGTTTGGGATACAAAAAGTTCCGCCGAAACGCCCGAACCCGCTGAAAAATTAAGCTCCGTATAAATTTCTCAAACTTTTTTGATGAAGCCTTTGACCGGTTCGTTACAAAATGCGCAAAACATCCACCGACCTCGTCGGCGACGCACCCACAGCTCTCTATCTGGTGAAGAGGATCTGCGGGTTCAGAGGTCGTTATTTAATTCATCGAGATGATCTTTGTCCCACTTTCGGTCACCGGCTTCTGCTCTCACAGGAGAGAAGGATTAAGAGCGTAAGGCCCAGGACGCTTATCCAATAAGGGTTGGCGGGCCTTAAAGATTATGTACTATCTCATGCTTTTAGTAATATAAGTTGTTAGCCTGATATTAATATTTCTACACTATTGAAATCAGAAAGCCCCTTTAATGCTAGTCGTGTGTTGAGAAATTTATAACTAAATGATAAAGTGTTAGTCTGATAACCGGGAGCCGGGAGAGGGGGGGGGGGGCTTGTGACAACTATTTTTGGACCAAATACCTCAATTGCTTAAAATATCTAAAACTCAATAGTGATAATAAAGCACGTGGGAGTCGGACGCACGCGGAGGGTTCCCCGCAATGTGACGCGCGCAGCATGGGCATTAACGAGGAGTACCCACTGACTATAGCTTTTACACAGTCTTCCCACGGACGGATAAGCAGATATTTAACCATTTTAAGCCAACCAGATACCGAAAGAATTTCGGGAAACTTATGTAAATATAATTTTGAGCTTAAAACTTGTAAATCGGTTTTAAAGTAACACTTGAACAACGAATTAAATGTGAGTGAAACCGCGGGTGAAAGTGGTCCATTCTGCTTATATCTCAGAAAACTTCATCAACCATATTCTGTATTATATAGATGACCGCATACAACGAAACAAGATTTCTGAAATAAAGTTATTTGTTAAAAAGCTGCTAGAAAATGCAAATACTGGCCTCTAACATTACCTTAGGGTTTTCAGTCAAGACGAGCGAAAACGCGGGGAACAGCTAGTTATTCATTAAACTGTCGGTACGTACAGTGGATAAAGTCAACGTAAAATTTGGTCACAAAACACTCTAAAATCAAGTGAAGTAACTCCACAAATCGTCCCAAACGGCGACATGGCGCGGCCGCGGCGCCCGGGGGCGGCGCCCGGGGCGGCGATACAAATTAGCTAACAACTCGCTCGTGAACGACTCCGCCGGAAATTAATTAGGAGATGAGATTCCTTTTGTGAAGCAATTATCGCCGCGGTTCATCGTGCGGAGGATTACGAGTCCGCCCGCGCCGGCCCGGCTCGGTGCGACGGCGCGATACTTGTGATATCCCTATTGGATCCCTTCGGTCCCTTCGGTCCCTTCAGTCGAGGAACATCAGAGAGCTGGCGCCGATCGGGACGACGTCCGCGCGGGCTAATCGCACGTTATTCACCCGGAGTGGCGCACCCGGCTCCTACATCTTTAGAGCCTCATCTTTAGAGTGATGGTGGACTGTTCATTCCGAACTCGAACTAAAGCTTAACGAGCATTACAGACGCGCCCGCCCAAAGGAATCGAACATCAATTTGCGGTGTATAATTCTTAAGCATAAATATATGCCATCAAAGGCTATATATATCTTTATATCATTAAACCTAGGACCTCCAACTTTCTGATGAGGCAACGCACGCGCAGCTACGGAGATCGTCAAATTCTTAAAGCCAATTAAACTGTGATTGTACTTGATTGGTTAAATATTATGTTGGAATAATCTATACTCGAGCTTTTAGTGTTATTTATGTTATCTTTAACATTCTAATAGTTTTCTCATAGATTTCATCCAAATCTACCCCGAAGGGGCTAAAATAGGGGTTTAAAGTTTGTATGAAATTTCTTTGTTTTTAGAGTTAGAGACACAAAAATTTGCATTAAGATTAATAATAATAAATAAAAAACGTACATCAATTTTTTTTAAATATTACCTGTTAAGGTGTTAAAAAAGCGGAGGGTGGAATTTCCAAATATCCTTTCTTAGCTGACATCTCTTAACTATCAACTACCTACTTGCTAAATTATAGCTTTATACGTACAATAGTTTTTGAGATCTCGTGTTTAATCAGTATGTATGTAAGTATGTAAGTGACCTTTCGCTTTTATATATACAGATTGAAGACTGGGTGAGCTGATCGCGTCCAAACAAACGGCAAATAACTGTGTCGATAAACATTTCATCGTCCGTGATCGAGGTTCAGCTTGACCGGTTCAGCAAACTCATGGAAATACGTATATACATAGCCGTCCTGAAAGTCGAAAAACAACACAAAATGTGGACGAAGTGTCATAAAAAGCATAAGTATATAAGAAAGAATCATAAGTCTGTAAGTTGCAGAGCGGGGCGCGCCTGGTGCTCTGCCAAGTGCGGCGCGCGAGCCGGCCGCGGCCTGCGCGCGCACTAAACGCGCCTCCTCGCAGACATGACGGCGGAAGCTAATGTCGTCGCTTCCGGCACGCGGCGGAGCCAGCTACTATGTTATAGTCAACTAGGAACCCTTTTAACTTCACCGCGTCCATCTGTTATGATCAAAGACACCGACAAAGTTGTAAAATAAAATCTCCTAATAAAATAAAACTCGACCATCGTCTACACGTTAGCGTCGTATACGTTACTATTAGAGATGTTTTGGCGACGAGCATCATGTTATGACATTCAAAAAACCGGCCAAGTCGTCGTGCAGCTCTTAAATCAGAGCTTCAGTAACCCGCTACGGCTGCACGGCTTAAGTCTCGTCACTGTCATGAAGGGACAGGCGTGGACGCTGCAGCGGCGCCCGTGCTCCGTGTACTCACTCGGATATGAAACATTTTTGAATTTAAATGTGAATGTGACAGCAAACTCATAAGTGCTTGGAGTTGTCCCCGCGACGCAAAGTACGGCCGACCCTGAAGTCCGGCCGACCTGCGCCGCGGCGGTGTCGTTAGGATTACCAACTCGGACCATTACGATAGCGCCGGGCCGGTTGTTCGCTGTTGCGGAATTTAAGTGCTCTACAATTATTGCATTGGCTTTATCAGATACTACTGAGCCGGGCCGCGGCTATGTCGGATATTCCAAATACTTGGAATGTTCTATTATTATTAGTATTCTAGAGTAGTAAGTATTTATTAACGTTATTTTTGAGTTTAAAGGATACAAATAAAATATACGAATTAGCTTTACAAAGCATCGAATCAAATTCGTGTATTGCAGTGCAATCATATAAAGATTTTAAGATGAACTGAAAATAGGAAAAAAATCAATGTCAAAATAAAACTAAGATAAAAGTTATGAAAATAAATTAAACAGTAATAAAGATTCAAAATTTTACTTTGCCTACAGATTCCTCGATGTAGCAAACAAAATAAAAACCTGCAATCTATCAATCGCTATCAATACCTAGATAACACAGTTGTCCTGTAGAACTGTGTAACTCGTTTACTGTGTTATAGCACTTGTTACTTCGCGGTCAACAATCTATATATATAAAAGCGAAAGATCACTTACATACTTACATGCTGACTTACTGACATACTGATTAAACACGAGATCTCAAAAACTATTGCACGTATAAAGCTATAATTTAGAGACACAAAAATTTACATTAAGATTAATAATAATAAATAAAAAACATGTACATCAATTTTTTTTAAATATTATCTGCCAAGGGTGGTAAAATAGGGGATGATAGTTTTTGGTTATTTTTTTATTATGAAGTCTACAAGCTTGAAATTTTGAAAATAGGTTTCTTTTAGGGTGTAAGTATAAGGTTAAAATTTTTTTCATCCAAATCTACCCCGAAGGGGGTAAAATAGGGGTTGGAAGTTTGTATGAAAGTCCTATGTTTTTTAATTTAGAGATACGAAAATCGGCAATTTGACATTTGCCTGTAGCTTACTTTCTGAGGGCATTGGCCGCACGGGTAACCTCAATCTCAAGTAAAATCAGCAATTCTACGCAGACGAAGTCGCGGGCAACAGCTAGTTAACTATAAAAGCTACTTTGTGACCATCACTGGACTCAGAACTTGACGTCAGCAAAAACATAGAAGCGACAGCCTCTCATACAAATATCAAACCCCTCTCGACTTAGGATATGAATTTACAAAAGACTTTTTATTAGTTTAGTAGTTAAGAATTTCTTCGCTGACGTTATTTTATTAATTCAAACTTTTACGCCAAATACCAAATACAAATTTTCTCAGTCGATCTGGCAGCAGAAGACATTCCTGAACAAATTTAAATAAGATAAACCGAAAACTTAGTCCTACCGAGCAATAACATTACAATCCATGTTCAGCACGATGCTGTCTCCAGCACTTGATGATGCAACGCATCCATGGCGCTTATGGCACACAGCATGAACCAGCCCTGTGAAGTTGGACCTCGGCGCTGCGCAGCGGAATCTCTTCTTGATCCAGTGCTTTGTACGGACTCGATCAGCCACGCACCGTGTCTAATTTAATGTTTATTGTTCCACTTAGAATAGACCGCTGCGTCGCGGCGAGCTGGGCGGGGAGCAGTGCGAGCGTCTAGCTGACCGCTCTATTGTACTTGCATGATTGTATTATTTTCTGCGACGTACAACAAAAGTATATACATCCATTCATTCATACTCCACGTTGGGAGGCAGGTGACAGGCGCCGAGGGCCGCCACGCTGATCGCGTGTGCGAGCTCATCAAACCGCACGACCCCACGCTGCAATAGTGCCAAAAGCTTAAACTGAGAACTCCTAAAGATGGATATCACTCGGTTAACGACCAAAGTTTCGCGAAAGGCCACATTAAGAGGAATCGCTTTTATTTTGAAACTTTGAAAATAATAAATCTCAAAGTCCTCACAAAGATAGAGATCTTGTCTAAACAATAGTTCTTCAGAGGGATAATTTATCATTCAACTGTTAAACTGCAAGAGTTAGGAACAAAGAGTTAATCTAATTATTCAGTGAATAGCGGGACCCGGACAAAGGGAAATTAACCAAAACCATACGGGTTCTTTGTGGACTGCAATCCAACAAAACCAAAACCTGGTCTCTGTTCTTGCAAAACCTCCGGTCCTCGAGCCTCTACAGACAGATCCAACTTTCTGCTATTACTTTTACACCCCGATCGAATTAGCCCGATGATAAGAAAATACTCTTTATTGCGGAATTTGCATTCCAATCCTCATTATTTTTCGTTAGCTGTCTTGCCCATGTGAAGTCGTGCCAAAATTGCTGGCCACATCCACGAAAAGGAGCCAGCCTGTCTGTGGAAAAAGCAATCAAACCTAGTGAAATATCTCATAAGCCCAGTTTAAAGAAAAAAAACTCAAGCAAAGCGTATAGGCAAGGTCAACCGAAGCAATAACAAAAGACGTCCTAACAATTTATTTCTACATCTTTAGCGATCTTAAGATTTTTCTATAAGTTTTCGTTATATAAAAACTTTGAACTTATTGATAGACATCTCCAAGATATCAATAGGTAACTTATTATTAAATGTTAGATGCGGAGTCCACAATTGAAATATAATATTTTCAACACGAAATGTTTACCAAAGTAAGACTCATCTTAGCAGAGCTGCAATAGTGTGCCTGTTTACAGCCAGTCAGGAAGGACATATAATATAATAAGTGACCACCGAGCCAATCTGCGCGCCCGACTCCGGAAGCGCGGACTTAGTACTTTTATGAACGACTCGTGGGTTAGAACGTAAGTTGGAGTCGGAAGTCGGCGTCGTGTGTAGTGTTTTAAACGGACGGGAGCGAGGCTGGAGGTTTTTCTTTTTCCGTTTTTATTGTACTGAAGGGCACAAAGCGCTTCCAAAAAGTTTAGGATATTTATTCGAGCATAACTCGGGGCGCTCGGGGAAGTTTTTTGCTCTTTGTCCTTACGTGTGTAGTTTTGGCGGCTAATTTATTTGGACATGAAAACAAGAGCAGCGAAATGTACTAAATAAAGCTCTTTCTGGAAAACGATCTAACATGCTGGCCTCCATTCAGCTCGCTGGTACCATTGTAACAGCACGGGGAGTAGAGAATGATAAACTGCAGTGAAACGAGTGGTAACTTAGACGCGTGTTCACGAATTCAAAGTCTGAGTGAGTTCGGAGTTTCTCTGAAGGACTAAATTTGGATCGAAAAACTACCTCTGAAGATTGAAGAAGACTAATGACGAGAAGACAAGTTAAATTGGTCACAGGATCGCTCGGGCAGCGATATCGCAAAAAAATGGTTCTATAAGAGAATATTTAACTGATCTTAGAATTCCAATGAACGAATATTGTTGAAATTTGGTATTCAGATAGCTTTTATAACGACCTATAGACAAGCTATGCCGTCAAGTGTCACGATATTTGTTAATAAGGGTAGGCAGTTTTTAAAATACAAGACACGAGAACGACGAACGCTAGTGTATCCTTACAGAAGTAGAAAGGTGGGGTTACGAAAGTTGAAAGTTTTGTCTTGATTAAGAGAAAACGACAATAAAAACTGTTAATTCAATAATTTTCAACAAAATGTCATTAAAGCCTTTATTTCTTTCGACAACACCGCAACGAACGAACGCCGCTCGAGCCAGTGGCTGTTGCTGGTTCAATTCCTGTATTGAGTATGTTAAATAATATTTTGAGGATTCAATCTATTCCATTATTAATTTCTAAATGTTCATCAATCAGGTTTATTGGTTCAGTTTTACATCATACTAGGTATGTGTTATTGTTGTACAGAAAATACTGAATTGTAGACGTATTTGCATAAATTCGTGGAAATGTGTTAACCATTTATTAATGTCATTTTGTTTTTACACCTGGGTTTGCCTCCGAGAGATCGTGTAGCGACAAGGTCGTCAAATTGCAGCCTCACGTCATTATTCTCCGCGGGGTCAACATCAAATCAAAGTATTATAACTTCTAAGAAGAGTAATGTTTACACAAAATATTGAAGTAATCAGTTTCGTTTGCGGACTAACTCTCTGGCCGCGGCGTTTCGTTATCGCTGAGATAGAGATATCCATATTAGTAATGACCCCCGCCTGACCGCGGCGCGCGATCGCCTCACTTTACAAGACACGCGCCGCGTGCCAAGTCACGACAATTAAGCGCTTCCCAATGAAGCTATTAACAAACCGCCGACTGATATATGGCGCGCGATAGCGCCTCGTCGCCTGGGATGGCGATCTGTTTCATAATCGTATCAACTAAGTGTGTGTTGTGTATGTGCACGTCTCGCTCGTAACGGGGCGGTGAATGACATCATTGCGATGGATTGCCCAGAAGTGGAGGGATTCCTTAAAGTGAGAACGCAACAGAAGGGAACCGTGGCTCTGATGTACAAACTACAAACAAATTGTATATACGACAGCAGGTTGTGGGAGGTTAAATGGCAAGAACACCATCACACCAACAAGCAGGGGTCTGACCGGCGCCGCCGCGCTCAGCAGACGTGTGGCCAAAGCGTCCGTCAAAATCAGGAGTATACTCACGTTAATGCGCTAGTGAAAGTACCTCGGCACGATTCGAGAAAAGGAAGTACATACTGCGAGCTATTTTTAAAATGTCAGCCACTGAGCTGTCAACCGTCAATAATGACGAATGTATCAATTAAATTCGTCAGTATGGAAATGGGATAATGGTATACATCTCACTGATTCCGGGTAAACGTTTACGGTGTTAAAAGGTTCAGCGTGGTGTCGGCGGCCCGCGGGGAAATACTGCGCGAGCGTGATCGCGGGTCGAGGCTAGTCGTTAATAGACCACTTCCCCCAACCGCACACAATAATCGTGTGATAATTTGACATAGTCCGCGCCGCGCGCCGCCGGCGCCAGTACTGCGCCTCCATCGAATTGTAATGATCCCATTAATTGTATGTATATCACGCGTTCACGTCTTTTGTCGGTAATGGGCCGCGCGCGGGATTTCATTGAATTTTTCCATCCTCAAATGACCAAATTAACGATCTCATGCACTCACATTCCGCTCTAGACATCGAAGAGGGGTATGCTCGGTTGAATGACTCATAACATATATTTCTTAGCAGTTCGAGGAAAATAGGCGAGATGTTAAGGCGAGAGCTGTCCTCCGTTGTTTTTGTATTTTATTCTTCGGTCCTATAAATAAGTAAAAGATAAACAAAATAATTAAAGAAAATACATAAACCCAATAAGGGACAACTTTCAAACACCACGGCCCGTAAGAGAGGGGCAACTAGCGCGTTGAATAACCGCGCACTCCACGCCGCGAACTAAATACCAGGGAGGCCAGCGTCGGGGGGCGAACCGAAGTCATCGAGAGCCGAGGAAGCATGTACGACTAACCACTACTTATTATTCATCATCATGATTAACATGTGATCATAATGATTATTAACATAACTCCAAAAGTTATAGGTGCCTGGGTTCGCACTCCCGACCTCTGATTAGGATTAGGAGGCGGACGTCCTAATCACTAGGCTATCACAGCTTTTTCTTATTATTCACAGGCGTATATTATTTTTTACAACCCGGAACTACCGGACCTATCATTAGTGACCACGAGAACATTGACTGAGAAGTGACGTCACGGACAGATGAGGCAATTATATTAAAACAAGTCCGATATGTGCGTGCCGAGGGTCGAACTCTGGCCTCTCGACGCCTGCGGGCGGGAACAACGTTATTAGTGCCGCAGCCGCCGAGTTTTCTATTTCGCGAAGCGAGCGACGGAGCGCCTAAATGCAATGTATTGTTAGTTTTTTGCCGCCGCTGCATGTCGGCGGAGGAGGAAATTGGATTTTTTGATAAAATTGGCGATCCCGCCGACGAGCTCGCCGACGGGCGGCGGAGGGCGGGCGACTGTCTGCGCTAAATTAAAACCACGCTGATGTATGGACGGCCGCCGGGTCTCCGCTGCCCGCTCCGGCCGCACCGCACAGGGTTGTCCTCATCGGCATTCGTTATTTTAATTCATCACCAGCCTGTTACGTCCCCGTGCGGTGCGGCAACCAAGCGCTGCCCCCATCGATTTAATAGCAAAGCTCCTCTGTAGCACCTTCTGTCCAAACACAAACTTCAAAGCAATATAAATGAATTACAGAGATGGCGGCCGCCGGCCTCCATGTTGACGACGAACCAGATGCACTGAGAGCATTTAAAAGGAACGCTTTCTATAAGGCATATAATCGCCTGCCAAGCCATAAATAAGAATCTCTATATCTTTTCCATGTCAATAGAATGAAGTGACTTTTAATGGACAAACTCGCAGTAAGTTGTAGTGCAGAGCGTGGCGGATGCTGCGTCTCGTACCGGTGGACGCGCGGTGCCGTCGACTCCGATCAATCACAATATTCCTCATTGGTAAATGAGCGGATTTTGATGTAATTTGCATCGACTCTTCGATATAATCATTTGATTCCGGAAAGCTGCTTATATCATAAATGCTAAATCCAGCTCGTTGGTTATCTTTCACGCAGCAGTAAAAGAATGATATGTTATCAACACCAGGCCGCCCGCAATTTTATGCGCATTTGTTTAGTTTAATTTGCTTTAGTTTGTTTTTTTTTCATATAAATCTGCCGCAGACTACGATATGCAAATAATTCCGGTTATTTTTCCATTGTATGTTCATCTCCGGAATGCAAATGCCACTGATGCGAGTACAGACGCGTTCAATTCATCAGTCGACGCGAACAGCGAACAAGCAAACAATTATAACACTAGTACGGACACCGGATGCAGTTTTCATCGTAATTTTGGAACACTTTGTAACTATTTTTCCCTTTGGAATGTTTAAATTTTTGTCTCTACACACAGACACGCGACACACGCGAGGTGTTCGTGCTTTGTGTAACTGAATTTCAACTTGTTACAACGTAGTAGTAGTATTTAAGCCTTTTTTTTGAAAGCAAATGCAACTTAGTAACTCCGCTAACTGGTTCGAGCTCGACTCGAGTTAGCGGCGAAGTTAATTGCTCGTAACGTTGCATCAGACCTGCGCGACGTGAGGCGGGTCGCCTCACTCCAAGAAGGAAATATCGCGGAATATTTATCGACGACTGGCTTGGCGCAGGGGTGGGAGGTGATCGTGATGCGTTTACCGGGAGGAACCGGGTCACATTCCCGGCAGGGGCAATCTGGGAATTTATTATTTTTGGAATTCTCTGTTGGCTTGCCTAGTTAGTGACTTCGCGCCCCATCGAGAGGGAACTTGACGTTTTAATTATCTGTCACCGCTCATAGAACATTTCAGGTCTGTAGCTATCACAGACCACGAGCTGTGCACAGCTAACGGACGGACTCTGCGACAGAACTACGCGACTAGTTAACGTTTCATAATTAACCCTTTTCTCGATTTCTTATCTTCTGAAGTCATCCGCGTATCGCACTCGCAATTTAAGGAACGTGTTCACTCAGCAACGCCGCACAGCGCCTGTATCGCACACATTTATGCGACACACTTCTTTATTTTCAATACATTGAGCGGGAAATACGAAGATAACGTTGCAACCGTGGCTACCGATGGAAATTGAATTTTAAATTTACAGTAATAGAGAGTAGATTCGGCTGACTGCGGGGAGGAAGTGGCAAAGAAGTCGCGCGCTGAACGTGTAGTCAATTAAAATATGTACTTAGATCTAATAAATCAATTATTTTAACCGGAAATAGCAGCGATGTGTTTTTCTTTTAAATAATAACAGGAGTCGTCGCGTCGCTGCACGTCACCTCGCTGAACTACAACCCGTCGGAAGTCCGTAATTGTCCACGCGAACGAGTTCCGCGGCCGCGGCTCGTCGGGGCGGCGGGCTAGCTAGGCTACTTGTGATTTTTTTTTATTCTCTGATCAGGTTAGACGTGAAAAGGACCCAGGTACACAGAAGTACTCTCGATTTAAAAAAAAAGACGGGTTGCACTCCGGGAGTGCCGGCAGAAGTGAAAACTTGATTATTAACGTTGAGCATGTTTGATATTTTGGAATGATTAGGGAATAATGTTGCACCAATTGCTTTATCAGTATAAAAGTACTATCATTTATGTGGTAGAATACAATATTCATTTATTGCGCTATCGTACACAAACATGACAATTTATATTACATTAAAAATTTAACACTTTAAAACTATTACAATTATTTTACATTAAAAAGTTTATCTCTCCGAAAAATCAACTTTCATCCATAATTTCAACGACTTTTTCACCATCATCATTACCAGAACTATCCATGGATGCGCGTGGCACGCTGTAACATACACGAACATTCGCGCAAGCGCCCTGCGCTGCCTAAACGAAACAGTAGGCCCAGGCATACATTTTCGCCGCGCCGTAGAGAGGGGATAGCTGTCTACTCTCCATCCGTCTTTTATTTTATTTTATTTTTTTATTTTTATTTTTATTTTTATTTTTATTTTTATTGGATCATTAAACTAGCCACTATCTAAAAACAACAAAAAACATTTCAGAAGAACAGACACCAGATAGTGGCCTTCTAGAAATGACCACAGCATGCACAACCTTAAAATTAACCTTACTAGATATATAATAATTCAATTTATACCTAAAGCAAGTAAGACTATCTATTACAGCATTAAAATTCTGTAATAGATAGTCTTACTTGCTTTTTAAAAGAGGCCACAGAACTGCAGGAGATGTCGCAGATATTCCTGTGATCATTCAGCATTGAGCATATTCTATAGATAGGCGCATGCTGACCTGCCTTGGTTCGACAAAACGGTAAATGAAACGGTTTTCGATTCCGGAGGCGACTACCCTTACGCGGCACACTAAACCTCAGACGCTCCAGGATTTCCGGTGAATCAGTGTATCCATTAATGATTTTGTAGAAAAAAACCATGTCTAACATTTTACGTCTGTTCTTTAGTGACATAAGATTATAGGATAGTAACCGAGAATCATACGAGACCAAGTCACGACATTTGTTATCAACGTACGCTAGGTGGTAAATGAACCGCTTTTGAACACGTTCCAATCTGTCACAGTGTACGTTATATGTAGGGCACCAGACTGGGCTGCAGTATTCCATAATACTGCGAACTAAAGAAGAATAGATAGTTATTGAAAGATTTGAATCTCGGAACAATTTCATTTGACGCAAAATGAAACCTGACAACTTTGATGCTTTTTTTACAATTGTATCAAAATGGTAACGAAAAGACAATGTGCTATCAAAAAATACACCTAAATCACGGACAACATCTACCTCTTGCAGCGGGATGTCATTGCATCCATAATAAATCCTATTAATTGTAGATTTTTTTTTTTGGTAAATTTAATATGCACACATTTATCAGAGTTTAAAGCCATTAAATTGTTATCACACCAGTTTATAATCTTATTCATATCTTGTTGAAGCATTACACAATCATCTTCACTAGAAACGGTGCGATAAATTTTAAGATCATCAGCATAAAAGCGGAAATTTGAGGAGAGAGTTTGACTAAGGTCATTAATAAAAATAAGGAAGAAAAGGGGACCCAAGTGAGACCCTTGTGGAACTCCGGATGGAATTGACTTAATTTTAGACCTGAAACCATATAGAGAAACTAGTTGAGATCGGTTTTTTAAATATGATTCACACAACCTTAACAGAGAGCCATGCATTCCCAGATGATTGAGTTTAAGTAATAATAAGTCATGATTCACTAAATCAAAGGCTTTTTTGAAATCAGTATAAACTGCGTGCACTTCTAACCTATTTTCCAAAGCTTCAGCTATGTCAGCTACATATTCAATGAGGTTAGTAGTCGTCGATTTTCGCGGCAGAAAGCCGTGTTGATTGGAATGAATATACTTTCTTAAAAGAAAAAGAATTTTTCCCTGTATGAGCGCTTCAAAAACTTTGGCACATGATGACAAAATAGATATCGGCCTATAATTGTCGACATTGTTAATAGACCCAGATTTCTGAATTGGAGTAACGTGAGCAAGTTTCCATTTAGTGGGAAATACACCAGATCTTAATGATAAGTTACATATAAATGTAAGTGGAAACACAAGATGTTTTGCACATTTTCTTAATAAAATTGCAGGGACAAGGTCGGGACCCATGCCTTTATTAACATCTATAGTTATCAAGTATTTAAGAACCTCATCCCTATTCACAAGAACATAGGACGCTGATATAGCTTCATTAGTACTCAGATTGCAATCGTACGTAGGACCGTTTTGGGAAGTCGATGGTCGCTTTTCATAAACCGATTGAAAATATTCTAAAAACAAATCGCATATTTCCTGACCTTCTTTAGCAGATGCATTTCCAAAAAACATTATATTTGGAATTGGAGTACTATTAGTCTTTTGATTATTACAAAATCGCCAGAAATATTTAGGATTTTTACGCAAATGATTGGCGGCCGAATTTTTGAATTTTGCATAACATTTCAAGAGTAAAAGATTACAACGATCTCTTATAGTATCAAATGAAAGTTTATCTCTTTCGTTTTTGTATTTTTTATATCTATTATGATATTTAGCTTTCTCTTTAAGAGCACTAATTAAACTACACGAAAACCAAATTGGATAATTATTAGCTTTCCTTTTAGACATCGGTGTGTGCATATAGATAATTGGCATCAGAGTTTCATAGAATACATCAACGGCAGTATCTATTGACTCGGCCGCCTTTAGTAAAACTTCCCAATTAACCTGAGCTAAGTCAGTATTAATGGCCTCAAAATCACACAAATTAAAATTAAGATGTGAAGCAGAGTTACTTTTTAGCAATCTTTCAATGGAGTTACCACAGTCAATAACCAAGGCCGGGTGATGAGAATCAATGGGCAGTAATGGAGAAGAAGATTTGACTACAGTTAAAAATGGATTATTAGAAATAACTAAGTCGAGAATTCGATCGTTGTCGTTCAAAATAGAATTGAATTGGAGTAAGTTACAAAAGGACAATGTGTCCAAAAAATCATGAACGATTACATGACTAGTGGGCTGAGGGGTGAGAGAGTGACTGTTATATGTAGGAATCCAGGTTATGTGTGGCAGATTAAACTCTCCTATAAGTAAAAAATTTGATGTTAAAACTGTGTTTTGACATACATTTGTTAAGTTTTTTAGAAATACTTCAAGATATTTATAGTCAACTGGAGGAGGTAAATAAACAGTGCAAATATATAAAAATTTGTTGTTTCCAACGCTGACAGAAACCCACAGGTCTTCACAAGTAGATTCTAGCTCAAAATTTCTATGTACTTGGAATTTCTTGTGAATTGCTAATAGTACTCCGCCACCATCCTGTTTATTTAAATACGAAGAAGTTGACGCACGATCACGCCGAAAAACTATATATCTGTCATCAATAAATTCATAGTCAAAAACCGTTTCATTTAGCCAAGTTTCTGTAAAAATAATTATGTCATATTCAGTTTGTAGAATAGATTTATATAACTCATCAGTTTTCGTTCTAAGACCTCTTACATTTTGATAAAATATGTTAAAATAACCTTTAAATTTTTTATACCTAAAGAACGTGGTAACAAAATATGGAAGAAAAAGAAAAATTTACAAAGAATGTAGAGCATCTACATTCTTAATCTGAACTGACGGTGACTCATCGTTCTTGCGCACAAAAATACGGCCTCCTCGAACCCATACGTATCTATAGTGTTTTTCCTGTGCGGCAAGCCTAGTTGATGCATGCAGACGTTTGTAAGTTGGGGACAAGTGCTCTGCGACGTAAACCTGCTGCTTAGTACCGGCAATCCCTAGGTGAGAAGTGTTGAGTTTGTCAGCTGCATGTTTTTTATTAAAGATTCTCACAGCCGCTAAAAAGTTATCTCGCTTAAGTGGGCTAGATAGTTTAAAAATGATACTGCGTGGGCGTTTGGATTCGTTATTCATTTTTGCAACTCTATGAAAGTTTACTATATCAGTGGGTCCAAGCTGAAAATTAACCACCTTGGCCAATTGAGAAATCAATGTTAGCAGATTTTCTGATCGATGCTCGGGAACACATCGAATTTCTAAGTTGCTGTCACGAGACTGTTGCTCCATCTGAGATATTTTAAATTCAAATTCAGTCGACCGAGATCGTAGTTCCAAGTTCTCAATTTCCAGTTTAGATATTCTGGCAGACAAGTCCTTATTTAAAGTATTCTGTTCGTCGTGACAGTCAGACAAAAATTTAAGAGATTTGATAGCCTCATTTAGCTCATCCTGTATAGTAGTAAATTTTTTTATAACTCCGGTAACTTCTTGTTGTAATTTCATTATGGCTATGTTAAAATTACCCAAGGTAGATTGCTGGTTTTCAAGCTTTTGATTTATCTCCGTTCGAAAACTACGTATTTCGCTCAAAAGACAATCAAGGGACATGTCTACTGATGTAGGTGAGCTATTAACGTCCGCACGCTGCACATTTTTCCTTTTATTGGATATTGGAGTATTAATATTATCTGCCTTAGGACGCTTGACAATACACGTTGGGCATATCCACTTAGACCGATGGGTTGAAGTCTCACCATAATTAACACAATCTGAATGATATACGAGTAAACAATCGATGCTTGAGCACTTCACGCGTTTTTGAGTGACAGAAATGCTGGAGTTACAGGCACCGCAATTCATATTTATATTATGTGGATATTTATGACAACCGTTTTGACTTTTTCGTTTTGACACCACTCCGATGCTCAAGTTAAACAAGTTTTAATAGAAGAAAACCATAATGATCTCTTGAAATATCACATTACACGATTCTCCTATCACTTAATAATACAAAAACTATGATTCTGTAACAGTACTGCAGGTAAAAACGATACTTTTTGAATTATAAAGCGTAGCGCGTTAGTAGCGTGTAGGTTGACATTCGTTGCCATGGAAATGATGTCTTACGCTTTTTCGATCAGGCCACGTGTCCTGACGCGAGTTTAAGATTTTATACCCATTACAGAAAAAGTGCTCAACGCCGCTAAAGAAGTTTTCACTTCAAAAATAATGCACACGCGAGTGCGGCCGCCGCCGCGGGCACCACTCGGGCGCCGCTCGGTGCAGAGGCGGCGGCCGCCCGACGCTGCACCAACTCAAGTGAACAGCAAGCGAGCAGGCGAATGTTTGGTGCGAGGCTCTCCGCTGTTTACATGTATTTTTCATATATATATTGAGTTTAGGTATATACTGCATAAATCTTTTAATTATTGGGCAGAGGTAATATTTTTGCTAAACCTTTAATTTTGTCTCAAAATAACAATATAGATAAATAACTCCCAAAGAAGGATAAAGACATTTTCAAAATAGTCTTTCCCTGTGCGTAAGAAAAGTCCAGCGACTGTCGCGCTCGGGGCGCGGTCCCTGGAGGAGGCGCGACCACAACTAGCAGCTGAATGAATTTTGAAAGCAGCATTGAAAACGCGTCCTCACAAAAAGAAGCAAAACGAGTAAAAGGAGACTCGAGTCGTTTTTAATTTATTGTCAATTATTTTATGAACGTAACCATTTCGATAATGCATACTTGCAATTTATCGAAACGATTTTTATTCAACGCGCACAGCAAAGCGAACTTTATGACATACCCCCCACGGTTGAAAATTACTTATTTTTACAAAGTGCTTAATACGTATTGCTCATTGTTAAAGAGAAAGATGCTTTATCACCGTCAGCTTCCGAAGTCGCTGCCTTACCCCCAACGAAATAAAGTTCAATTTAAACTTTCAATTTTAAATTTTATATAAAATAATGTTTGTCTGAGGATTAAAGAGATGTTAATTGTTTAAAACGGATTGCATTTGAGGACGATCGCGAGCGACGGATTCTCTGCGCTCTTTGCGCGCCCTAATTGGATTTCTTTCACGTTTAATTCTTATCCATTTTCCAATAACATAACCGCGACGGTCGCAGCACCCTGGGCGCGAGACCCGCAGGTGTCGTTGGAGTACCAGATATAACACCTCACGTAGCGCCTGCTTCGGACGAGCCTCTGCCGCAGCACGGCCGCTGCAGGGGTGCCGTCCGGTCGAGTCACTCTTCAACAACTTAACAACTAAGTTTCGGAGCATTTTAAGTTGGCAGGTGACTTTATATAAATACAAATTGCGAGAAACAGCGAGTACGATCCAACCCGTTTACAGTTTAGTTAGAAACCTGCTTCTTCATCACGTTCTAAACGATGTTGAAAGTCCACCAACCCGCACTCGGCCAGCGCGGCGACTACGGCCCGGTCCGGTCACTCGGTGCGCAAACAAGTTAGGAGATGTGAGGGAGAGTGACTATTACATTTTTAATTTATTCTGATTTAATTTTCAAAAGTCCTATCCCAGTCGCCGACGTTTGCGTCGCTAGATCAGCCCGACAGTCCGGAAAAATCTTTATATACATGTATATACTGCAGGTGACCTGAACAGCTTTTTTAACAATACGTAAGAGGACTTCACTTAAGTTTCAATAACTCAGTGTTGTAGCAGTCAACAGCTATAGTTAAAAATTCTATTCCGGTGAACATTTTTCTCGCACCCAAACTGAAAAATAAGAAAAAGTAGCGGAACAGGGATCTCATAACACAACTAATGTCAGATAAGCAGCGAAGGAAGGTGTAATTTATTTTCCACGTCGCGATAACGTCCGGGGCGTATTGGAACCTGCCCAGACGTCGCGATAACCCGCCCTGACAGCGGACGCACTCGCGGCGCCCGGACGCGCCGGAAGCGACGGCTCGCCTCACGAGCAGCATCACGACCCGCCCGGCGCCGCCCGGACCGCGCGGCGTTGTTGAGAAACAGGACTGACCGACAGAGTTTGCATATCGAAATTACACTATTTGAGCCACATTTATAAGAGATTAGTAGTTGAGTCAAACGTAAGCAAACACATTGATACGTCAAAAGATGGACAAATCCCGGTGGAATGAGTTCAGCGAGCACGTGCGCGGCGGCCGTCGCTCCGCGGTGGTGTCTCTTCAGCGATAGCTTTCCCTTGAATGGCGTCTCACATAATTATAAGTAACGCGAACTAAACTAAAACCGGCATTATTGTTATGAAACGAAATAGTTGTGAGTCGTGAGTTGAGTAGGGTCGCGCCGCTCCGCATGCCTCACATTCAATTCACGAAATTATATTACAAGACGTTTCGCCAGTCCACGTCATTGAATACTAAACAATAATCATGTCTACTTCAAGAAACAGGTAAATAGTTAATACCGCATGTTGTAGGGCTATATTCTTTGAGAGACTTGAAAAATTGCATCCATTGTTCCACAGACTTTACATTTTTGTATCGTCATCTTCGAACGTCTGCTATCTTTTAAATTCCAAAGTTGATTCACAACTAGCTACCCGGGCTTCAGCACCGGCTTGTGAACCGACGCAGGTTTACCAGTCCAGCGTCTCAGGACCGATGTCTATCGGTTTCTCGAGCTGGGTGAATAACCGTCCATTGCCTTCCACTTTTGCTTTGAAACTCGTCGAGGAACATGTACGAGACAATCAGCTGCTGGATAATTAAAATATAACGTAATAATTAATATCAGTTAAATTATTTTTGAAGTGGAACTTCTTTATCGGCGTTGGAAAAAAATTTACCGTCACATTTTTCGGTTACGCGTCACATTTTTCCGTTACGCGCCATCTTTTTCTTGCCCCTACCATGGTTGGTTCAGACGAAGAGTACTTTCACTTTCTCCAACGGAGTAGGGATAGCATGTCGCTTAAGCGGACTCACTCCCACCTTTTGATTGTTGCACTGTATATATCTCCTAATCAGAAGTTGGACGATATTATTAATTTTCTTCACCATTCATTGTTGCCGTACACAAGTGAAGGTGCCTCTTTACTCGGTAACAATAATTATAAAATACCGATGATTTTAAGTGGAGATTTTAATGTCAATTTTGCATCGGAAAAATCTTTGAAGCTAGTTGAATTTCTGAAAGATAAATTGAATTTATCCATGAAAAACAGTCCTCAAACGTCAACAACAAGATCTGGCACTACAATTGATGGAGTTTTTACTCGGTCACTAAATTTTGTGGAATGTAAACTATATATTTCATATTTCAGTTACCATAAGCCATTAATTACAAAAATATATAAAGACGATGACAATGATAGTAATAATTCTATTACAATTAATGAAATGCTGTAATAATCTTAGTAGCAAAAAGGTAAAGTGAAATAATTGTATTATTTGTATTCATGTCTATGATAATAAAATCCTATGTTTAAACTTTATCTAATTTAACTTTATTTAACCAATTTCTAGAAAGTTGCATGTAGATCATTTTTCGAAAAATAAGGCCATAAAGAAGTTTCACTTCTTACGTGTGTACACTAGTACACGCACACATTTTTTTTTATAATGAATGAAATGTACTCGAATAATCATGGATATTGTCACTTATTCTTTGTTCATGAATTTTGTGATTTTTATTGTTTTTCCACACTTAAAAAAAATCCTTTTAACGGTGATAAGCGCTGAGCTAAATTTCAATAAACTGCATTTTATTTAACCGTGGAAGTGCGTAGCTGTGTCACAGCTGAAACGCTTTGGCTCGAAGTGAATGCGAACTACAAAATAAAAGTCCCACTTCAACCGCTCGGCTAAAATCTTCGAGCCGGAGCGCGCTTGTACTTTTCAAGCTTAATTTCAGATGTTTTCAAGTAATTTCAACAATTTCCTTGTTAATTAACTATTTCAGCCGCGTCTGCGGAAGTTCTGCTTAAACGGTTTCATGGACGCGAACTGAAATAACAGAGAAAAGCGGCAACGCGAGGCCGGCCCCGGACGCAAATAACGTGTTACGAGGCTGGACAAGATTTATGCGACAAGACGCTGACGGCCGATGAATTGGTCGCTCGTCGCGGATCGCCGTTGTCTTCGCGGGACACGGCTCCTTCGGCCGCCGTGCGACTCGGCGTCATTTATGGAGTTATCTTTGAGCGCACACACAACACTTAATGGAAGCAACTCTGATTTACAAATAGTCAGCTCTCAGCGGCCCCGGCTTATCATATAAAATGATACCAGCACCGTCTACATTCCGTCTGGGCATTCGGGGACCGGCCGAGCTTATGTCGTGTTTCGTTGACGATATCAATTAATTACGAGTTGAAATGTATAATGAAAGTAATAAAGTGATTAGGCTGTAAAGCGTGTGTTTGCGTGTCTGTTGGTGTAACACTATAATAATGCCGAGAGAAGCTTATTGTCTGATTTATGAAATATACTTTACATTTTGAAATGTCAATTGTTTTTTTTTGGGTATGTTTATATACCCTCATACATTTTAGAGTACAGCAGTACCTACGATATCAATTAAGATGTAATTAGCTGAGGCTAAAAATTACTTAGCCCTGAAACCTACAATTTCAGCGGCAGGCTAACAAAGAAATAAAAACGATTGTTGACGAGCTCCGGGGCGCAGCGCGCGCTTGCACATTTTAAAATTTGAGGTCCGGGTTACAAACACGTCACGAACCACCTCGCGCAGCGTCACGCTGCAGCTTTAGTTCGGTGAGTGTACCGTCGTTACACGGGCCGCGTTTTATATAACTCAATAAAAAAAATGTCATACAATGTCACTTTGCCGCGTGCAGCAGCGCTCGTCGGCTCATGCTGTGCTGCGTCCGTGCTCCGCGACGGCGGCGGCAGCTGGCGGCGGGATGTGCCAGAAGCAGGCGCGGAGCTGAGCGGCGGCTTCTGCGACAACCGTGACATCGCCGGCGCCGCCTGCGCCCTGAGCCATCACATTTGTCATATCGCGCGAATATATTACAACTAGCTTTTTTGTCCGGGATAAGTTGGAGCGAGTCGTATCTCGGTCCATACTGTGTATAATTTTAGCAAAAGTTAGGGGAATATTGGAGACGGAATAAATTTTTTGGACTCGAATCGAAGTATTAAGTATTCGGGTTGAATTTTACGAACGACTCGGTAGGAAATATATTTAAGAAAAAGTCAACAGAAAAATACGTCTAAGCAACTAAATCAAATCTTCTCATCGGCAACACTTCAATGAACGAAAAGGGAAGTTTTCACCAACGCTGCGTCGGGGTCCAACACCATCGGACTGATCTGCGAGATCACGAGTACGAGGGCGGCCGGCGGTGATCGAGCTAGCCGCAGTCACCGGCCGAGCTGTCGTCGTCGACCGCGGGGATTCCTCGCGCATACCGCGCAGGCTGTTCATCATCATTTACCGTAACGCGATCGGGAGCGTTAAGCTGTACAGTAAATTAGGAGAAATACCGCAAATTAAACCCGCGAGTCCGCGCCGCTTGTTGAATTAAAATTAATGGTCTCTCATTAGCGAGCGCGGCCGAGCTGAGCCGAGGAACCCTCGCGCGCCTCCAGCGAGGCGCGGGCGTGCGGCGCAGCAGGGCTCCCTCGCCCGAGCCGGGGCTGCGGCCGACTCATGACGCAAGAGCGAAGCATGATACAAGATACACTCATCAATGAAGTCAGAGGCCTGTCTATTTATAATGCGCACTTTATCCCCTAAGCAATATAATGATAACATGAAGAGGTCAGAACAGATTGCGCTCGAGGTGATCCCCGCAGGCACCTCGGACGCTGTTCAGCTCGTGAACTGATTTGGCTGCAGGCAAAAATCACATCAACGCATCAGGCATTACCTGCTACTTGTCGGCTTCCGGCGCGCCTGGTGGCCGCACCTCCCGTACAAACCAAGGTACATTAATTTCCCGCCGGACTTAAATACCTCCTCTTATTAAAACGTTCTAATCGAAAGTAATAATAAACGAATTAATTGGAAAATGTTCGATTCAGCGAACCTATTCTCAACTCTAATTTCATTCGTACAAAGTTTATTTTAGAGTGAAACTAATTATATCGTTAATGTTAAGGGCTGCCCGCAAATCGGTTTTGGGTTAATTTGTTGATTTGTGATAACGGCTGAATGTTTTATCAATCGAGCGGTTTCGGGATATCTCCCGTTTCGCAATATCCTCCATTTTGTAATCCAAAGTATTATTAATGGTTTATTTAAGTGGTCCACTTATATTACTGGCTAGTTACCATTACACGGACGAGCCAACCACCGACTCCTTGCGACTGAGGGTTCCATTCCAGTTTAAGATAACTCACACTCTTAACGTATGCCTTACCCCGTCGGTCCCTAAGCAACTTCGTGCAATGATTATGTTAGGGTGCATCAACACTTAACGAACAAATGATGGCATCAAATATGACTGTCCCGATAACTCAATACAATGATTTACTGTCGTCGCCGGCTGTCGAGTCCCAGCCTGCTTACCAAAGGTGACGAAGCGTGTGTGATCAGCCGTCACGTGCCCGGCCGCTATAACTCACAGGTAATCTTGATGCTAAAATTATTTCTGAGAGTTTTGTGAGAATATTTCAACAATTTGATTTTAAAACAACTTTGTTACTTAGGGACCTTAGCATAAAATGTTTTTGGTGATTCAACAGAGACAGGAGTTGCCATCGGAGGTCAATGACACACAATGAATATTCAGCTTACGGCTTCACAACGCACAATTGTCAAGTCAACCGACCAAAGTGACCGCTCCTTCATTTTCACATCCCGGCGGTGAATTAAAAAGGTTAAGACTGAACTCCTCACGTGCTCTATAAAATTGCAGCTAACTTTTTCCCCAAATTAAATATCTCTATGTAGCATATTTAAAATGAATTTGCCAAATAAATTAAGCGAATTGTATCGGCGTCCCGGTCGCCGAGCACTGCGAGGGCCGCGGGGCTCTCGAGGACCCCTTCCACGTGGCGCGGTGCCGGCCTCGAGTCTCGGTATATTCCTGTCGTCTTGCAACGTATCGTTATTCGTTGTTTAATCATTATCATGTCAGCCCGCGGGCGCCCTCAGCTGGACTGGCTTCATTGGTGTTGTAGAACGCGATTGCGTGGAGCGATTCGCTCGATGTCGACTTTTTTATATACACAACAAGTTAGCCGTTGTCGGCAATCACACCCGATGGTGAATGACACTGCAGTCGCAGATGTTAGTGGGCTAGCCTGTTAGTGACCTGTAAACCCATACACCTCATTGGTTGGCTTCCAATCCAGGCTTTCTTTTGTTTCGTATTTGCCTCACACATGCGAATCAACAACTTGAACAGATTTCGCTGCATGAGCTGACGTCAATGCATATAGTTGAAAGAATTCCGCAACAATATAGGTAATACATTGGTGGGAACCAATTACAACCCGGGATAATATCTTGGTTGTTCGGGAAATCAGAAATCTACTATTTCTCACAAATATTATAAATGCTTTAACAAACATACACTAAGTAAGTTTATGTGTTTGTTTGTGAGCTAGTTTCCGCTTCATACCAACACGATGGTGACCAAATTTTTCATATCATGCAAGTATCGAAATAAAACGCA
This sequence comes from Lasiommata megera, assembly GCA_928268935.1. NCBI lineage: Eukaryota > Metazoa > Arthropoda > Insecta > Lepidoptera > Nymphalidae > Lasiommata > Lasiommata megera. The sequence continues at coordinate 11,758,684 of OV743331.1, forward strand.
GACAAATTCACGGCTTAAATTAGTATTGTATTCTAAAGAAGTCTGGGACTTGATTTAGTTCCGCATGAATGCAGTCACAAAACGCTACCGCGCCGCGCCGCGGGCCGGCGGGCGCCGAACCCTGTTTGGCTTAAATCAGCGTCCAGGTTAAGCGTGATTTATACTTGCTATTCATTCGCTGAAAGCCGCACTAATTGCGGGCTCATCCCCGAGACGCCCCGCGCCCCGCGCCGCGCCCCCGCCGGCCCTGTGACAGGAGGAGCTCTCCTTGCGAACTGTTTGCCGCCCGAAGGCTATCTCAATTACTTCATTGCATTGAGATTCATTTGTTGAATTAATGAGCAGGTTGGCCGGACGCGGTCGGCTCCGCTCGCGTCACGCTCTAGAATCGCCATCCTCTAACGATGTCTCGCAGGCCACGTCTCTGGGAGGAGAAAGGGTTTTAAAGGGCGAGCTCCTCACGGTGCTACGTTGGGAATACAGGGCTTCCAAATTCTCCGCCTTCTCAACACACGTCCAGTCGCTTAGCATAGACAGCAATTGAACGCTGTAACATCATCTCTGGAGGATACTCCGGTGTCGGAGCGAAACGTGCGCCGAGAGCGCGTTCTAGAGGATCAGCATGGTGTGGTGTGCACAGGTGACGGATATATTCTGCACTGGTCGAAGTTAACTTACACGCGGTCGAATAAGTAGAAAAAGTCGCACGCGGCGCTCTGCGGGTTCAATTGTCGAATTTAGAATAACTTGCGTATTTATGTAGCAACGATGCATACTGGGGGTACAGCTGACGCGGGGTGTAGACATGCCATATTGAAATAAAACCGTTCGGCCCTGACGCCGCGGGAGTGAATTCAGGTTTCAAATGCTGCAAAAAATGATATAAACTTATTCAAAAATTATCTCTTTCTGAAGACTAATTTTGATTTTGCTTTTTCACTTATATGTTATTTTGTACTTCAAGTAAGTCCATGGCAAGTGATGATGCCGTCTAAGACGGGCGTGCCCGTGGTACGCTAAACCCATCCTCCGTTCGACATCGTGCTGGAACGCTAAATCGCATGGTGATACGTCCTAGTCGGTAGATGTTTTAACTATCCACGAGCCTCGTTTTATTTTCCCGCATTATTTGTGAAGATCTTGCGATGTGTGCCCAAAAATCGAGCGATAAAACAGTGGCTGCAGCCCAACGCCGGCGCCATCTTGTAGCGACTGCTTCTTCACAACTTGCAGCGCCAGAAACTCAATATAAGTTTCCGGGAGCTCAGTTGCTATTTCAATTAAAATCACATTCTACAATTTCGATTAATAACTAACGAGTTATGGACGACCGAGCTATTAAAAGTTTTCTTCAAAGATGCTGCATACGAATGGACCGTGTGATTAAGTTTGTCTTCGTCTTACAAATCTCCCGAACATTAATTCGTAGCGATCGGCCCGTGAGGGAGATGTACGCCGGCCCGCCAGGACGGCCGACAGCCAACCTCACGCGCTTCAGAACACTCGTACCGACACGTAACAATTGTTGGTAAAATATTACTTTTTCCGAAGGTTAGAACTTTACCGGGTTCCCCACACTGCACAAGTTATTCAAAATATAAACAACTATAACACTCAAAATATAAAATAATTATATAAGAATATTAATAAATGGCCCAGTCTTAAATTTCCAACTTTGTAAACCAAGACAACGTTAGAAAAAGCAAAAACACAAAAAGATAATTAATTATCAAAGGTAGGACAAACAGACAAACCAAACATTGTAGATAATGAAATAAGTCCTAGTTCACAGCAGCCTCAGTACGTCGCTCTCTTTGATGGTTTGGAATATCGAACTTTTGTTTGTAATGGCGAGTGGATCCGTCCGTCTACACGGCTACAGTTGGTTCACCCAGTTGAAACTGAGAGAGTTTTTTTGAGGGTTTTGGTACTCGAATATCATACATCATAACGAGATCTGTGCCACACTACAGTACTCTAAGATTGGCCCACTAGTAAAGGGCCGGCACTCTATAACTGCTTTCAATTATACGATATAACACTAAAACCTAGAGTTAGAGAGTTGGATGACGTACATTCGAGTTTTTAATAAATTCAACTCTAGTTATAGCTTAACTTTAATTACGAGTACTTATCAAAATTCTAAGTAATAATTGTCTTTATTCAAAATCAGATCTTTAGAATTGACCGCTGCACCGGGATTAATGATAATTCATTACTTTAAAACGAAGAACATCACGCTCAATCCAGTATTTACATTACGATGGGTTGTTACTTTTTTAATAACACTTTTCGGTAAAAAGTGTTAAAACTTTACCGGTGTCCTAAACAATGTGCACTAACAGTCGGAAACTTTATATCCTTATTAAACCCTTTAAAATTAGAGCCCTTTTATGCTTCAGACAACATCGTCGTAGCCAGCAGCGCTGTCCATTTCGATAAACGGAGGAACTCGACACGGAACTTCGTTTTCGTAGGTATAAAAACTCGAAGTAGGGCTGCCGGTAGCCAGGTCACAAAACCAATAGAAATAATTTCGATTTCAATTTGTCAAGCGAAGCTATTTGCTTTGGCGTCGGAAAGTGTTGTGCGGAAAATAGAAGCAATCTCACTTCAAACGAGCGCCGCCATTTTGAACGGTTTCTTTGTCCAAAACAAGTTACCTGTGAGAAGCTCGAAGTCTGCTGGGATCCAGATTTTATCGACAGATACGAGTAAGTAAGCGATTCCGTTCATATTAATCAATTCGAAACAACTTTTTCATCGCGACGATCCAACCCGAGCTGCTCTAAATTATTACAGATTTAGTTCTGCGTCAGCCAAGTTCAACATCATCACTGCAGTTGTTTTACCGATGTAAAAGAAATTGTGAACCTGAGGAACCTCAACACTAGAATAATGTATTTAAATGAGGCCGTTCTGATTGAAATGACATCGAAACTATCAGCACCAGCCCGGAGGTGGTGACCCTCGCGGCGGAACCCACAACAACCCCGGCCCCGGCACTCGGCAGCTTCCCCTGACCCCTGACTTCGCTCTCTGTCTCTCGCTGCGGAGAGATGAGGCTCTACCGGCTGCGAGACGTTAATGGGCCGAGGATAGTGGATAGAAGCGTCACGTTGCTGAAGGCTGCGACCGACAATGTTCATTTCACTAGTTTACGTATTAATATAGCTTCGAGGAAGAGGTCTCCCGAGGGAGCTCCGGTGAGGCGTGTAACGACTGCTCCCATAAACTTGCGCCGCAGCTCTGCTCGGTCCCCGCGCATTGCAGCAAGCGGCATCCTCATTGTATAGGCTGATGATGAAAAGCCTTTCACGTTCAGTGCCGTCATGTTCCTTGCCGCCTGTGTGTGTGTGCGGGTCGCGCGTGACACGGGTGTGACGTCATTACGCGTGTCGCCGCGGGAATTACCTGTCACAGTGTGTTATATCGTTAAGCTCACACTTCGTTTCGTTCGTCTCAGAGATGTTCTTCGAGTGCGTATGTTTCTCGTTCACTGAACGTGTAGGAGCCGCTCTGAGCTCACACTCTCCTGTGAATTCTTAGCGTCTCGTTCTATCCGATTATAGATTTGAAAAGCTCTGGCTGTCGCAGTATTCTGTGAGAGCTTCTGCTACATACTCGTACGAGTAAGATACCTACCGACGCCGCCCGACGCCGCCCGACGCCGCCCGACGCCGCACGGTGCCGCACGGTGCCGCGCGAAGTTCGACTCGGGGCGGCGAGTGCCAGTGCCCGCACGTTTATTATTCAATGCCCCCGTTAATTGTACGTGCGACAATGATTTGATGCAATAAAATAAATATCATAACCGGTCAGCAATGCAATGAATATCGTACATTCGGCCGGTGCCCGCCGCGAACGGCGCTGATTACCGCGATCGCGTCCGTCGTGATTGCTTTAAGCCGTGATTATGATCACGTTGCGATCGTAACGTTAACGCAATAACACCGACAATTAATCACAATTGGTTGTCGTTTTCACATTCATTACGCGATTAATTGACTGGCGCCGCTGACTCAGTGACGCGCGGTCTCGCGAAATCACAGTGAGTTTGAGTTCCAGCGTCATTAAGTTAATCAAAAATAGGACAATCTCTTGATTATAACATAATTAACTAGTTTAATGATATATTAAAGGTTTAAACCCAGACAGCCGGAAATGACGACAACGTTCGTCTTTATAACTCTTCACCGCACAGACAGACAGTCTAGGAGCCAAGCAGCCTCCCTTTTACACATGCAGAGCGGTCACCGTCAGCCTCATATCACGTATTTCACTTAGTGTTACTGGCCAATGAAGCTTCGATTAGTTTTTAATGTTCTTTTACTTATTCCTACTGTCTCTTGTAATATTTTAAATTCTTAATATACTGGCCCGGCCGGTCTTCGATCTTATTATATGGAATAAGATAAGTATTCGATGTCATTTATATTTTCCTGAAGTCTCTATTATATGTATACATTTTATCATTCCAATCTTAGACCTACTTGTCTAATAGTTATGCTTCTTATTTTTGAAGGCGCCCTTCGGAGGGAGCTGCTGCGTCAAACAAATAATAGATTCCCAGCGCTGGTCTGGCGGTGGTCTGGCGCTGGTCCGGCGGTGGTCCGGCGGTGGCGGGGGCGGAACTCGCGTCGTTAGCGAACTTATTATTAAATGGCACAAAGTTGTTGGCGGCCCCTTTTTCAAAAGTTTCAACTTTGAAGTTGAACTCCGCGCCGTTGTTCCGCGATAGAGTAAAGTGAAATGTGTAATCATTTTTAAACTCGCTTCAAAACAACGAGGACGTTATTAATTATATAAATTTCGTGGAAGTTGGCGACGCGTCGGTGTCCGTCACTGGTACGAGTATGTTCGTACTCGTACGTATATACGCAAACCAGCGCTGTTACGTGTTTATGCCTGAATCATTTGACTTGACAAGGAAATAGATTGCAGGCTTGGGTTTTTTTTTAATTAATTTAGGTTTACCAACAGCTTAAGACATTGTAATTGGACTAAAATAATTTATACATAATAAGGTATTAAAGCTAAATGCTAAGCTAATTATAGGCAAACACCGCATGCAAAAGGCGTATTACAAAAGGCGGAAAACTAATTAATAGAAACACTAAAATATGTGAAATAACAAGAGCAAATGACATAGTTTATCCCGGAATATTAAAGATTTCCCGGGAATATTTTAAACTCTATCTATCTCCGTGCACGAAGCCGCGGGCGTCGCCCAGTTCTCTCTCTAAGTATTTGTCTGTTTTTGTTTGGGTTTGTCGAGAGTTACTCGGTGCATCTGCGGCGCGCGAGGAGGCCGGCGTCGTCGTCGGAATAATTGCTTGGTGGTATGTCTAGGCCAGCAAAGTGATAAATAGATAGGCCAGACTCGAGCCGGGAATCGAACCCAGGACCTCTGAGTTTATAATAAGACTGAGCAAACGCTGCGTCCCGGCGGGTGCCTAGCTTGTTCAGCCTACTTAGCTGTGATGCCACTAACATAACCAGGAACACTCGCCCGGCCACTTCGCCACTATCCATCTATTGGCCTCGACAAACTTATACGTAAGACTCCTAACGCCGTAACGTTTTTATAATAATTTAGATAGTAGTTGGAAAGAAGAAAGAAGTGGGCTCGTTCAGGCGGTGGCGGTGGCGGCGGTGCCAGTGGCCATCACATCGGAGATCGCTTTGTAAATATTTAAACAAAGCCAGAACTGAAAGTTTTAACGTTTTACAAATGGAGGCACTCGAAGCTCGTCATTTATTTCAAGCCGTATTATGTTCTTAAACGACTCAAGTTTCAGACTTATTTATTCTGTATTTTTTGTACTAAAATTGTATTCTCTAAAGCTCACCAACAAATAAAAGAAATGGCGATAAAAATTATACATTTAATAATAAATGTAATCGGCTTTCAGTCCGAGGTCGCAGAACCCGTTCAGTGGTGACGCGGTGGTCGCGGCGAGGACACTCGGCTCCTCAGCACTGGCCGCTGCCACTGGGACAGCCGACAGTTTACACATCTAAAGTTGATTATGTTGATAAGTGACATAATAATTATTAGAAATAATATCTGTAACTTTTATCGGTACACTAAACATATCTGTTTCATTCTGCTGTTTCGCTCATATATTATTAAATTTAACGTTCGTGCTATGGCGGTAAGTGTCCATCAATTAGTTCGGTTATATATTAAATGCTTTCAGTTACATAACTAATTACTGGTAATATTTGTGCGTTGGATCAAAGATCTGTGCATCAGCTCAGGGCCATCAATTTTGTTGTTAAATAGTTTAAATGCAAACGTCAAACTGAGCTTCCCGTAGCTCACAAAATAGAATGCCTGCCGCGACGCGCGCCGTCTGCATATCCCGCTTCTGAGGTCTAGCACCTTCACTCGGGAATTGTAAACCAACAAAAGATCCGAATTAGTTTGGTTTTCCCACTTGCCAGCGATGGTGAATTTTACTCCCAAGTAATAAAACTGTTTGTAACACTGTAGTATATAAATCCTCGTTATTGTGATAATTCCATTGGTCTGTTGATTTGTGTATTATTGTTGCATTACCTATATAATTAGCTCACCCATATCTGTTTTTATACGAAAGACAAACAGAGTATTATTTTAATTCCTAAAATTTTGAAAAACGGAGTAAACAGTATTTCTACGAGTATAAGTAAATTCCACTTCCGCGCTATTCATGCATTGACTATGCAAAACCCGTTATTCTTTCATTTTAATATTATTCACAATCATGACAATCTCATCCTATGCCCTGGGGTGAGTTTTTCATTTATTTAAGTAATGGTTGTAAATCCCACCGTCAATACCTTTATTATAAATTGAATAGGAAATGTTTGATCTGTTTGTGTGTTACCTTTCAACCCTTGACTCACGCTCAAGGAGACAGATTGCATCCCGAGGAAGGGTTACTTTTTAGATAGGTAGTGGTTAAATTTAGCGAAAACTTAAAAATGCGAACCAATTCGTCAAAAAACGGTTGTTGAAGTAAATGGCCGTTTCAACAGCACTCGAGAAACACAATCCGTGTCGTACCTAATGAGGATCCTGACGTAACGGGGTCACTTCCTTTATTCCGGGGGCGGCGGGGCGGGGGGGGGGGGACTACCGGCCAGGAAATTAAAACATAATCAACTGCGTTCGGCGCATTTGACGACGCGGCGGCCATCTATAAACAATAACAGACTTCATTGTAATGTTGTCTTAAACTGATTCCCAATTTTGCATCGGGATTGGTCTCGTATAATCATTTTAAATACAGGAGGGATTCGAACCCGCCTCTCTCCGGCCGCCGCGGCCCGAGCGCTGCCACTCGCCCGCCGCCGACGCTGCAATGAGATCTGTATAATACTTCTCCGTCCGTCGAAGCGAGCGGCGACACCGGCCGATGTTTCGTGATTTGTTCAGACTCACGCATTTACGTAAAAAAGCGTAAGTGTTGCGTCGTAATGAGATGCGTCAAAACCTCATTACGAAGGATGCTTAGAATAATTACACCTTTATTGCTCTCACAAAACAACTTCTCAAAAACAAGAGTCTAGAGCAATATATTTAACATCAAGTAAAATTGCATGAATGAAACCGATTGCAATAAGTTTATATGTCAGATTGTTTGTTGGTCCTTCACACCGAAACTCCAGAAACGAATAGACTGAAATTTTAAAGAGAGACGTATGTCGATGAACTAGAGTTATCACTTGCGTACAAACTTTGTCCAAATTAGACTTATTTATCGGGAAAGATTGCGGAAACGGAAATAAAAATTACAAAATTGCTTATAAAACACAATTTAAAAAACCCGCGGACAAAATTGCCGACATTAGCTTATTTAATATTTTAGAAAAGAATGAGTATCAAAATAACGCTACTTAATTTAATAAGATAATTGTTGTTACATTGCGCTCTTGTTCCGATAATAAGCTAGTATGTCCCCGAAGTCACTGTAAAAGTTATGGGAAGTCATTTACTGTTAATGCTGTGCTGCTGTGGAATAATCTGCCTATTGATGTTAGAAGTTCGAAATCGTTAAACATTTTTAAAAGTCGACTTAAAATGTTTTATTTATCTAAATGCCATATTAATGAATAGTTTATGTGTACTGATATATATTTATTTATATATAAAAGTATATATTTATATATTATTTTTATTGATATTTTATTTTATGTTTTGTATTGCGCCATTACCCTCATAATTCAATTAATTCTTTCCCCAAGGGTTGTCTGGAAGAGATTGCTGAAGCAATAAGACCGCTTTTGCATACTTATGTGTTAAATGTTTTGTATTGTTGTTTCTTTAAAGTTTGTGTGCAATAAAGAGTATTTATCTTATCTTATCTTATCTTATAATTATCCAATACTCGTTACCGACAGAGTACAGATACGTCGGGGCGGGGCTTAGGACTGCCAATCGGGGATTTAAAGATCATATTATTCAGCATTAAATTAAAAAAGTATCACACCAGATAATCCACTGAAGACGCCCTAGCATACAAAACACCCAGCCTATAAAGTGCCTCATCAGCGCCATATTGATAATGATCGCTCTCACGTTCAGATCCCTTCTGTTCTGTTAAGTGTTCCAGGCGGGAGCGCTCCGCCCCACGCTTCAGCAGCACCCAGCGGAGCGCTAGTCTATATACTTAAGCAAATAAAAAATCTTACGTAAAATTAGAAGTTCCGCGTCATATGTTATAATACTACAATGAACACATCGAGAGAGACGAGGAAAGTTCCAAGCTATTGAGTTTTTTTTAATAACAAAGAAGCTCGGATGCTGCGGAACATGAATGAACAAGTAATGAAGGCAGACCTTTGCTTCGGCGGACGACACTAAATAGTGTTAGAAGCGACACAGCGATTACAAATCGTTGACGTACTCGCAGAGCTGCCGGTGGACTTCTGCTCGGTAGAATTTACTCTTTAATTATATCGGGACGGCAGCAGGGGGTGCAAATTATACAAGATTATTATTAACTATTTTATTCTACCAAAATTATAAAAAGTTCTTATTTTACTTGATTACTCTACTTTCTTATTCTAAGGCTTAATCCTATCTATCCCACCGGCCGGATCGTATTAATATTTCTTGTAATGGACCTGTGTCAGCGGTAGTTTGTCGTGGGAACAGGTTTTGCAGGCATACTTATTAATTCCGTCGACTATGCCTGCGTAACACTTTTATCCGATGACAGACAAACAAACAAGTAAAGAACGTTTAAAGAGTTTCTTTTTACTTTTAAATACTAACTGCAGAATTTTATTTATTTTAATTTTGTTCACATATTTCGTAACTTACCGAGAACATGGAATACGTACAAAAATTTGTGATAATTTGTATCAGCGTAGTAATACTCACAGTTGAATATTCTTGTTATTGTATTCAAAATACCGTACCTGTTGGTGTATTTGTTGGTATTCGAACACACAAAGCGAAATATGGACGGGAATAATTGGTGGAAAAAGGCTTTTTATTTTTCAATAAATCATGGAAAGTAAAATATATGTAATGTCATTCATTTAGAGTTCTCTAGTAATATGAAAAGTTCGATTTCGGATACGTCGGTCTGTCTGCCTGTGAAACAACTCGTGATGCCGTGGAGTTACATTTTACCTAAAAAACTACAAGGACTCTACCTTGCCGGCCATTTGTATTAGTCTTTGCGTTATCACATTGTCAGTTATTATTTATTGATATTTATTATTATTTAAATTTAAAGTTTAAGAAACAAAAATCGATAGTATAAATTAAGTAAAAACAAAATGGTACTAACTTAATTTTTCATTAGTCTGCTCTGAGACTACTGAAAAGCGAACTAAGAATGCTTTTTCATACATCAGAAAAACCCGTTACATAAATGCCGACATCATTTTAATTTTACTATTATGATTGCGCCGCCCCGCGTCACGTAGATGAGGCGTCAATTGGGTCCTGTGGCCCGGGGTCGGCCCGGGGTTATGCCGGGGTCGGACTGTCAAAGCTTTGGCGATGAAATGTGACTTCTGTGAAATAAGATCTGTACATAATCAGTCTGTAGTTTTGCCATGACTCGAAGTTTTATTTTATATTTATCGCGGGCGCACGAACAGGATAAAAAAAACCCATATTAACGGAAGTTCCCAATCATTTTATTAAAAACATTTTAACGCGCGCCAAGCAATGTGGTATCACGCGGAGTCGCTCTACAACCGACGCTGGTTAACTCTGCAGAGTCAATGCAGAATATATTTGCAGCCTGGGAGAAGTCACTTGATGCATTTGGCGTCTTTTCTGATTTGTTTCAAGGCTTTCGATTGAGTTCAACATGAAACTGAGAATTCAGGGCTAACTCTAATGAGCCCATATTTATGCGATATATTCAATAAATTAACAAAAACGGAAAATTGTCTTACGAGTAATTTATGAAAACAGGGGTTTGAGGGTTAGTATTAGTCAGTATTACGACCTTTTCTGTTCCCCATTTCTAGAAATGACCTTCCTTACCTTGCTAAGGACACGGGATGGTAAAGTTAACAGATATTACCTAAGTCGTGATTGAAAATAAACGACGTGAAATAAATGTTGACGAGCTCACTGAAGTAGTACAACGGTCTGGGGCGTATAGCACTCCAACTAAACCTGAAAATAAGTGAACTACTTCATAGTGAGGATTTGGATGTAGTATATCCGGCTAATTTCCTAGACATAACGTTAGATCCCAAATGAGACCGGCATATAAATAATTTATCGCACAGACTTTGCTGCTTACGCGGTAAAAAGATTCGTCATTTGACGGATAGAGGCTGCCAGACTTGTGTATTTTAGCTAATTTCACAGCATTATGTCATATGGTATTTTATTGTAGGGTAAAACTGATGTTGACTCTGTATTCGTTTTGCAGAAGAGGGCTGCTCGAGCGATATACTCGTACTAATTGGGCCCAAGAGGGTCATTAAGAGATAAATTTAAAGAATATACACTAATGACAGTGTGTAACCAATACATACATTAAAATTGAATTTATTAATTTATTTAATGATTAATTAGACAATTAGTTGTAAGAAATACATATATAACTTAAAATAAAACTTAGATTATTTATTTTGATTTATTTTTAATACTGAATGTATGTCCATAAAAACATACCGAATATTAGAAGTAACAATATACTTGTCGTGCCGTTTAGTAGTCAAGAAAATTTGTTACTCATTCAAATGAAATTGTATTTTATTTGAAATACTTACTGACTTAACTTGAACTTACTGAGATGTCTCTCAATAAGTTCAAAGTTTATTTAAACCTAAGCTGACAAGATGTAGTCACCATATTAAAGATTACATAAACAATAAAAAACGTAGGTGCGAATTGCTCTAACTTCACAGCTAATTATAATTTATTATTTCAAATTCAAATTCAAAATAATCTTTATTCAAATATTCCTTAAAAAGGCACTTTTGACTCGTCAATAACTTACATAGTAGTTATTTCATGGTGATAGCTATATTCGTAAACTTAAAACTAAAGCTATGAGGGTTCCAAACGCACCCCGGTCTAAGAAGGCCACAACAAACTTAGCCGGGTTCTTTTTTTCGTTATCACTATCTCACATAATGAGTAATAAATTATAGTACCTATGGAGATAGAGCAATTCACACCCAAGCTTTTTTATCGTTTATATAATCCTTAAAATAGTAATATGATTTTTTTACAAGCTTTCGTTTTATAAAACCTTTCAACTTATTGATAGACATCGCCGAGATATCAATAGGTAATTTATTATAAAATAAAATACAATTTCCTTTGAATGAGTTACTAATTTTGTGAAGCCTACTAAACGATACTACAAGTTTACTTTCAAAAAGTCATTTTCAAAAGTCCATTTTTTTCTTGAATTTATCAATATTTTTAGAAACATACATTAAATTTTCATATATATATTGGCTATGCATTATTTTATAATCTTTAAATTTATCTCTTGCTACCTACTTATTTACTATGTAAGATGGTGATATAATAAATACAGCTAAGTTTCTTCTTAAACCTGGGCGTTCTTAGAAACCTCTCAGCTTTTGTTTTAAGTCAACGAATACAGTCATCTTAAGAATTAAAATAACGAATGTTTCATAGATACCTGTAATAAATAGGTTTACACTTATAAAGCTATTATGAATGTTAATAACGTATTTTAATAATTCAAAATTGGTAAAAATTACTTTATAAGGAATTACTTTTACAATTCAAGAATTGTATTGATGAGGACTGCGGTATACTTTATATTCAGTAGATCATCTTACGCTAAGAAACTGAGCTTCCTTTTCATTCAGTTAATTAGAACATAATTCTCTACAAACTCCGTAATTAAATAGCCGGCAACTTCATAAAAAGCGGTGCGAAGTTTGAATTAAAAATTTCTCCCGCAAAGTAATAAACTGAAGATAAATTACACTTCAACACTCACCGTCCAACAGGAACAGCAGCCGGAAGATGAGGTGACAAATCCTTTTCATCTTGATCATTTAGTTTACTTCTCCTAATTAACTTTGCAAATAACTTTTGTTAAATTATTTTCCTTCTATTTTTTAACGACCATTAAGAGAAACAACACCACAGACAGACAGACAGACAGCACCACTCACTTACTGAGAACAATAATGCTCAACTACAGTTGTAATACTCTCACGCACCAACCGTCAACTCGCACGACCACGACCGCGGCACTGCACAGCCGCGCGTAGCGTCTCTACGCGGCGCGCTCTCGCGGCGGACTGGCGCGCTACGAGCCGCGCGCTACGAGCCCCGCGCTACGAGCCACGCGCTACGCGGCCGGCTACGAGCACTGATACACGAAATACGAGACGAGGCTCACCAGTATAAGCAACTATAATCGAAATTGTCGAGTTTTCCAAAAAAAATTTAACCTTTCTTCAAATAATGGCGAGAAGTCTTTATTCAACGAAAATCAGGTACCTTGGAAAATTGAGCTATCGCCAAACAGGTAAATCTGTGAGGTGCAGTCAACTTTTTCTTTAATGTTAAAAAAATACCTACTGATTATCGATACTAATTGAGATCAGAAGAGGACGACAGTCGGCTGGAACGATGACAATGTCGACCTCCGTGGCGCAGCGCGTGCGCTGTTGCATTTTAAAGTCGAAGGTCCTAAGTTCGATTCCCGGCTTGAGTCTAGTCTGGTGGGAGGCTTCGGCCGTGGCTGGTTGGTTGGCCTGCCGACAAAGACGTGTCGCCAAGCGATTTAGCGTTCCGGCACGATGTCGTGTAGAAACCAATTAGGAGTATGAGTTTATCATACCCCTAACTGGTTAGCCCGCTACCATCTTAGACCGCATCATCATTTACCAACTGGTGAGATGCAGTCAAGGGCTAACTTGTGGTGAAAAAAATATATATACATTTTGTTATTTAGTATGAAGTTAAATACTGAGCGCAAGCAGGCTTTACTTTTGCTATACACAAAAATACAGCGCACCTCTCACCAACGCACCGTTGGTTAAGCAGTTTTATTGTTTATCGTACCCGGTGAAATCACCGTCTCCCTCGGATAGTCCGGCGCGTCCGGCGTCAGGGTTAGTATAAATAGACGCAGCAGACGCATCCGGCCGCCGCCCGGCTGTCGCCCGCGCCGCGGCCGGCGCCGGCGCCGCATCTCCGCAGCGTGTATCAGCGGCGGGCTCGCGACGTTATTTCGTTTAATGAAGTCCCCGCGTGTGCAGACGCCTGTACAGATTATGTTGTACGATGTGTTTGTGTTGTGTTGTGTCTGTGTGTGCCGCGCTGTGTGTGCTGCGCTGACTGCGACTAATCGCCGCACCCCTGCTCATCCACGACACAACACGCCACACTGAACGATTTCTCCTGACCACTTGATCATGTCTGTGACAGTTCCCGTCGCGGCGCGCTGCTCGCACCCGGACATATCACTTAGAGATGTACATCAACTCACTGAGCCACGTACAGTTACTCGCTGTGACATGTCGCCGGCTCAGCATCGCACCCTGAGACAACTGCCCGTGACGAGCGCGGTCACGTGCTGACAGCTGTTTTAGTTCTAGCTGATTGTAACTAGTTATGTTACTTTTGACCTGAGTGTTTCCTTCATACGACTTCGCATGTGAGGCGAGAGGCCGGGTGGCGTCCGGGCCGGGTGTCGTCCCGTCCGGGCCGGCCGCGAGCTAACGATCTTTTTTTATTTCACTTCCTCCATATTGTTTTTGTGCCCAGTTTATCCTTCATCGCTCTTCCGCGCCTTTTGCCCGGTTTAGATAAGATTTTTTAAGAAATAAAGCATAAAAAGAAATTTGGCTTTTTCCTTAACGTCTCTGCGAGTAACTAGCTAAGCTAGTTTAGACTACTTTAAGTTATGAAAATAATTAATACTAAGCACATAATTGTCAAAATCTTTGTAATTGTAGCAAAATAAATCTACACTTAACTATAAACCAATCAGACTTTATTTATGGTCAATTTTATTTTTTATTTTACTGTTAATTTCATGCGACTGCAAGTCTTTATAAAACTTAAAATAATATGTAAAAATATCGAAAATGAGCCGGATGATGTGATATTAACACGAAATGAACAATAATTTTATTTCATATTTTTTCAAGATAGGAATTAGTTATCCCACTGGGCTTTGAATCTCTGATTGGATCGACTGATTTTGGCCACAGAACCTGAGTGTGTGTGTGTGTCCGCCGCGCTGTGGTACAGCTGATGCTGTGAGTTTGAACCCGCAACGAAAAGTTGAGTGGAAATTAGAAGGCTTTCTTGGGCACTTTAACGTAGTGTTGTATTAAAGAAGAACAATTAATTTTATTGTTAGAAAATCTAAAATGTAAAAGTGAGATCCAGCTTATAAGACGGTCTTTGTAGCTTGTTATTTAATGCTCAAACACTACTCACCGAACACATTAAAGTTATTCCCACTATTTAAAAGGACTACACTACTACTATACGGAGGAACTTTAGTACAGTTACAGCGGACACAAATGTTATCGGATATTTATTTGCTGGGCCGACTCGAGCCGGGTTGGGCGCCATCGATTCCGACACCATTTAAATGCACGACCCGAGTAACAAAATGTGCTAGAATGGGTGCGTCTCTTTGCACCGAAGGGTTCATTAAGTTCAACAGCGCTCGTACTCTAAATAATTCACATATAAAATTCAATATCAAATAAGTACTGTGTATATATATATATATTTTTAATATTTTTTAAATAACTTTTTACGAAGTAAACGGCCACTTAGTTTGTTCGTTGCAGCGCGTTTTGTTCCGCGCATAAATCTTACATGTTGTTGTCACAGGCACCGCCGTAGAGAGAGTCACACTCCTCCCACCTTGTATTCCTCTCGTTTAATTTTAACGTCCATATAATGTATATCAATAAAATGCTGGTTGTTTTATAGGTAGTTAATATCTGCCGAGTCTCTGGGAGAGCGAGGGCGGATCTCCTCGACGGACAACACTTTTGTAAACTTTGTGGCATTAGGATGACGTCACATCCTAATGCCACAATTGCAAAACATTTAGACTGTGTTGATACAAAAATTGTATGGAGTTATAGTTGCGTCGAGTGCGCCCGCGACCTCGCGGGAATAACCCTCCTCCTCTCGCAGGGCAAACCCTAAAGTTGATGTGTTTGTCAAACCACGCCGGAACTGGAGGAGCTCCAGATCACAGAATGCGAGGACCCTCTGACCCGTCACACGGTGCCTCTCCGCCGCGCGCAGGGAATCTAAAAATACAGCGCGAAATAAATGTAGGCCGCGAGGATGAAGGTAAACATAATTGCGAGATAATCTCAGCGGCGCCGGCAGCGCCCCCCCACTGCCGGGGGGGAATTAAACATCACGTGCAAATACATTTTTTGCAAACAATTTAAGAAAGCAAACAAGCAACGTTAGGCGTGTTGTGCGCGGAGTAACTCAGCCGATACGATAAGCTAACATCTCTGCAGGTTTATACGTATATATATATATATATATATTTCATTTATTTAGGTTTACCGACAGCTCAAAACACTGTAAGAGGCCTAAAACATCCACATTTTAAGATATTAAAGCTAAATGACAAGCTAACTAAAGGTAATCATGCAAAAGGCGTATTGCACTAATGGAGCAAAACCAATTAATACAAGGACTGATAACAAAAGCAAAAAAAAAGCGTAAAGCAATACTATAGAGTAATGATTGGCTGTCCAGCTGAGCCGAGGGACAGAGTCCCGCCAGTGGTTCAGTGACGAGAAACACTCCCAGTACTGAGTCGCGCTCGCCACCAGCCGGCGCCCCCAGCCGGGACCGCTTCCGACACAATAGGGAGTTAAGTCATTTTAACAAGTCGATAGCCGGGCCGGTCCCGGCGGCCGCGCCCCGGCCCGGCTCGCACTCCGTCACGCGCGCGGCCGACGAGCGCCGCCCCCGGGGACGTGTGCTGGGTTGTGTTTCTTCACTCAGTGGCATCAAACTAATATGCGAGGTCGCCCGGCGCTGAACTCTGCTGCTCATCAAACAAGGAATATCCAGGATCGGTAAACGAAACTTTGGAAACAACCCACAGGCGGCGCGCGCCCTCCGACCTCCGCGAGGCTGGGAAGCGAAGGTGCCATGATAATGAAACGCACGGGAGTCGAACCTACGACCTTTCTGTTATTAGTCCACTCTGTACATCTTAGACACGTGACTCTGTGTAGCGAGTGCGATCTGTGTGAACTTGTCGCGCCATGCTCCGGCAATTAACAATGATTGACGAAAACTTCGCCTCTGTGAAATTCTTTAACATGGTCGTACACCAGCGCGTGCTGTACCAGGTGACGGCAGCGCGGCCGACGCCGACGCTCCAAGTAAACTAATCTACTTCGGCGGTAACGAGCAATCGTCTTATTGAAGATAACAGCCGGCGGCCCCGGCCGGGCTCGAGGCTGGCGCGGTGCTGGGCTCCATTTTCTTACGTACTGTCGTCGACCGCCGTGCGAGCTGCAGCTGCTGCGGCGGATGTCCAGCGCTAATCGGACGTCCCAACCGACAAGTAGCGTCGGGGGCGGCGCGCTGCCGGAGCGGAAGCGAACATGGCGATGACGATATTAAAATATTCGCTCTGTATCTGGTGTTTGCAGCCCCGGCAACAGACATCTGATACACGACGAGCAAATGCGCGGGACTCGTGACGTCACCCCGCGCTCGTGTGCGGCCCCGCCCGCTGGCTGTCACCGAGTACAGCTCGCGCGGGCGCCGGCACCGCGGCCGCGGCCGGGAACTTGAAACAAATATGACGATGATGAAGTGGTCAGGGTGCCGTTTGGTAACCGCAGTGCCCCGATAAAACGATTCCGCCGAAGTTCTCTAACCCCCCCCCCCCGTTCCTTCCCCTCCCCGCACCCCGCGCCCTAATATCTCGTTATTTGAGAATTCTGCTCGTCAGCGTGATGAATTATGAATTTAAACTCGCGCTTCCAATGCCCACTCATTTAAACGATTATGGCACGTGTGGCGAAGGTGATAGAACGTACATTGGTGTGCGCGATCGCGGCGCCGGACGCCGGCTCTCAAAGGCCAGATGTAAGACTCGGGAGAGCCGCGGAATGGCTCCTCGGCAGCTGCGGGCGCAGCCCCGGCCGCTGCAGCATCACCGCCACGCTGCCCGGGGAGATGTTTTGCGATCGTCAAAATATACGTGTCTGGTCTCTCGGCTGCAGGACTACGCGCCGGAGTGTTGGCCGTTGGAGCGCGCCGTCGGCGTCACACACCACTGCTAAACTGAGTATCGCCTAGGAGAACTTCTATTCTATGTGTCGATCGGACGACTGGTCGCGGGGCGGCGTGGCGGGCGGAGTGTGGTGATGTAGCGGGACGCAATTTTTCGCTGAAATCGTTTTCAACCGAATGTGTGTTTGCGCGGAGCACGTAATCCCGTTAAGCCGCGGCGGGCGCGGCTACATGGCGCCGCATACATTACGGAGCGCGCGGCGGAGCGATTACCTTAATGATCTTTGCATCGGGCGCACGCGGCCGGCCCGTCCTCCGCATTCTTATAGGAATGTATTTTACAGCGCGGTTTCCGTCGCCGAGGAGATTCCGTTGTGTCCGACGGCCTCGCGCTGCACCACGTATTACCAAAATACATTCACAGCCAATTCGGTTTCGGTGCTCTAAATATCTCCTTACCCTGAAGGCGGCCCGAAAGAGATCTGATCTAGTAATAATATCTAATAAAATTAATAATTATAGTAGTTTGTCACAAAACACAGGTGTAAGCTGTTATATAGCTTAAGGCAATCCTCACAGAAAAAGTTATTCCACGGCGGGTGGACGTCACTGCGTACACACATACGTACATCATCGTGAGACGTCTAAGCCAGCCCAGGCGGAGTCGCGAGGCAAGACATTCGTTGCTACACTTTATGCCTTCGAAACTGCGCTTGCAAATGGCGTTGGATTTAATATTGTGGGTTACAACTGAATAGTACGCCGCAGCCGGCGCGCTCTCGCAAGGAACAGGCGCTGCGAGGGAACCGACCAAATGTGACTTTCGTATTTGCAACACTGGCGGCATGTAAGCCGGGCCGGCCTCACTCGTCGGTATCATTTTATTATTAATGTGCAGTCGTTACTCCCCCCCCCCCCCTCCCCCCGCGGCTCGAGATGCCATTTTTATTGCGGATTTCCTTCAATCACAATTACCGAATTCCGTTGAATAAATTTCCATAAAATATCGCCGTTTAAACCGTTCAGGTCAGAATCTTGTCACTACACAATTATGTAATTTTCTCTACTTTTTTTTCGTTGGGAAGTAGTTAAATTCAAAAGATAAAGATATATATATATATATATATATATATATATATATATACTAGCTGTTGCCCGAGATTTCGTTTGCGTAGAATTGCTGATTTTACTTGAGATTGAGGTTACACGTGCGGCCAATGCCCTGCTTGAGAAAGTAAGCTACAGGCAAATGTCAAATTGCCGATTTTCCTATCTCTAAATTAAAAAACATAGGACTTTCATACAAACTTCCAACCCCTATTTTACCCCCTTCGGAGTAGATTTGGATGAAAAAAAATTTTAACCTCATAAATACGCCCTAAAAGAAACCTATTTTCAAAATTTCAAGCTTGTAGACTTCATAATAAAAAAATAAGCAAAAACTGTCCCCCTTTTTACCACCCTTGACAGGTAAATTTTAAAAAAAAAGTATGTACATGTTTTTTATTTATTATTATTAATCTTAATGCAAATTTTTGTGTCTCTAACACTAAAAACAAAGAAATTTCATACAAACTTCCAACCCCTATTTTACCCCCTTCAGGATAGATCTGGATGAAAAAAAAATCTAATCTTATATTTACGCCCTAAAAGAAACCTATTTTCAAAATTTCAAGCTTGTAGACTTCATAATAAAAAAATAAGCAAAAACTATCATCCCCTATTTTACCACCCTTGACAGGTAATATTTAAAAAAAAAAGACGGGTTGCACTCCGGGAGTGCCGGCAGAAGTGAAAACTTGATTATTAACGTTGAGCATGTTTGATATTTTGGAATGGTTAGGGAATAATGTTGCACCAATTGCTTTATCAGTATAAAAGTACTATCATTTATGTGGTAGAATACAATATTCATTTATTGCGCTATCGTACACAAACATGACAATTTATATTACATTAAAAATTTAACACTTTAAAACTATTACAATTATTTTACATTAAAAAGTTTATCTATATCAATTTCCATATTTTAAGCACTTTACATTCACGAATTTTACGAATACACAACAATGTGATCACTACACAGACGGTCGAGCCATCAGCTGTCACCATCCATGGATGCGCGTGGCACGCTGTAACATACACGAACATTCCTGCGCTGCCTAAACGAAACAGTAGGCCCAGGCATACATTTTCGCCGCGCCGTAGAGAGGGGATAGCTGTCTACTCTCCATCCGTCTTTTATTTTATTTTATTTTTTTATTTTTATTTTTATTTTTATTGGATCATTAAACTAGCCACTATCTAAAAACAAAAAAAAACATTTCAGAAGAACAGACACCAGATAGTGGCCTTCTAGAAATGACCACAGCATGCACAACCTTAAAATTAACCTTACTAGATATATAATAATTCAATTTATACCTAAAGCAAGTAAGACTATCTATTACAGCATTAAAATGCTGTAATAGATAGTCTTACTTGCTTTTTAAAAGAGGCCACAGAACTGCAGGAGATGTCGCAGATATTCCTGTGATCATTCAGCATTGAGCATATTCTATAGATAGGCGCATGCTGACCTGCCTTGGTTCGACAAAACGGTAAATGAAACGGTTTTCGATTCCGGAGGCGACTACCCTTACGCGGCACACTAAACCTCAGACGCTCCAGGATTTCCGGTGAATCAGTGTATCCATTAATGATTTTGTAGAAAAAAACCATGTCTAACATTTTACGTCTGTTCTTTAGTGACATAAGATTATAGGATAGTAACCGAGAATCATACGAGACCAAGTCACGACATTTGTTATCAACGTACGCTAGGTGGTAAATGAACCGCTTTTGAACACGTTCCAATCTGTCACAGTGTACGTTATATGTAGGGCACCAGACTGGGCTGCAGTATTCCATAATACTGCGAACTAAAGAAGAATAGATAGTTATTGAAAGATTTGAATCTCGGAACAATTTCATTTGACGCAAAATGAAACCTGACAACTTTGATGCTTTTTTTACAATTGTATCAAAATGGTAACGAAAAGACAATGTGCTATCAAAAAATACACCTAAATCACGGACAACATCTACCTCTTGCAGCGGGATGTCATTGCATCCATAATAAATCCTATTAATTGTAGATTTTTTTTTGGTAAATTTAATATGCACACATTTATCAGAGTTTAAAGCCATTAAATTGTTATCACACCAGTTTATAATCTTATTCATATCTTGTTGAAGCATTACACAATCATCTTCACTAGAAACGGTGCGATAAATTTTAAGATCATCAGCATAAAAGCGGAAATTTGAGGAGAGAGTTTGACTAAGGTCATTAATAAAAATAAGGAAGAAAAGGGGACCCAAGTGAGACCCTTGTGGAACTCCGGATGGAATTGACTTAATTTTAGACCTGAAACCATATAGAGAAACTAGTTGAGATCGGTTTTTTAAATATGATTCACACCACCTTAACAGAGAGCCATGCATTCCCAGATGATTGAGTTTAAGTAATAATAAGTCATGATTCACTTAATCAAAGGCTTTTTTGAAATCAGTATAAACTGCGTGCACTTCTAACCTATTTTCCAAAGCTTCAGCTATGTCAGCTACATATCCAATGAGGTTAGTAGTCGTCGATTTTTGCGGCAGAAAGCCGTGTTGGTTGGAATGAATATACTTTCTTAAAAGAAAAAGAATTTTTCCCTGTATGAGCGCTTCAAAAACTTTGGCACATGATGACAAAATAGATATCGGCCTATAATTGTCGACATTGTTAATAGACCCAGATTTCTGAATTGGAGTAACGTGAGCAAGTTTCCATTTAGTGGGAAATACACCAGATCTTAATGATAAGTTAAATATAAATGTAAGTGGAAACACAAGATGTTTTGCACATTTTCTTAATAAAATTGGAGGGACAAGGTCGGGACCCATGCCTTTATTAACATCTATAGTTATCAAGTATTTAAGAACCTCATCCCTATTCACAAGAACATAGGACGCTGATATAGCTTCATTAGTACTCAGATTGCAATCGTACGTAGGACCGTTTTGGGAAGTCGATGGTCGCTTTTCATAAACCGATTGAAAATATTCTAAAAACAAATCGCATATTTCCTGACCTTCTTTAGCAGATGCATTTCCAAAAAACATTATATTTGGAATTGGAGTACTATTAGTCTTTTGATTATTACAAAATCGCCAGAAATATTTAGGATTTTTACGCAAATGATTGGCGGCCGAATTTTTGAATTTTGCATAACATTTCAAGAGTAAAAGATTACAACGATCTCTTATAGTATCAAATGAAAGTTTATCTCTTTCGTTTTTGTATTTTTTATATCTATTATGATATTTAGCTTTCTCTTTAAGAGCACTAATTAAACTACACGAAAACCAAATTGGATAATTATTAGCTTTCCTTTTAGACATCGGTGTGTGCATATAGATAATTGGCATCAGAGTTTCATAGAAAACATCAACGGCAGTATCTATTGACTCGGCCGCCTTTAGTAAAACTTCCCAATTAACCTGAGCTAAGTCAGTATTAATGGCCTCAAAATCACACAAATTAAAATTAAGATGTGAAGCAGAGTTACTTTTTAGCAATCTTTCAATGGAGTTACCACAGTCAATAACCAAGGCCGGGTGATGAGAATCAATGGGCAGTAATGGAGAAGAAGATTTGACTACAGTTAAAAATGGATTATTAGAAATAACTAAGTCGAGAATTCGATCGTTGTCGTTCAAAATAGAATTGAATTGGAGTAAGTTACAAAAGGACAATGTGTCCAAAAAATCATGAACGATTACATGACTAGTGGGCTGAGGGGTGAGAGAGTGACTGTTATATGTAGGAATTCAGGTTATGTGTGGCAGATTAAACTCTCCTATAAGTAAAAAATTTGATGTTAAAACTGTGTTTTGACATACATTTGTTAAGTTTTTTAGAAATACTTCAAGATATTTATAGTCAACTGGAGGAGGTAAATAAACAGTGCAAATATATAAAAATTTGTTGTTTCCAACGCTGACAGAAACCCACAGGTCTTCACAAGTAGATTCTAGCTCAAAATTTCTATGTACTTGGAATTTCTTGTGAATTGCTAATAGTACTCCGCCACCATCCTGTTTATTTAAATACGAAGAAGTTGACGCACGATCACGCCGAAAAACTATATATCTGTCATCAATAAATTCATAGTCAAAAACCGTTTCATTTAGCCAAGTTTCTGTAAAAATAATTATGTCATATTCAGTTTGTAGAATAGATTTATATAACTCATCAGTTTTCGTTCTAAGACCTCTTACATTTTGATAAAATATGTTAAAATAACCTTTAAATTTTTTATACCTAAAGAACGTGGTAACAAAATTTGGAAGAAAAAGAAAAATTTACAAAGAATGTAGAGCATCTACATTCTTAATCTGAACTGACGGTGACTCATCGTTCTTGCGCACAAAAATACGGCCTCCTCGAACCCATACGTATCTATAGTGTTTTTCCTGTGCGGCAAGCCTAGTTGATGCATGCAGACGTTTGTAAGTTGGGGACAAGTGCTCTGCGACATAAACCTGCTGCTTAGTACCAGCAATCCCTAGGTGAGAAGTGATGAGTTTGTCAGCTGCATGTTTTTTATTAAAGATTCTCACAGCCGCTAAAAAGTTATCTCGCTTAAGTGGGCTAGATAGTTTAAAAATGATACTGCGTGGGCGTTTGGATTCGGTATTCATTTTTGCAACTCTATGAAAGTTTACTATATCAGTGGGTCCAAGCTGAAAATTAACCACCTTGGCCAATTGAGAAATCAATGTTAGCAGATTTTCTGATCGATGCTCGGGAACACATCGAATTTCTAAGTTGCTGTCACGAGACTGTTGCTCCATCTGAGATATTTTAAATTCAAATTCAGTCGACCGAGATCGTAGTTCCAAGTTCTCAATTTCCAGTTTAGATATTCTGGCAGACAAGTCCTTATTTAAAGTATTCTGTTCGTCGTGACAGTCAGACAAAAATTTAAGAGATTTGATAGCCTCATTTAGCTCATCCTGTATAGTAGTAAATTTTTTTATAACTCCGGTAACTTCTTGTTGTAATTTCACTATGGCTATGTTAAAATTACCCAAGGTAGATTGCTGGTTTTCAAGCTTTTGATTTATCTCCGTTCGAAAACTACGTATTTCGCTCAAAAGACAATCAAGGGACATGTCTACTGATGTAGGTGAGCTATTAACGTCCGCACGCTGCACATTTTTCCTTTTATTGGATATTGGAGTATTAATATTATCTGCCTTAGGACGCTTGACAATACACGTTGGGCATATCCACTTAGACCGATGGGTTGAAGTCTCACCATAATTAACACAATCTGAACGATATACGAGTAAACAATCGATGCTTGAGCACTTCACGCGTTTTTGAGTGACAGAAATGCTGGAGTTACAGGCACCGCAATTCATATTTATATTATGTGGATATTTATGACAACCGTTTTGACTTTTTCGTTTTGACACCACTCCGATGCTCAAGTTAAACAAGTTTTAATAGAAGAAAACCATAATGATCTCTTGAAATATCACATTACACGATTCTCCTATCACTTAATAATACAAAAACTATGATTCTGTAACAGTACTGCAGGTAAAAACGATACTTTTTGAATTATAAAGCGTAGCGCGTTAGTAGCGTGTAGGTTGACATTCGTTGCCATGGAAATGATGTCTTACGCTTTTTCGATCAGGCCACGTGTCCTGACGCGAGTTTAAGATTTTATACCCATTACAGAAAAAGTGCTCAACGCCGCTAAAGAAGTTTTCACTTCAAAAATTTGATGGACGTGTTTTTTATTTATTATTATTAATCTTTATGCAAATTTTTGTGTCTCTAACTCTAAAAACAAAGAAATTTCATACAAACTTCCAACCCCTATTTTACCCCCTTAGGGGTGGAATTTCCAAATATCCTTTCTTAGCTGACATTTCTTAACTATCAACTACCTACTTGCTAAATTATAGCTTTATACATACAATAGTTTTTGAGATCTCGTGTTTAATCAGTACGTCAGTAAGTCAGTATGTAAGTATGTAAGTGACCTTTCGCTTTTATAGCATATTTTATTTATATATTAGTGGCAGTGAAATACTAATTACCAGCTCAATTTGTTGTTTTTCGTTTAAGAACAACACAAATTAGTTCGAGGTAGACACATTATATATATAGATATATATATACGAGTATATGAATAAAAGGCACTTATGACGCGTCAATAATTTACAAAGTAGTGATTTGATGGTGATAACTACATTCGTAAACTTAAAACTAAAGCTATGCGGGTTCCAAACGCGCTCCGGTCTAAGAAGAAGCCTATAACAAACTTAGCCAGATAAATTTCTTCTTTTCCAGCCAGATTCCTTTTTGTAATCACCATCTCACATGCCACTTAAAATTAAAATAAGAGCTATCTTATTAGAGCAATATTTCACACCCATGCTCGTTTATCATTTACATAATCCTTTACACTACAGTAGGACTTTTTTACAAGCTTACGTTTTATATAAACTTTGAACTTATTGAGAGACATCCCAGAAATTTCATTTGGCAATTTGTTATAAAATTGTAACCTTTAAATGAATTTCTAATTGTGTAGTCTAGTAGCGGCAACACAAGTTTATTTTTACTTCTGATGTTAAGATTGTTGCAATCGCATTTTTTATTGAATTTTGTTATATTTCTATGGACATACATTAAATTTTCAAATATGTATTGCCCATGCAATGCATTATTTTGACTTCCTTAATTTTTTTCTTAATGACTCTCTTATTATCTCTACTAATTCCAAGAAAAACTGTAGTATTTACCAGATCTAATTCCTCATTTTTAAGCAGTACAGTGGTATTTACAAGTTTAACGTTCGGTAATGTAAATTATGCACGTAGTTTTTTTTCATTAAGTGCCAAATTATTGACTTCAAACCATTCTACTACTTTAGCGAGATAGTTGTTTACATCGTCACAAGCTGTTTCATGACGCTTGTCGATGAGTGATGTTACTTCTGATGTTCAGTAAGTACAATGAAAGTAGCTGATATACACAAGTCAGACTGCTACCGACCGGAACCCCCCCTGCTCCAGCTCCGCGCCCTCGCCGGCCGCAGGCGCGGCAGGAACAGTACGCCAACCCCGAGGACTGCTCCGCGGGCAAGCAGGCAGGCTGACGGCGCCGGAACAACCCACCGGCGCCTGTGTCCAGCCTCCGAATGCCTCCGCCGGGACCAATCGAGGCTACGTGGAGATGTACAGCTTCAGTGTAAGTGAAGGCAGCGGAGCACGAGATACAGATGCGTTGAATGGTTCGGCGACGAGCGCACACTCGAACTGTGCGAGTGCGCCGGAGTCCTGCAGCTATCCAACACACGTGTAACGGTAATCAGACATGCGTGGCGGCGCGCCTCGGCAGGCCGGAGTCCTCCAGCGCGACTCGCGGCCGCGGCACGAGCAGCAGAATATTGCAAATAACAATCGACATCCGCGTCCGACGCCCGCTCATTCACGTACTTGTACTTCGGTTAGGTTCGCTCCGCGCCACTTGAGTCCTCGTTCGACACGACAGTTATAAAGACACTATATGATGGACTTTCAGAAACTGGTGCCGTTCTTATTTACGTTATGTTTTAGCTGAAAGTAATATTATAATAATTAAAGTTTTTTACTTTTCGGCTACTTTCAGCTCGTGCAATTTTTTTTTTAATAACTTTTAAGTAGCTCCTTAGATCAATACGTCTCGTGACACACTAGCTTGATGCCTCAACGAGTGTCAGCAAACGACATCTTCTTTCTGACATCTGTCAGTTTATATAGATGAACAAACATTTTTGTTTAATTAAATTTATTCAATCATTGGAGACACTGGCGTCACGTCTGCTGATGTATTGCCTTCCTGTATCCACTGTTTCACTTGATTGTTTATATCAATGCACAAAGTTATTTTCGAGTGTATTAAATTTACGCGTCGGCTTCGGCAATGAAACAATCCGTCGCCAGACTTCGGCTCGCACGAGCAGAGCCGGCCCGCGCCCGGCCCGCGCCCGGCCCGCGCCCGGCCCGCGCCCGGCCCGCGCCCGGCCCCGCGCGTCAGGCGCGGCTCGCGGCTACAGGAGCCTGCATCTGGACGGAAGTGTGCCCAACTGTGTCCCATTATTTGGATGAACTGCTGCGGGGAGCGCGGCGTGCGCTCGGCTCCTACATACAGCGAGGATTCCTCGTGGCAGGTATTACTTAAAATCGAGGACTCATCGATATACTCGTACATAAAACTTTTTCAATCAATCGCTTGTTTATCAAGTGGCCGTTGCCAGCATTCGCCCGAGTATTTTTTGTGGAGGCTTGTTCTGGGCGTGACGTCATCGCGCGGCTCGGCGCCAGGTCTCCCCTCGCGCTTGTGAAGTGTCAGCAGCCGGCACCGCCGCCGCAGTGACTGCGCGGTGGTGGCGGTGGCCGGCGCTCGCCTTGTACTTGCTTGACGTGTGTACCGGAGACAGTCAAGCGTAGTAAAAGTCCTCCCCCGGCCCCGCGAGCGCCTCGCCGCAGCGCTCGTGAAAGGAAAACCTTTTAGCAGCAGGAATGGAGAGTCAATATTGTGGCTGCGGCGCCGCCGCGCTCGGCCGCAGTACGCAATACAGTGCATCAATTAACAGCTTAAATAGAATCGCCGGCACGGCGGGAACACACTCTCCGCGTCCCGGGCCACTCTAACGCTGCTGTAGTGTTTTAAAACATGCCCTTTTTTATGTTGTTTTTTAATTATAATATGATTCGCTAAAGTAGCCCCGTCGCTCATTACACACGGCTACTGCTGAGATACAAGCGACGCGGCATCACCGCGCGGCCGCGCACCACGCACGTATCACACACGTATCACGGAAGTATCACACACGTATCACACACGTATCACGCGGACATCAGACAGTGCAATAATGAGAATGGCCGACCGTTGCGATTACATTGTATCGGCGGCGGCCGGTGGTGGTCACTCGGTGCAGACGTAGTCCCCGGCCGCCGGACGGTGCGTCGGATGGAGCGCCCCGCACCGCCACACTCCGCGTCAGCGCCCTGACACATTAGACCTCGCAGAGACAATCGGGCTCCTGGCTCGCGAAGGTAAATGACCTTTTTAAGACGCTTAATGTCCGCAAAAACCCTCCGTCGAGCCGCCGACAAATGACGGCCCGCAAAAACCTTATTAACTACCCGCGCCGCCCGGCCGCGCCCGCCGCCCTCGCAGACGTGGCCGTCCATTCCGATGTGAAATAAGGAAGTTGTTTAAATAGTTAGAACCCTTCTGATTTTCAAAGTTCCCGCCAGCTCGCCCAGCAGCCGTTCAGCGAGAGAGAAGCTACTGTTGTTTCGTTGTCGCCGCACTGCTCTGCCGCGCGAGACGGTGCTGCGCGCGCGTGCCCGCGGCGGAGACGGCGCGCTCGGGGGAGGCTGCTGCGAGCGGCGGGCAGCGGCCAGCTCCCAATATAAGTAATATTACACAGAAGTTTGTGCCCGCCGCTGTCCGTGGCGGCGGGCACGGGCTGCACACAACGAAACACAGACGAAGAGAAGGAAGGAACAGGAGCTCCTAGAGGACAGTTAGTGAGATAATATGTTGCTGTTGAACATTCTAAAACAAACTAAAATTATTTTATAAATTATTTTTGTAAGAATTTACAAGAAGAAGAAGTTGAACACCACACATTCCCGAGTAAGAAGGTTGTAACAGACGGACGGACAACGGGCTGCTTCTGTCGGGGTTCCGTTTCTTCTACTAGGTTCGAAATTGTATGGACAAATGAAGTAAAATAAAAAAACCATTTTCATTTTATGTTTTGCTTACCCTGCCTTTATAAAAACAAAATCGCGATCCTGAAAAATGAATCAACCTTTCCAAAAGCTAGGCGGCGTCACGCGGCGGTATTTTCTGTAATGGAATGAAAAAATATTTTATTCATAGACGATCAGTTGTCCGCCGGCTCCCGGCCTACTCGCGGAAGCGATCCTATTGAGTGCTTCATAAATATTTGACGACAACTGCACCGCGCCCCGCCGCGCCGCACCGCCCGCAGCGCCGCGTTCATTCAGAACCCAGGCGTTGATTTAAGAACCAAAAACATTCGCGATACAGACAAAAGAGAGAGAGATACGTATATTTTTTTATCTGTTGGTATTTATGAATCGCCAGTATGAGTTGTCTATCACATTGTGTTCAGATATCTAATTCAGCTCAGCTGCAAGTTCCCACGGAGTCACGACATACTTTTCAAAACTGTTCGCCCGCGGCTCGGCTCTCACTCTGTTTGAATTTTCTGCGAATCAGCGAACCCAACATCTAACTAAAACATCTTTGCATAAAAATACAAACCTCCACACGACCCCACGTAGATATGGAAGCAATAATGTCACCACTCGCCGCCACGTTCAGCAGCACACGCCGAACGCGCGCACACCCGACCGACCGACCGACCGACCGACCCACAGGAGATGCTGGCAAACTAAAACAAACTCATCGAAATATTTAAATATACTTATACCCCCAGCGCGGCCTCTACTTGTATGATTTTATGAGCAGTGGCGCGCCGCCCGAGCCGCGCCGACACCAACTTACGATACATTCGTCGATGTATCGTAACCATAATCTAAGCTGTCAGCAATGAACCGAAGCATCGACAAAGAAGATAGCAATCAGGGGCTCGATCAGTGCGAGAGGCGCCTCGCATGCGGGCCGGGGACGGAGCCGGGGCCGAGGTAGGCGGTCGGGCCTCTTCGACAATTAGAGCCCGTATTTGAACCTGACCGAAGCGACGGCGCTCCTCCCAGCGCGAACCTTCTCACCTTTACACAATTATATCGGGACATTATCGCACGAATAGGGAAAGCTCCGAATTGTCCGGGTGAATAGCAAGAGGACTCGAATCCCGCTCGCGCCAGAGACAACGTCAGCGGCGCGGACACGGACGCTGTCCACTTTTAAACCCCGAGCTGGTACCGAAAACGTCACGAATATTTCTAAGAAATGTTTAAGAAGCGGAACTTCACGAGGTGCTTGCATCAGGTCATGCCGTATTTATTTCATGACTGAAATACGACGCGTTTCATCCGTGATGATACTTCTCGAGTACTGCGCACTGTCTCGCGGTTGGTGGGCGGCGGCGGCGGCGGTCGCGCAGCACGGCCCGTCTCGACGCAAATGCAAAGCAAATATCAGCGCAGCAGGCTATTGCTACTATCACTAATGTGTGAATCGGTAAATATAACTGTACTCCGCGAACTATACTCACTTCAATACAACCCCAACATTTAATATTTTATACACTGACCGTACGATATTCAAGACGGAGCTTCTGATTTTAATTGTACGCTGCATCGGCGCTGTCGGGGCGTGCGAGGGTCGGCCGATGGAATCCAATGAAAACTAAATTATGTTGACGAACAAAGATTATCGTTTTATAACTTCCTCGCGTCGGTTGCCAATGCCCCTCCGAAGGAAGAAATCAACGTTCACCCTCGTGTGTTGCGCAGTACCGTTGCTAGGGGTGAATGTTCATCGCAGCAGCGCGGAGGTCGCGACCCGCTGAGTGTTCTGTTTTGGGAAAACGTCACTCAAACGGTGTTATGATCATTAGTCAGCTCCCGCGCGGGAGTAGTTGTTTGCGCAATCACGATCGCAATCACGCAGCCGCCGCCGAGCGAAGCAGTCGCTGCAGCCTGATTCATGTACCGAGTTGTGTCATCGCACGAGCGTCCGGCCGCCGCCCACTGCGGGGCTTGCTTCTTTCTATAATATAATGAATGGTGAAAGTTTCCTGGCAGAGTGTCGAGCGCTGACGTCTCCATAGACAGAGGCCCGGGTTTGATCCCCGTAGGGACCGTTTAGAAGTCTATTATTTCTGAATTTTCTCTGGTCCGGTCTAGCTCCGATCCTACTGACGAAGACGTGCGATTCGCGTAAGAACGTTTATAAGTACCGCCAGCATCTCCGCCTGCTCTTACCGCCGTGACAGCATCGGCAAGGGCTTCATTGTATTTTGTCTAATAACAAATGAGCTATACAGATCTTAGAGATTTCTATCAATAAGTCTTTATAAAATATAAGATTATAGAAAAATCCTAAGATATTAAGAAATATATAAACGATAAAAAAGCTTAGGTGGGAATTGCTCTAACTTTATAGCTATATATAATAATATTTGTAATTGCCTACGTAAGATGCTGACAACAAAAAACCCTGCTAACTGGCTTGGGGCTTCTTAGATGTGGGCGTGTTTGGGACCCTCATAGCTTTAGTTTTAATTTGGCGAGTGTAGTTAAAACCAGGACCTCACAAACCCAGGTTTTCGTGTTTTGTATTGACACACCACAAGACCAAACTAGATGTTATAACAAAAGAATATTTGCAGACAATTCAAGAAGCCGCGCGCACAAGCCGCCACACGGACGCACAAATTAAAAACGCACAATAATGTGCCACAGAACTGCGCAAATATATTGAAATGAAGGAGACCGTACGGAAGAAGGGGGGGGAGCAATTTCCTGGAAAATTCTCCACCGGAAACCGCCGCAGACTGCCCCCACCCCGCGGACACAAATACTGAAGAATACAATAACGAGACGCATGAGAGATCTGGCGCTTTCCTTAAGCGAGCCGTATTGTTCGGATGCAGCGCTGACGAGACCCGATCAGAAGCTTCTGTCCGTATACAAAGGTTGAGGGATCGAAAAGTTGTTCCAGAACCTATGAGCCCCGCGTGAGGGCCGTGCGGCCCGCAGCGGCTTCACTCGCGACAGCAAATACCGATATTACTCAGCGGCGAATCACGAGCTAATAAGCGACGTCTGAGTCTGTTGCCGGCTTGTTCTCAGTCTCTCTGCAATCTCCTCTCCTGGTGCTCCAAAATAACAGTTAAAATTTGTGTTAAATGGTTTGCCTAGAGCCTATGGCCTACCGCGCTTTACTTGAACGTGTCCCCGCGTGTTGCATCGTCGGTGTCGTGGTCGGCCCGAGGCCGCGAACTCGGCGATGTCGCGTCCAGCTGATGATGCGTCACCACTGCCACATATCTTGGTCAAAGTGCATCACGTTGCCGAGTGAACATTTGCAGATTTTACGCACCATGAAGAACATCAGGGAAAATTCCCAAGAGATGTATATTTTCAAATGTTCGGGATATCGGGGATCGGGCTCGCATTCAGGTTCCCCCAAAGAGGAGCCGCTCTCACGCCGTCGGTGGGTGCGGAGGGTACGTGAGATGTACGGTGATGATATACGTTGATCAGGAATACATCAGACTTTAAAACGGCCATCGGACATAGGCAATTATCAATAATCTGTGCCGTTCAATCAATCGTTGCCTGTAATGAGCAACCACAGCGGCGGCGCCCTCCGCCGGCGTCACAAACATTACCCTCCTCTGCGGCGGTCGGTTCAATTGTGACCAACATCGATTCGATGTTCAGAATTTATTTGTTGGAGACTGCGTTTGACGATCCGCGATGAAGCGCCTCCTAGTGACAGACGCTTGCGGAGAGGGACCCGCTTTGAAAGGAGCAAATTTTACCCATTTACCCCCTCGTTAATACGGAGGGCCGTTCCGCTAGATTCGGGCGTCCTCTGTGGAATAAACTGTTTCCGAGTTGAAACGACGTTCGCTCATTGACTACTTGCGAGTTGCTCGCAGTGCAATATTGACAAATAACATCACCAGCTAATGACTGCAGCTTCGCTCGCGTTAGAGAAGTTTTTGTTTTCTTTAACGCGATATTCTTTTCTAAAATTAATTATCATCTCCCGGGAACAGAACTTTTTCTACTTTGCATCTGACAACGAGTATGCATTCCATGATGTTTGATTACATAAGGATAAACTTATTTATACTTAAGGAGCTTATTATACTCGTAGAGCACAGACATTCATCGCTAGTCCAATTGTGAAGTGTTCTTTGGCTCCTTCGCCGTGAAGTAAGACACCATCCAACATGGTGGTCGTGGCCGCTCCGCGACGAGATGGATCCATCTCATTCGAGCCGCAGAACGTTCCGCCACAGAGTGCTCTCGCAATGCCACCAGCGGCTGTGCCCTCTCGCGAGGGAACGACTCTGAGGAAGGAAGAGCAATATTAGTTGCAATAGTCGTAAAACGAATTGAGGCCCGCGTCTAGACGCGGTAAGTGTACCGCGTCTAGACGTACATGAATAACTTGTCATAATCACATTCAAAGAGAAGTTAATTTGTTAAGTTACGACATTTTATTAAGACTCCGCCAGAGCCGCCGCGGCGCCTCGCGCGATGCGCTGGCGGTGCGGCTGCAGGCGGCCGGAGCGATTAGAGCTTAAAAAAGGCGTCGGCGGTTGCGTGTTTGAGGCCGCTCTCGTGCGGGCTGATTAAAAAACTTCATCGACGCATCTTCCGCGCCCCGCACCCGCCCCGCGCCCCGCGCCCCGCGGACGAACTTTGCTAATAAAAACTTGCGAGAAGAAGTAAAGCGGCGCGGATAGTGAAATATTCATGTATTACTTGGAGCTCAATAAACGCGAACGAACGCTCGTTCGGCGAAAAAACCTAACATTTAAAAAATAACAAATCAGATCCTTCCAAACATTATAAGACAAACTGCAAACCTTCAGGTCGGACAACACCGACAATAGAACAAGGATTGTGCGCTCGTTAGAGTTGCGTTTCACGGGTGTGGGGTCTGATTGGCCCGATATTATGCAAAGTTAAAATTAGGTAGGTAGGTAGGTAGGTAGGTAGGTAGGTAGGTAGGTAGGTAGGTAGGTAGGTAGGTAGGTAGGTAGGTAGATAGGTAGGTAGGTAGGTTAGGTTGGGTTAGGTTGGGTTAGGTTGGGTTAGGTTAGCCTCCCTTTTGAGACTTTGCTAGAGGCGCTCCGGTTCCATGGAGTGCCAACGTATCTCAGGAGACTGTTGGAGGCTTACCTGCGGGATAGGTGGATATCCTGGGTGGGAAGAGACGGACGAAGGGAGAGGCGGCAGGTGCTCAGGGGTGTACCGCAGGGTTCGGTTTTGGGGCCGGTGCTTTGGAACATCGGCTTCGACTGGCTTCTACGGACACCTTTGCTCCCCGGGATGGGGTTGTTGTGCTATGCGGATGACACCCTCATCACGGCGCGAGCAGGCACCTTTGAAGAGGTGGCACTTCTGGCCGGGATTGGGGCCACCTTAGTGGTCAGAAGAATCCGTATGCTGGGTCTGAGAGTCTCGGAATCCAAAACCGAGGCCCTCCTGTTTCACGGTCCGCGTAGGGGACCTCCTCGGGGTGCATGCATTACCGTTCAGGGTGCAGCGGTGGAGGTCAAAGCCCATATGAAATATCTGGGCCTCACCCTGGACGGTAGGTGGAACTTCAGGAGACACTTTGAGCTCCTTGCTCCCAGGCTCGTCAGTGCAGCTGCCGCACTGGGTAGGCTTTTGCCGAACATCGGGGGGCCGTCCTCGGCCTGCAGACGCCTATACGCAGGGATTATCAGGAGCATGGCACTGTACGGTGCTCCCATCTGGATTCACGCCCTGTCTCCGCAGAATATGTCCCTTCTGCGGAGACCGCAGCGTATTATTGCGGTACGAGCAATTCGGGGTTATCGTACGGTGTCTTGGACGGCATCTACACTCCTAGCGGGTGACCCGCCTTGGGATCTGCAGGCTGAGGTACTCGCTCAGGTGCACCGGTATCGGTCAAGGATGAGGGCTCGAGGGGAACGACCAGGGCTTGAGGAGATAAGAAGGTTGAGATCCTTAGGAAGTCAGGCCCTGATCCAAAGATGGCGGGATGATCTGGAGTCCCCGGTTGCCGGTATCTGGACGGTGGAGGGAATCCGGTCCCACCTGGAGCGGTGGCTGAGGCGGAGACATGGCGCATTGACGTATCGTCTCGTGCAGGTACTTACCGGGCATGGGTGCTTCGGCAGGTATCTGTACGGAATCGCGAGACGGGAGGCAGCGCCGGTCTGTCATGAGTGTGGGGCGGCAGAGGACACAGCTCACCACACTCTGGCAGAGGGTGCATCATGGGCTCCGCAGAGACATGCATTGGTGTCTCTCCTTGACGGAGACCTCTCGCTGCCAAGCGTTATTAATTTAATGCTTGATAGCGAGGAGGGCTGGTTTATTGTCGCCTCCTTCTGCGAAACCGTAATGGGGTTGAAGGAGGCCGCAGAGAGGGAGAGAGAGCAGGCGGCTGATGCTCCCCCTCTCCGCAGAAGGAGAACGGGTGGCAGGAGACGCCGATACGCGCACCTGTTACCACCCCTGTAAGCACTAACGAGTGCACGGATGAGCGCGTCGGGGTGTCAAAGTGCATGCTATCGCGATCCTTTGGCACCCCATCTGGGACGCAGGAGGCTGCGCTGGGTTTTAGTGGGTAGTGTGGTTCGCCGATTTGACGGCCTGGAGTCCCACATACCCGCCTGGAGCTTTTGTTCCGGGCGGGATGCGTAAATGCATTTCCCAGCAGGAAAAAAAAAAAAAAAAAAAAAAAAGGTTGGGTTAGGTTGGGTTAGGTTGGGTAAGGTTGGGTTAGGTTAGGTTAGGTTAGGTTAGGTTAGGTTTTTTTTTTTTTTTTTTTCGCACCCGTCATCACAGGGCGTTGGCAGGGTGTCCTCTTTCATAAAAAGAGACCTTATTTGCTTTATTTATAGAAAATCAATACAATTAACAATTTAAAACAATATAAACAATTAAATTAATTTAAAACTACAATAAAATTACAATTTAAAACCGGATAAAATACTTGGTTAGGTTAGGTTAGGTTAGGTTAGGTTAGGTTAGGTTGGGTTAGGTTAGGTTAGGTTAGGTTAGGTTAGGTTAGGTTAGGTTAGGTTAGGTTAGGTTAGGTTAGGTTAGGTTAGGTTAGGTTAGGTTAGGTTAGGTTAGGTTAGGTTAGGTTGGGTTAGGTTGGGTTAGGTTGGGTTGGGTTAGGTTGGGTTGGGTTAGGTTGGGTTGGGTTAGGTTGGGTTGGGTTAGGTTGGGTTGGGTTAGGTTGGGTTGGGTTAGGTTGGGTTGGGTTAGGTCGGGTTGGGTTAGGTTGGGTTGGGTTGGGTTTTTTTTTTTTTTTTTACACGCACCCGTCATCACAGGGCGTTGGCAGGGTGTCCTCTTTCGAGAAAAAGAGACCTTTTCGTGCTTTATTTTCAGATAAGTCAATACAAGTATGATACAATCAGTTAACAGTTAAAACAAATAAAGACTATTATAAATAAATTACAATTAAAAACAGTTAAAAAGCAATTACAAACAATTAAATTAATTTAAAAACTACAATAATTCAAAATAATAAAGCTATGTTTTAAAAAAGGTCAATAAATAATTATAAAAACATTAAAATCACTTATGGCTAACTTATAAACTAACGAAGGTGTGGTCGATAAAGTGCTTCAAAGCTCCAAAGCTCGGAGTACGGAGTTCGCAGGACAGCGAATTTCTCCCGGCTTTTGCGAGCAACAGAACAACCTGATTTATATGATAGTGCCATCTGTATATGCTGACGATATAAGAGGCACTATGCATCTCTATCGGTTGTTCTGTTCCTCGCAATAGCAATTTTCGCTATCCTGCTCGCGTACTCTAGGAACGCATCTCTGCCAGAGGCCTCACCCAGAATTGTGGGCACGGAGCTCCTGCACAGCTTCATCCGCAGTACCTGTTGTAGGTCTTCCCGGGCCGCTTCGTGCTGGGGGCAGTCCATCAGAAGATGCGGGATCGATTCTGATGCACCGCTCCCGCACACGCAACCCGGGTTGTCACTGCGTTTGAATCTGTGCAGGTAGGTTAGGTTAGGTTAGGTTAGGTTAGGTTAGGTTAGGTTAGGTTAGGTTAGGTTAGGTTAGGTTAGGTTAGGTTAGGTTTTTTTTTTTTTTTTTACACGCACCCGTCATCACAGGGCGTTGGCAGGGTGTCCTCTTTCGAGAAAAAGAGACCTTTTCGTGCTTTATTTTCAGAAAAATCAATACAATTATCAACAATTACAATTATGATAAAGTCTAAATAAATTACAATTAAAAACAGTTAAAAATCAATTAAAAACAATTAAATTAGTTTAAAAACTACAATAATTTACAATACTTAAGCTATATTTTAAAAAGGTCGATAAATAATTTAAAAACATTAAAATCACTTATATCTATTTTATAAACTAACGAAAGTGTGGCCGAAAAAAGTGCTTCAAGCTTCAAAGCTCGGAGTACGGAGTTCGCAGGACAGCGAATTTCTCCCGGCTTTTGCGAGCAACAGAACAACCTGATTTATATGATAGTGCCATCTGTATATGCTGACGATATAAGAGGCACTATGCATCTCTATCGGTTGCTCTGTTCCTCGCAATAGCAATTTTCGCTATCCTGCTCGCGTACTCTAGGAACGCATCTCTGCCAGAGGCCTCACCCAGAATTGTGGGTACGGAGCTCCTGCACAGCTTCATCCGCAGTACCTGTTGTAGGTCTTCCCGGGCCGCTTCGTGCTGGGGGCAGTCCATCAGAAGATGCAAGATCGATTCTGATGCACCGCTCCCGCACACGCAACCCGGGTTGTCACTGCGTTTGAATCTGTGCAGGTACTCCGCAAACCCACCATGACCAGTCAAGACCTGAGTGAGCACCATACTGCGGTCTATGTGCTTGACCACACGATGTGCGAACCGCACATCCGGCAAGAAGACCTTCGTGGTGCCCGCAGTCTCTTCGGACGTATACCTCCGGTTCCATTCGTCAAGCGATCCCTCGCGGAGCAGTCGCTTGACAAACGAAACCGGGCATCGGTCATAGTCCGGTTTTCTCCTTAAGCCTAGAGCTGCCTCTTTCGCGAGCTCATCGGCTCTTTCATTTCCCTCCAACCCTGCATGCGCTTTCACCCAGAACAAGGATACTTCCTTGTTCCGGGTGCGACATATCTCCAGATTGTCGATAATGCCTGCTACCAGGGGATGGAGGGATTTGCGCCCGACCACCGACTAAAGGGATGATCTTGAGTCGGTGTATATGCCGATGGAGCTTTCGGGGCGGCTCGTCGCGAGAGAGGCAGCCCTATCTAGGGCAAGGAGCTCAGCCTGGTAGACCGAGCAGTGCGCACCCAACTTTAGCTTGACGACTTTGGTTTCGGCCTCGTGATTCCATATGGAAAGCGAGGCCCCCACCTTGCCGTCAATTTTACTGCCATCGGTAAAGATGCGCACTGCTTGAGTGTTGTTGTTCTCAAGGTCTTCTCGGTCCACGAGGCTGGTAAACTGCAGGCACGTCCTCTCCGCCGGGTGTGGTCGCCCACAGTACGGCACCCTCACTTCCATCTCCCTGTCCCCGAGTACTCGCTGGGACACTCCCCTCTTGGCCTCGTACAATGCCGAGGCCTCTTGGATCCTAAGATCCAAGGGGAGTATCCCAGCCAGCACCATGGCCGAGTTCAGGGAGACGGTCCGGTACGACTTGGTCATCTTCTGCGCAAAGCCCCTTTGGAGAGCTCCCAAACGCTTCCGCACTCCGAGCTTTGAAGCGGCCGGCGCCCAGGCACAGGCAGCGTACAGGACTATTGGCTCCACCACTGCAGTATAAATTGTCTTTATGATTTGGGGATGGAGGCCCCAGCTTACCCTGGCGGCTCTCGACAGCTGCTTGTAGAGACCTTGAACTCTCATGCAAGTATTACTTACATGAGAGTTGAAGGTTAGCTTGCTGTCGATAGTGAGCCCCAGGATCTTTATTTCGCTGGACAGACCAATGTCGATCCCCCCCATGGTCAGGAGCGGAGAGTCGTACTTTAGCTTGTTGGTTAGCACCATCGCCTTGGTTTTGTGCGGTGCGAACCTCAGCTTATTACGAACTCCCCACTCCCGGACATAGGCGAGAGCGGCATTGGCCCGTCTCGAGACCTCCAGCCCCGTATCGCCGTCGAAGACGAGGATAACATCGTCGGCAAAAGCCTGACAATACTCTCCCCGCCCTCCCAGGCCCTGCAGTAGTGGATCCAACAAGAGGTTCCACAGGACGGGACCCCCGATGGAGCCTTGAACACAGCCTTTGGTGGTGTTGCGCATGTGTTCGGCTCCCGCATACCTCACTGTGACCTTTCGCTCGCGAAGATAGCTGTCAATCACCCTGCGGACGTTCACGGGACACTTTTCCTCAGCCAGTCTGACTCTGATGGCCGGCCACCAGGCGCTATCGAAGGCCCCCTCTATGTCCAGCGAAACCACTGTTACAAGTCTCTTCGCTTTGAGATTCTTGTAAACGTGGTCCATCAGGGCGTAGAGGGCGTCTTCGGTGCTTCTCTGGGGCATAAAGCCGTACTGGCGAGTACTGATCCCGGGCAGGATGTGCCATTTGACGCGATTGACAACCATCTTCTCGAAGATCTTGCCCAGAACGGGCAACAAACCGATCGGACGATAAGCCTTGGGGTTGGTGTAGTCCTCCTTTCCGGGTTTTCGGAGGACTATCACGGTGGCCTCCTTCCATATGATCGGAAAGTAACCCAGTTCTAGGCATTTATTGGTCAGAGCGAGGAACGCGCCGGGGTTTAGCGATATGGCACGCTGGCATATGTCGGCGGTAAGACCGTCCGACCCGGGGGCCTTCTTGGGGTTGAAGCTCGAGGCGGCATCGCTCAGTTCGACAGAGGTAAACGGTGGGTCCAAATATTCATTTGGAGTCCACACGTTTACTTGTTCAGCGACGCGCCTCGTACGCTTGTGTTCCGCGTTATCTTCCTCCCCAAGATCCCCGGGGTAGAAAATCCCCGCCAACAGTGCCGCCGATTCGCTGGGGTCATAGGTTTTACCCTGACCCTGTATATCCCGTCCCATAGTCCCTCCTTGTCCTGACGCTCACAGAAAGCCTTCCAGCTGGCTATCTGTGCTGCTACAGCATGCGACTCGTAGTTCTCCTTGGCTTGCAGGTACTCACGCACAACCCTGTCGCGACGGACCGGAGCGGCGCAACGAATGCGCCGCTTTTTGGTGTTGACCCCACGTTTCATCGCGGCGAGCTCGTCATTCCACCAAGGTAGACTAAGACGCTCCGTACCCTTCCTGATCGGCATGCTTGCTTCGCATGCCGCCACGACTGTTTTGTTATATGATTCAACACTCTTTTCGAGGTCGACTACGTTGTCGATCTTCTCTATATCACCGATTTTGATGAGATTTGACTCTTGCAACTGGGTGAGCTTCGATTGAAACTCATCCCAGTTTGCCTTTTTAGTGTTGAATCGCCGCGTGGTCCTAGTTACTATTACTTCTCTGTCTTTTTTCAGGTTGATACGGAACGTAATAGTGTTGTGGTCTGAGCTCGTCACGCCGTCATCCACCATCCAGTCAGCCACCAACAGGAGCGCGTCCGGGGAGCACGCCGTAACATCGACGCAACTAGAGTACCGTTTGAGTCCTCTAATCACGTCGAAGGTAGGGACGTTACCCCGATTGAGCACCTGCAAGTCAAGCTCTTCAAGAGCCCCAAAGAATGCCTCCCCTCTGCCGTCCGTTTTCGTGCTGCCCCACCAGGTGTTCCAGGCGTTCGCGTCGCCACCCACCACCACGTAACGGGAGCCCACGCTCGTGACCACTGCCACCAGCTGATCCAGGTATGGCTCCATTGGCTGATCCGGCTCGAAGTAGAACGAGACCGCGCACATCTCCCAGGCACCCGTTCCGATTCTCACCACCACAATATTGTTGGTGGTAAGACCGGAGTCCAGGGTTACGGCCATGTCATCGTCGAACACAACGATTGCGGCTTTGACATGTCCGTCCCCCCGGTTGGCACACTGGAATACGCGCGCGCCCGCGTAGTCTCGCATCGAGCCGGACCTTCCAACATATGGCTCCTGGACCAACGCCAGGGCTACCTTTCTGCTGGTGGCCTCGAGCAAGAGCTCCTGTGTGGCGAGTTGCTTGCGTTGCAAATTCGCCTGGAACACTCGGTAGGACCTCACAGTAGTTCCGGTCTCGCCTAGGGCAACTTTAGCAGTAAGCTACCGTTGCCCTGGCCAAGGCCTCCCACTTACGGCGCACCGTGCACTCCGGAGCGAACGCGTTGTGAGCCGCGTCCAGCCCGGTCTGTGCACAGTTACAGCAAGAGGGTAGGGTTCCTGCCTGCCACTTTGGGCAGTTCACCTTTAGGTGCTCCTCCCCGCAGTGGCTGCACCTCGTTTGGGGCTCCTTGCAGAACCGCCTGCTATGCCCGTACCCGAGGCACGCGGAGCATTGGGTGAGCGGGGACTGATCGGCCACTCTCACCCTCTGCAGATCCACGCGCACCGTGCCCGCCTCTGTTAGGGCCGACCACACCTTCGGGGACACCCTGAGAATGATGTGGCACAAGAGGGGGTTCTTTAGCTTTTTTCTATACTTTACTTCTATGCGGACCTCCTCCTTTTGAATATGTTTAAGAAGATTGGAATTTTGTGTTTGTAGTGCCTGAAGGACGTCCTCATCAGTGTTATACTGGAGGACGTCCTTCAGGATCACCAGTGGGTCCCTATTTTTCATATCTTCGACCCGGAGGTCCGCCTTTTTTAATCTTTGCACCACTCTTTCTTTCTCCTCTCTTGTGCCACATCCCACGATAACCCTCCTGTCCTTGGCTTTTCTTATTCTGTCTACTTGTACCCCCGTTTCTTTTGCGTTTATGGCTACCCTAATTTTCTGTAAAACTTCCTCCCCGGACTCCTCCTGATCGTTCGAAGCGACGGCGACTGAGTGCAGCGTGACCCGCTCCACTGGGCGTTTCCTTGTTTCACCCGCGGTCACGCTTGCATACGTCAGCCGCCGTCGCTCCTGTTTTTCATCCTCTTGATTTTGGACTATCTGTTTAAGTGTCTCGGAATTTAATTCTAGGAGCTTTTTGTGCTCCTCCAGTCTCTCCAGCACAATACTGTTGGAGAGACTGGACGGGCACTCTCCTTTTGGCTTGGGAGTTGAGGGCAGACCGGTAAACGTTATGTTTAACGGTCTGTCCGGACCTCCCTTGCCCTTTCCTTCTTTGGGAGTCCGGGGGTGGTCCACTTCGGCCTCCTTCACCAATGCGAAGAGCCTCTCCGCAGCTTTTTTCACCTCTTCCTTAATCTCATTTTTTGTGTTTCTGGACCTATTCAACTGAAGTTTTATATTAACGACGCAGGCTTTCGCCTCCGCCACTCTCCCCTTTGGCATAGGATTCGCCGGGGGGGTTTCGGGAGCCCCAGGCTGCGCGCTCGCTTTAGGAGCTGCCGCACCACCTTTTTGTGGCTGCGGCTGCTCGCTTAGCGCACGCGAGGGCCCAGCCTGCGGCTCCCGGGCGGCGGGTGAGGCCGATTCTCTCCCTGCGTCGTTTCCTTTCATGGAGGTCCCGCTGAGGCTCCTGCGCACTTTCAAAGGCGTTCGGAGGCCGAGCATCCTGGGGGTGTGGGGACAGAAGGGTTATCGCGTTTGCTGATAGGTGTATAGGGCCTATCAGCTATAATAAACAATATAACTATATGAATAACTTAACGAATATTATAAATTAGTTAGGAGGTGTAAAGGGCCCCCCAACAGTCAGACAGCACAAAAATAAATAATTTAAAAACTTACACTAAGTTAAAACTTTTTGTTGGGAGGTGTAAAGAGCCTCCCAGCAGTCAAAGTTTAGTACTTTATACAATTAAAATCTAAACATATGAATATAACTTAAAAATTTTACCGCTTAACCTAGTTTAAAATTGTTGGAGGGTGTAAATAACCCCCAACAGTCAATAAATCAAATATATTAGTCAGTTAAAACCTTAACCTATCAATAAATAATTTATAAACTTATACTAGGTTAAAACTTTTTGTTGGGAGGTGTAAAGAGCCTCCCAGCAGTCAAAATTTAGTACTATATATACAATTAAAACCTAAACCTATGAATATAACTCAAAAATTTTAGCTTAACCTAGTTTAAAATTGTTGGAGGGTGTAAATAACCCCCAACAGTCAATAAATCAAATATATTAGTCAGTTAAAACCTTAACCTATCAATAAATAATTTATAAACTTATACTAGGTTAAAACTTTTTGTTGGGAGGTGTAAAGAGCCTCCCAGCAGTCAAAATTTAGTACTATATATACAATTAAAACCTAAACCTATGAATATAACTCAAAAATTTTAGCTTAACCTAGTTTAAAATTGTTGGAGGGTGTAAATAACCCCCAACAGTCGATAAATCAAATATATTGGTCACAGTTAAAACCTTAACCTAACAATATAAATATAGTTAAAATTGTTGGAGGGTGTAAAAAACCTCCAACAGTCAAAAAAAAAAAAAATATATATAATATATATTCTAAATAGTTAAACCTAATAATAAAAATAGAATTTTTGTCAGGAGGTGTAGAGAGCCTCCCAACAGTCAACGTCACTTATATTTAAAATATTAATGTCCCTAAATGTCCTAAATGTCTGCACGACAGAATGTCTTAATTCAAGTTATCGCTCCCGCACCTTTGATGGGGGGGTCTCCTAGGGTATTCCCTTGGTTCCGCGGTTATAAAATGTTGTTTTAGGAAGTTTACGTTTTCCGCGGAACCGTTGACTGGAAAAATCTGAATTTTTCAGGGAATACTCCTTGGGTCAGAGCCCACCTTTTACTACTAAAAAACCCGGGTGTTGCCGATCTGGTTTGGGCGCTGTGATTTTTTTTAGATCGGGCGATTTTTCCAAATGGTTTATTTCGGGAACCACTCGACGGCTCCCGATGCGAGTTTTGTGGACTTACTGTGGTTCTGGTGGAGAATTTGGTCCCGTTGCCCAATTTCTTCGCGCACCTCCAGGAGCGAAGTTAGCCGCCACGTGGTTTTGGGTTTTTCGCTATTTTCTCCGCTCCTGTGGACCGGAAAAATCCTGTAGTGGTGTCCGGAGGTGGGGCTCGATGGTGGGCAACCGGGACACCCAAAAAAAGTAAGGGTCGCCGCGACCAATCGTGCAGCGTAATTTTTTGAAGATATTTATTTTTCCACTTTCCACTTTTTTCCACTTTTTTCACCACTGGTAACACCGATTGGGATATAACTTTCACAATTAGGTGCGCCGTTTTATTGCGCGTGTATTGATGTGCAACACTTTATGCGCCACTTAAGATTTTCACTGTTTTCGATTTATTTTCGTTGTTATATTTGCGCTTTTAGGAGCGTGGCGCGGTGTAAACGTGTTATTTGGAGCTCACAGCACTGCCGACTGGGTTAGGTTAGGTTAGGTTAGGTTAGGTTAGGTTAGGTTAGGTTAGGTTAGGTTAGGTTAGGTTAGGTTAGGTTAGGTTAGGTTAGGTTAGGTTAGGTTAGGTTAGGTTAGGTTAGGTTAGGTTAGGTTAGGTTAGGTTAGGTTAGGTTAGGTTAGGTTAGGTTAGGTTAGGTTAGGTTAGGTTAGGTTTTTTTTTTTTTTACACGCACCCGTCATCACAGGGCGTTGGCAGGGTGTCCTCTTTCGAGAAAAAGAGACCTTTTCTTGCTTTATTTTCAGATAATCAATACAATTATGGACAATTACAATTACAATTATGATAAAAACTAAATAAATTACAATTAAAAACAGTCAAAAAGCAATTAAAAACAATTAAATTAATTTAAAACTACAATAATTCACAACAATAAAGCTATATTTTAAAAAGGTCGATAAATAATTTAAAAACATTAAAATCACTTATTCTATCTTATAAACTAACGAAAGTGTGGCCGAAAAAAGTGCTTCAAAGCTCCAAAGCTCGGAGTACTGAGTTCGCAGGACAGCGAATTTCTCCCGGCTTTTGCGAGCAACAGAACAACCTGATTTATATGATAGTGCCATCTGTATATGCTGACGATATAAGAGGCACTATGCATCTCTATCGGTTGCTCTGTTCCTCGCA
Source organism: Lasiommata megera (assembly GCA_928268935.1). Classification (NCBI taxonomy): domain Eukaryota; kingdom Metazoa; phylum Arthropoda; class Insecta; order Lepidoptera; family Nymphalidae; genus Lasiommata; species Lasiommata megera. The sequence goes on from OV743331.1 coordinate 11,803,274, forward strand.
ATAGCAATTTTCGCTATCCTGCTCGCGTACTCTAGGAACGCATCTCTGCCAGAGGCCTCACCCAGAATTGTGGGTACGGAGCTCCTGCACAGCTTCATCCGCAGTACCTGTTGTAGGTCTTCCCGGGCCGCTTCGTGCTGGGGGCAGTCCATCAGAAGATGCAAGATCGATTCTGATGCACCGCTCCCGCACACGCAACCCGGGTTGTCACTGCGTTTGAATCTGTGCAGGTACTCCGCAAACCCACCATGACCAGTCAAGACCTGAGTGAGCACCATACTGCGGTCTATGTGCTTGACCACACGATGTGCGAACCGCACATCCGGCAAGAAGACCTTCGTGGTGCCCGCAGTCTCTTCGGACGTATACCTCCGGTTCCATTCGTCAAGCGATCCCTCGCGGAGCAGTCGCTTGACAAACGAAACCGGGCATCGGTCATAGTCCGGTTTTCTCCTTAAGCCTAGAGCTGCCTCTTTCGCGAGCTCATCGGCTCTTTCATTTCCCTCCAACCCTGCATGCGCTTTCACCCAGAACAAGGATACTTCCTTGTTCCGGGTGCGACATATCTCCAGATTGTCGATAATGCCTGCTACCAGGGGATGGAGGGATTTGCGCCCGACCACCGACTCAAGGGATGATCTTGAGTCGGTGTATATGCCGATGGAGCTTTCGGGGCGGCTCGTCGCGAGAGAGGCAGCCCTATCTAGGGCAAGGAGCTCAGCCTGGTAGACCGAGCAGTGCGCACCCAACTTTAGCTTGACGGCTTTGGTTTCGGCCTCGTGATTCCATATGGAAAGCGAGGCCCCCACCTTGCCGTCAATTTTACTGCCATCGGTAAAGATGCGCACTGCTTGAGTGTTGTTGTTCTCAAGGTCTTCTCGGTCCACGAGGCTGGTAAACTGCAGGCACGTCCTCTCCGCCGGGTGTGGTCGCCCACAGTACGGCACCCTCACTTCCATCTCCCTGTCCCCGAGTACTCGCTGGGACACTCCCCTCTTGGCCTCGTACAATGCCGAGGCCTCTTGGATCCTAAGATCCAAGGGGAGTATCCCAGCCAGCACCATAGCCGAGTTCAGGGAGACGGTCCGGTACGACTTGGTCATTTGGTTAGGTTAGGTTAGGTTAGGTTAGGTTAGGTTTTTTTTTTTTTTTTACACGCACCCGTCATCACAGGGCGTTGGCAGGGTGTCCTCTTTCGTAAAAAGAGACCTTATTAGCTTTATTTTTATAAAATCAGTACAATTAAACAATTACAAACAATATAAACAATTAAATTAATTTAAAACTACAATAACATTAAAATTTAAAACCGAATAAAATACAATTAAGAAATAATACAAATTTAACATAATATACATAAAGCTAATTTTTATAAGGTCTAATAATTAATTAAAAACATTAAAATCACTTACTCTATCTTAAAACTAAACGAAGGTGTGGTCTAAGTGCTTCAAAGCTCGCAGCCCGGAGGTCGCAGGACAGCGATTTCCTCTTGGCTATTGCGAGGAACAGAACAACACGACTTATATGATAGTGCCATCTATATATGCTAACGATACTAGAGGCACTATGCATCTCTATCGGTTGTTCTGTTCCTGGCAATAGCAATTCTCGCTATCCTGCATGCGTACTCCAGGAATGCGTCTCGGCCAGAGGCCTCGCCCAGAATGGTGGGCACGGAACCCCTGCACAGCCTCATCCGCAGTACCTGTTGTAGGTCTTCCCGGGCCGCTTCGTGCTGAGGGCAGTCCATCAGAAGATGCAGGATCGATTCTGATGCACCGCTCCCGCACACGCAACCCGGGTCGTCACTGCGTTTGAATCTGTGCAGGTACTCCGCAAAACCACCATGACCAGTCAAGACCTGGGTAAGCACCATACTGCGGTCAATGTGTTTGACCACACTATGTGCGAACCTCACATCCGGCATGAAGACTTTCGTGGTACCCGCGGTGTCTCCGGACGTGTACCTCCGGTTCCACTCGTCAAGCGACTCCTCGCGGAGCAGTCGCTTGACGAACGAAACCGGACATCGGTCATAGTCCGGTTTTCTCCTTAAGCCTAGAGCTGCCTCTTTCGCGAGCTCATCGGCTCTTTCGTTTCCCTCCAACCCTGCATGCGCTTTCACCCAGAACAAGGATACTTCCTTGTTCTGGGTGCGACATATGTCTATATTGTCGACAATGCTAACTACCAGGGGGTGGAGGGATCTGCGCCCGACCACCGACTCAAGGGATGATCTTGAGTCGGTGTATATGCCGATGGAAGCTTCCGGGCGCTTCGTCGCGAGAGAGGCAGCTCTATCTAGGGCAAGGAGCTCAGCCTGGTAGACCGAGCAGTGCGCACCCAACTTTAGCTTGACGGCTTTGGTTTCAGCCTCGTGATTCCATATGGAAAGCGAGGCCCCCACCTTGCCGTCAATTTTACTGCCATCAGTAAAGATGCGCACCGCTTGAGTGTTGTTGTTCTCAAGGTCTTCTCGATCCACCAGGCTGGTAAACCGTAGGCACGTCCTCTCCGCCGGATGCGGTCGCCCACAGTACGGCACCTTCCCCTCCATCTCCCTGTCCCGGAGTACTCGCTGGGACACTCCCCTCTTGGCCTCATACAATGCCGAGGCTTCTTGGATCCTAAGATCCAAGGGGAGTATCCCAGCCAGCACCAAAGCCGAGTTCAGGGAGACGGTTCGGTACGACTTGGTCATTTTCTGGGCAAAGCCCCTTTGGAGAGCTCCCAAACGCTTCCGCACTCCGAGCTTTGAAGCGGCAGGCGCCCAGGCACAGGCAGCGTACAGAACTATTGGCTCCACTACTGCAGTATAAATGGTCTTTATGATTTGGGGATGGAGGCCCCAGCTTACCCTGGCGGCTCTCGACAGCTGCTTATAGAGACCTTGAACTCTCATGCAAGTATTACTTACATGAGAGTTGAAGGTTAACTTGCTGTCGATAGTGAGCCCCAGGATCTTTATTTCGCTGGACAGACCAATGTCGAGCCCCCCCATGGTCAGGAGCGGAGAGTCGTACTTTAGCTTATTGGTTAGCACCATCGCCTTGGTTTTGTGCGGTGCGAACCTCAGCTTATTACGAACTCCCCACTCCCGGACATAGGCGAGAGCGGCATTGGCCCGTCTCGAGACCTCCAACCCCGTATCGCCGTCGAAGACGAGGACAACATCGTCGGCAAAAGCCTGACAATATTCACCCCGCCCTCCCAGGCCCTGCAGTAGTGGATCCAACAAGAGGTTCCACAGGACGGGACCCCCGATGGAGCCTTGAACACAGCCTTTGGTGGTGTTACGCTTGTGTTCGGCTCCCGCATACCTCACGGTGACCTTTCTCTCGCGAAGATAGCTGTCAATCACCCTGCGGATGTTAACGGGACACTTTTCCTCAGCCAGTCTGACTCTAATGGCCGGCCACCAGGCGCTATCGAAGGCCCCCTCTATGTCCAGCGAGACCACAGTTACAAGTTTCCTCGCTTGGAGTTTCTTGTAAATGCGGTCCGTCGGGGCGTAGAGGGCGTCCTCGGTGCTTCTCTGGGGCATAAAGCCGTACTGGCGAGTACTAATCCCGGGCAGGATGTGCCATTTGGCACGATTGACAACCATCTTCTCGAGGATCTTGCCTAGAACGGGCAACAAACCGATCGGACGATAGGCCTTGGGGTTGGTGTAGTCCTCCTTTCCTGGTTTTCGGAGGACTATCACGGTGGCCTCCTTCCATATGATCGGAAAGTAACCCAGTTCCAGGCACTTATTGGTCAGAGCGAGGAATGCGCCGGGGTTCAGCGATATGGCTCGCTGGCATATGTCGGCGGTAAGACCGTCCGACCCGGGGGCCTTCTTGGGGTTAAAGCTCGAGGCGGCGTCGCTCAATTCGACAGCGGTAAACGGCGGATCCAAACTTTCGTTTGGAATCCACTCGTTTACTTGTTCAGCGACGCGCCTCGTACGCTTATGTTCCGCGTTATCTTCAACCCCAAGATCCTCCGGGTAGAAAATCCCCGCCAACAGTGCCGCCGATTCGCTGGGGTCATAGGTTTTACCGTTAAGAACGAGTGGGAGATCTTCTCTCCTCACTGCGGTTCTACCTATGACCCTGTATATCCCGTCCCATAGTCCCTCCTTGTCCTGACGCTCACAGAAAGCCTTCCAGCTGGCTATCTGTGCTGCTATAGCATGCGATTCGTAGCTCTCCTTGGCTTGCAGGTACTCACGCACAACCCTGTCGCGACGGACCGGAGCGGCGCAACGGATGCGCCGCTTTTTGGTGTTGACCCCACGTTTCATCGCGGCGAGCTCGTCACTCCACCAAGGTAGACTAAGACGCTCCGTACCCTTCCTGATCGGCATGCTTGCTTCGCATGCCGCCACGACTGTTTTATTATATGATTCAACACTTTTTTCGAGATCGACTATATTGTCGATCTTCTCTATGTCACCGATTTTAATGAAATTCGACTCTTGCAGCTGGGTGAGCTTCGACTGAAACTCATCCCAGTTTGCCTTTTTTGTGTTGAATCGCCGCGTGGTCCTAGTTACTATTACTTCTTTGTCTTTTTTCAGGTTGATACGGAACGTTATAGTGTTGTGGTCTGAGCTCGTCACGCCGTCATCCACCATCCAGTCAGCCACCAACAGGAGCGCGTCCGGGGAGCACGCCGTAACGTCGACGCAACTAGAGTACCGTTTGAGTCCTCTAATCACGTCGAAAGTAGGGACGTCACCCCGATTGAGCACCTGCAAGTCAAGCTCTTCAAGAGCCCCAAAGAATGCCTCCCCTCTGCTGTCCGTTTTCGTGCTGCCCCACCAGGTGTTCCAGGCGTTCGCGTCGCCACCCACCACCACGTAACGGGAGCCCACGCTCGTGACCACTGCCACCAGCTGATCCAGGTATGGCTCCATTGGCTGATCCGGCCCGAAGTAGAACGAGACCGCGCACATCTCCCAGGCACCCGTTCCGATTCTCACCACCACGATATTGTTGGTGGTAAGACCGGAGTCCAGGGTTACGGCCATGTCATCGTCGAACACAACGATTGCGGCTTTGACATGTCCGTCCCCCCGGTTGGCACACTGGAATACGCGCGCGCCCGCGTAGTCTCGCATCGAGCCGGACCTTCCAACATATGGCTCCTGGACCAACGCCAGGGCTACCTTTCTGCTGGTGGCCTCGAGCAAGAGCTCCTGTGTGGCGAGTTGCTTGCGTTGCAAATTCGCCTGGAACACTCGGTAGGACCTCACGGTGGTTCCGGTCTCGCCCAGGGCAACTTTAGCAGTAAGCTACCGTTGCCCTGGCCAAGGCCTCCCACTTACGGCGCACCGTGCACTCCGGAGCGAACGCGTTGTGAGCCGCGTCCAGCCCGGTCTGTGCACAGTTACAGCAAGAGGGTAAGGTTCCTGCCTGCCACTTTGGGCAGTTCACCTTTAGGTGCTCCTCCCCGCAGTGGCTGCACCTCGTTTGGGGCTCCTTGCAGAACCGCCTGCTATGCCCGTACCCGAGGCACGCGGAGCATTGGGTGAGCGGGGACTGATCGGCCACTCTCACCCTCTGCAGATCCACGCGCACCGTGCCCGCCTCTGTTAGGGCCGACCACACCTTCGGGGACACCCTGAGAATGATGTGGCACAAGAGGGGGTTCTTTAGCTTTTTTCTATACTTTACTTCTATGCGGACCTCCTCCTTTTGAATATGTTTAAGAAGATTGGAATTTTGTGTTTGTAATGCCTGAAGGACGTCCTCATCAGTGTTATACTGGAGGACGTCCTTCAGGATCACCAGTGGGTCCCTATTTTTCATATCTTCGACCCGGAGGTCCGCCTTTTTTAATCTTTGCACCACTCTTTCTTTCTCCTCTCTTGTGCCACATCCCACGATAACCCTCCTGTCCTTGGCTTTTCTTATTCTGTCTACTTGTACCCCCGTTTCTTTTGCGTTTATGGCTACCCTAATTTTCTGTAAAACTTCCTCCCCGGACTCCTCCTGATCGTTCGAAGCGACGGCGACTGAGTGCAGCGTGACCCGCTCCACTGGGCGTTTCCTTGTTTCACCCGCGGTCACGCTTGCATACGTCAGCCGCCGTCGCTCCTGTTTTTCATCCTCTTGATTTTGGACTATCTGTTTAAGTGTCTCGGAATTTAATTCTAGGAGCTTTTTGTGCTCCTCCAGTCTCTCCAGCACAATACTGTTGGAGAGACTGGACGGGCACTCTCCTTTTGGCTTGGGAGTTGAGGGCAGACCGGTAAACGTTATGTTTAACGGTCTGTCCGGACCTCCCTTGCCCTTTCCTTCTTTGGGAGTCCGGGGGTGGTCCACTTCGGCCTCCTTCACCAATGCGAAGAGCCTCTCCGCAGCTTTTTTCACCTCTTCCTTAATCTCATTTTTTGTGTTTCTGGACCTATTCAACTGAAGTTTTATATTAACGACGCAGGCTTTCGCCTCCGCCACTCTCCCCTTTGGCATAGGATTCGCCGGGGGGGTTTCGGGAGCCCCAGGCTGCGCGCTCGCTTTAGGAGCTGCCGCACCACCTTTTTGTGGCTGCGGCTGCTCGCTTAGCGCACGCGAGGGCCCAGCCTGCGGCTCCCGGGCGGCGGGTGAGGCCGATTCTTTCCCTGCGTCGTTTCCTTTCATGGAGGTCCCGCTGAGGCTCCTGCGCACTTTCAAAGGCGTTCGGAGGCCGAGCATCCTGGGGGTGTGGGGACAGAAGGGTTATCGCGTTTGCTGATAGGTGTATAGGGCCTATCAGCTATAATAAACAATATAACTATATGAATAACTTAACGAATATTATAAATTAGTTAGGAGGTGTAAAGGGCCCCCCAACAGTCAGACAGCACAAAAATAAATAATTTAAAAACTTACACTAAGTTAAAACTTTTTGTTGGGAGGTGTAAAGAGCCTCCCAGCAGTCAAAATTTAGTACTATATATACAATTAAAACCTAAACCTATGAATATAACTCAAAAATTTTAGCTTAACCTAGTTTAAAATTGTTGGAGGGTGTAAATAACCCCCAACAGTCGATAAATCAAATATATTGGTCACAGTTAAAACCTTAACCTAACAATATAAATATAGTTAAAATTGTTGGAGGGTGTAAAAAAAACCTCCAACAGTCAAAAAAAAAAAAAAAAAAAAATAAATAAATATTCTAAATAGTTAAACCTAATAGTAAAAATAGAATTTTTGTCAGGAGGTGTAGAGAGCCTCCCAACAGTCAACGTCACTTATATTTAAAATATTAATGTCCCTAAATGTCCTAAATGTCTGCACGACAGAATGTCTTAATTCAAGTTATCGCTCCCGCACCTTTGATGGGGGGGTCTCCTAGGGTATTCCCTTGGTTCCGCGGTTATAAAATGTTGTTTTAGGAAGTTTACGTTTTCCGCGGAACCGTTGACTGGAAAAATCTGAATTTTTCAGGGAATACTCCTTGGGTCAGAGCCCACCTTTTACTACTAAAAAACCCGGGTGTTGCCGATCTGGTTTGGGCGCTGTGATTTTTTGGAGATCGGGCGATTTTTCCAAATGGTTTATTTCGGGAACCACTCGACGGCTCCCGATGCGAGTTTTGTGGACTTACTGTGGTTCTGGTGGAGAATTTGGTCCCGTTGCCCAATTTCTTCGCGCACCTCCAGGAGCGAAGTTAGCCGCCACGTGGTTTTGGGTTTTTCGCTATTTTCTCCGCTCCTGTGGACCGGAAAAATCCTGTAGTGGTGTCCGGAGGTGGGGCTCGATGGTGGGCAACCGGGACACCCAAAAAAAGTAAGGGTCGCCGCGACCAATCGTGCAGCGTAATTTTTTGAAGATATTTATTTTTCCACTTTCCACTTTTTTCCACTTTTTTCACCACTGGTAACACCGATTGGGATATAACTTTCACAATTAGGTGCGCCGTTTTATTGCGCGTGTATTGATGTGCAACACTTTATGCGCCACTTAAGATTTTCACTGTTTTCGATTTATTTTCGTTGTTATATTTGCGCTTTTAGGAGCGTGGCGCGGTGTAAACGTGTTATTTGGAGCTCACAGCACTGCCGACTGGTTAGGTTAGGTTAGGTTAGGTTAGGTTAGGTTAGGTTAGGTTAGGTTAGGTTAGGTTAGGTTAGGTTAGGTTAGGTTAGGTTAGGTTAGGTTAGGTTAGGTTAGGTTAGGTTAGGTTAGGTTAGGTTAGGTTAGGTTAGGTTAGGTTAGGTTAGGTTAGGTTAGGTTAGGTTAGGTTAGGTTAGGTTAGGTTAGGTTAGGTTAGGTTAGGTTAGGTTAGGTTAGGTTAGGTTAGGTTAGGTTAGGTTAGGTTAGGTTAGGTTAGGTTAGGTTAGGTTAGGTTAGGTTAGGTTAGGTTAGGTTAGGTTAGGTTAGGTTAGGTTAGGTTAGGTTAGGTTAGGTTAGGTTAGGTTAGGTTAGGTTAGGTTAGGTTAGGTTAGGTTAGGTTAGGTTAGGTTAGGTTAGGTTAGGTTAGGTTAGGTTAGGTTAGGTTAGGTTAGGTTAGGTTAGGTTAGGTTAGGTTAGGTTAGGTTAGGTTAGGTTAGGTTAGGTTAGGTTAGGTTAGGTTAGGTTAGGTTAGGTTAGGTTAGGTTAGGTTAGGTTAGGTTAGGTTAGGTTAGGTTAGGTTAGGTTAGGTTAGGTTAGGTTAGGTTAGGTTAGGTTAGGTTAGGTTAGGTTAGGTTAGGTTAGGTTAGGTTAGGTTAGGTTAGGTTTTTTTTTTTTTTTTTTTTTTATACGCACCCGTCATCACAGGGCGTTGGCAGGGTGTCCTCTTTCGTAAAAAGAGACCTTATTAGCTTTATTTATATAAAATCAGTACAATTAAACAATTACAAACAATATAAACAATTAAATTAATTTAAAACTACAATAAAATTACAATTTAAAACCGAATAAAATACAATTAAGAATTAATACAAATGTAACATAATACACATAAGCACATTTTTACAAGGTCTAATAATTAATTAAAAACATTAAAATCTCTTAAGTCTATCTTAAAACTAAACGAAGGTGTGGTCTAAGTGCTTCAAAGCTCGCAGCCCGGAGTTCGCAGGACAGCGATTTCCTCTTGGCTATTGCGAGGAACAGAACAACACGACTTATATGATAGTGCCATCTATATATGCTAACGATACTAGAGGCACTATGCATCTCTATCGGTTGTTCTGTTCCTGGCAATAGCAATTCTCGCTATCCTGCATGCGTACTCCAGGAATGCGTCTCGGCCAGAGGCCTCGC